>OZ025239.1:6680168-6902668 GCA_964019155.1 Osedax fenrisi
TATATAAAAATGATATAATAATGCAATAACATAGTAATAGTGCTATCCACTCGTACATGCATTACCTAGTCCACCCCTGTGTTACACCCCACCCCCACCATACAGAGCGAAGTCTAAGAATGGTGGCCGCGCTCTAAGGGACCAACTCGAGAAGATAGGGTTGAACCTTCCCGCCGGCAGGAGGAAGGCTGCCACAGTTACACTGATTACATCATTGGCTGAAGGTTAGTCTAGTTATTCTAGTAGTAGTGCTGGTAGTAGTGGTAGTAGTAGTGGTAGTGCTGGTAGTAGTGGTAGTAGTAGTAGTAGTGGTAGTGCTGGTAGTGATGGTAGTAGTAGTGGTAGTGCTGGTAGTAGTAGTGCTGGTAGTAGTAGTGGTAGTGCTGGTAGTGCTGGTAGTAGTAGTGGTAGTGCTGGTAGTAGTAGTGGTAGTGCTGGTAGTAGTAGTGCTGATAGTAGTAGTGGTAGTGCTGGTAGTAGTAGTGGTAGTGCTGGTAGTAGTAGTTCTGGTAGTAGTAGTGGTAGTGCTGGTAGTGCTGGTAGTAGTAGTGGTAGTGCTGGTAGTAGTAGTGCTGGTAGTAGTAGTAGTGCTGGTAGTTCTGGTAGTAGTAGTAGTAGTAGTAGTAGTAGTAGTAGTAGTAGTAGTAGTAGTAGTAGTAGTAGTAGTAGTAGTAGTAGTAGTAGTAGTAGTAGTAGTAGTAGTAGTAGTAGTAGTAGTAGTAGTAGTAGTAGTAGTAGTAGTAGTAGTAGTAGCAGTAGTAGTAGTAGTAGTAGTAGTAGTAGTAGTAGTAGTAGTAGTAGTAGTAGTAGTAGTAGTAGTAGTAGTAGTAGTAGTAGTAGTAGTAGTAGTAGTAGTAGTAGTAGTAGTAGTAGTAGTAGTAGTAGTAGTAGTAGTAGTAGTAGTAGTAGTGGTAGTAGTAGTAGTAGTAGTAGTAGTAGTAGTAGTAGTAGTAGTAGTAGTAGTAGTAGTAGTAGTAGTAGTAGTAGTAGTAGTAGTAGTAGTAGTAGTAGTAGTAGTAGTAGTAGTAGTAGTAGTAGCAGTAGTAGTAGTAGTAGTAGTAGTAGTAGTAGTAGTAGTAGTAGTAGTAGTAGTAGTAGTAGTAGTAGTAGTAGTAGTAGTAGTAGTAGTGCTGATAGTGGTAGTGATGTCGTCAGTAGCAGCAGCAGCTCGCTATGCTAATAGACGTTAATGGCGGTAGGGCAATAACATCCGGTATGACGTAACAACATGGCGGCTGTGGTGATGACGACGCCAGCCTCCCGGGCATGTCAATATCACGCCGTACAATTAGCGACGCGTAGCGGGGAATTATTAAAAACTAAACATACGCGCCTTCGCCACGTCGTTGTATCGAGTATTACCCGCTTATAGCGAACCCATTCGCGTAACGAATTCTTATTTAACGAATGTATGTAATGTTGGTTAAGGGGTAATGTTCTTTGTCACGTATAATATTCTTTTGTAGTCATTCTTAAAGGTAAAAACTAATAAAAATCATAGCATTAAAAAACAAAACAATACATATTTCTAAATATATATATATATATATATATATGTGTGTGTATAGAAATTAATATTGTTAACATTTGTTAATATATTCAATATAGAACATAATCTTGATATGAACGTCAATAATTATGTACTTATTTCTAGTAAATTAATTATTATTAAAATTTTAATTTTTCCCTTTAAACTTTAACGTAATTTCGATTTAATTTAATTATAAATAAATAATTAAAAAAATGTATATATATATATATAAATTATATACATATATAGAAAAATAAAGAAAATACAGATACAGTGTAATGTATATTTATATTATTTGTATATATATATATATATAAATTTATAAATAAAATGATATGTAGGTGACATTGTAATGGGAATTGATTACCTTGAATATGTTTAAAAACTAGATTATAAGAGACATATTATTAGTATATTGTAGACTGTCAATACATAGTTGACAATATATTGACATATTTAGCATCTAGAAAGTTAATACATCTATTCGTACTGAAATATAGCCATATTTTCATTATTATCTTTATTATATATTCTTTATAACTATTTAGATAATCTATACACACATATATGTATGTATAGATACTCATGTTTCTATGTCAATTTATATAATTAAAACTTATAATAGTTTTAGTGATATTATTAATAACAGTATTAATTCATATATATACACACATATATATATATATATATATATATATATATATAATTAATTATATTTCAATATATGTAATTGTTAACACGAGAAGTATTGCCTTATAAGGAAGTGGTTAGATGGGCGATGTTTAGCCATTAACTATATATCTTAGAACATACTCGTGTGTGCCTATGTATGCATTGGTATACGTGTAATAGATACAAACACACACAAACACACACAAACACACACGTACAGTGTACGTGTGTGTGTGTGGGTACGTATACGTATACTATAGTATACACCATAATATATATTATATTGTATTTATTTAATAAAGTCGTACTTCTAGGTTCCTTCACGACAAATTATGCATAACAATTGTTCTCACCTGATGGCCTTATAGCATTCGCTCTCTCCTAACATGTTAGGGCATAGGTCTTATAGCCTCGTCTGACTCCGCCCCCGATGATTCACGTATCACACATGACCGTGCTTCTATGACTCACCCCCCTGATGACTCACACCTATGACTCACCCCCCTGATGACTCACACCTATGACTCACCCCCCCCTGATGACTCACCCCTATGACTCACCCCCCTGATGACTAACCCCCGCCATCGTCACCGCCACCGCCAGGTGAAGCTGTTCGACTAGCCCGGGACTACGGTTACCTGTGCGAGACCGAGTTCCCAGCCCGACAAACGGGAGAATACATACAGAGGACGCACCCCGACCCCACCGAACAACCGGCTCGACGTAACATGCTTCTGGCAACCAAGTTGGTATACGCGTGGGCGGCCACTTAGTACGGCTCGAGGGTGCAAATAGACGGAGAACGATAGACTTTTACTGTATACTGTTTACCCCTTACTGCGTGTCATATCGAGGTTAGGTGAACTTAAGGGGTAAACTTCCTTAAGTAGTATACTACTTAATAAGTTAACTTCAATATTTTCATTATTTCACAGGCTAATGTTTCCTATCTTGCAATGTTAAACTTCTAGAAATTGGACCTCAAAATAAAGTTTACATTTTATTTATATGTTCTTCATATCAAACTGTATACAATGTGTTTTTACTATTTATAGTGAACAAGAGTAAATTAATAACTCTTAAGTTGTGGTTAAGTTAGTCGTATGGTTATAGTAGACACTGTAACATATTATCTACCACTTTTCCATTGGACAGAATACCGTATCAGTGTATCAGCTGACCGTTCATCTCACCAACTTTCCTGCTACACAAACTACAACTTATGAGCTATCATTTTATTAGTTGTCAAAATAGATTTTAAAAACATATTGCGGACGGTATAAATTTGATATGAAGGAAACATAAACAACATTCAAGGTCATATGAACCTTAATTTGGTGACTAATACCTAGAAATTTATCATTGGTAGATAGGAAAATTAACATGAAATAGTAGTAATCTATTAGACGTTAAGTTTGCCTAACATCGATATTCTTGCGCGAATAGGGGGTATGAACCCCATGGGGCTTTAAGTTGCGTTGTTTACATTGGTGTTCACAGATAATTTTAAGAAAAAAAAATTAGGTATTTAAAAATAAATAGCATACGATATTATTTCATTTTGGTACTCCTAGTATTATAATAATATATATAGTATACCCAATATTTTTATTTCAAAATATTACGTATATATAAAATATATATATATTTTAATATACACAACTTATATATATATATATATATATATATATATACATTTAGATATTTAGAAATAGTAAAATGAAAGGATAACATATATTATTGACGCAATTGTTCACAAGTAACGGAGTATGCGAAACATCATTAATCCTGATGAAGATCTCTTCCATTCGAGATCACTACACCATCGCTATACCCTGCCACACGCGTAACTATCCACACACGAGAGCGCCCACCTACGTGCGTACGGCTGATATTTAGTTAACGCCGGTCAGGTAATAACGCACGAAACCATGTAATAGCGGCTAATAACGAATCTCGCGGCTTCTCGAATTGCAACGCGATAGTTACGCAACGCACTCGGAGTCGACACGCCCATCGCCCGTAGTAAAACACGCCCCGCCCATCCTGCTCGATTAAGACACGCCTCCCCTATCTCGCGATGCGCGCGTATATAGACTTAGCCCTTATACTCGGCCACCGCTAAAACGGAAGTCATAATTCAATACCGGTGTTAGTGTATTGTGTATCGGATGTTACTAGAGCGTGGTGTGGTTTATAGCGGTGATCCTAGAGAGTGAATGCGGTTGGTGCGTGTGCGAGTTCGTGATAGTGTGCGGTTACCACGACATCGTTACTGCTATTAAGCAGGCGTTAAGTCCTATGTCACAATGCGCATGACGGGCTACGAATGTCATTAGAAACTATTATTTTAGTTACGGTTATCGTATTGCATTCTGGGACTTTCACTTTACTAATACTAGTTATAACCGTGGAGCTAGGTAGACGACTAGTAAGATATAGGTAGATATTGTACGTTTAGTAAGATATATTCCGCAGTAAAATATACAGTATTGAACACATGAAAAGTTAGCATTTAATTAGATAGAACGATGGAATTATTTCCTATAGTGCACGTGATATTGTGTTGTTAGTGAATCGAGTCTTGATGCATCAATATATCCTATGTGATATAAAAAAATGTATTAATACAAAATAATAATTATTATTTTTAAAAGAATTGTTATCTCATTGTTGTTGTTGTTTATATTAAATGAGTTCCTCCCGAAGGAGCTTCAAAATAACATGTTATATAGTCTATTGTTGTCGCTCATACATAGAAATATGGATTATTCTTGGGGATAAGTACAGGCGTATCGAATTATAAACAGTATGTCCCGTAATGTCAGAAGAAGAAGAAGTAACCTCAGTAGTCTCGCGATCTGATCTACACTACGGTATCACGTGGGCATCACGTGTGTGTATCACGTGTAAGCCACGTGACCCCCCTGTGTTCTCGGACGCTTCATATATCAGAGAAGCACCTGTTTGCTGTTTGCGACGCGCGTGTGTTCACTGAACCGTGACCACCACTACCGCCACGCATATGTCGGCGTTGCGTGCATGCGTACTTAGGAGATGGTGCACAGTCTATTGTCTGTGGGCTAAAGAAGAACGTGATCATCTTTCGTAATTAGCGAGGATATGTCCTTTGCGCGTATGCCGTATGTCCTCTATGTCAAGCGATACGCACACGCGCACAAGCGCATACTGACGTACGGCGTACACATACCCACAGGCGTTACATCGTGGTGCACTTCTCTGTGTGGCAAGCCTCTTCACGGAATGATATAGAAGTATTGGGTCGTCAATATATTCCTGTAACAATATATATATATATATGTGTGTGTGTGTGTATGTGTGTGTGTATGTGTATGTGTGTGTATGTGTGCACGCGGGTAACTTATTGATGTTAGCAGGCCTACACTGAAATACGATAATATCACTGAACTGTGATTAAATGGGTTCAGTAATATTGATGACAGAAAGAAAGTCGTGAACCACGCATATATACGTGTATTCCAGTTGATATAGTTGTATTAATAGTATAAATAGTATATATATATATATGTATATATAGGACATATATAGCTATAATATGTATATGCATAACCTGTTCAATATTATAGTAGGTTTAACAAACACTTTAAATTAACCCTATGGGGCCATGGCGAATTTATTTTATTAGATAGAGCGATAATTCTCATGTAATAAAAGTAGCCCTAACGGCAAGAGTTATATCGATTAATCTAATTGATGTGGTCACGTGATCCTTATGTTTACATAGGATCCTATGTGCTGTCCTTAGCTAACTCTACTATGTATATGTATCTATGTGTGTATTCATCTATGATTCATATACTATGACATATAATATCTCTCATTGTAGCCAATAATTTTCGTAATAGGTTAAACATATGTATCCATTATAATTATTATCATTATAATTATTATCCATTATAAATATACGTAACCAGTTAATTACAGTACTGACATTATATACCATATATGATATATAATGTATACAATAGTTTACTATCTTATATGTTAGTATATCTAAGTATATTTAGTATTATCATTGTACCCAAGTAACCATGACTATATATATACATATATATATATATATATATATATATATATATATATATATAGAACCAGCTATGACATCTAGACCAATTCGTATATTTTGTCTTATCCTGTTGTTAATTTCAAATTATTTAGATAGTATTTTTATTTTATGATATCTGATTTAGGTTAATGTATTATTTTTAGATAATAAATATTAATACTAATTATAATATTACTATTTATTATAATTATACTATTAAGTATATAAGGAATATTTATTAATAATTAACATTTTTTGAATAGATTTAAAAGAGTTGACGTAACAATAATGAACATATGAAACACGGAAATGTTACGCGTGATATTTCAGAAAACACATAACACTGTCATTAAGCAATCTGATGCTGTATCACAGTGTCGTGATTGTGTTCAATTCGCAACCAAATTATTCACGAAATACTTTTAATATAAGTAATTAATAACATTAATAACCGATATATATATATATATATATATATATATATATATATCAGTTAAATTTATACATATGAGTATATATTAATTATAGTTGAACATATAATCTCGATGATTTACTAATACCTAATCTCCCGCAGACAAATCGTCAAAGAATTCGGCGACCTCCTAAACCAGGACCGTTCTCCCCTCGGCAATACCCGGCCCCAAACCCTACTGGAGCCTAACATCCAGCACCACCTCACGCACTTCTCGCTGATAACGCACGGATTTGGTGGACCGGCGTTGATAGCCGCTCTGTCGGTGCTACAGAACCATCTCACCGAGTCTCTCAAGTATTTGGACAAGACGCACCCTAACGCCTCGGCGGCTAGCGGTTTGACCTCCGCGCAGATAGGTCAAGCGCTCGTAGGTCACGAAGGTGGCGTCAAATGTAAAGACGATTGAGAGCCGGATAGAGGCGGGCGTCGAGATAGGACCGCCCCCCTACCCCGGGCAACGCCCACTACGCCACTACGCTCGAGTTCATCGTTATCATTTCCGTATTAACGTTCGTTCTATGATCGATGCGGTAGCGATTCGGACCGTTACTACTAACCCCACTACTACCACTACCACCGCCGCCACCACTATCACTACTACGTAGTATGTGCGGATATATAGTCGACTTAGCAATGCGTTCAAACCTTGTCGTAACACACGCCCACTAGAGGCGTGGCCTAACGTACGCCCCGCCTACCTCACAGTCACAACTACACCACTACACCACACATACACCACACAAGACACCACACTATTAACCGTCCCGATCATCTAGCTGTATTGTCGCTAGAAGAACTCCTAGTAGGTAATACTACTACTACTACTACTACTACTACTACTACTACTACTACTACTACTACTACTACTACTACTACTACTACTACTACTACTACTAGTGAACCTAACAAGTCACGTGGTATTACTTAACTCCTCCCCCAGCCACACCCCCTTACGTAACCGGGACCTCGTCGCGTAACGTCATCGTTTTATATTCGAAATAGATCTCATTGACTATATAAGTGTATATATATACATACACTGACACATTTATATATATAACCTATATATACACATATACTTATTTATAGATATACATTTAGATATATATATATATATATATATATATATATAAAGTACGCGTATATCGGATTGCGTAACATTTATTTATAGGTGCTTTTGTTGATTACGTAACCTCCTAACGATCGCACGGATACCGAGGTCAGAGAGTTGACCCCGTCGTTGACCCCACTTCTGCGACATATTGTTACCATATTATATACTAGAATCAATAAAGTATACCGTATTCTTTATTCTTCGTTAATCTATCGTCGATATCCGGCATTAGTTCAGCTTCCGGCCAGCGGTTTTAACCTTCATTAACCTATAACATTCGCTGACCTATAACATTATCTGACCTATACCGAACTATAACCTACATTGACCTATGACATATATTGGCAAATGACCTATACACATCTATTACTTACACTGACATACGGTATAAACTACAACATCACGTATACGATAGAGGTATAGTTTGAAGCTATTACCTTCGATGTCTATATCGTACGAGTATGCGTGTGTGTATGCGTGTGTATGCGTGTGTATGCGTGTGTATTCGTGTGTGTATGCGTATGTATGTATGCGTGCGTGTGTATGCGTGTGTATTCGTGTGTGTATGCGTATGTATGTATGCGTGTGTGTGTATGCGTGTGTGTATGTGTGTGTGTGTGCATGTGTATGCGTGTGTACCAATGTTAACACGTCAGAGAGAAAGGTAAATATGCAGATATAAATATAGAGCGAAATATAAGAGAAAGATATATAGTACATAGTATATATATATATATATATATATATATATACATAGTTATGACAATGTACACATATATAAAGAGGAGGGAGAGTGAGAGAGATGCACAGAGAGAGGTAGATAAATAGAGATAATGGAAGGGAGATGTATTTAAAGACAAAGTAACAGACATAAAGAGATAGAACGTGGAGGTGACGCATACAGTGAGATAAGTTATCCGTTAGTTAACTACACAATGATTAGCGAACACGTCAAGCTAGCATAGACCACTTGTCAACCTATATATGTCTGTTAACCGGTATACTATTGATACACATAGGTTATACCGAACCGTATCAATTGAATATTTACCGAAATGTCGCTAAGTTAGATTCTTCATTCGTAACCATTGATTTGTATTTTACCTAATTCGTTATTGCTATAGCGAGATATATATGTATATCGCTAATGAAAACATTTTCAATACGCCCGGAGACACGATATATGTGTCCTAAGATGGCCAACCATCACGTGACACATACATTTAATAACAAATATTCAAAAAAATTATATTTATTTATTCACACATTTTTTCCTATATACGCTTATAAAGTGCGTTAAGATTATACCATAATACAATTTTATATTAATGTATAGTATATATTTATTACTGTAATATAATTGCAACATTTAATTTGATTAAATAATACTTTATATGCGATATTCTGCCATCTTAGATCGACGCATAAATCGAGATTTCAGGCTTGTTGAAAAAAAAATCACGTATCTACCAATCTAGGTAAACTATATATGTCCGTAACTAAGGCCAGCCTCAGATGTAATCTAGCGCTAAATCTACGCGTGTAATTAAGCGGTGCGCATAGGATCATATTATGTGTACGTGTGTGCGTGTGTGTGTGCGTATGTGTGCGTTTCTTCCTCGTATCAAGATATATATCTGTTTAACGATGTTTAAGATGTTTAAGATGTTTAAGATGAGTTCACCTATAATTATTAGTTAGCGGTTCACCGGTAATAATAGTTCAGTGTTTATCACTTTGAATATCTTAAGTAAATATACACACACACACACATATATATATATATATATATATATATATATATATATATATTATATTATATTTGTATAATTAACTTAATTCTATAAATATTTATGATCATTTTTAAACTAAATTGTATTTGAATTGTTAATTGCCTTTTCTTTGATAATATTACATAGCAATATAACGCTGATAGCCTATCGGAGACACGATGTTATACTGGATTAAGTACGCGCTTTGGATGAAGTTCATTCCTTAACTGTACAATGTGTAGTGTACATCCTCTGTGTATGCTAACAGTATCGATGCGTTGTCGGTAACACATTGTCTGGCGGTTATATAAGTACTCTAATAATGTTCAGATTAGATAATAAACAGTTAACGAGTAACGTAAATGATACTTACTTAGTAGATGATACTTACTAACACTCTATGTAGATGTACTTATACGTATCGGGGTATTTCACTCTAGTGACTCGACAGTCTTATATTGCATAATATATCGTGACGTATTGATACATATATACAATACGTATATAAATACTATACGTATATACGTATATATATATATATATATATATATATATATATACATATATATATATATATATATACAATATATGTGATCATTAATACATTAGAATATAATTCAGAATATTATGGTAATTTGTCTTGAATTCCAAGTGATATATACATTCCACTGCGGATTACCATAGGTTAGTAGTATGTTAGTTTGTTGATATAGAGTTGATATAATTTAGTAAACTTATATATTCTTATACTAATATAAGTCATATGCCTTTAGATATAGATAAGGTAAATTTAGGGTTGCTTTGGAAACTAATTTTTAGCTGACGTTTAATTTATGGCCGATAATTAAAAAATAAAATATAAGCATAATATTATGTAATATATTCTATATTTAGAATTTGGCTTAAAATGAATGTTGTCTTCTGATTAGCCGTGACTGCATATGATATGCAATGAATGTATACATAACCTATACGCTTGAAGTGGAGAATACAAATGTACTGAATATAGTGCAGACATTGATGGAGATACTATTCAAGTATTAGATGATATGTGCCTGTATATATCAAATATAATTAATTAATAATTAGATACATAATAATAATATATATATGATTATAGTGCTCTCCGATGACATATATGAGTATACGTGTACTATTACAGATTACTATAGTAGAGTAGGAATATACTATAGGTCTATAGTATTGCAATTAAAAAAGGTTTATACATTTCTAAATTACGAATAGGTTATTTGTATGTATATAATGATAAATAAAGCTATATTTACACTCAATTTGTATACATTAAATTATAATAAATGCTTTAATTTTAAACATTCACAAAGCTTCTAGTTGTTATCACATAATTATTTATATTGGTATTCCTACCTTGAAAACCCAGTATTGGACATTTTTCGAATACCAGCTAGTAAACATTCCACAACATTCCACCTATATCAAAAGAGATGTCTACAATTAGAGATGAAATAAATTAGATATTCGTCCAAGTTTGCATTTCAAGATTATTCAAATGGTGAGATCGCATCGCTTTGTGATAAATCATTCTTTATTCATGATTAGATCTAAATACTATGCTACTTGAACATATATCTCATAGAGTGTGTAAGGTTGTTATTATGTTCATAGAATACTTTTAGTTTAGATAATAAATAGGTTACATATACGTGTTTCACAGTAAGAACCATTGTTTTGAGATAATCCTTTAGTAGAATTTAAGATATTAATACATGATACATTGTATTAAATGATTATATAATATCTTTTAATATAATTAATTTCGGTACTGTAATCTAATAAATATTGGAGATTTAATTAATATTAGAAGTATTCATAATATTGCTACGTATTTTCCTTAAATTAAATTGATTAAAATATTCTAGAAAAATTTACAAATTGGCTGATTTACATGTATTTGAAGTTAAAATATTAATTATTATACTAGTTCCTCCTAGTATACGACATCTAACTCCTATATATGTAATGCATCACATAATACTGGAATATTAGTAATAGTTTATGTAGAATTATAAATTAATATGCTGTGTGGCTCAGTTAACTAAGGCATCAGACACACAAGCTGTAGGACTCGGGTTCGAGCCTCGTCCGTACCAATAAAATAGGTATTAAAATAATATTTAGAAGTGATCTTATATAATTATGTATAAAATAATGATCGTATATCCTTAAACGATGGATTCATTAACATGATAGCGGATTCTAAGGGACATTAATGAAATTTGGTTTTAATTAAAAACTTTATTTAAGGTCCTGGATGAGATAAAAGGACTCCACCAAATAAAATTAAAATTAAAATAATTAAAAAAATTTTTTTAATTATTAGTTAAATTGAAATTAATTTGAATGTAAAATGTTTAAACATATAATAAAGTATAAACATCATTATAATTACTCATTTATAAATACATACAAACTAAAGATGCATATTTGGATGATGAAGTAACCGATGATGTAACATGTGATGATGTAATAAGTGCATAATACGCTGTGTCCTAGAATCCGTGTATCTAATGATTGTTTTATTTTTGTTATATCATAATTATTTATAAACGTATATAATAAGTATATAAAGTAAAGTAAAGTAAAGTAAGTAATACAAATATTAATAATATTAACGGTTACTAAAATTAAATAATATTAAAATATATAAAACTGCAAAATATATTTGATAAGAAACCATAAATATCAAAATATACAAATATTTGTACATGTATAATGAGTCTTTATTAAAACTAAAAGTAATCCTTATTACAACTAATAATAAATATAATTATAAATCTATAAATGAAATATTTATATATATATATATATATATGTATTGGATATTAACATTTTTATTTGAAATGTTGGTATTCAGTAATCATTCTGTAAATGGAAGAGTGAGGAGTGGTTACGACATAGCGTGTGACGTCATAACGGTGACGTCATAACGGTGACGTAATAACGGTGATGTAATAACGATGACGTGATATCACTGCGCATGCGCTAATGAATGCTTACGTACGGCGCCGCTCTTGCACAAGTACGACCTAGTTATCCCGCTACTACCTCCTTGGCTACCACTAGAAGAAATCACACGATCGTATTTCCGCTAATTATTCTATTAATAGAATAATTGCGCAATAATTGGTACCGGAATCACGTGGTGGTGGTGGTGGTGGTCCGGTAGAGAGCGCACCACCACCCGATCAATACGTTAATTAGAATCGCTCGTTTTGTTTTACGATCATCGCCTCAGCACAGGCATTCGTGCTACGTATATGCGGTGCATTGTACGCACGTTGTGCGTGGCGTCTTTAAACCCGTGCGTTTTCTTCTAAAGGCTACCCGTATATATTTTATAATTATAGTTATTATTAATAATTATATGCATTTATACTAGTGTATATATACACTAGTATAAATAAATATTATCATTAATTAACCATAAATCATCATATGTTTACCATATGTTACCATATGTTTATCATAGGATTCACCTATAGTGGCATTCTAAAATTAATTTAAATATAAAAATAAAGAGATAAGTTTATGTAAATTTATGTATGTATGTGAATAATATAAAAGAAAATAACGTAAAATATATAAAATATGTAAAATATGTAAAAATATGTATAAAACAATAATAAAAAACGAAAATCAGTTAAAAAAAATTAACAAATATAATCTTATACCGGATCACTGAAGAATGTTTTTGTGACTAAAGCTGAACCTTCGATAGCTGCAATTCGCATATTGCGTTTATCCTTAGACCACATTTTGGGTGGGATATTAAGAATCCTACTTATCTCGTCATTTTCTGGTAGCCATGTACCATTAGTGCCGACGACTAATAAATTTACCAATTGAGATATATTTTCGGATCTTAATATCCGCAGCATTCCTCAGATTGCTTTCTTCATCGAAAGGACAAGTTATATCGATTTCTAATCGAGCCGGGAAGTTATTAGAATGTCCGGGATAAGATTATTTATCTTATATTTATATGTATATATAGGTATATATATTTATATGTATATATATATGTACATATATATATATACATATGCATATATGCTATATTAAAATTATTTAAAAGGGAAGTCAGTATGAGTTCTACGCTTTCATGTCTAGTAGTCATCTCTCTGTACATGATGCGGCAACTCGAAACAACGTGAGATGTTGTTTCTAATGTATCGCCGCATCGTCGACATTTATCATCATATGATGTTATTCCTGGAATGAATTTTACTGACAGACAGCATAATTTAGATGTATGCCAGTAACTCCAGGCATCAAATGATAGTCGTGTACGTTGAGAGATGAGGTAAGGTATATCGTTAGATCTAACAATCAATGAATAGGCGCTAGCAACGCGGCCCTGAACAGAGATGTTATTTAGCTTGGCTGACCATCTCTCTCTGAGGGATAGTCTGATGGACTATGTAATTTTGAAAGCATAGCAAGAGACATCATCGATGATTAATAAGTATTATTGATCATCGGCATCGATCTTGCGAGACTTATGACGAAAAGCAAAATGTCCATAATCGTTGTTACCTGATTTTAAATGGCAGGAATTTCTACCTTTAAGCACAGTAGAAATGGTGTTATCCAATTAAATTCTTGCCAGGTTCCTAATCGTTAGATCATCAGAATCTAACAGCTGTATACCTTTGGCGCTTGTCCAAATGTCCGCTTCTTCACAGAATTTCTGGATCGCTAACCCCCTACATTTCGTGATGCGTAGAGTAACGTGTTCGATGCACATTCCAGCAATTTGACAATATATTTGAGAAATATATAGTTATAGCGACCAGTTTGTCTAATTCAGCTAGTTGGTCTTTATTGACCCTACCAGAAAAATGTAGGATATGAGAAACTCAAACCTTTGCCAAAATAATATGTATTTATACTAGTGTATATATGTATATACAAGTATAAATAAATATTATTATTAATAATAATTATAAATATATATATATATATATATATATATATATATTATATATATATATATATATATATATATATATATATATATATACATCATGATCTACCTACTCCTACTTTCACCCATCCTACTTTTTCGTATAATGATTGTCTCTCCGTTTCCTTTTCATTCTCCAAGACGAACATTACATTTTCTATTTATATTATTTATAGACCTCCAAAACCTGACTATACTACGTTCTTTAATGAATTTAATGATCTAATTTTGAATATTCCAATCTCCACCAAACACCAGACTACTATACTCGGTGATTTTAATTATCATTTTCACTCAACCCAATATCCTCATTCAAGCTTCAAGTGTCTTACCGACTCCCTAGACATGAATTAAGTTGTCAATTTTCCTACCCATACTGCTGGGCATTCTCTCGACCTTATTTTTTGCAGGTCTCATGATTCATGTGATTGTTTAATTAATTGTACCAAATCTGATCTTCTTACAGACCATTTCATAATAACTTTTACAGTTATCCTCCCTCTGCTTCCTTCTCTATCCAAGAAACTCATTCATTATAGAAAAATTAAATCTATTAATATTCCTTTATTTTCCTCTGAACTTGTATCAATTCTTGTTTCCTTACCCATATCCCCATGAATCTATAAACTCCACTCTCTCCTTCTTCTTGACAAATATGCCCCCATCATATCTACTACTATTTCCCTGCATACTAATTGCCCATGGTTTACACCTCATCTTGTTAAACTCAAGCGATCTCTACGTAAAACTGAAAGAACATATCGTCGTATGTCTTCTCCTGAAAACCTTTTATCGTTTACTAATCATCGCAAATTCTACAAATCACAAATCAGTAAAGCAAAATCTTCTTACTATATTAATAAAATCAATAGCCTTTCCTCCAATCCTCGTGCCACATTTGCCTTAGATAGAAAATTATTGCACCTGATCCCCCTTTACACATACCTTACATACCAAATATTCCTAAAAATAAACTCTGTAATGAATTTTCTAACTTTTTCTCGAATAAAATCCTATCTACTTGTTCAACTATTACTTCCCTTCACCAAAAATATAGCATCCCTTGTATATTAATCAGTAAACCAATTGATAAGTATTTATCTATATTTACTACTCCCTCAATATCTAACATTTACGACCTAATACTAAAATCCAATTCCTCCTCTCCATCTGATCCTATCAATATTTATACTGTTAAAAGTCTCGCTAGTACCCTATCCCCTTATTTGCATACTATATTCTCGTCTTCTCTCTCCAATGGAGTTTTACCCCCTCTTTTAAACATGCTATCATCACTCCCATTCTTAAAAAAACGTCTTCCAACCCTAATCTCTTATGTAACTACCGTCCTATCTCCCAACTTCCTATTTTTAGTAAAATACTTGAAAGAATAGTTGTCCATATATAAATAGGTTTATGTCACTAAACTCTTCCCATGATGTCCTGCAAAGTGCATTTCGTAAAGGTCATTCAACTGAGACTGCCCTCCTTCAAATCTTAAATAATATATATACCAAAGTTTCTCCCTCACTATGGTGTCAAATGGTTCTACTTGATCTATCTTGTGCATTTGACTCTCTTCGCCATGATATTCTTATCTCAAGACTTGAGATGATTGGAATTAATGGTAGTGCCCTCAAATGGCTTAAATCTTACATCCTAAATAGATCATCCTCTGTTAAATTCTGTGAATTCTTTTCTGATCCCCGTCCCCTACTCTATGGTGTCCCACAATGTTCTGTCCTAGGCCCACTTCTATTCTCCATATATATAGCACCTAAACGGTCTATTATATCCAATTTTCCTAAAGTTTTCTATCATATATATGCTGATGATATCCAACTCTACTCATTCCTCTCTATTTCTACTCCAGATAATTCTCAACTAATTGCGTGTGCCTCCTCTATTAAATACTGGCTTCTCTCCAATAACCTTTTACTAAATACTTCAAAAACTGCCCTCCTCAATATACCTACGAACTCCCCATCATTCCCTTCTTTTTACCTTGACAAAATTCTTATTTCACCTTCCAATTCAGTCCTCAATCTTGGTGTTATTTTCGACTCTGATCTATCTTTTTCTAGCCATATTGCTAACATTTCTAAAGCTGCTAATTATCAATTATTTAGAATCAGATGTATCCGTAAACATATTACTCGTCCCCTATGTGCTGTCCTTATTAATTCACTTGTAATTTCTCGTATTGATTATTGTTCTTCTTTATTATATATCCTTCCTGCTTCTTCCATTGCCCCATTAAATAGAATCATTAGATCATCTATACGATCCATTTTCAATATTAAACTATCTGACCATTCCTCTACTGACTCATTTCAATGTATACACAACTGGTTTCCCTATAGAAAACGATCCTTAATTAGACTCCTTTCTATAACCCATAAATCTATATATTTTTCCATTCCTTCATATATATTTGACCTACTCTTATTTCGATCCACCACCCACAATACACGTTCAACTTCCAGTATTAATCTAATTATCCCACAGCCATCCCCCTTAAATTCAAGAAACGCTCTTTCTCCTACATTGTCCCATCTATCTGGAATGCACTCCCTTCATCTATAATATCTATTCAATCTCCCACCTCCTTTAATGCTCATCTCAAGTCATATTTATCCAGTATATAATTTCATTATATTATTATTAACTTTTATATTTCATTATTATTACTTCCACATTGTTAGTTAGTTTATTTCACTTTGTTGTTGTGGTTGTTGTATTTTTATTTGTATTATTTATTTTACGTGCACTTACGAGGAGTGTTATCACTTTGTAACGGTGCCTAATAAACCATATTTAATCATATATATATATATATATATATAATACAAACCATGAATATAAATTCACCTATAAATATAACCACATTAAGGTTTATATACAATGTACTTTGAAAATGATTATTAATAATTGGAAGACAAGGCAAATACAATATAAGTAACAATATATGTAACAATATAAGTAACAATATAAGTAACAATATAAGTAACAATATAAGTAACAATATTAAGCTGCATTTTGGTTATGATTAGTATAACGTCAACATAATTATAAATAATATATATGTATATATATATATATATGAATGAATATTTGTTTAAATACAAAAATAATATTAAAAGATATCTATATGGTAACAAATATAGAAATAACAAAATATACAAAAAGAACATAAATCAGTTGTAAATAATAAAATTAATTTTACGAATTAATAATAATACATTATATTTAAATAAAGAATACTTTACATTAGTTCTTACAGGTAACGCATTCCATAGATCGTCCACATATATACTGAAGTATATTTTACCATGTTTTGAATGCTTGTATTTCCTATTTAGTAATAGTCGAGTAGAAGAGTTTCGTAGATCTATCTTGTAGACTCTAAATTATATGAGGTCATTCAAATAACTAAGAAGTCGATTATTCAGTACCTTACAAATTAGTTTTAAATAGCTGAAGGTAGATCTCTGATTAATATGTAACCATTTAGAATTAACTAAGTGGTAATTGACTGACCCATCACAGTTAAAAAAATCCGTTTCCTATTTGTGTTTTTATCGGTTCCTGGGTGTCTTAATGAGAATCGGTTTTAAATCGATTCCTAAAATTGAAGTTTAGGAATCGGTTTATATAAAACCGATTCTTAAATTACTATAGGAATCGGTTTATTTGAAACCGATTCCTAAACTATTACTACAGGAATCGGTTTAACTTAAGTTGTTGATGTAAGTTTGAACGTAATTTTAGATGTACAATATAATATTAAAATAAATATTAGTATCGTAGCAAAGTATTACTTCATATATTATAATGTATTATATAAGTTAATTTAAGTTAGATTTAAAACTTAAATTCAATAATAATAAACATATAATATTGAATTCAATATTCAACTCCTATATTCAATATTGAGCAATTAGTTCAACATGATTAAAATTGTATTATAAATATAATTATGATTACAATTGTTATTCAATGTGTCACTTGATTGAGATTATGATGACTTAGAAAAATACATAGGATTACTTATGTAATATTACATAATTTTAGTTTTTTAAATATTATTGTATTTATTAAAATCAGTATATTAACTTAAATATAAAATTAAAATAATAATTAATAATTAATTTGGATAGATAACAATTAAATCAATATATTAAAATAATGAAAAGGTATAATATTTTATTCTTTCTATATTTAAAAAATAATATTCCTATAATTTAAGAAATTCTTACATCAATACCTTAAACCGATTCTTAATCATTAGTTTATGAATCGTTTTTAAACACCGATACTCAATAATTAGTTTAGGAATCGTTTTTAAAAACCGATTCTCAATAATTAGTTTAGGAATCGTTTTTATAAACCGATTCTCAATAATTAGTTTTTGAATCGATAATATCGATTCCTGCACAATAAAATGTAGGAATCGTTTTTATAAACCGATTTCTAAACAAACTTTACAGGAATCTGTTTTCCAATTTGAATCCGATTCCTATAATAAAATCGTCGTAGGAATCGGATTTTTTTAACTGTGGTGGTTATATAATTTTACACAATGTAAAACTTTATCGATGATCTAATAATTCTATCCAAGGATTTAGTAGAAGTAGTAGGAATGCCATAATATAGAGAACAATAATAATGTATACGTGAAATAACCATAGATTTATAGTTTACAATGTAAACTATAAATCTATGGACATAACTAATGATTCTATTAACATTTTATAAATTCTAAAAGGTAAATATTTAATTATTAATCATATATAATTGATAATTATAATTAGTTGATTTACACACATTATCTATATGATCGGAGACATTTAGGTTATCATCGAAAATAAAACCAAGTTTTTTAACATTATTTCAAGGAACAATTATGATAGAATCAATAATAACAGAAGGAAAAACTAACAATGTTCTAGATATATTTAGAAGTTGAGTTTTATTCATATTCAGCATTAAGCTATTTTGTAAAACCAAGTTTTAACCATATTAATAAAATCAATTAGAGCTATATTATCAGATGAATTGGCTATTACTGGAAGCTCAATATACAATTTAATATCATCAGCAAAAATTTGATATTTTACAGAGGGAAAATTAGATATAATATTTTTAAGAAGCAAGATATAAAGCGAAAATTGCAATGGCCCTAATACAGAACCTCGAGGCACTCTATAATACATATTACAAGTAGATGCATAATAGTTCAATTTTTATAGAAAATGTTCTTTCAGATAAGTACGATTTAATCCAAGCTAGAGGAATACCTACAATACAAATATCTTCAAGACATTTAATTAAAATAGAATGATCAATATTATCAAATGCCACAGATATATAATAAAATAACTATATTAGAATTATTATCAAGCTTATTAAGAAAATCATCAAGAATATATGGAATAAGTATTTCAGGACTATGAAATTTATACTAGGTCTATATACACTTTTTCTAGGGTCAAATAATGAATTTACATTTAGATAATTGATTAATTGCTTAGAAACTATTCCTTCCAATATTTTACTTACCAAAGGTAATTGAGAAAGTGGTCTATAATTAGATAAACACTCAATATCCAATCCTGGTTTCTTTAAAATAGGTTTTATTATTTCCTCTTTAGCAACTCGACACGGGATACGACCTCTTTAGTATAATTTTAATAAATCACCACAACATGCATGCAAACTTTCTACATTCAATCCATTCAATCTTATTACGTAAACTATGGCTACGTTTTACAGATTTATAATATTTATTATAATTTGGAGCAGTCATTATAGAAATTAAACCTCCAAATGTTAATAAAATATTTTTAAAAGATGATTAATAAGTATAAACAAAATTATGTTCAATATATAATGATTTTATAGTTACAATAATATTTTAATATTTTATAATTAATACAATACGTATAAGTTTAGTAATTTTTCATTTACGTAATACAAATTAATAATCATTATAATTTACATATATCTGAATTAATAAAATATAAACTATGGTAATTTAATTAAACATTAAATTAATAAATTTTGATAGATAACTTAAAACAAATTAAATAAGAACATAATAAATTTGTATTCTAATAATAATAGGTATAATTTATACATATCAGAATTTATATTATATAAGCTATTGTAATTTATTAAAACATTAATAACTTATAATAATACAATTGTGATATATATTATATAACACTATATTGTAATATATATCATATGATAATAATTATCTATCAAAGTTATCTAAGATAATAACTTAAAATAAATTAAATAAGAATTATTGTTATAATTATTATAATAATATATTATTATAATATATATATAATTATAATAATATAATAAATGAATACAACAATTGTATACTTTAAGTATAATTTAGTATTACTTAAGTTATATTTTTAGTGAAACAAATTTAATTTGAAATTACGAATTCAATATTATATTGAATATATTAATAAATATACAATTTATGTAATTTTTACGATTAATGTTATATCACTATATTATATAGACTATATATAATATAGCTTCTATATTTAATATAATTATTATAATAATAGAGTTTAAATTATATCTGATATAATTATTATTATAATAATATCATAATTTAGGTACTTGTTACGCGTAATATAGAATTCCATTTATATAAATTTAGTGATAAAGATTACGAATTCAATATATATATATATATATACAATTTAGGTACATTTTACGTATAATATAGAGTTTAAATTAAATAAATTTATATCAATTTAATAATTTTAAATCTTCATGTTTGGAACGGAAGTAAACAATCTTTATTATCATTATCCCAGGATCATTATAACTGTTACGGATTTGTAACAGATACGTATTATAATGTCATTATTATCATAATAATAAAATACATTTTAAATTATGTACTTATATAATTAGTGTACATTTTTATCATAAGTTTTTTAAATAGTATAATCAACGTTACGTTGATAAAATATTACCAAAGATTTTGCGAAGCAAAGATATAACACTCCCTATGCATGCAACGTAATTTAGTAATATCCCCAGCCGCTGCTAGCAGTAGTATAGAAATCACTGAAATAGATTTAGGTTCGGCTCTGTTTGCATACAACAATGTTTTCATTGCTCTATTAAATTACATGCAATATAAATTAACTTTTACTTACTAAATATATACTTATAGCATTTAAAATATAAATATCATATTTGTTTGTTATATATTAGTAATGAACACTTAGTTTTCATCATATAAATATTAATTTAAAGCATATCATTTAACATTTTAAAAGTGTATAGTTAAATACGAATTTACATTATAAACAACGATTAGTTCCTAAAAGTAACCCGCTATAGGTGGCACCAGGGTATTTTGTATACAAATTCGAATTACACGATTTCGCGTAAGTGTTATATCTTTCCTTCGGAAAATCTTTGATATTACGCTGAACGTAATATTTTTAATGAAATGTCAGTTGACCGTGAATCTGAAAGAAGGCCGCCAATTATTATTAGAATGTCATGAGTTCAATTTTTATTTTTGGGTTGTGTGATTTATTTGGTTTGGTACGCATGTGGTACGAATATTACTCTAATGTCATTAGAGTAACTTATGAACCACATCAGTTACTAGTAATATTTATACCACAAAGTACCTTACGAGAAACTTCAGGGCAACAAATGTGGTACGCATGTTACTCGTGCGTTACTTTTGGTACGAATATTACTAGAAACCAATATGGTTCAGAAGTTGTCTATTGTAACTAGTAACATTAGAGTAACATTCGTACTACATTTGCTGAGCTGAAGTTACTCGTAAGATACTTTGTGATATAAATATTACTAGTAACTTATGTTTTTCATAAGTTACTCTAATATTACTTGTGATTACAGTAACTTAAGTTACTGTGTGGTATGTATGTTACTATTTTTGTTTGCTGGGAATACGAATGAAATATTATGTGTTTCCTGGGGAGTGAGAGAGGTAGAGAATGAAATATAGATATATATATAGTGATTGAGAGAGAGAGTTAGATAGATAGAGAGATAGAGATAGATAAATAGAGATAGAGTGAGAGAGAAAGAGAAGGATATATATGGGAGATATAGATAGAGATATAAAGGGGAATATATTGTTTAATTTATTTAATTACATTTTATTGTTAAAATGTCCGTATTAGGTTACTTTCCCCTAAATAATGGTTTCAAATAGGTTTGGGATTAACAACGAATTTATGAGCTCAGTAAAGGTACACATAACCTTTAATTGAAGTTATGAGATCAGTAAAGGTACTAACCTTACCTTACCATGTCGAGCTTGCTCTGCATTGATTGACACGTACTTTCCATTCCTCTCGATTCATCATTGCGTTTGGTAGCTCTTTGTAGTTGCAGCTTGTGTCTTCCATTAGCTGATCTACGAAGGTTTTGGCGGGGCGTCCTCGAGATCTTCGTCCATGTATGGGTAGCCATAGCAGCACATCGCTAACAACCTCGTTTTTACTTCTCCAGCAATGGCCTGAGAAGCGTAGCCTTTGTTCGCGTATTGTGTCTGTAATCTTTGGTATTTTACCATATAGGTCTTTATTGGGCAAATGGTCTCATCATGAAATATTTAGCGCTGCCCGTAACATTCTGGTGTAAGATCCATTTATTTTTTTCTCCAAGGCTATTGTCAGGGTACAGGTTATAGCTCCATATACCAATACAGATTCAACTGTGGCTCTGAAAAAGTTTCTTTTGAGTCTTATTGACAGATTTGATGTCAATATTTTATTAAGGTTATTTAGTACTGCCCATGCTTTGCCTATTCGGATGCTAACGTCATTATCAGTGGAGGCAATATAACTACCGAGGTATTTAAAATCTAATACATTCTTGATTGCTTCTCCATTTAAACTTTTCATACTCATACTCACAGACGAATCTTGATTTAAGGACATATATTCCGTTTTACTGACATTAATACATATACCTATATCTTTGGAAATGTCTTCTATTTGATGTAGAATCGTATTTGCCTCTTCGATGGAGTTTGTCGTAATAGCAATATCATCAGCATATTCTATATATGTTACGCGCGTTGCCGGATATCTTCTACTTTTGCGTTCTGTGATTATCAGTCCAAGATTCTCAATATCCTTTAGTGAATTACTCAGTACATAATCGAGGCAAATGATAAATAAAAAGGGTGCAATTGTATCTCATTGTAGCACACCTGTTGTTATCTTGAAGATAGGGGTATCTCCATCAGGTGATCTAACTATTTAACGTGTGTTTTTATAAAACATCATGATTGATTTCACAGTTTCTTCCGGTATTCCATAATGAATTATAATTGATCTCATGTTTGCTCTATCAATTGAATCGAATGCTTTT
Source organism: Osedax fenrisi (assembly GCA_964019155.1). Lineage (NCBI taxonomy): Eukaryota > Metazoa > Annelida > Polychaeta > Sabellida > Siboglinidae > Osedax > Osedax fenrisi. The sequence continues at coordinate 6,704,230 of OZ025239.1, forward strand.
GAAAAGTCAATAAATAGCAATATTGCATGAATATTTTGTTGCCTTAACTCCTTCTATTATCCGTCTGATAGCTAATATTTGTCCTGAGGTTGATCGATTAGTTCTAAACCCATTTTGATTTTTTCTCAGAATAGGATCAACGTATGGTCTTATTCGGTTTAGTATCATCTGATTGTAGATTTTTGCAGCAATAGGCGTGAGAGTTATTCCTCTATAGTTATCTGTTATGGTAAGATTTGCTTTTTTAGGTAAAGGTAGAATGCAACCTTCTGTACATCTCTCTATGGGATCTTGGCTATACACGCTATTGCAAGATTTTAATAATATGTCTTGGCATTCCTTTAACTTCCAAACTTCTAATGGTATTTCATCCAGGCATGTGGCTTAACCGTTTTTAATATTTTTAATGGCTATATTAATTTCGTTCGCTGTGAAAGGCCCTATTTTGATGTATAATTTATGAAGTATGGTTTTACAATGATCGTTACCATTATTTGTAGGTTTAGGAGGTTTACCTAGTAGGTCCTCAACATTTGTAAAGGTACAAATAACCTTTAATCGAAGTTATGAGATCAGTAAAGGCACAAATGACCGTCCATCGAATGTTTTCAATAAAGGTTCCCAAAACCTTTAGTGCATAGATGAATAAAAAATTCGTAATGCTCGTCATAAACCTTTAACACTGATTCCGCATTCATTAAAGTTTTTAAAAGATACATATTTTTAACAGTGTAGTTTTAGATTTTCAAATAAATGTGTTACTTTCTTCTTCAATTTCAATATATTCTTCGGAAGTACCTGTTTTATTGTATTATTTATATTAGGAACATGTGATATTAATAATTTATTTAGAAAATTATTAAAATATTCTACTTTTTTATCAATATTATAATCATTTGAATTTATATATGCCCAATTAAATCTAGAAAGATGATATTTATTCAATTTTATATTATCATTATTGAAATCATCATTATTTGATCATAAAATCTGTTTACATGGGTATTTTTCAATATTTACATTAAATGAAACAGAATAGTGTTCACTTATATTTTTTTAATCCGAAATAGTCTCCAATATTTATATTAGATAGTAATTGTTTTTTATTAGTAAAAAGTAAATCAATTATATTATTATTACGAGTTGGCTTATTTATTAATTGTGAAAATAAATTTTAAATAATCGAATTATATAGTAATACATAACTTTTTGGGTAACTAGGAAATGTATATTCTTTCCAATTAAAATTTAGTAAATTTAAAATTTTATAATTATATAAGAATTAGAATTGTGTTGGGTTATATCAAATAATTTACATATCTGTTCATGAGATATTGCATTACTATTTGGAGGTCTATGAGCACATATAGGAAATATTAAATGGAATTTTTAAATTAATTTTTAAATGTATATATTTAACATCTATGTGTAAAATAAAATTTCTTACTAGATTTACATATTATATATTATATATTATATATAAATATATATTTACAATTTATAATTATAAACTAGATTTACAAAATATCGCAACACCTCCTCTATGAATTAATTTATCGTATCTAAATAGTATATAATTTTTTCCACCGATTAAATATAGATAATCTCTATCATCTACCGTTAAGAATGTTTCAACAAAACATATAATGTCATATTTATTAGATGAAAGTAAAAATTCCAAAAAATTCATTTTATTTCTAATACTACGATCATTAGCACACTATATATTTAAATTGTTATTTTTAATATTTTCATCTTTATTGTCGGTTAGTCATCTAGAACCTGTAGTTTTATTTTTTATTTTTATTAATAATGGAATTTTTATAAGTAGGTATAATAATATAATATATATAATATATGACAATTTCCATACACTAAAATATCTTCACCAATTGATATATTCCAGTCAATTTTATTATTTATAATATATCTAAGTATATAGGAATTAATTCTAGAATTATAAATACATTTGATAATTTTTTTACTTTTAATTAATTTATTTTTAACTACGTGGTATAATATCTGATATCGTTCTAGTGATATTTCATCTAGAGATGTTCTAATGAATGCATTTTGTACATAATCGGTTAACATTTGATAATATTTTTTTTTGAGATAACATTATCTAAAATTAATTTTAATTTATTAAATGATAATTGAACTATTGATAATACACACGATTTATTAATATCTACTGTTTTACAAATAATATTTACTAAGTATTTAAAGAAATTATTTATATCATCATTAGGATTATTTATATTGTGAATAATTATTTCATTATTGCTATCTATATTATTTACTGATTTTAACAAATTGTCAGTAGGTATCAGAAGTGGTTACAGTAGAGGTTACATTAACTGTTACATTAGCATATGTTTTTTTAACAACAATCATATCACTTATTTCAGTGATTTTTGATAATAACATATTTAATTTTGTTTCTGTGCTATTTATTAAATTATTAATAATAGTAGACGATGGTAACGAGTTATTTAAACTAGGTAGATTAATTGGTGTATTATCATTATGATTATTTATACATATACATATTACATTTAAATATAAAATGTTGTGATCTAAATAACTGAATAGCATATTTTGGTGGTGATTTATTAGACCAATTTGTTTTCATAATTTTTGCTTTATATAAGTATTTATAATGGTATTTATTACCACATGAACATATTATATAATTTTCGTTATTAATTTCTAAATTACATGTACTACAATCCATTTTTAATGTAATAAATATATTACAATTATATAGTTTTAGAAATTATATATATTTTTAACAAACTGTTTCCCTATGATTTTAAATTGAACAAATGCCGAATTAGATTTGTCTTGTTTACGATATAAATTAGCGTTGTGTGTTTAAATTTTCTTATTTTCGAAATCTATTTTAAAACATTATCCTGTATCGTAATGACTACGTAAATATTGAAAGTAATTCCGTATGATATAGAGAACTAGTTATCCGAATGTATATCGAAATATATTAGATTTAAAGAAATTAATTTTTTTTTCATTTGTAGAAATAACGCTTTACATTTATGCGATTTTAAATTTGGTTTCTATTCTTTGCTTAAGATTTATTATGTCATGTTTTAAAGCATGAAATAATGGAGAAGTTAATAAACAAATGTATTTGTTTTTTGAGAGAACTTCCCCAATCATCATATTCTAGATAAGTTAGATTCTCATGAGTAAAAAAATGTAAATATAAATAATTGTCAAGTTAAAAATAAATTATGTAAAGAATAACAAATATGTATCAATAAGTCAAGTTTAAAAATAAAAGATGTAAAGTTATATAAATATATATATATATATTACTTACTTACTTATGTCGAGCTCTCGCTCGACTCTTCTTTGCCTTATCTCTCCAAACATCTCTGTCCAACATCATCGTCTTTATCTCATTTATATCGTCTAGTCCTATGTCTTCTCTTAGATTATCTACAAAAGTGATGGTTTTGCGACCTCTTCTTGCACTACCATTTGTCGGTTCCCATAGGACAAGTTTATGAGCCATTTCGTTGTCGTGTCTCATCAAATGACCTGCAAGTTTTAGTCTTCTTTCTTTTATTACTTCAGATATTCTTGAGAGTCCATTATATAGCGTTATGTTATTGATTTTATCTTTCCAGGATATGTTTAAAGCCATTCGGAGAAGTCTGGTGTAACATCCATCTATTCGTTTATTCATAGTTTTTGTAGTTGTCCATGTTTCAGCACCATATGTGTATATTGTTTCAATCGTAGCCCTGAATATTCTAACTTTAAGTGAGTCTCTTATGCTTGATTTCCATAATTTCTTCATCTTATTAGCGGCTGACCAGGCTAGTGCTTTACGAATATTGAAGTCTTTTTCTGAGCTTTGCATCCATGACCCTAGATATTTAAAGTTATCTACTATTTTGATTTCATTATTGAGTATGGTGTGTATATGTTGGTTATTGTCTATACCGAAACACATGGCTTCTGTCTTTTTACAGTTTATCTTTAGACCTATATTTCCACATTCTTCTTCTACTCTCTGAAGCAGTATTTGTGCTTCTTCAATATTTTTACTAATAAGAGCTACGTCGTCTGCATAGCTGAAATCTGTAACATTTACTGCTGGATGTCTCCTACTTTTCTTTCTTGCTATTTCAAAACCTATTTCGCTCTCTCGTCCATCTATTGCTAGTCGCATAGCATAGTCTAAAGCTATAATGAATAGGAATGGAGCTAGAGTGTCTCCTTGCAGTACTCCGTTTTGAATAAGGAAAGTTTCAGTGATTCCATCAGGCGTTATTACTTGCGCTTTTGAGTTACTGTGAAGAGATTTTATAGCTCTTATTAGTATTTCTGGAATTCCATAAATCTTGAGAATTTTGAATAGAACTGCTCTGTCGATGCTGTCGAAAGCCTTTTTAAAATCCACAAATGTTATGATAGATTGAATATTTTTGGTCTTAATTCCTTCTATGAGTCGTCTTATTGCTAATATATGTGCAATGGTTCCTCTACCTGGTCGAAATCCATTTTGGTTATTCCTCAACAATTTATCGACTGTAGGTTGAATTCTGTTCAGAATCATCTTGTTTGTTATCTTTGAAGCAATACTTGATAAGCTTATTCCTCTGTAGTTATTTACATCGCTTAGATCTCCAGATTTAGGTAGTGGCTTTATGTTGCTTGATGTCCATTGAGCTGGTGTTTCTTGTAAAAATAGTATATTATTTGCAAAGTTTAGTATGATGTCGTCAAATTTGCAGTACTTTAGTATCTCTGGACTTATATCATCAGGTCCTGCAGCCTTACCATCTTTAAGATTATCTGTCACTTTTCTATATTCTTCCAGAGTAAAAGCTGTTATAGCTATATTATGTGTTTCATTCAAAACCAAATTGAGATCTGTATTAACTAATATGTTTTCATCGCCTTTTCTGTCACTGCCCAGTAATTTTTTGAAGTGTTCGTACCATATCTTGACTCTATCTTCTTTGCTTTTCGCCTTTATAATTCCTTTTTTGGTGTTTTTACGGCCTGTTATTTCGTTAATTAACTTCCAGCATTTAGAATGTTTAGATTCTTGGTTTGTTAATTCTACCTGTTCTGTGGCTTTTTGTAGTGCGTTACTCTCGATGTTCATGTACATATTACGTAAGTTATCTTTTGCTTTTACTAGTTCTTCATAGCTTTCATTTGTATTTGATAGTGTATGTTTACTGTATGCAATTTCTACTTTCTCTCTCAATTCTTGAATTCTATGATCATAAGTAGTGTTAGTTTTTCGGTTTGCTCTTATTCTAGGAATCATCTTCTTTGATATGATATTATTAGCTTCTATAAAGTTTTCATATAGTTCTGTTGCAGTTGTGTTTTCAGATTGAAGTTCGTTAAATTTTTCTCTGACAGCTTTGCTATATTCAGTACTAGCGTCTTTATTCTTCAGTATTGACCAGTCATATTGTGTTTTCTTAGCTTGAGTTGAGTTCTTTCTTAAACTTAATTTTAACTTTGCTGTCAGAATTCGATGGTCGGATCCAACACTGCTGAAACTGTTGTAGGCTTCACAGTTATGTAAGCTGTTCTTCCACTTTCGTCTAATCAAAATGTAGTCCACTTGAGTTTTGGCACCAGTAGAGTCTGACATAAATGTCCATAGTTTACCGGTCCTCTTTCTGAAGAATGTGTTGGCTATCATCATGTTAGTTTCTTCGGCGTAGTCTATTAGAAGTCTGCCGTTTTGATTACTGTTTCTATGATATGTGTACTTGAAAGTGTCATTTGTTCCTACATGTGCGTTGAAGTCTCCTATCGTCAGTAATACATTGTGCCTTGGTATCGTAGTGGTTGCGTCGAGTAGGTTTTTATAATGAACTTCTGCTTCATTGCTCCCTTCACATGGTGAATAATGAATTATTACTGTAGTGAGTGGGTTTCCGTTGAAATGTACAATCATTATTCTTTCAGTCCACTTAATTATTTCTCTCAGGGCTTGTTCTGCTTTTGAGTCTAATAAAATTCCTATACCTCCTGCAGATGCTTGATTTTGGTTTCTCCATGCAGATGTTGTAATCAATGTATGTTTATCTATTCTTTCGTATTTTATAGTGTCGTCATGGCATATTTTATGATCTACTATTCCTAGTATGTTAATGCCTTTTTTGGATGCGTTATATATTAATTCATTCTTTCTGTCTTCCATCCTGATAGTTCTTACGTTCATTGTTGCTATTTTTATAGACTGCTTGCAACTAAGCAGTTTACTGCATGAAACTTTGCTGTCGAGAACACTCCCTCCTTTCGGCTTTAAAAGTGTCCTGTCATTGTAGATATTATTATTATCTGCTCCGTTTATGAGTAAGGTGTTGTTGTTGGCAGGGGCTTTAACCCTGGTGCTGTTGGTTGTGATTGGCATAGTTGAGTTTTCGTTTGCTGGATACATTAGCGATCGCTACTTCTACTAATGACGTGGTTCCCAGTTTTGGGCGATTTCCCAATGTACAGTCGTACAAAGCGAACCATATGATACCGTGGAGAAAGTCAATCATTCATCGCTATCGTATGAATACAAGAACCCACATACAATTCTTGTCTTCTTCTTCCATTTAGTCTGACTCTTCGCTTTAGACCTGAGTGATATGCTTGAAGCTACCAAGGAATAAATCCTCATCACCATAGCTCTCTAGTTCATTAGAGTACGCAAGCCTCCTCACCACGGCAAGGCGGAAGAATTTAAGGAGATATATATATATATATTATATATAATATATATATATATATATATATATCATCTGAGGTAATAAAGGAATCTGAAGTCCAATTAATATAATATTTATACAGTATTATAAAATATTTTACGAAGCAAAGATATAACACTCCCTATCTACGTAATTAGGATTGCCGAGATTACGATTTAGGTTTGCCGCGATTTGCATACTATAATATTTTCATTTCTCTATTAAATGACACATTGCAATATAAATTAGCTTTTACTTGCCATCTAGATATTTACTGATATTATTCCCAGCCCCCAACTTACTGCAACTATAGAAAATATTACTAGAGAAAACCTTAACTATGATTACCCTAATAAACTTATACAATACATTAAAATCAACCCAATCACCAACATTTAGCTCGTTTTAACAATATATAATGCATCTTAACCTTTACTAATATATTCGCTAAAAATAACTTTACACGACTCAGACTCCATGATATCAACTACAGCTCACTATTTATTCACGACTTACTTACTATACAACAATCTCGGATAAAAAGCATATATTACAATGCGATTAAATCTAACAAAATTACTGGATATAAATGTGTACTCAACCAGAGGAACAACAGCTATGAACTACGCTGCCGACTCGATCAGAACAAAACTGACTGGGATTCACCCCCACTTAAACCCACTGATATCCAAATCACTGACTGGACAGAATCAATAAACCAATTTAGAAAGAGCCTTAAGGATCAAACCCAAAAACCTACTGAAAATATTCAAGCATGACTACTCCATAACTCACAGAAACAACTCACTATAGCATTTATTAATACAAGATCATTATCAGCAAACATTGATCTAGTCAACCAGTGACCACAACCATGACATATATGCGCTAACCGAAACAGTGATTAACATACGTGATACCTGTACTCCAGCGGTCATACAAGGTCAATCCTACAAGCTAACTAGTCTCACTAGAACACACCCTCGCCGCAAAAATGGAGGATGTGTAGCACTATTGACTAACAATAAAAAAGAATTACCTCCCACAAACAACTATCAAGTACTAACTCTGAAATTCTACTAATGACACTATTAATAAAATAAATAACGCTTCACATAATTCGTTGCTTCAGGCCCCCTGGCAACCCTCATCGATAATTCTTTATCAACTTTACTGACATTATACACAAATATCATGACAAAAACTTTATAATCCTTGTAAATTTAAATGTCCACTTTGACTCTACTAGAAAACCTCATAATGACTTTCACCTATTATGCCCAGAACTTAACCTAAAACAACACGTGACCATCCCTACTCATAGACTAGGGAACACTAGATTTATTCATACCTAAATCTAACTCTAGCTTTATACACTTCCCACCTCAACAATCAACACTGCTAACTTAACATCTTTCCATGACATCACAACTAAATCTTTCCTATAAAACGTACATACCCGGCTCTATCATCATAAGAAAATAAAAAATATCGACTACATTTCATTTAAAACTGATCTCTATAACTAAACAATAACTACAGCACATGACCCCTCGTCTCTAATCACAACATGTTCTGCTCTACTTGACAAACATGATTCACTTATCTACTCCAACATATCTATACATACTAACTATCCATGGTTTAACTCTGACCTATGTTCCCTCAAAAGACATAACCGGAAACCCCTAACCATCAGAATCACTCTAACTTTATTCTAGCACGTAATAGTTATCGTCATAACACGTTTCGAACAAAATCTGAATTCTATCAATCTAAAATCGCTGCTGAATGAACCAACATTAAAACTATCTACAAAATCATGGACGATTATAGGATGATTTAAACAAACCCGACTGACGTACTACCTCTAGTTGTTACGAAGATTCTATATGACCAACTATGTATCATATTTAAAGATATTATCAATATATCGCTCTCCATGGGTTATATTCCCCCTAACTTAAACACTGAACAATAAGCCTGATATTGAAAAAACCCACAGCTGACCAATCTATACTTTCCAACTACCGGCCAATTTCCCAACTACATCTACTCGCCAAACTAATTGAAAACATATTTTACTACTAACTCCAACACTTCTTACACCATTTCAACATCTTTGATTCGAGACATTATATTTTTAGACCCAACAATTGCACGGAAATTGCAATAATACAGCTTCTTCATAACCTTCTAATATCGGCAGATAATAAATCACCACCTCAAGCAATCTTTCTTGACATTTCCTCGGCATTCGACACCCTTGGCCATGATATTCTTCTAACCCGACTAGACAAAAGAGGCATTACCGGAACTGTGCTAAAATGGATCTCTAACTTTATTCGTGATCGCTACTTTTCGGTCAAAATTCATGACAAATTCTCATCACCCCACAATCTGTATTATGATTTTCCTCAAGGTTATCTCCTCTCGCCCATCATGTTCGCGATATACATCACTACGCAACTGCCCCTCTCAAGTAGGTCACCCTATACTAAATACCTTCCCCAATGTTCAATAGGACACATTCTAAGAAATTGAATTACACTCCGAAACCACAAACCATACTGAATTAAAACTATGCATGGATACTATACACAACTGGATAACATTTAACCACTTGTAACTTAACGCTACTAAAACATAACTACTCAACATTAATGCTAATTCCAACTTAGACAATTATCATATACTATACATCGACTCCTCACCAATAGCTCCGTCTTCTACAATTACATATACTGGGATTACCATAAACACTACATTATACTCCAATGATATCAACTCACTATAAAAGACGACTTCGTATTTTCAATACAATATTTGGAAAATGTGACCTTTCATTGACTTCTCTAACCCCCCCCCCTTCTGTTACATCCAAATTCTTTATTTTACCTCGTATTTTCGTTTTCTCTTTTTTCGTTTTTACACTCTCAAGAATATAATATTAGTTGAGTGTCTAAATAAATACCTATCATCATCATATATATTTAGATTATATTTGTTTATAAGTAAAATATCAAAATCAATCTGATTTAATAATTATGAGATAGTGGTATAGTAGAATAATTGTTCTCAATTATCATATTTACTATCTGTAAACTACTTACATATGAAGCCATCGGATTATAATTCGCGTTACCTAAACAAAGGAACAAATAGCTATTAATTACGATTACAAACAAAAGCGATCAGTAAAGAACTACAACTACCGTAAGACAATAGTATATGACCTATTATATGGTAAAAGATATACCTTAACTTAAAATCAAAATACTTTTTAGAATTATTCTTAAAAGAATAAACACACGCGCCGATGTAATTATTGCATACGAACCCAGATGGTTTCCATATTGATCGTAGTATATTTTGAATTGTAGAATAATTATGGAAAAGACCATTGAACAGCTTTTAATTTTTATAATTTATTATATTACGATTCGCAGATATAATTTGTAAATACAGAGATGTTAATATACTTAAATAACTCTAAATAATGAACTTACCAAATTATATATATATGGTTATCAGAAAATAAACTAACTTAATATAAGTAAATCATCCTATATTTTAATACATTTTGTTTAAATTTAAATTTTAAACATAATTGATTTTGTTTAAATGATAATAAAATTAATATAGTAATATTATAAATGTATGGGTTTCACTATAGTGATATAGATGATATATTAAATTGAAAATATACATAGATAATAGATATTATAACTATTAAACTTTCTAGATTATATCTATTATATATACATTACAATATTCGCTTACTATAAAATCATTAAAACTAATATATAATACGTTAGTTCTACAATATCTAAATTACGTTATACCAAAGATATTGTGAAGTATTGTGAAGTATATCCTTTGGAAAATCTTTGGTTATACTATATAATACATATTTTTTTTTTTTTTTTTTTTTTATTTGGTGGAGTCCTTTCATCCCATCCAGGAACTTAGATGAAGTTTTTCACTTATAACCATATATGGCTCTAATGTCCCTTCGAAGCCGCTCTCATGTTAAGGCATCCATGGTTTTAACGAGAGCCGATCATTTATTTATACACAATTATATACGATCACTTCTAAATAATATTTTAAGACCCATTTTATAAAATTAATTAATGGTCCGGACGAGGGTCGAACCCGTGTCCTACTGCTTGTGTGTCTGACGCCTTAGCCACTGAGCCACACAGGCAGTTTTATATATATATATATATGTATTATTATTATTATATAATGTAGCTATAATTAATTGTATTATGGTTAACATTTTTTTTTACAAAATAACTTAATTAATGTTGAATATGAATATAACTCAACTTCTAAATATAACTAGAATATCATCAGTTTTTCCTTCTATCATCATTGATTCTATTACAATTGTTCCTTGCAATAATGTTAAAAACATTGGTTATATTTGTGATGATAACCTAAATTTCTCCGATCAGATAGCTAATGTGTGTAAATTAACTAATTATAATTATCATTTATATATGATAAATAATTAAATATTTACCTTTTAACATTTATAAAATGTTAATAGAATCATTAGTTATGTCACGTATAAATAATTGTTGTTCTCTATATTATGCTACTTCTACTAAATGCTTAGATAGAATCATTATATCATCGATAGAGTTTTACATCGTGTACAATTATATGACCATGAATCATTCAATTAAAACTTAGTTAATTCAAAATGGTTAAATATATATGTACATATGTATCAGAGATCTACCTTCAGCTATTTAAAACTAATAGTTAAGGTAATGATGAATCGTCTTCCGAGTTATTTGAATGACATCCTACAATTTAGAGTTTAAAAGAGAGATCTACGAAACTCTTCTGCTCGGCATTACTAAAGAGGAAATATAAGCTAAAAAGATATGGTAAACGATATGTCAGTGTAGCTGCAGTCGATCTATGGAATGCGTTACCTGTACCATTAAGAACTAATGTAAATTATTCGTATTTTAAATCTAATGTATTGTTATTAATTCGTAAACATTAATTTTATTATTTTCAACTGATTTATATATTTTTTTGTATAGTTTGTTATTTTTATATTTTTTACACAATAGATTACGTTTGACGTTATTTTTGTGTTTAAACAATCATTCATTTATATATATATATAATCTAAATAGATTAATTATTATACAAAATAAAGCCAACATAACTATTTTAGATATTACAAATATATGTAATACAAAATAATATTGAACAATTCTCAATTTTTTGAAATGTAATGATATTGTAAAATTAAATACTCTAAAACTTAGCTCTCGATATCTCAGAATTCAAATGACAGAATAAATATTTCTGAGATATCGAATTATTTTTTAAATGGATTTACATAGGTATAAAACAGAATCAGCATTTGTTAAAGTTGAATTAGCAGGGTTTCTGATTCATAAATAGTCTGAGATATCAAGAATTGGCTGTATATGTATACACATAAGCTTACAATAACGACAATAGGTAAACATTAGTTATAAATAACTACCTATAGGAATAATAAAGACAATCGGTTTATAACATTAATTATGCTATAAAGATATACAAATAAGAAAGTATCCACATTTATTAATCGATTCTATAATATTATTTAGTTGACGAAACAGGAATACAACAAGAATAGAGCAAACAGGAATGTAAAGAGGTGTGAACCAAGGCGGTAGGTGTTACATAACAATGTATCCGATAACCGAGCTCATAACTGTTAACGCGAAGGTCACCGATATCCGAGTTGACGAAGACACGACCTCTGTAAATGACGTCATAGTTGTTTATTAAGTTAACGTTACGTAAGTATTGTGCATAATTAAGTTACGTAATTGTTAGTGTTTAATATCGATTACAAAGTTGTACTATCTGTATTTAGTATTACCTATGTCATAGTTATATTATCGATAATATAATAGACGATCGTCTAATTATACGAGTATATAGTTGGACTAAATTATAGGTTTTTATATATATATATATTACAGTTATTTTCATTGTTCATATTTCTGATCCGTCAACTATTTATAATTATAATGTTATTAGCAATGATTTTAAGTGAATTACGATTACGCATAGCCTATAGGCTATTGTATACAATGGTTTATTATAATAATTATTAATCTATCATAATACGTATACCATGATTAAATTACTAATGATTATTATTAAATTATTAAAATGTAGTTAACTACATATTATATTTATACTTTACATTGAAATAAAATATAAAATATTTATAATATATAAAAAAAAATATTTTTGCAAAATTTCATTTTTTTTTATTTCACTTTTTAATTTTCACTCTTTCATTTAAAAAAAATATATTTGTATTAAAGTGACTTATATATAAATAAATATATTATTTCAATAAAATTATAAAAAATAGTCTGTACTTGATATTTAATACATATTTATGAAACAAAATGTAACATTTTGAACTACTTTTAATATTGTCGAAAACCATTATATAAATAATTTAAAAAAATATTTTGTTTACGTATATAGGTTGGTTATAGAATATATTTTTGTATTTTTGTCGTAATAATTTGTTTCCATATATTATTTAAAATTTTCATAAATTAAAAATAAATTCATAATTCTTCTAATATGTATTACATATAAACACTTTAATCATTTATTATCTATCATTAATACTATAAACATATATATATATATATATATATATATATATACATTTATATATAGGTAAATTCCTACATATATATTTAATATATATTTATATTTGATCTAAACATACTAATCGTACACAATTACTAGATTTATATGATTAATTAACTTCATTTAATTTTAAGATTATCAATTATCAATATATTTATTATTATAATAAATAAATGTAATTACTAATATGAATATTTATTAAAATATATTCGTTATATATTATAAAAATTATAAATATAATAGAGTATACATTACAAAATAAAATAGGACTTATATACAAAATGCGGTAATAGTTTTCGTCCCATAAGAGTTATATTAATTATTACTGAAACGTGTCATCGATTAAATAAGTAATCTAACCGAATACTTTTTCTAGTAGTTTCACTAGAATCGACCTTTGATTAAGGTAACAAAATATTTATTTTTTAAAACTTTCATAAATATAGCATAATATATATATTATAAAATTATTCGGTTAGATTACTTATTTAATCGATGACACGTTTCATTATTAATATATATTAATATATATATATAATTATTGTTAATTTATAATAAATATTATAAGAATACTGTTATCGATATATTAGTGTGGTATTATATTATAATTTAATACTAGAAATGAAGACAAATATACAACTAATACAAATATATTACCATAAAATTAAAAATAAATGTAGTCAAACTTTAAACTAAATTTACTCAGAATATTGATTTTAATTTATTTTGAAACTTAGAAATTTGTCAGCCCTCTCAATAAGTATCCAAACTTGATTAAATATTCACAGTATGTTTATTATTATATATATAACATATATGCAATACTATAGTATTATAATACTATACTACAATACTATAATATGTATAAATACATATGTATAATAATTTTTACTTAAAAGACATTCATTAGAAATTGTATAACATATACTAATTAAAATAATTACAAAAAAATAATTTAATTTAGCATCATATTTTGTCTCAAAATATTTCGGGTTTTCAGTTAACCATTTTTGTTTTAAATTAAATAACATATATTGACATTATATTGTTTAACAATATGACATTTACAGAATGTAAATCGAATAAAACCCTAAGTTTTGAAACATTTTTTAAATACATAAAAAAAAATATCTCCTATCTTAATACATTGTATAAAAACCGCGAATCCCCTTAAAAACGTCGTCGACCAGTTAAATATTAATTTTGTTTAAATACTCGTTTTCTTGTATCACCATATTTTATCTAATGCAATGATTTTTATTTCCATTTTAAGACATAGACCACCCTTAACGCGCACTTACACAAATACACAAAAATATATAAGTTATATTTTCTATTTATAGAAATGTACATTGTATCGTAAATGCAAATATGTCTTCATTATACTATATTAAAGTGATTTTGCTTTATCAATATTAAATATGTTTTGATGAAACTTCATAAATATGTTTATTATGACATGTATGAACTACTGCGAGAGAGCTAGACAAACTTTCAATAAGCGGACTACCCTAGTGTATGCGTGTGTATTAGAGCAGTTCAATAACGCACGCGTACCGTTACATAGAGACTCGGCACAGCACTCCATAGAGATATCGCAGTCGGGTTCTGCTTTAAGATTATTGCACGTCTCCTCCGTTCTGTTTTTGTCGTTGTATTTCATGCACAAGTTCACGCTGGCGCACTGATAACGCTTGGTCACGTTTGCACCTTCCCTTTGTATCACGATCTACAATGATACCACACTGTTAAAAATAAGGGTATAACATTATGAATTATATGGTATAATATATGGAAATACGAGTTATACCATACAATTACGTTAAATGGTATAAGATCACATATTATATGGTATAACATTTGTTTTTTTAGTTATACCATATAGCTATAACCTAGCTTAATGTAAATGGTATAAGATTACAAATTATATAGTATAACATTTGTTTTTTTTAGTTATACCGTAAATGGTATACCAGGACGCCACGGGGTTATACCATTTTTTAATCAATGTTATTCATTTATTTCTAACAGTGCACGTGATTGCTTAGTTTGGTATATACCTATATGTATGCCGGCCAGATTGTGATTATATTTTGCAGATCGGTCTCTAACAGAACATATTCTATAGATATCATATCGTGGCACTATTTAAGTGGTACAAATATAGTTTGTTTCAATATTGCGATATTAAATAAATACATAAATAAACTAACTGATGACTTGACCGTGTATACCAATTTTATTAATTAGTATGTCGAAAGTATATAATATTGTGATTGAGAATATCACTAGTTATATCACTAGTGAAATCAATAGTTTACTTATCATTGAGTTATCTTATTATTAGGGGCGCTGGGAATATTTTGTATGTAGGGGGACCAACCAATCAAAATAAATGTTGTGGTAAAAGTGGGAGGAGGGACCAATACATAGGAGGTCCCCCTAGATTTTAAAGTGGGGGGACACACCCCCATCCCCCTTGTTGCAGCGCCCCTACTTATTATACAATTAGTATACAATAACTTAAATTATTATATGTTTAATAATTATAATAGCTTAATAACAATTGTCATATATATCATCTGAATTAATTAAGTATTTTTGAAAAATAATTTATTAGTAGGTATACCAAAGATTTTGCGAAGCAAAGATATAACACTCCCTATGCATGCAACGTAATTTAGTAATATCCCCTGCCGCTGCTAGCAGTAGTATCGAAATCACTGAAATAGATTTAGGTTCGGCTCTGTTTGCATACAACAATGTTTTCATTGCTCTATTAAATTACATGCAATATAAATTAGCTTTTACTAACCAAATATATACTTATAGCATTTAAAACATAAATATCATATTTGTTTATTATATATTAGTAATGAACACTTAGTTTTCATCATATAAATATTAATTTAAAGCATATCATTTAACATTTTAAAACTGTATAGTTAAATACGAATTTACATTATAAACAACACATAGTTCCTAAAAGTAACCCGCTATAGGTGGCACTGGGGTATTTTGTATAGAAATTCGAATTACACGATTTCGCGTAAGTGTTATATCTTTCCTTCGGAAAATCTTTGGGTATACTATAAGCCTATATGTTTATATATGAAGATATTATGTGCCATGGGTACATAATATATAATGAAGACATTATGTACCAGAGGTACATATCATCTACATAACTCGATGTAGATTATATGCTGATATTGTGTGCAACGGGTACATAATATATAATGAAGAAATTATGTACCAAATGTACATATCATCTACATAACTATATGTAGATTATATGCTGATATTGTGTGCCACGGGTACATCATTTTATTATGTACATGATATATGTAGAAACTACATATAAAATACATATATCATAAACATAGTAAATATTATGTAGATAAACTATGTGACGCGTTTAAAGTTTTAAAAATAATATTTTAATAAAAATCTCGAAATTTCGTTACTCCTATGCAATTTTATTGTTTATGTTTATAAACAAGGACATTCTTTTGAATTTTGTAAACTTTATCTGACCTATTTTAATTATCAGGATAGGGCTTGAACCTGCGACGCAGGTCCTGCGTCGCACTACTTGGGTATTTGACGCCTTAGCCAACTGAGCCACACAGGCAGTTATGTATATCTATATGTTATTATAGTCTACTATAAATGCTGATCATTATATTCATTAAGTATGTTTCACTTATAACCACTATATTGAATGTATGGTATATATATATATATATATATATATATATATATATATATATATATAAGCAATGTAATAGAATAATTCGTAATATAATTAAAATAGTCTATAAGAGCCTAACTGTTTATGTTAATATTTATAATAGATATATTAATAATAATTATTATTTGTTAAACTGGTATACTATAATATTTACATTGAGTATTTATACTATCATAAAGTTGTTTTTATGACAATAAATAATACTATAATTTTAATGTATTATATATATAAATAATATATATATATAACATATATGAACCATATGGGTTAATATATAAATATAAGATATTTATAAATATATAATAATAATAATAATAATAATAATAATAATAATAATAATAATAATAATAATAATAATAATAATAATAATAATAATAATAATAATAATAATAATAATAATAATAATAATAATAATAATAATTAATCAACCAAATTAAAAGTCGCATAAATTTAACGCGTTATTTCTACAAATTAAAAAAAAAATTAAATTTCTTTAAAACTAATTAATTTCGACATACATTCGGATAACTTGTTCTCTATATTATACGGAATTACATTCGATATTTACGTAGTCATTACATTAAAGGATAATGTTTTAAAATCGATTTCGAAAATAAGAAAATTGAAACATCGCAACTCTAATTTATTTAGTAAACAAGAAAAATCGAATTCGGCAATTGTTCAATTTAAAATCATAGGGAAACAGTTTGTTAAAAATATATATAATTTCTAAACTATATAATTGTAATATATTTATTACATTAAAAATGGATTGTATTACATGTAATTTAGAAATTAATAACGAAAATTATATATCATGTTCATGTGGTAATAAATACCATTATAAATGCTTATATAAAGCAAAAATAATGAAAACAAATTGGTCTAATAAATCACCACCAAAATATGCTATTCAGTTATTTAGATCACCAAATTTTACATTTAAATGTAATACATGTATAAATAATAATAATGATAATACACCAATAAATCAACCTAGTTTAAATAACTCATTACCATCGTCTACTATTATTGATAATAGTAATATTAATACTTTAATAAATAGCACAGAAAAAAAATTAAATATGTTACTATCAAAAATCACTGAAATAAGTGATATGATTGTTGTTAAAAAATCATACGCTAATGTAACCGCTAATGTAACTTCTACTGTAACCAATTCTGATACCTTTACTGACAATTTGGTAAAATCAGTAAATATTATTAAAAATAATATAGATAGCAATAATGAAATAATTATTCACAATATAAATATTCCTAATAATGATAAAACTAATTTCTTTAAATACTTAGTAAATATTATTTGTAAAACAGTAAATATTAATAAATCGTGTGTATTATCAATAGTTCAATTATCATTTAATAAATTAAAATTAATTTTAGATAATGTGGTCTCAAAAAAAATTATTTTATCAAATGTTAACCGATTATGTAAATTACGAGATCTACAAAATTCATTCATTAGAACATCTCTAGATGAAATATCACTAGAACGACATCAGATATTATACCATGTAGTTAAAAATAAATTAATTAAAAGTAAAAAAATTATCAAATGTATTTATAATTCTAGAAGTAGTTCCTATGAACTAAGATATATTATAAATAATAAAATTGACTGGAATATGTCAATTGGTGAAGATAATTTTAGTGTATGGAAATTGTCATATATTACTTATAAAAATTCCATTATTAATAAAAATAAAAATAAAAATACAGGTTCTAGATGACTAACCGGCAATAAAGATGAAAATATTAAAAATAACAATTTAAATATATATTACGCTAATGCTCGTAGTATTAGAAATAAAATGAATTTTTTGGAATTTGTACTTTCATCTAATAAATATGACATTATATGTTTAGTTGAAACATTCTTAACGGTAGATGATAGAGATTCTCTATATTTAATCGGTGGAAAAAATTATACACTATTTAGATACGATAAATTAATTCATAGAGGAGGTGTTGCGATATTTTGTAAATCTAGTTTATGTCCTGTAAGAAATTTTATTTCACACATAGATGTTCAATATATACATTTAAAAATTAATTCAAAAATTCCATTTAATATTATATGTGTCTATAGACCTCCAAATTGTAATGATGTTTCTCATGAACAGATATGTAAATTATTTGATATAACCCAACAAAATTATAATTCATCTATAATTATAGGAGATTTTAATTTACCAAATTTTAATTGGAAAGAATATACATTTCCTAGTTACCCAAAAAGTTATGCATTACTTTACGATTCGATTATTAAAAATTCATTTTCACAATTAATAAATAAGCCAACTCGTAATAATAATATAATTGATTTACTTTTTACTAATGAAAAACAATTACTATCTAATATAAATATTGGAGACTATTTCGGATTATACAAAAATATAAGTGACCACTATTCTGTTTCATTTAATGTAAATATTGAAAAATACCCATGTAAACAGATTTTAAAATCAAACAATTTTGATTTCAATAATGCTAATATAAAATTGATTAAATATCATCTTTCTAGATTTAATTGGGAATATCTAAATTCAAATGATTATAATATCGATCAAAAAGTAGAATATTTTAATAAGGTTCTAAATAAATTATTTATATCACATATTCCTAATATAAATAATACAATAAAACAGGTACTTCCGAAGAATATATTGAAATTGAAGAAGCAAGTAAAAAAATTATTTCGAAAATCTAAAATTAATTTACAATATAAATATAATTGGATAGAAGCAAAAAAAAAATTATCCAAGGAATTAGAATCTTTAAATTTTAAGAGAGAGATTAATGCAATTAATTCAAAAAATAAATTAAAGTTTTATAAATTTATGAAAAAAAGACAAAATTTAAAATCTGGAGTATCTCCTCTAATTGATATATCAAATAATAATATTTTATTTTCAGATCTCGACAAAGCAAATACGTTAAATTCATATTTTAGTTCAATTCAACAAAATGATAATGGAAATTTACCCGAATTTTATAACTTAACTAAACAAAAATTTGATAATATTGATTTAAATCTTGAAATAATTAAAATATTTTTAAATAGATTAAAAATTACACATACTTTCGGAACTGATGGGATACCATCTTCTATGTTAAAATTATTATCTAATGAATTATGTAGGCCTTTATATATTATTTTTAATTCATCTTTATTATCGGGTAATATACCGAAAATTTGGAAAAAATCTATAATCACACCAATTTTTAAAAAGGGTGAACCATCAAATTCAAATAACTATAGGCCTATTTCAATAACATGTGTAATGTGTAGAGTATTAGAACGTATTATTTCTAAACAATTAATTTTTTATTTAAAATCTAATAATTTATTAACAAAATATCAATATGGTTTTATAAGTGGAAAATCCACAGAATTACAATTAACAAAATGTTTAAAATTTTGGTATAGTGAATTGAATAATAAAAAATGTGTAGATATAATATATATTGATTTTGCAAAAGCTTTTGATGTTGTTTCTCATGAAAAACTACTATTTAAATTAAAATCATACGGTATATCTAATAAAATAATAAAATGGTTTTATAATTTTTTATCGAATAGATCTCAAATTACACGGGTTGAAAATTCTTTTTCAAATAGTTCTATTGTAAAATCTGGAGTACCACAAGGATCGGTTTTAGGTCCAATTTTATTTTTATTATATATTAATGATCTTCCTAGTATATTCTCTTCAAAAATTCATATTGATTTATTTGCCGATGATACAAAAATATATTTTTCATACGCATCTGAGAGTGAAAGATTTCTTTTACAAAATAATTTAAATTTATTTTCACAATGGGTAAATAAATGGCAATTAAATATTTCATTATCAAAATGTGCAGTTATGACTTTAGGGAAGGTTACTCCATCAAAATATTTTATAAATAATATTCAATTAGAAAACGTTACTTTTTATAAAGATTTAGGAATAATATTTGAAAATAACCTTTTATTTAATAAACATATTGATTATATTTGTAAAAAAGCTTATTTTTCTTTGAATTCAATTTTTAGATGCATTACTACAAAATCCCCTAGAGCATTATTAAATGCATATAAAATTTATTGCAGACCAATTTTAGAATATGCATCCATAATTTGGTCACCTTTTTCAAAGGTTAGTAAATTTCGTAGTCTCATAGACCAAATTGAAAGAGTGCAAAGATTATTTACTAGACGATTAATTACAAGATGCGTAGGATATACAAATTCATCAAATATTAATTATAAAACATATATAGAGAGATTGGTATATTTTAAATTAGAATCACTTGAACTTAGAAGGTTAAAAATAGATCTAACTACAATTTTTAAAATTTCAAATAATTATACAGATATAAATATATCTGATATTCTTAACATTTCGAATAATTGTAGAACTAGAGGTAATTGTAAAAAATTAAATGTAATACATAATTATGATAATACAATTAAAAATATAATTAATAATAGATCAGTTAATATATGGAATTCATTAAATAATGATATAATAAAATCTGTATCTGTTTCATCTTTTAAAAATAAAATAAACAAAATCTGTTTCGACAAAATACTTTTTTTTAACAGAAATTTATAATTTTATATTGATTTATGTTTCATTTTGTATCTAGATTATTGCATTATCTCTTCTGGTTTTTTTAATGTGTTTTTGTTATAGAAAATTTAGGTTTTTATATATATATTTCAAATATATTATAATATAAAATTAATAATTCATTATTATTACAGATAAAGTGGGAAGTATTATTTTATTTTTGTTTGTTCTGTATTATATTTTGTTATAAATTTATTTTTGTTATAGAAAATTCGGATTTTTTATATCTATATTTCAAATATACTATAATATAAAATTAATAATTCATTATTATTACAGATAAAGTGTGAAGTATTATTTTACTTTTGTTTGTTCGGTATTATATGTTTGTTTTATATATATTTTGTAAATATGTTTCAAATGTATTATATTACTAAAATACAATATTAATAATTTTCTATTATTTCAGATTATAGTGATAAGTATTATATTATTTTGTTTCGTAATATTATTGGTATGTTTTGTTATTAACTGTTTTTGTATAGGTATATTGGTTTATTTTATTTATAACTTGTTCTGTTTTTATATATATATATATGTTTCAAATTTATTATACAATTAAAATATAAATATAAATTAATAAAGTACCTACTATTATTACAGATTTTGGTAAGTATTACATTATTTGTTTGTTTCATTCTAGTATTGGTTTATTTGATTTTTAATATGTTCTGTTTATAATATATTTAAAATTTAACATTTAAAATTTAACATTTAAATATTAAATTATATAACTAATAATTTATTACTAAAACAGGGTACAAGATGAAGAATTCTATAAAGTTAAAGTAGAAATTGAATATTTCGATGCCACTTACAAAATAATGTATTTTATTTCTATTTTCGATTATTTTTACGCTATCTTTTATTTCTATTTTGATCATTTTTCGTTTATTTTTACTATATGATTTATTTCTACTTTCGATTGTTTTTCGTTTATTTTTACGGTAACTGTAAAACGTTTTAATTTCCTTAATTTTTTAATTTCGTATTATTCTTTATTTATTTCTATAACGTATGTTATCGTTAGCAAATATTTATACTTTATACTTTCGATTATATTTTCGGCTATGTATTTGCTTAAATAAATAACAATCAATCAATCAATAATAATAATAATAATAATAATAATAATAATAATAATAATAATAATAATAATAATAATAATAATAATAATAATAATAATAATAATAATAATAATAATAATAATAATAATAATAATAATAATAATAATAATAATAATAATAATAATAATAATAATAATAATAATAATAATAATAATAATAATAATAATAATAATAATAATAATAATAATAATAATAATAATAATAATAATAATAATAATAATAATATATGATTATGAATACAAATATAGAATTTAAATACACCCATAAATATAATGTAGACTTAAAAAACTCATGTTATAAATAACTATGAATGTCCCGGTATAATATAATATAGTTAATATATATATAGTTAATATATAGTTAATATATAGTTATTATATATATGTATCAGTACTAACTCCACATCTATCACCAGTACAATTAGAGGCTGCAATGAATGGCTTGTCACCTTTTATCTGGCTGGTATAACATTGAAATGCGACGCACGTACCTATAATGTGGAATGTATTGATATTCAATGTATATATATATATATATATATGTGTGTGTATGTGTGTGGAATATTATATCATTATGTTCTCCTAGTAATGTTGTGTTACATGTCAAAAGTAATATTATGATTCTTGTGGTGTATATTATTAAAAACTTGTTTAATGTATTTAATTTTAAAAATATTAATTATTATATTATATGACTATATATATAACTAAATATACTGTATTATACTTATTAATAATTCATATATAAAACCTATGATCGAAACAAATAATATGATTGAATACATGACTGATTTTATAACTAATAATACAACTAGTATGCTTACCAAACTAAATGCCAGAATATCCCATATTGACAAAACACGCCCCTTACAACCCGCCCACCCATTCACTGGTGTGTGTATAATGGGTTAGCTACATGATATAATGACTGTTTATTGATACAATTTATAATTTAACAAATCTAGGTTTTTTATTGATTCTAAGATAAGTACTGCCTATTATATTTGCAGAGTAACTTCCTATTTTATATAATAGCCATTGGTTTCATAATAAGATTGATATGATTGCTGTGGTTGTGGCTATTTATATTAAATACGCCCCTTTTTAGAATGATAATGATCCGAAATTGGTAATGGCTATTTACAAATTGAAATAAGAAAACAAATATATATAAGATTAGGTTTTATATCGGATTCAAATATGGTATCGATAATTCGTAGGGGGTGTATCGTGACAATAACATTACGTAATATGTAGGTTTTGTCATTAAAAAAGTAAATTATGGCTTTTCTATAAGTTCACGATAGTTGAGTAGTCTTTTCATTGTCTATATATATATATATATATATATATATATATATATATATATAAATCTATATTTGTCGACAAAATATACAGATCTATATATGAATACATACATTTCGACTAGTTGCATATTAAACTTGTAGATTTATTAAGATGGCTTAAGAACCAATATTTGCTAATCGCTATTTAGAGATGTAAAATAAATCATAATATAGAGAGAAAAGTAAAATTCAAATTAAATAATAATAAAGGTGATATATGTACATATGTGATTACGTAAGAAATGTAATGAAGATATAGGTGTATAAGTAGACTATCTACGTTTGTGGTATGCATTTAATCACGACGTAACCCCATATATATTGTTATTGTTATTATTATTTAATTTTGGTGGAGTCCTTTCATCCCATCCAATAACTTAAATTACATTTTAACTTATAACCATATGGCTATAATATACCTTCGAAGCTGCTCTCATGTTAAGGTATCCATGGTTTTAAGGATTATGGTTACGAGCGTTTTGGAAAAAACAGTATAAAAAAAAAAATTGTATTATTTGAAATATGTAATATTTTAGATGTTAATATACTCACATTAAAATATTTGAGTTCAAAACGATTGATCAAATATAAAATAAAGGTTTTATAACACGACCTATTTTTTGAGAATAAATAATGATAAGAAGTAATCTCTAAAAATACTGCAAAAATACGTTTATATAATGTTATTTTACAGAATTATTATTTTTGATATCTAATATAATATCTTGTATTACTATTACTATCATAATTATATATATATATATATATATATCATATTGTGGATTTATATCTTCATTATTTTTATTACGTAACCACCTATATATATATATCACCTGTATTAGTATATAAATGGAATGTTTACTTTTCTCTCTATATTATGATTTATTTTACACCTCTAAATAGCGATTAGCAAATATTGGTTCGTAAGCCATTTAAATAAATCTACAAGATTAATGTGCAACTAGTTGAAATACATATATTCATATATATATCTGTATATTTTGTCGACAAATATAGATTTATATATATATATATATATATATATATATATATATATATATATATATATATATATATATATATATGTGTGTGTATATATATATAGACAATAAAAAGACTAATCAACAATCGTGAAATTATAGAAAAGCCATAATTTACTTTTTTAATGACAACACCTACATATTACGTAATGTTATTGTCACGATACACCCCATACGAATTATCGATACCATATTTGAATCCGATATAAAACCTAATCTTATATATATTTGTTTTCTTATTTGAATTTGTAAATAGCCATTACCAAATTCCGGATCATTATTATTCTAAAAAGGGGCGTATTTAATATAAATAGCCACACCTACAGCAATCATATCAATCTTATTATGAAACCAATGGCTAGTATATAAAATAGGAAGTTACTCTGCAAATATAATAGGCAGTACTTATCTTAGAATCAATAAAAAACCTAGATTTGTTAAATTATAAATTGTATCAATAAACAGTCATTATATCATGTAGCTAACCCATTATACACACACCAGTGAATGGGTGGGCGGGTTGTAAGGGGCGTGTTTTGTCAATATGGGATATTCTGGCATTTAGTTTGGTAAGCATACTAGTTGTATTATTAGTTATAAAATCAGTCATGTATTCAATCATATTATTTGTTTCGATCATAGGTTTTATATATGAATTATTAATAAGTATAATACAGTATATTTAGTTATATATATAGTCATATAATATAATAATTAATATTTTTAAAATTAAATACATTAAACAAGTTTTTAATAATATACACCACAAGAATCATAATATTACTTTTGACATGTAACACAACATTACTAGGAGAACATAATGATATAATATTCCACATACATACATATATATATATATATATATATATATATATATACATTGAATATCAATACATTCCACATTATAGGTACGTGCGTCGCATTTCAATGTTATACCAGCCAGATAAAAGGTGACAAGCCATTCATTGCAGCCTCTAATTGTACTGGTGATAGATGTGGAGTTAGTACTGATACATATATATAATAACTATATATTAACTATATATTAACTATATATATATTAACTATATTATATTATACCGGGACATTCATAGTTATTTATAACATGAGTTTTTTAAGTCTACATTATATTTATGGGTGTATTTAAATTCTATATTTGTATTCATAATCATATATTATTATTATTATTATTATTATTATTATTATTATTATTATTATTATTATTATTATTATTATTATTATTATTATTATTATTATTATTATTATTATTATTATTATTATTATTATTATTATTATTATTATTATTATTATTATTATTATTATTATTATTATTATTATTATTATTATTATTATTATTATTATTATTATTATTATTATTATTATTGATTGATTGATTGATAATTTATTTAAGCAAATACATAGCCGAAAATATAATCGAAAGTATAAAGTATAAATATTTGCTAACGATAACATACGTTATAGAAATAAATAAAGAATAATACGAAATTAAAAAATTAAGGAAATTAAAACGTTTTACAGTTACCGTAAAAATAAACGAAAAACAATCGAAAGTAGAAATAAATCATATAGTAAAAATAAACGAAAAATGATCAAAATAGAAATAAAAGATAGCGTAAAAATAATCGAAAATAGAAATAAAATACATTATTTTGTAAGTGGCATCGAAATATTCAATTTCTACTTTAACTTTATAGAATTCTTCATCTTGTACCCTGTTTTAGTAATAAATTATTAGTTATATAATTTAATATTTAAATGTTAAATTTTAAATGTTAAATTTTAAATATATTATAAACAGAACATATTAAAAATCAAATAAACCAATACTAGAATGAAACAAACAAATAATGTAATACTTACCAAAATCTGTAATAATAGTAGGTACTTTATTAATTTATATTTATATTTTAATTGTATAATAAATTTGAAACATATATATATATATAAAAACAGAACAAGTTATAAATAAAATAAACCAATATACCTATACAAAAACAGTTAATAACAAAACATACCAATAATATTACGAAACAAAAAAATATAATACTTAAAACTATAATCTGAAATAATAGAAAATTATTAATATTGTATTTTAGTAATATAATACATTTGAAACATATTTACAAAATATATATAAAACAAACATATAATACCGAACAAACAAAAGTAAAATAATACTTCACACTTTATCTGTAATAATAATGAATTATTAATTTTATATTATAGTATATTTGAAATATAGATATAAAAAATCCGAATTTTCTATAACAAAAATAAATTTATAACAAAATATAATACAGAACAAACAAAAATAAAATAATACTTCCCACTTTATCTGTAATAATAATGAATTATTAATTTTATATTATAATATATTTGAAATATATATATAAAAACCTAAATTTTCTATAACAAAAACACATTAAAAAAACCAGAAGAGATAATGCAATAATCTAGATACAAAATGAAACATAAATCAATATAAAATTATAAATTTCTGTTAAAAAAAAGTATTTTGTCGAAACAGATTTTGTTTATTTTATTTTTAAAAGATGAAACAGATACAGATTTTATTATATCATTATTTAATGAATTCCATATATTAACTGATCTATTATTAATTATATTTTTAATTGTATTATAATAATTATGTATTACATTTAATTTTTTACAATTACCTCTAGTTCTACAATTATTCGAAATGTTAAGAATATCAGATATATTTATATCTGTATAATTATTTGAAATTTTAAAAATTGTAGTTAGATCTATTTTTAACCTTCTAAGTTCAAGTGATTCTAATTTAAAATATACCAATCTCTCTATATATGTTTTATAATTAATATTTGATGAATTTGTATATCCTACGCATCTTGTAATTAATCGTCTAGTAAATAATCTTTGCACTCTTTCAATTTGGTCTATGAGACTACGAAATTTACTAACCTTTGAAAAAGGTGACCAAATTATGGATGCATATTCTAAAATTGGTCTGCAATAAATTTTATATGCATTTAATAATGCTCTAGGGGATTTTGTAGTAATGCATCTAAAAATTGAATTCAAAGAAAAATAAGCTTTTTTACAAATATAATCAATATGTTTATTAAATAAAAGGTTATTTTCAAATATTATTCCTAAATCTTTATAAAAAGTAACGTTTTCTAATTGAATATTATTTATAAAATATTTTGATGGAGTAACCTTCCCTAAAGTCATAACTGCACATTTTGATAATGAAATATTTAATTGCCATTTATTTACCCATTGTGAAAATAAATTTAAATTATTTTGTAAAAGAAATCTTTCACTCTCAGATGCGTATGAAAAATATATTTTTGTATCATCGGCAAATAAATCAATATGAATTTTTGAAGAGAATATACTAGGAAGATCATTAATATATAATAAAAATAAAATTGGACCTAAAACCGATCCTTGTGGTACTCCAGATTTTACAATAGAACTATTTGAAAAAGAATTTTCAACCCGTGTAATTTGAGATCTATTCGATAAAAAATTATAAAACCATTTTATTATTTTATTAGATATACCGTATGATTTTAATTTAAATAGTAGTTTTTCATGAGAAACAACATCAAAAGCTTTTGCAAAATCAATATATATTATATCTACACATTTTTTATTATTCAATTCACTATACCAAAATTTTAAACATTTTGTTAATTGTAATTCTGTGGATTTTCCACTTATAAAACCATATTGATATTTTGTTAATAAATTATTAGATTTTAAATAAAAAATTAATTGTTTAGAAATAATACGTTCTAATACTCTACACATTACACATGTTATTGAAATAGGCCTATAGTTATTTGAATTTGATGGTTCACCCTTTTTAAAAATTGGTGTGATTATAGATTTTTTCCAAATTTTCGGTATATTACCCGATAATAAAGATGAATTAAAAATAATATATAAAGGCCTACATAATTCATTAGATAATAATTTTAACATAGAAGATGGTATCCCATCAGTTCCGAAAGTATGTGTAATTTTTAATCTATTTAAAAATATTTTAATTATTTCAAGATTTAAATCAATATTATCAAATTTTTGTTTAGTTAAGTTATAAAATTCGGGTAAATTTCCATTATCATTTTGTTGAATTGAACTAAAATATGAATTTAACGTATTTGCTTTGTCGAGATCTGAAAATAAAATATTATTATTTGATATATCAATTAGAGGAGATACTCCAGATTTTAAATTTTGTCTTTTTTTCATAAATTTATAAAACTTTAATTTATTTTTTGAATTAATTGCATTAATCTCTCTCTTAAAATTTAAAGATTCTAATTCCTTGGATAATTTTTTTTTTGCTTCTATCCAATTATATTTATATTGTAAATTAATTTTAGATTTTCGAAATAATTTTTTTACTTGCTTCTTCAATTTCAATATATTCTTCGGAAGTACCTGTTTTATTGTATTATTTATATTAGGAATATGTGATATAAATAATTTATTTAGAACCTTATTAAAATATTCTACTTTTTGATCGATATTATAATCATTTGAATTTAGATATTCCCAATTAAATCTAGAAAGATGATATTTAATCAATTTTATATTAGCATTATTGAAATCAAAATTGTTTGATTTTAAAATCTGTTTACATGGGTATTTTTCAATATTTACATTAAATGAAACAGAATAGTGGTCACTTATATTTTTGTATAATCCGAAATAGTCTCCAATATTTATATTAGATAGTAATTGTTTTTCATTAGTAAAAAGTAAATCAATTATATTATTATTACGAGTTGGCTTATTTATTAATTGTGAAAATGAATTTTTAATAATCGAATCGTAAAGTAATGCATAACTTTTTGGGTAACTAGGAAATGTATATTCTTTCCAATTAAAATTTGGTAAATTAAAATCTCCTATAATTATAGATGAATTATAATTTTGTTGGGTTATATCAAATAATTTACATATCTGTTCATGAGAAACATCATTACAATTTGGAGGTCTATAGACACATATAATATTAAATGGAATTTTTGAATTAATTTTTAAATGTATATATTGAACATCTATGTGTGAAATAAAATTTCTTACAGGACATAAACTAGATTTACAAAATATCGCAACACCTCCTCTATGAATTAATTTATCGTATCTAAATAGTGTATAATTTTTTCCACCGATTAAATATAGAGAATCTCTATCATCTACCGTTAAGAATGTTTCAACTAAACATATAATGTCATATTTATTAGATGAAAGTAAAAATTCCAAAAAATTCATTTTATTTCTAATACTACGAGCATTAGCGTAATATATATTTAAATTGTTATTTTTAATATTTTCATCTTTATTGCCGGTTAGTCATCTAGAACCTGTA
Source organism: Osedax fenrisi (assembly GCA_964019155.1). NCBI lineage: Eukaryota > Metazoa > Annelida > Polychaeta > Sabellida > Siboglinidae > Osedax > Osedax fenrisi. The sequence continues at coordinate 6,734,970 of OZ025239.1, forward strand.
TTTTTATTTTTATTTTTATTAATAATGGAATTTTTATAAGTAATATATGACAATTTCCATACACTAAAATTATCTTCACCAATTGACATATTCCAGTCAATTTTATTATTTATAATATATCTTAGTTCATAGGAACTACTTCTAGAATTATAAATACATTTGATAATTTTTTTACTTTTAATTAATTTATTTTTAACTACATGGTATAATATCTGATGTCGTTCTAGTGATATTTCATCTAGAGATGTTCTAATGAATGAATTTTGTAGATCTCGTAATTTACATAATCGGTTAACATTTGATAAAATAATTTTTTTTGAGACCACATTATCTAAAATTAATTTTAATTTATTAAATGATAATTGAACTATTGATAATACACACGATTTATTAATATTTACTGTTTTACAAATAATATTTACTAAGTATTTAAAGAAATTAGTTTTATCATTATTAGGAATATTTATATTGTGAATAATTATTTCATTATTGCTATCTATATTATTTTTAATAATATTTACTGATTTTACCAAATTGTCAGTAAAGGTATCAGAATTGGTTACAGTAGAAGTTACATTAGCGGTTACATTAGCGTATGATTTTTTAACAACAATCATATCACTTATTTCAGTGATTTTTGATAGTAACATATTTAATTTTTTTTCTGTGCTATTTATTAAAGTATTAATATTACTATTATCAATAATAGTAGACGATGGTAATGAGTTATTTAAACTAGGTTGATTTATTGGTGTATTATCATTATTATTATTTATACATGTATTACATTTAAATGTAAAATTTGGTGATCTAAATAACTGAATAGCATATTTTGGTGGTGATTTATTAGACCAATTTGTTTTCATTATTTTTGCTTTATATAAGCATTTATAATGGTATTTATTACCACATGAACATGATATATAATTTTCGTTATTAATTTCTAAATTACATGTAATACAATCCATTTTTAATGTAATAAATATATTACAATTATATAGTTTAGAAATTATATATATTTTTAACAAACTGTTTCCCTATGATTTTAAATTGAACAATTGCCGAATTCGATTTTTTTGTTTACTAAATAAATTAGAGTTGCGATGTTTCAATTTTCTTATTTTCGAAATCGATTTTAAAACATTATCCTTTAATGTAATGACTACGTAAATATCGAATGTAATTCCGTATAATATAGAGAACAAGTTATCCGAATGTATGTCGAAATTAATTAGTTTTAAAGAAATTTAATTTTTTTTTTAATTTGTAGAAATAACGCGTTAAATTTATGCGACTTTTAATTTGGTTGATTAATTATTATTATTATTATTATTATTATTATTATTATTATTATTATTATTATTATTATTATTATTATTATTATTATTATTATTATTATTATTATTATTATTATTATTATATATTTATAAATATCTTATATTTATATATTAACCCATATGGTTCATATATGTTATATATATATATATTATTTATATATATAATACATTAAAATTATAGTATTATTTATTGTCATAAAAACAACTTTATGATAGTATAAATACTCAATGTAAATATTATAGTATACCAGTTTAACAAATAATAATTATTATTAATATATCTATTATAAATATTAACATAAACAGTTAGGCTCTTATAGACTATTTTAATTATATTACGAATTATTCTATTACATTGCTTATATATATATATATATATATATATATATATATATATATATATATATATATATACCATACATTCAATATAGTGGTTATAAGTGAAACATACTTAATGAATATAATGATCAGCATTTATAGTAGACTATAATAACATATAGATATACATAACTGCCTGTGTGGCTCAGTTGGCTAAGGCGTCAAATACCCAAGTAGTGCGACGCAGGACCTGCGTCGCAGGTTCAAGCCCTATCCTGATAATTAAAATAGGTCAGATAAAGTTTACAAAATTCAAAAGAATGTCCTTGTTTATAAACATAAACAATAAAATTGCATAGGAGTAACGAAATTTCGAGATTTTTATTAAAATATTATTTTTAAAACTTTAAACGCGTCACATAGTTTATCTACATAATATTTACTATGTTTATGATATATGTATTTTATATGTAGTTTCTACATATATCATGTACATAATAAAATGATGTACCCGTGGCACACAATATCAGCATATAATCTACATATAGTTATGTAGATGATATGTACATTTGGTACATAATTTCTTCATTATATATTATGTACCCGTTGCACACAATATCAGCATATAATCTACATCGAGTTATGTAGATGATATGTACCTCTGGTACATAATGTCTTCATTATATATTATGTACCCATGGCACATAATATCTTCATATATAAACATATAGGCTTATAGTATACCCAAAGATTTTCCGAAGGAAATATATAACACTTACGCGAAATCGTGTAATTCGAATTTCTATACAAAATACCCCAGTGCCACCTATAGCGGGTTACTTTTAGGAACTATGTGTTGTTTATAATGTAAATTCGTATTTAACTATACAGTTTTAAAATGTTAAATGATATGCTTTAAATTAATATTTATATGATGAAAACTAAGTGTTCATTACTAATATATAATAAACAAATATGATATTTATGTTTTAAATGCTATAAGTATATATTTGGTTAGTAAAAGCTAATTTATATTGCATGTAATTTAATAGAGCAATGAAATCATTGTTGTATGCAAACAGAGCCGAACCTAAATCTATTTCAGTGATTTCGATACTACTGCTAGCAGCGGCAGGGGATATTACTAAATTACGTTGCATGCATAGGGAGTGTTATATCTTTGCTTCGCAAAATCTTTGGTATACCTACTAATAAATTATTTTTCAAAAATACTTAATTAATTCAGATGATATATATGACAATTGTTATTAAGCTATTATAATTATTAAACATATAATAATTTAAGTTATTGTATACTAATTGTATAATAAGTAGGGGCGCTGCAACAAGGGGGATGGGGGTGTGTCCCCCCACTTTAAAATCTAGGGGGACCTCCTATGTATTGGTCCCTCCTCCCACTTTTACCACAACATTTATTTTGATTGGTTGGTCCCCCTACATACAAAATATTCCCAGCGCCCCTAATAATAAGATAACTCAATGATAAGTAAACTATTGATTTCACTAGTGATATAACTAGTGATATTCTCAATCACAATATTATATACTTTCGACATACTAATTAATAAAATTGGTATACACGGTCAAGTCATCAGTTAGTTTATTTATGTATTTATTTAATATCGCAATATTGAAACAAACTATATTTGTACCACTTAAATAGTGCCACGATATGATATCTATAGAATATGTTCTGTTAGAGACCGATCTGCAAAATATAATCACAATCTGGCCGGCATACATATAGGTATATACCAAACTAAGCAATCACGTGCACTGTTAGAAATAAATGAATAACATTGATTAAAAAATGGTATAACCCCGTGGCGTCCTGGTATACCATTTACGGTATAACTAAAAAAAACAAATGTTATACTATATAATTTGTAATCTTATACCATTTACATTAAGCTAGGTTATAGCTATATGGTATAACTAAAAAAACAAATGTTATACCATATAATATGTGATCTTATACCATTTAACGTAATTGTATGGTATAACTCGTATTTCCATATATTATACCATATAATTCATAATGTTATACCCTTATTTTTAACAGTGTGGTATCATTGTAGATCGTGATACAAAGGGAAGGTGCAAACGTGACCAAGCGTTATCAGTGCGCCAGCGTGAACTTGTGCATGAAATACAACGACAAAAACAGAACGGAGGAGACGTGCAATAATCTTAAAGCAGAACCCGACTGCGATATCTCTATGGAGTGCTGTGCCGAGTCTCTATGTAACGGTACGCGTGCGTTATTGAACTGCTCTAATACACACGCATACACTAGGGTAGTCCGCTTATTGAAAGTTTGTCTAGCTCTCTCGCAGTAGTTCATACATGTCATAATAAACATATTTATGAAGTTTCATCAAAACATATTTAATATTGATAAAGCAAAATCACTTTAATATAGTATAATGAAGACATATTTGCATTTACGATACAATGTACATTTCTATAAATAGAAAATATAACTTATATATTTTTGTGTATTTGTGTAAGTGCGCGTTAAGGGTGGTCTATGTCTTAAAATGGAAATAAAAATCATTGCATTAGATAAAATATGGTGATACAAGAAAACGAGTATTTAAAAAAAATTAATATTTAACTGGTCGACGACGTTTTTAAGGGGATTCGCGGTTTTTATACAATGTATTAAGATAGGAGATATTTTTTTTTATGTATTTAAAAAATGTTTCAAAACTTAGGGTTTTATTCGATTTACATTCTGTAAATGTCATATTGTTAAACAATATAATGTCAATATATGTTATTTAATTTAAAACAAAAATGGTTAACTGAAAACCCGAAATATTTTGAGACAAAATATGATGCTAAATTAAATTATTTTTTTGTAATTATTTTAATTAGTATATGTTATACAATTTCTAATGAATGTCTTTTAAGTAAAAATTATTATACATATGTATTTATACATATTATAGTATTGTAGTATAGTATTATAATACTATAGTATTGCATATATGTTATATATATAATAATAAACATACTGTGAATATGTAATCAAGTTTGGATACTTATTGAGAGGGCTGACAAATTTCTAAGTTTCAAAATAAATTAAAATCAATATTCTGAGTAAATTTAATTTAAAGTTTGACTACATTTATTTTTAATTTTATGGTAATATATTTGTATTAGTTGTATATTTGTCTTCATTTCTAGTATTAAATTATAATATAATACCACACTAATATATCGATAACAGTATTCTTATAATATTTATTATAAATTAACAATACTTATATATATATATTAATATATATTAATAATGAAACGTGTCATCGATTAAATAAGTAATCTAACCGAATAATTTTATAATATATATATTATGCTATATTTATGAAAGTTTTAAAAAATAAATATTTTGTTACCTTAATCAAAGGTCGATTCTAGTGAAACTACTAGAAAAAGTATTCGGTTAGATTACTTATTTAATCGATGACACGTTTCAGTAATAATTAATATAACTCTTATGGGACGAAAACTATTACCGCATTTTGTATATAAGTCCTATTTTATTTTGTAATGTATACTCTATTATATTTATAATTTTTATAATATATAACGAATATATTTTAATAAATATTCATATTAGTAATTACATTTATTTATTATAATAGTAAATATATTGATAATTGATAATCTTAAAATTAAATGAAGTTAATTAATCATATAAATCTAGTAATTGTGTACGATTAGTATGTTTAGATCAAATATAAATATATATTAAATATATATGTAGGAATTTACCTATATATAAATGTATATATATATATATATATATATATATATATGTTTATAGTATTAATGATAGATAATAAATGATTAAAGTGTTTATATGTAATACATATTAGAAGAATTATGAATTTATTTTTAATTTATGAAAATTTTAAATAAAATATGGAAACAAATTATTACGACAAAAATACAAAAATATATTCTATAACCAACCTATATACGTAAACAAAATATTTTTTTAAAATATTTATATAATGGTTTTCGACAATATTAAAAGTAGTTCAAAATGTTACATTTTGTTTCATAAATATGTATTAAATATCAAGTACAGACTATTTTTTATAATTTTATTGAAATAATATATTTATTTATATATAAGTCACTTTAATACAAATATATTTTTTTTAAATGAAAGAGTGAAAATTAAAAAGTGAAATAAAAAAAAATGAAATTTTGCAAAAATATTTTTTTTTATATATTATAAATATTTTATATTTTATTTCAATGTAAAGTATAAATATAATATGTAGTTAACTACATTTTAATAATTTAATAATAATCATTAGTAATTTAATCATGGTATACGTATTATGATAGATTAATAATTATTATAATAAACCATTGTATACAATAGCCTATAGGCTATGCGTAATCGTAATTCACTTAAAATCATTGCTAATAACATTATAATTATAAATAGTTGACGGATCAGAAATATGAACAATGAAAATAACTGTAATATATATATATATAAAAACCTATAATTTAGTCCAACTATATACTCGTATAATTAGACGATCGTCTATTATATTATCGATAATATAACTATGACATAGGTAATACTAAATACAGATAGTACAACTTTGTAATCGATATTAAACACTAACAATTACGTAACTTAATTATGCACAATACTTACGTAACGTTAACTTAATAAACAACTATGACGTCATTTACAGAGGTCGTGTCTTCGTCAACTCGGATATCGGTGACCTTCGCGTTAACAGTTATGAGCTCGGTTATCGGATACATTGTTATGTAACACCTACCGCCTTGGTTCACACCTCTTTACATTCCTGTTTGCTCTATTCTTGTTGTATTCCTGTTTCGTCAACTAAATAATATTATAGAATCGATTAATAATTGTGGATAATTTCTAATTTTTATATCTTTATAGGTTAATAAATGTTTAAATAATAGTAAGTTGTATACCGATTGTCTTTATTATACATATATGTACATATATATATACCTATTGTCTTTATTGTAAACTTATTTGTATACATATACAGCCAATTCTTGATATCTCAGACTATTTATGAATCAGAAACCCTGCTAATTCAACTTTTAACAAATGCTAATTCTGTTTTATACCTTAGTAAATCCATTTAAAAAATAATTCGATATCTCAGAAATATTTCTTCTGTCATTTGAATTCTTAGATATCGAGAGTTACCCTTATATATGTATATATATTACTCAAAAGTTGTACCGAACTTGGGTAGAAAAAAAACTAATCTTATTCACCCTATCAATTAATCAAGAAGTGAAAAATACAAATATGTATATGATAACAAAATAGATAATTTGAAAATACATTTGTTCGATAAATAACTATATAGTAAAATGATTTGAATTAAATTTAAAAAATTAAAATAAATTTAATGTAAAATGTCATAATTAAAAAAGTATATGAAATATTTTAATAAAATAATATTTTTAAGTTTAAATATATATATATATATATATATACAGTTATTGAGGAAAAAAATATTATATTTTTATAATTATAGATGTAATTTGAAATCATTATAATTCAAAATTATTTATAAATATAATTCAATATAATATATTATAATAAGAAAATAAATAATAAGTATACATATATTAATAAAAAAATGTTATTAAATTATTTTAAATTAAATTTTTTCATTATATATATAGAAAAATAATAATATTAAATATAAACATAATATAAACTTAAAAATCTCCGCCCTCGAGTAATTTCTTCATAATATTAAAAGTAAATTAAAATAAATAAAATATAATAATTAAGATACAATTTTAGTAAGACTTAATATCAAATAAAGAAGTAATTAAACATCTAATGAGCATTTAATAAATAGAAATATAATTATATTTGAGTATTATAGAAAATATATTTACATTTTGGATTAATGATAATCTATTTCAAGAATATGTCATATAAAAGGAGAATTATACGATATAATATTTTTTTTATATTAAGAGGGAAATTTGAATAAAAAATTAACAAATTTGACCTAATTCTATATTCTTAAATGGAAGTCATATATATGTTAAATAAGTATTATAGTATTAATTTTACAATATAATTACATTTCATGAAATTAAGAATTTTTAATATTGCTTTGTATTAAATATATTAGTAATATCGAAAATAGCGATGTTGGCTTTATTTTGTATAATACTTATTATATTTAGATTGAAAAATTGATTTATGATTTAAATTAAATTCATCTGAAGTATACTATTTAGAATCAATTGTTAGATCTAAATTAAAATTAAAAGGATCAACATCATTTAATAAAGTATTATTAGAATTTATAGTTGATTGATTAAGTCAAAGATGACTTCCTGTTTACACTATTATTAATATTGTTATGTTTATTTTCTAGTATATATATAATCTACCAGAATCACTGTAAAAATAAGTAATTTATTATTTATTTTTTCAAATACCATTTATTGTATATTATATCTATCTAAGCAAATTATCATTTTTAATTTATATTGCTTATTAGTAATAAGTTATTACTCATATAATTTCATAATTTATATCTTCATATGTATAATATAATGAATATTTCATTCATGATTCATTGATTTTGCTATTTGTGTATTTACATATAAATTAAATTAACAATAGGACATTGAATTGAATATTTATTACTTTTAGATTCTTTACAATTCTAATTTATAACATTTATATTTCTTTACAATTTTACTATTTCATCTTAAATTATCTTATATTTATATATTCAGTATTATATATAATACCTATTAGTAAAATATTATATTTATATACATTTAAATGAATGACATATGTTACATGTATATACACAGTATATATAATTAAATAATACACAGATATAATATTATTTATATATTTTAACTAATATATTATATTTATACATATCTACATTGTTTACTAATTATAATTCAGCTTGTATTATACTTGATTATATATTTTAATATTTTTCTTTAACATTTTTTTTGTCTACCATGCCAGTATCTCAAAATGAATAAATCAATAATCTGAGAATTTCTATCTCAGATTTAACTAATATAGTCAATACTTTAGTATCAAGAATTTATAATTTGACTTGGTAAATAAAAGATAAAGTGATATTTGATTTGGAGAATAAAATTAATACTCTTGAACAATACTCCAAAATAAAGATCTTAATAATTTCCTGGCCTGAAGTATTCTTAGATTCTAATAATCCCAGATCTGGTTTTATTGAATGGATGTTAAATTAAATGAAAAAATTGAAAATTTGGATATAGTTGCTATTCACAAATTACCTTCTAAGGATAAAAAAATTTCTAAAATTATATTAAAATTACACTTTCATGAAACTAAATATAATATTCTTAAAAATGCAAAAAAAACTAAAAGATACTGGAATATATATAAATGAACATTTGACTACAATAAATTCAGATATATTTGTCAGGGCTCGGGTACTTAGAAAAGATAAGCTAATTCATATATGTTGTACAGCTAATGATATTACTTTCATAACATTACAAGAAAATAGTACTAAAAAAAGAATTTTGAATTTAACTGAGTTTCCATATTCTGAATAATTTTAGTTTTGGTATATTTTTTTTTCTTCTTTTTTTTTTTTTCTTCTTCTTTTTTGTCTTTTTGTCTTTTTCTTTTTTTTGTACAGTTTAGTTATTTAGTATATTTTTATTTTTTAATATATGGATTTTAATAATACGTATATACCTTTTGACTTTACTCAATCAACTATAAATTCTAATAATACTTTATTAAATGATTTTGATCCTTATAATTTTAATTTAGATCTAACAATTGATTATAAATATTATACTTCAGATGAATTTAATTTAAATCATAAATCAATTTTTCAACATGGGCTTAATGTAATTAATATCAATGTTAGAAGTTTAAAAAAAAACTTTGATAAATTGACTTTATCATTAACTTCTTTTTCAATTTATTTTGATATAATATCAGTAACTGAATCTTGGTTAAATGTTGATAATAATTTTGTATTTGATATTCCTGATTATAATACAGTATTATCTAACCGAGTTCATAAAAGAGGTGGAGGAGTTCTAATTTATGTTAAAAAAATATCTCATTTAATATACTATCTTTAATTTCTAATAAATTGTTTGATAATATTATTATTGAATGAATATTAAATAATAATAAAAAAATTATTTGTAGTTCTAGTCCTATATATAACTCCAAACATCGATAATGTTTCATTTACTATGTTTTTCAATTACTTATTCCCAACTTTATTTAAATATGATGATAACAAAATGATAATTTGTGGTGATTTCAATATTGATTTAAAAAATTGTAACATTTGTAAAAATGCAGAAATATTTTTAGAAAAATGTGATGAGTTAGGATGTTCTCCTATGATAAATAGGCTAACTAGAATTGATTTAAATAGGAATTCTTTTACTATAATTGATAATTTTTTTTACAAATCTTTATTGTGCAAAATTTGCTGGCATTATTATATCTGATTTATTAGATCATTTTCCAATTATATTATCATTAGATATAAATAAAAGTAATTGATTAAATATTATTAATAAATATAATACTAAACATAATTTAATTAATGATGTTACTGTTTATAATTTTTCAAATTTTTTAAAAACTATCAACTGGAATTTTTTTTAAACTGATAATTCAGAAACTTCATGGAATTTATTTATTACATACATTTTACATTTTTAGGTTTTCGGACTGCGAACTGTGCTTATAAAGCAATCGGCCGTCCAAATTGTGTCACCTGTCCTATTTATTTTTGTATTCATAAATTTAATATTTATTGCCCTATATATGAAAATAGAGAATATATTATAAATGTATTCCATGGAATTCAAAATAACTTAAAAAAAATGTAGTATTAAACAAAAACTTTATAAAAAATATAAATTAACTAATAACGAAAATGACTTACTCAAGTACAAGTTGTTTAAAAAATATTTACTACTTTAATCCGTAATACTAAAAGAACATATTATTCAGATAAACTTCAAAATTTCTCTGACAGTAAAAATATTTGGGATATTTTGAATAATGTGATTAATAAAAAAAGCCTAATCCACTCCCTGATACATTTAAATCATGTGGAATTGAAATCACAGATCCATCTAAAATATCTAATACATTTAATATATTTTTTAGAGATATTGGTATTGAATTATATGAAAATATCAGTAAGGATAATGTCGATGATTACAAATATTTCTTAAATTCACCTAATATCAATAGTTTCTATATTACTCCATGTAATGAAAATGAGCTTTTAAAAATTATATTAAATTTTAAATCAAAAACATCTATAGATAATTTTGGTATTTCAATGAAGTTATTAAAATGTATTGCAATTAATATAATAACTCCTTTATTTTATTTTATTAATTTATCTCTTGAAACTGGTATTGTACCAACTATATTGAACATTTCTAGAATAATTCTTTTATTTAAAAAGGGTGATACAACATTATTTACTAATTATCGTCCAATTTCACTTACAAGTCAATTCTCAAAATTGTAGAAAAAGTATTTTATGTTCGTTTTTATTCGTTTTTAAATCACTTTAATATTTTATCTAATAGTCAGTTCGGTTTTACAACAAATTTAAATACTACTCATGCAATTTTTAATCTTCAAACTCAAATATGTAATAGCTTTGGAAATAATAAAATAGTTGCAGCTATTTTTATTGATCTTAAAAAGGCATTTGACACTGTTAATAATGACATTTTATTTAGTAAACTAGAAAATATAGGTATACGTGGAATTTTATTAAAATTGATTAAAAGTTATTTTACAAATAGATATTAGACTGTTAACTTTAAAAACTATTTATCTGATACAATTAGAGTTAAAATTGGTGTTCCACAAGGAACAATTTTAGGTCCTATTTTTTTTCTTATTTATATTAATGATTTAATATGATCATCTTCAATATGCAATTTTACTATGTTTGCCGATGATACCACATCGTATTTTGATGATTGTAATCAAGTATTTCTAGATACACTAATAAAAAAGGAATTATTAAATATGAATAAATTGTTTATTTCAAATATATTTACTTTAAATATTAATAAAACCTGTTATATGTTATTCAATAATAAATTATCCCATATTAATATCTCAATAAATAATATAAATTTAACAAGAGTTAAATCTACAGAATTTTTAGGTATAATAAGTTATCAGAATTTAGATTGGAAACTACACATATTATATCTAAAAAATAAATTAAAAAAAATAATTTGGATAACTAATATAATTTCAAAATTTGTAAACCAAAAGGCCTTGCAATTTTTGTTTACCACATATTAATTATTGTATAATATTATGGGGTAATACTTATAAGACTAACACATTATGCATCAATATTTTACAAAGAATTATTCGTATTATACATAATAAACCTTATCTTTATCATACTAAGGATTTATTTAAATTCAACAATATATTACCTTTCAATGACTTAGTAAAATATAATATTTGTGAATTCATGTTTAAAGTATATAATAATGTTCACCGTGAAATAATAATCAATCATTTTAGTAAACATATTTATCCAATTCGTGACATAAATAACTTTAATATTCCTTCATCAAAATTAAATATATGTTCACATTTCCTTATAAGTATTGGTCCCTATTTATGGAATTCACTATGTAATTCTTTAAAAAAAATTCACATTTAAATAAATTCAAAACAAAATTAAAATTATCTCTTATATTAAAGATTAATTAAATTAATTTCAAATTTTATTTTTTCTGACTTAAATAAAATTAGTTTTATTGTTTTTACTTTTATTACTTTATGACATAATATAAAATTAAAAAAACATGTATTATTAATTATAAATTATTAGTATTAAAAAAAATGTATTTAATTAAAAATTAAAAATTAAATTATATCTTTTATCCGATTGATTAAAATAATTTCAAATTTTATTTTTTCCCGACTTAAATAAAATTAGTTTTATTAATTTTACATTTATTACTTTCTGACATAATATAAAATTACAAAAATATAAATATAAATTAATATTATTAATTATATCATATCAGTATTAAAAAAAAATTATTTAAAAATTTTCAATTTTATAATATTTTTCATTATTTTATCTAATATATTTGTTTATTTTTTTCTCTTATTTCTTTTAGTTTCTTTTATATTTAAATATTGGCTTTCTCCTATTTAGGTTCTCTATGTATTATTTTATTTTATTTTATTTCATTCTTATGTATTTCTTAGATTTTAATTTTATTATTTTATCATTTATTTATATTATTAATAATGTAACTACATGATGATTACATTTAGTTACATGATACGTTTCATTTTATTTTTTTTATCATATATATGTAAACAGGAAGTCATATTATTATAACATTATTATTTATTTATTATTCTTATCTATAATGAAACTTATCATGTTAATAAAGGGGTACTTGTCTCGATAAGCAACACTGCTTCTATAAGTACCCTGGCATTGCCTACATCTGATAATAATAATAATAATAATAATAATATATATGTGTGTGTGTATTATACAGTATAACGTATTATATATTAGTTTTAATGATTTTATATTAAGAGAATATTGTAATTATATTAATGTATAAATAATGGATACAATCTAGAAAGTGTAATAGCTATTAAAGCTATTATCTATGTATATTTCAATTTAATTTATCATCTATTGTGATGCCCACAAATTTATAATATTATTCTATTAATTTTATTATCATTTAACCAAAATCACTAATATGTTAGTTCCATTAAATATATCGTAGGTTATATAACCTATATTAAAATATATGATGATTTTCTAGTAGGAACCTATTGAGTTAGTTTATTTTCTGATAAAAATATATTTAATTTCGTAAGTTCATTATTTAAAGTTATTTAAGGGCATGTCATACGACCCCCACAATTGTATATATAGAGATAGTAAATAATGGGTCTAGACAAAACTAGGCGCGCAGAATTCTATTGTGTTCTCAAAAAAATGTTCTCAAAAAACTGGATAATACATAATATAAAAAGAAAAATAAATAAAAAACAAGCATTACTTAATATTTATATTAAAAGCAAAACTGAATTGGATTTATATAGTTATAAATCATTTAAAAACAAACTAACTAGAATAATAAAATGGCTAAACAAAATTGTATAAACAAACAAATAAATAACAATATAACTTCTAAAGAACATTGGAAAACTATAAATAACATCGTTAATAAAACAGAAAATAAATTAAATACTTCATAGATACAAATAATAAACAAATTTACGATTCAAATAAAATTGCAAATATATTCAATGATCAATTCATAACTAATATTCAAACAATTAATGATGAATTTAAGAAACAACAACAAATAATTAATCCAATAGAAATACAAAACTCAAATAACTCAATTTACATTGAACCAACAACCCAACAAGAAATAATATCCTTAATAAAGAATTTTAAATCAAAAACTTCATTAGATAATAATTTAATAAATAAGATAATTCTTAAATTATCAACAGATTATATATCTATACTATTAACACATATATTTAATTTATGTATGAGTGATGGTATATTTCCAAAAAATTGTATGAACACTTTCAAAAATATTAGAAAAAATAATTCACATCAGATTTAGTTCCTTTTTTATAAAAATAATACAACAACAAACACGCAATATGGATATATAAAAAAAGTGAATACAATATATGCTATATTAGATCTATATAATACTATTTTAATAACCAAAGAACAACATAAATCAATAAATACATTATTCATTGATTTGAGTAAAGATTTTGATACATTAGATTATATAATTTTTTAAAATAAATTATATAAATACAGAATCAGAGGTAACCACTTAAATTAATAAATAGCAATCTATTAAACAGAAAACAATCTGTTTTAATTAATAGGAAAAATCAAATATATTATAAAATAATTATTTTATGTTAACATTGGTGTACAACAGGGATCGTATTGAGTCCACTTCTTTTTTAATTTACATAAACGATCTACCTTTATTATTAAATAATAATACAAACATAAAACCAACGTTTATGCTAATTACACATAAATAACATTTACAGGTATACATAATACACATTTAAAAAATACTATAAATAATATAATTACAAAAATAGAAAGATATGACATTTACAATAAATTGAAAATAAACATTAATAAAACAAAATTACTAAATTTTAACTCGTGTAAATATATAAATATAAATTTACAAATAAATTAATCACAAATGACAAATGTAGATGAATATAAATACCTTGTAATTATAATTGATAAGAATCTTAATTTTTAAAATCATATAAAAACACTACATTATCACTTTATTTACACATTATCTAAATATATTAATATATAAACTCTTATAACTATATAATAGCATATTTCTTCTACTAAATTATGGAAATATCATATGGATATAGGTTTACAAGAGTAATAAATCAAGACTAAAACTATAGTTATATAACACACACAAAAATCATAAGAATAATAAATAAAACAAAAATGTTGTGAACATACTGATAATTATCAGATTATAATCTATTTTCATCAAATAAAATATTAAAAATTAATATCTTATAAATTTTAATACCTTGATATATATGTACGATCTTTATAATAATAATCTACTTGTAAATGTATCCAGTATAAACATAACATATGCAAATAAATATAAATTAAGAAATAAACCCTCTTACAAAATACCATTTTCAAAATAAACACAATTAATAAATAGTATTCTAATAACCGGATCTAAATTAAGGAATAATATACCTAATGATATCAACAAATAAAATATAAACAACATTTATAAATATACTCATTGAATCAATAAGTTATCAATAAATTAAATTTATTTATATATATATATGTGAAAAATTTACCGATTAATGACATAATTAATAACCAGAATGAATGTATATATATAAACATATGTGTGAGTATATGTATGTATTATGTATGTAAATGATGCCGAGCTTTTGATGCAGAGCCGAGGCTTTTGGTTTTTGATGCTGAGCCGAGACTTTCTTTTTCGGTAAAAAAACGAAAAACCTGAGCCGAGCCGAGACTCTAAATTAATTAAAAATATGTTACAATCGTCCAATATAGATATAACTATAGCCTATATAGGCTTTGAATTAGCGATTTACATGTATTAATAGTTATTGTTTTTCTTATAATTCTAATATTATGCCATTGATAGTTGGTTGATTTGACTTTTGCGTTTATGAACATATTACGAATTTTATCACACTTTTAGACACTCCGATATTGTTTTACTTATCTGATAGTTTGTATTTGTTATTATTTATTGTAATGAAATTATTTTCGTTTTATATAAAAAACAATGATTCTGGTTAATGACACTGCAACAATATAATGATCTTATGAAAACTGTGACTAAAACTTAAATGATGCCTTTAATAAGCATGAGTCAATAGCAATGCATTTTATAGAGTCTGAGACTGCATCGACGGTTTAGGTAAATCTTTCTGAGAATTAAACGAGGCTGTTGACATTGAGACTGCATCGATGCTTTAGGTATTGATACTGAGACTGCATCGATGCTTTAGGTAATCGAGACTGAGACTGCATCGATGCTTTAGGTAACCGAGACTAAAACTGCATCGATGCTTTAGATTTGAGCATAATTTACATCACTAGTATGTATACATATGTGTTCATTAATGTATATGTTATATATATTATTATTTTATTATTATAGTATTATAAAAACTCTATTTAAAACGGATTATTTTTTATTTATTTATTTATATATATTTTATTGACTACAAAAACACTGTGTGGTTATAGGCGTCGTTAGATAATAAAAAACAAAAACAAATATAAATAGAAAACGAATAATAAAATAAAATAGAACGAATTACAATGACTTAAAATGTACATACAGTTTGCGTTTAAACAATGAAATTGATGTAACACAACGAATATCATAAGGAAGAGAATTCCAGCTTTTCGGGGCAATAACCGAGAAAGCTGATTCAGAGAATGCCAACTATGTAGATTGTTGCACCAATTTCATGAAGTAGCACTTCCGACTGGATCTGTTCGAACTCTGAATAGTAATGGATTGTGCTAAATATTCAGGAAATACACGGTGTATAGCCTTATGAGTAATACACAATAGCCTATGTATACAAATATATCTAAACTTAAGCCAGCCTAATGATCTCATTAAATCAGATATAGAAACAAAGATATTGATATTGAAGTAAAGTTTAGTTTATATAATACACGTATAGCACGACATTGAATACGCTCAAGTTTATACGTAAGGTTGACAGATAAATTACATAATAATGAACAGCAATATATAAGTCTGCTGAAATCTAGCGAGTGAATTAAACATTTCGTCATGGCGAAGGTAAGCTTATAACGAGATTTTCTAATATTATATAGAAAATAGTTGGCAGTGCGAATCATGTTATTAATATGTGGAGAGTAATCTAGGTGAGAGGTTAGAGTGAAACCGAGGGTAGTTATAGATTCAGAAGTTTGTAGAGATAGTAAAAAAGGATGAGTGATTGATAGTGGAGAACTGGGTCTCGAAAATATGATAGTGTAAGTTTTAGTCATATTTAAGGAGAGAGAGTTATGAGAGAACCATTCAGTGAGATCAGTAATAGAGTTAAACATATACATTTGAATCATATCAGAATCACTAGAACTAGGAAATGACGTATATATCTGTAGATCATCAGCATAAAGATGATAGTGAATATTGTGATATTTGTGAAAAATTTATTTAATAGGAAGAATATAAATAATGAACAATATAGGCCCAAGAACAGAGCCTTGTGGTACACCATGTATGTTAACATAAGGAGGAGACAACGAGGAGTTAATCTTCACGGAAGATGTTCTTGATGACACAAAAGACATAAACCAACTGTGTACTTGATCGTATAAGCCAATTTCATTGAGTCTAATTGAAAGAATATTGTGATCAAGGGTATCAAAGGCACTAGATAAATCAAGTAGTACGATATAGCATGGGCCTTTATTATCAAGAGATATGAGAATATCATTAATGATTAAAGTAAGGGCAGTTTCGGTACTACGATGAGGAAGATACGCACTTTCATATTTATCAACAATAGCATTTGACGTAATGTAATTAATAAGTTGAGTGTACACAACTCGTTCTAAGGTCTTAGATATTGATGATAACTGAGATATTGGACGATAACTTGATAAATTAGATTGGTCAAGAGTAGTTTTTTTTAAATCGGAATAATATATGAATATTTCATGGAGTGTGGAAC
Source organism: Osedax fenrisi (assembly GCA_964019155.1). Taxonomy (NCBI): domain Eukaryota; kingdom Metazoa; phylum Annelida; class Polychaeta; order Sabellida; family Siboglinidae; genus Osedax; species Osedax fenrisi. The sequence continues at coordinate 6,753,036 of OZ025239.1, forward strand.
AATAGATGATATAAAGATCTATGAATGATTTCAGTGATAAGTCCAATAAAATATGGCGATAATGAACGATGTAAATTGAGTGGAATTGGATCAAGTGGGGAATTAGTTTTCAAGAATGTCATCAGAGAGAGTACAAAGTCATGTGTGGGAAGCGTAAAACTTGACATATGATTCAGATTGGATGTTAAATTGAGATTGAGTCGTGCCAAATTGATTTTTGGAAGTACATTGATAATACTAGCAATTTATTGTTGGAAGAAATTGGCAAACAAGGAACAAAGAACTGAATAAGGTTTGTCAGGAAGATACTTGGTCTGGGTTTTACCTACTAAGGTGAAAGATAATTTGTAAGCTTGCTTAGAAGATATTCCATAACTACCGAGCATATCAGTAAAGTATGACGATTTGGTAGAGAGAAGATTATTCTTGTAAAGCGATCGACAAGCTTTAAATGCAATAATATCATAGTCAAGTCTAGATGATGCATATTTACGTTGTAGTCTACTAAGTAGTTGCCTTAGTTTAATAAGTTCAGTATTAAACCAGGGAGACTTAGAATAAGTTCGGTTGATAAGAGTAATGAAGGTGCACAAATATCAAGCGAATGAGATAATGCTAAATCAAAAGAATCAAAAAGTGTAGAAAAATCAGAAGATATACTGTTGTTAAATTGATGGAAAACAGAGTTAACAAACATTGGTTTATCAATAGAGGATATTTTCCGAAACGATCTAGAAGGTCGATTAATTTGAGACACCGGCAAGTTCAAATCAAATGGAAAAGTGATCAGATATTAGAGAACTTTGAGTGGGATATGAAATTAAATTAGAATCAGCTAAAGATAAAACATATTCTATAGATATCATATCGTGGCACTATTTAAGTGGTACAAATATAGTTTGTTTCAATATTGCGATATTAAATAAATACATAAATAAACTAACTGATGACTTGACCGTGTATACCAATTTTATTAATTAGTATGTCGAAAGTATATAATATTGTGATTGAGAATATCACTAGTTATATCACTAGTGAAATCAATAGTTTACTTATCATTGAGTTATCTTATTATTAGGGGCGCTGGGAATATTTTGTATGTAGGGGGACCAACCAATCAAAATAAATGTTGTGGTAAAAGTGGGAGGAGGGACCAATACATAGGAGGTCCCCCTAGATTTTAAAGTGGGGGGACACACCCCCCATCCCCCTTGTTGCAGCGCCCCTACTTATTATACAATTAGTATACAATAACTTAAATTATTATATGTTTAATAATTATAATAGCTTAATAACAATTGTCATATATATCATCTGAATTAATTAAGTATTTTTGAAAAATAATTTATTAGTAGGTATACCAAAGATTTTGCGAAGCAAAGATATAACACTCCCTATGCATGCAACGTAATTTAGTAATATCCCCTGCCGCTGCTAGCAGTAGTATCGAAATCACTGAAATAGATTTAGGTTCGGCTATGTTTGCATACAACAATGTTTTCATTGCTCTATTAAATTACATGCAATATAAATTAGCTTTTACTCACCAAATATATACTTATAGCATTTAAAACATAAATATCATATTTGTTTATTATATATTAGTAATGAACACTTAGTTTTCATCATATAAATATTAATTTAAAGCATATCATTTAACATTTTAAAACTGTATAGTTAAATACGAATTTACATTATAAACAACACATAGTTCCTAAAAGTAACCCGCTATAGGTGGCACTGGGGTATTTTGTATAGAAATTCGAATTACACGATTTCGCGTAAGTGTTATATATTTCCTTCGGAAAATCTTTGGGTATACTATAAGCCTATATGTTTATATATGAAGATATTATGTGCCATGGGTACATAATATATAATGAAGACATTATGTACCAGAGGTACATATCATCTACATAACTCGATGTAGATTATATGCTGATATTGTGTGCAACGGGTACATAATATATAATGAAGAAATTATGTACCAAATGTACATATCATCTACATAACTATATGTAGATTATATGCTGATATTGTGTGCCACGGGTACATCATTTTATTATGTACATGATATATGTAGAAACTACATATAAAATACATATATCATAAACATAGTAAATATTATGTAGATAAACTATGTGACGCGTTTAAAGTTTTAAAAATAATATTTTAATAAAAATCTCGAAATTTCGTTACTCCTATGCAATTTTATTGTTTATGTTTATAAACAAGGACATTCTTTTGAATTTTGTAAACTTTATCTGACCTATTTTAATTATCAGGATAGGGCTTGAACCTGCGACGCAGGTCCTGCGTCGCACTACTTGGGTATTTGACGCCTTAGCCAACTGAGCCACACAGGCAGTTATGTATATCTATATGTTATTATAGTCTACTATAAATGCTGATCATTATATTCATTAAGTATGTTTCACTTATAACCACTATATTGAATGTATGGTATATATATATATATATATATATATATATATATATATATATATATATATATCTTTATAAGCAATGTAATAGAATAATTCGTAATATAATTAAAATAGTCTATAAGAGCCTAACTGTTTATGTTAATATTTATAATAGATATATTAATAATAATTATTATTTGTTAAACTGGTATACTATAATATTTACATTGAGTATTTATACTATCATAAAGTTGTTTTTATGACAATAAATAATACTATAATTTTAATGTATTATATATATAAATAATATATATATATAACATATATGAACCATATGAGTTAATATATAAATATAAGATATTTATAAATATATAATAATAATAATAATAATAATAATAATAATAATAATAATAATAATAATAATAATAATAATAATAATAATAAATTAATTATAATATAAATTAATAAAGTACCTACTATTATTACAGATTTTGGTAAGTATTACATTATTTGTTTGTTTCATTCTAGTATTGGTTTATTTGATTTTTAATATGTTCTGTTTATAATATATTTAAAATTTAACATTTAAAATTTAACATTTAAATATTAAATTATATAACTAATAATTTATTACTAAAACAGGATACAAGATGAAGAATTCTATAAAGTTAAAGTAGAAATTGAATATTTCGATACCACTTACAAAATAATGTATTTTATTTCTATTTTCGATTATTTTTACGCTATATTTTATTTCTATTTTGATTATTTTTCGTTTATAATTACTATATGATTTATTTCTACTTTCGATTGTTTTTCGTTTATTTTTACGGTAACTGTAAAACGTTTTAATTTCCTTAATTTTTTAATTTCGTATTATTCTTTATTTATTTCTATAACGTATGTTATCGTTAGCAAATATTTATACTTTATACTTTCGATTATATTTTCGGCTATGTATTTGCTTAAATAAATTATCAATCAATCAATCAATAATAATAATAATAATAATAATAATAATAATAATAATAATAATAATAATAATAATAATAATAATAATAATAATAATAATAATAATAATAATAATAATAATAATAATAATAATAATAATAATAATAATAATAATAATAATAATAATAATAATAATAATAATAATAATAATAATAATAATAATAATAATAATAATAATAATAATAATAATAATAATAATAATAATAATAATAATAATAATAATAATAATAATAATAATAATAATAATAATAATAATAATAATAATAATAATAATAATAATAATAATAATAATAATAATAATAATAATAATAATAATAATAATAATAATAATAATAATAATAATAATAATAATAATAATAATAATAATAATAATAATAATAATAATAATAATAATAATAATAATAATAATAATAATAATAATATATGATTATGAATACAAATATAGAATTTAAATACACCCATAAATATAATATAGACTTAAAAAACTCATGTTATAAATAACTATGAATGTCCCGGTATAATATAATATAGTTAATATATAGTTATTATATATATTGTATCAGTACTAACTCCACATCTATATATACTATGTATATACATGTAACATATGTCATTCATTTAAATGTATATAAATATAATATTTTACTAATAGGTATTATATATAATACTGAATATATAAATATAAGATAATTTAAGATGAAATAGTAAAATTGTAAAGAAATATAAATGTTATAAATTAGAATTGTAAAGAATCTAAAAGTAATAAATATTCAATTCAATGTCCTATTGTTAATTTAATTTATATGTAAATACACAAATAGCAAAATCAATGAATCATGAATGAAATATTCATTATATTATACATATGAAGATATAAATTATGAAATTATATGAGTAATAACTTATTACTAATAAGCAATATAAATTAAAAATGATAATTTGCTTAGATAGATATAATATACAATAAATGGTATTTGAAAAAATAAATAATAAATTACTTATTTTTACAGTGATTCTGGTAGATTATATATATACTAGAAAATAAACATAACAATATTAATAATAGTGTAAACAGGAAGTCATCTTTGACTTAATCAATCAACTATAAATTCTAATAATACTTTATTAAATGATGTTGATCCTTTTAATTTTAATTTAGATCTAACAATTGATTCTAAATAGTATACTTCAGATGAATTTAATTTAAATCATAAATCAATTTTTCAATCTAAATATAATAAGTATTATACAAAATAAAGCCAACATCGCTATTTTCGATATTACTAATATATGTAATACAAAGCAATATTAAAAATTCTTAATTTCATGAAATGTAATTATATTGTAAAATTAATACTATAATACTTATTTAACATATATATGACTTCCATTTAAGAATATAGAATTAGGTCAAATTTGTTAATTTTTTATTCAAATTTCCCTCTTAATATAAAAAAAATATTATATCGTATAATTCTCCTTTTATATGACATATTCTTGAAATAGATTATCATTAATCTAAAATGTAAATATATTTTCTATAATACTCAAATATAATTATATTTCTATTTATTAAATGCTCATTAGATGTTTAATTACTTCTTTATTTGATATTAAGTCTTACTAAAATTGTATCTTAATTATTATATTTTATTTATTTTAATTTACTTTTAATATTATGAAGAAATTACTCGAGGGCGGAGATTTTTAAGTTTATATTATGTTTATATTTAATATTATTATTTTTCTATATATGTAATGAAAAAATTTAATTTAAAATAATTTAATAACATTTTTTTATTAATATATGTATACTTATTATTTATTTTCTTATTATAATATATTATATTGAATTATATTTATAAATAATTTTGAATTATAATGATTTCAAATTACATCTATAATTATAAAAATATAATATTTTTTTCCTCAATAACTGTATATATATATATATATATATATATATATATTTAAACTTAAAAATATTATTTTATTAAAATATTTCATATACTTTTTTAATTATGACATTTTACATTAAATTTATTTTAATTTTTTAAATTTAATTCAAATCATTTTACTATATAGTTATTTATCGAACAAATGTATTTTCAAATTATCTATTTTGTTATCATATACATATTTGTATTTTTCACTTCTTGATTAATTGATAGGGTGAATAAGATTAGTTTTTTTTCTACCCAAGTTCGGTACAACTTTTGAGTAATATATATACATATATAAGGGTAACTCTCGATATCTAAGAATTCAAATGACAGAAGAAATATTTCTGAGATATCGAATTATTTTTTAAATGGATTTACTAAGGTATAAAACAGAATTAGCATTTGTTAAAAGTTGAATTAGCAGGGTTTCTGATTCATAAATAGTCTGAGATATCAAGAATTGGCTGTATATTTATACAAATAAGTTTACAATAAAGACAATAGGTATATATATATATATGTACATATATGTATAATAAAGACAATCGGTATACAACTTACTATTATTTAAACATTTATTAACCTATAAAGATATAAAAATTAGAAATTATCCACAATTATTAATCGATTCTATAATATTATTTAGTTGACGAAACAGGAATACAACAAGAATAGAGCAAACAGGAATGTAAAGAGGTGTGAACCAAGGCGGTAGGTGTTACATAACAATGTATCCGATAACCGAGCTCATAACTGTTAACGCGAAGGTCACCGATATCCGAGTTGACGAAGACACGACCTCTGTAAATGACGTCATAGTTGTTTATTAAGTTAACGTTACGTAAGTATTGTGCATAATTAAGTTACGTAATTGTTAGTGTTTAATATCGATTACAAAGTTGTACTATCTGTATTTAGTATTACCTATGTCATAGTTATATTATCGATAATATAATAGACGATCGTCTAATTATAAGAGTATATAGTTGGACTAAATTATAGGTTTTTATATATATATATTACAGTTATGTTCATTGTTATATTTCTGTGTCATCTACTATTTATACTTATAATGTTATTAGCAATGATTTCAAGTGATTATAAGCATATAATCCTATAATGGTTTATTAATAATCTATCATAATACTTATACCATAGTTAAATTACTAATAATTATTATTAAAACTAAAGTTAACTAATATACATATTATATGTTTACATTTACATTAACATGGACGTGATATATAGGTTGTTTTAATGTTACGTCATTGCCGCTACCATATATGGTAAGATTTGTTTTAATGTTACGTCATTGCCGCTACCATATATGGTAAGAGTTGTTTTAATGTTACGTCATTGCCGCTACCATATATGGTAAGAGTTGTTTTAATGTTACGTCATTGCCGCTACCATATATGGTAAGAGTTGTTTTAATGTTACGTCATTGCCGCTACCATATATGGTAAGAGTTGTTTTAATGTTACGTCATTGCCGCTACCATATATGGTAAGAGTTGTTTTAATGTTACGTCATTGCCGCTACCATATATGGTAAGAGTTGTTTTAATGTTACGTGATTGCCGCTACCATATATGGTAAGAGTTGTTAACGACACCGACAGCGAAGCATACTTAATAGATTGAACAGGTGTACTGTGTAGGCATACTTATACAACCAGTATACTACCTGATTACAAAGTATACTATAGTACGCAGATACTATAGTATCTGCATTGTAGTATCATAGTAGTATCAGTTACCTCTAGGTATGACTCGTCCATTGTAGTACCTTAGGGTGTGTTTTTCGTCATCCAGCTACGCACAACGCGCGACATCGAATTTTACAAAGCCCTATTAACTACATGTAAACTTGTACGAGATATCGGACAGCGTTTGCCGAACAGCTAACTTCGCCGATACACCTGTTATTCCTATCCGCGCAGTTCTTCATTGAATTTGAATTCTAGAACGAACGGCGTCGCACGCATTTGAAGCTCCACCCATGAGCTGAGTCATAAAATACGTCACAATCATAACGGTATTGCTATTTTTAGGTATGCGCGCATATATTTACCAATAATTATATGATGATATATAGTTCGACGAATGGTTGACGAAAAACACTTTGTAAAATTCGATGTCGCGCGTTGTGCGTAGCTGGATGACGAAAAACACACCCTTAGTACACTACATACGTTATGTGGGCCTATATATATATATATATATATGATCTACACTATAGCAGGCATATGTATAATAAATACATACTTTCTAGGTCGTATATATTAGGTCTTAAAATAATTATATTTGAAATAAATTATATTATTTTAATTGCGTAGATTCTATCTACAAAATAAATCATAATGTTAATATAATATCAATATTGTTATACATACATATATATATATATATATATATATATATATATATACATATATAAAGCGTGTTCATAAATATAACTAAATGTGTGTATATGTATGTGTATATATTCGCACACGTATACATATATGTATGCGTGTGTATTAGAGCAGTTCAATAACGCACGCGTACCGTTACATAGAGACTCGGTGCAGCACTCCATAGAGATATCGCAGTCGGGTCCTTGTCCGTGTTTATTGCACATCTTCTTCTTGTTGTCTTTGTCGTTGTATTCCAAGCATACATCAACGGTGGCGCACAGATAAACCCTGCTCACTTGTTTACCTTGCTTTTGCACCAAGATCTACAACGATATCGGATATATCACGTGATCGGTTAGTTAGGTAGATGGAAGGGTACGCTTTAATGTGACACGAGACGTGTGTCTAATGTGACGCGCGCGACACGTATCTATTGTGACACGCGCGTGCCTGGCATAGTGTGATTATATTTTCCATATTATATTATGACAGTGCAGTTTCTATAGATATGATGTCACGGCACTATTTTAGTGATACGTATATAATTGGTTCAATATTGGTGACGTGTTTAAGTTTTTTTTTTAAATCTCGAAATGTCATTGCTCCTATGTAATGTTATTGTTTATGTTTATAAACAAGGACATTTATTTTAATTTTGTAAATTTTATTTGTATTTTATCATAATGGATTTGTAATAATGAGTAATTTTCTTGAATACTATATTATTCTAATAGATAACATTAATATATAGTAAATATTATCTATAGTATCACTAATTACAATATTAGTTCTTAGATGATTAATTTAAAAATTAAAATAAAATTTATTTATATAAAATGTTTTTCTAAAAATTAGGTCATTTTACTATTTATTAAAATTATAAAGAGCTATTTTTTAAAATCATAATACTTACGCTAAAATATAACATATTAAGATGAGGTAGAAAACAAATCATAACATTTGTAAAATTACCAACTCCACAGAAAATGGTAATTTATTAATAATTTTAATAAAATGAAATGTCATGGTATTTATAATTTCTAAGCTACATTTTTGAATGTTGTGATTAATTAATTGGTTTTTTATTATATATAATATAAATTTATCAAATATAACGATTATGTTTAAATATATATTTTCAAATGATTGAGAATCGATATTGTACTTCAAAAATTTCATAATTTAGAGTTGTAACGAAAAAATCATTTTTTTGTTTATAATTAAAAAAATATAAATATTAAAAAAAAATTATATTGATTAACATTTCATACATTAATTATTTTTTGATTGGAATTATATTTTAGGAGATCTCCTGGGTGTCGATATTACGTACATATCGATATTAGAGCACTCTCCCCTACCGCCGGTACATTGTACCCCACCCCAACTATATACAAGGGGTTACGTAGTGATTAAATGCATTCCACACTCGTAGCTATTACTCAGTTGACCGAATTATATTTATAAGTGTATGATTAATATATATATATATATATGTGTGTGTGTGTGTATGTGTGTTATTATTGTCTATATGTTATATGTATATGTTTATGTTATAATATACTATTGTAACATAAACATATACATATGACCATAACTATAAGTATACGCATCATTATATTCATGTAATGAATCATTTAAGCATGTTTCACTTATAACCATTATATTGAATGTATATATATTTTATTTATTTTCATAAAAACAACTTTATGATAGTACATACACATTGTACATATTATAGTGTATATAATATACAGGTAAATATAAAGATGTATATACCATACGGTATATACATATTTATAAGTAATGTAATAGAATACTTCATAATATAATTAAAATGGTGTATAAGAGCCTAACTGCGTTCGTTAAAATGTATGATAGATATATTACTAATACTATTTGTTAAGCTGGCATACTATAATATGTCCATTGAGTATTTATACTATCATAAAGTTGTTTTTATGACAATAAATAATACTATAATTTTAATTTATTATATAAATATAAATAATATATATGAACCATATAATTAATACTTACATATAAGACATTTATAAATATATTATAATAATAATAATATATGATTATGAATACAAATATAGAATTAAAATACACCCATAAATATAATTTAGACTTAAAAAACTCATGTTATAAATAACTACGAATGTCCCGGTATAATATAATATAGTTAATATATATATATATATATATATAGTTAATATATAGTTATTATATATATGTATCAGTACTAACTCCACATCTATCACCAGTACAATTAGAGGCTGCAATGAATGGCTTGTCACCTTTTATCTGGCTGGTATAACATTGAAATGCGACGCACGTACCTATAATGTGGAATGTATTGATATTCAATGTATATATATATATATATATATATATGTGTGTGTATGTGTGTGGAATATTATATCATTATGTTCTCCTAGTAATGTTGTGTTACATGTCAAAAGTAATATTATGATTCTTGTGGTGTATATTATTAAAAACTTATTTAATGTATTTAATTTTAAAAATATGAATTATTAAACTACATTATATATCTATAGGTATATATATATATAACTAAATATACTATATTATACTTATTAATAATGTATATATACGATATAAAACCTATGATCGAAACAAATAATATGACTGAATACATGACTGACTTTATAACTAATAATACAACTAGTATTAAATGCTTACCAAACTAAACGCCAGAATATTCCATATTGACAAAACACGCCCCCTAAAACACGCCCCCTAAAACCCGCCCCCGCCATTTTCTAGTGTATAGGTATTTAATGGGTTAGCTACATGATATAATGACTGTATATTTATACAATTTATAATTAAACATATATGTCTACGTTTTTATGTCGATTCTAAGAAAAATACTGTCTATTATATAAGCATAGTACATTATTTGAATGCATAGATATATATATATATATATATATATATATATATATATCAGCTATCTATTATCAACTATCTATATAACAATTTATAATTTAAAAAAAATCTAGGTTTTTTATTGATTTTAAGATAAGTACTGCCTATTATATTTGCAGAGTAACTTCCTATTTTATATACTAGCCATTGGTTTCATAATAAGATTGATATGATTGCTGTGGGTGTGGCTATTTATATTAAATACGCCCCTTTTTAGAATAATAATGATCCGGAATTTGGTAATGGCTATTTACAAATTCAAATAAGAAAACAAATATATATAAGATTAGGTTTTATATCGGATTCAAATATGGTATCGATAATTCGTATGGGGTGTATCGTGACAATAACATTACGTAATATGTAGGTGTTGTCATTAAAAAAGTAAATTATGGCTTTTCTATAATATCACGATTGTTGATTAGTCTTTTTATTGTCTATATATATATACACATATATATATATATATATATATATTTACATATATTTTTTACAGACAACTGTCCCACATAACAAAACTAGTTTTGTACTAGTACTAGTACTATTAAACTATCAACTACATTCACTACGCCTTATTCGTCATTCAATATATTGAATATATTGATATATCAATATCCACCGCTACTATTATAGCTTCTGCTTACATCCTACCTCTATTCGAATACTGCAATTGTATCCTTTACAATACCCCCTCATCCTATATTACTAAACTCAAAATTCTTCAAAATTATTTAGCTAGGTGTATATTCAACATACCAAAATATTCCCATACTCATATATCTCCATTCCTAGTTAAACTCCACTGGCTACCTGTACGCCATAGAATCCTATATAAAACTCTACTACTGGCTCATAAAGCAATCCACCATGACTCTCCTGACTACCTAGCATCCCTACTCAAACTTAAATTACCAACTAGTACCACTACACGCTCTACCAATACGTTTCTACTTCAACTTCCTCCTAAACAAACTTACATTCAACCAACACTCGCGCATGGGCAATATCCGTCCCATACTCCTGGAACACTCTCCCCACATCCAAACTATAGAAACTATAGAAAACCTACCTATTTAATATGAATCATTAACTCAAAATATATATGGACGGCCGATTGCTTTATAAGCACAGTTTCGCAGTCTGAAAACCAAAAAAATGTAAAATGTATGTAATGTATATATATATATATAAATCTATATTTGTTGACAAAATATACAGATCTATATATGAATACATGCATTTCAACTAGTTGTATACATATTGTTATTGTTATTTGTTATTGTTATTTTTATTTGGTGGAGTCCTTTCATCCCAGGAACTTAGATGAAGTTTTCACTTATAACCATATATGGCTCTAATATCCCTTCGAAGCCGCTCTCATGTTAGGGCATCCATGGTTTTAACGAGAGCCGATCATTTATTTATACACAATTATATAAGATCACTTCTAAATAATATTTTAAGACCCATTTTATAAAATTAATTAATGGTCCGGTAGAGGGTCGAACCCGTGTCCTACTGCATGTGTGTCTGACACCTTAGCCACTGAGCCATACATGCAGTTATATATATATATATATATATATATATATATATATATATATATATATATGTATAATAAAGGTGATATATACATATGTGATTACGTAATAAAAGTAATGAAGATATACGTGTATAAGTAGACTATCTACGTTTGTGGTATGCATTTAATGATGACGTAACTCTGTATATATGTATATATATATATTATATATATTATATATATATATACATATATATATATATATATATATATATATAAATCGGCACAATACTAAGAAACAGTAACTCGAGTTACTATAGATCTATAGTTTACTGTATAGTTTTTATACTTGTCACCATAACTCACCACACCGTGACTTTACCGACGCCCATGGGTCGTATGTCATGGGTCGTATGTCATGGGTCGTAAGTTACGACTCGTAACCAACCACCTGTACCCTGTAACCTGTACCCTCTGTTCATTACCTCGACCGCATTCATGCGCATATATATATATATATATATATATATATATATATTTATATATATATATGTATATATATATATATATATAATATTATATATATATATATATATATATATTTATATTTATATATATATTTATGTTATATATATACGTGCGCACGAGGCGTGTATTTCACGTGATTGATTATATCGATGTAGTATACAAGTTATGTGGTTATAGATCAAGGTCGCAAGAGTAATGGTAATCATTAATAACTTATATTAATAATATTATATAAAGGTACGTCGACGGTATATTTTAAAAATGTTATATGATAAATATTTATATGCGCGTGGTTTTATTTCTATATTATTTATATATGAATTTCAATTATTAAATATTGAATATTATATATATATATATATATATATATATATATATATATATATATATATATATATATATATATATATATATATATATACGTCTGAGGTATATAGCTCAGTGGGACAACCAAAAGCCAGTAAGCCAGAGGCCCGTGTTCGACTACAGGCAGTTCTTGTTTTTCTCACGTGTTTATTAAGAACTTAATAAACGATAAATCAAAAAACAAGAAACAAATGTTTACTATTTGTTTTATATTGTCCTGAGCCCCTCACAGTTATTTATAACATGTACACGTCTATGACTTCTTGAGGGGTCCATTTGTATCTACTATGTGTATTGTATTCAATATATATTTTGAGATTTCAACAAATAAATATTATATTATTATTATTATTATAATTATATATTCAATATTATATATTTTACATTAAACTATATTACATATTATAAATATGTTATTATTTAGTTCATATTTTATAAATAATTGTATACATAATGTTATATATTGTATATTAAACATCACACATATCCCACATTGCATGACACCTATAGGTGCATACATGTATAGGTGTATAGATGTATATACATCACATATAGGTGCCTGAGGGCAAGCATCATTCTGCGTATTTCTCAATAGTTATGTTATCGGATGTTGATGTTCCGCTCCATCGCGTTATCCTAAACGTGTTTAGTGCATGGCTATCCGACCATGCTTCATTAACTGACAAGCTTACAGGAGAATATCGATATGACCCCCCCCCCCCGGTTTGTTTGATTACTATTGCCGAGGTCAACTTTAAAATATTTTACATGTATCGTTGTATACTTTAAATTATAATATCAACTAATTTATATATATATATACATATATATATATATATATATATATATATATATATCAGTGTTCATTCTAGAGCTACCCAGATACCCACATTGGGAAGTGCCCTAATTTTGTGGGTAGCTGCCCTAAATATATGATTATATGGATTAAGTTTAATTATTAAGTTCTTATTAATATAATTGTAATATCATGAATTAAAAGTGTTATATCTCTAATTACAGGAATATATTATTTAATAAATGGCAGATTTTCAATAAATATTTATAAAATGGCGATTCTATTATTATTTAAGTATTTAAAATAATGGATAATATGAATAACTTCTGTCATAACATTAGGATAAATTCATTATTTTTTAAATAATGGCGAATATATACAATTTGCCCTTTGTTATATCCATTTGATATTTTATATAAACAAACAATTTAGATTCAAATACAAATTAAATATGAAATATGATAATAAACTGCTTGAACTATATTTAGAATAATCTATTTTTAGATTTGGTAGCAAATTCACTACCCAAAATAAAATTGGGTAGCAAACTTTAAATATTGGGTAGTGAATTTGCTACCAATTTATATTTATAATGATATATGAAAATTAATTCAATAATTATTTTTATTCCAATTCTTTTTCTCCCAATATATATAAATCATGTGATTGTTTTATTTAAAATTCGTAATTTTAATTATTTATTCAAAATCCTATTTTAAAACGTAATATTAAATTGATATTAAAAACCATGAATATATAAAAATAATGAAAAATGTTATCACCAATATTATTAATAAATTCACTGTTTTTTATATTCATAATAATTAAACGGTATACTTTTTAAATTTAAAATTATTATGACATTAATATTCAATATTTAATAATATTATATTATTATATTAATTGTCATACTTATCATAATTATTATTCCTATATATATAATATATAATGTTTAAAAGATAAAATCATAAATATCATGTATTATACTACTTATTAGTTAGTATATATATTTAATTTAAAATCAACCATACGGAGTACGTACTGCATGTTGATACATGAGCATGATATATTTTATATTGATTTTATTATGATAAAATTTGTATCACTGGAAAGCTAATTAAATTATATAATACAATTCATATTATGTTTTTTTAAATTTATATTTAAACAAAAGTTATTGACAGAAATGTACAAACAAATTATTACATTTTAATAATCAATAAAATTATAATATACATTCTAATTAATTCTTTATATTATGACATTAAAATATCTTATATAAATTATATATAATAATATGTACCAGTATAATCTAATAATATTAATATAGATATAGGTATTTTTGTATATTTTTATATACCTACCTATAAGTATTTTTAAGTATTTATATATTATATAATATTCTAATAATAGCAGCATAATATACTTTTAAAATTAATAGCAGCATAATATTAGCATACTCGCAGCATAATAGCAGCATAATAGCAGCATAATAGCATGACAAATTAATAGCATCATAATATACATTTAATAGCAGCATAATGGCAGCATAATAGCATGAAAAATTAATAGCATAATAATATACATTTAATAGCAGCATAATGTCAGCATAATAGCACAATTTAAAAATTTGAGGCTATAACATATGCTGTTATGATGCTATTATGCTGCTCTTACTGTTTGCTGGGAAGCTATTTAAGTAGCTTTTGTAAGTAACAATTAATACAGGTTTAAATTGCCTCAGTGCGTCTATCAAATATATCATTTATCATAAATGAAATTATAAATACATGGCAAAATTACCCAAATATGCCATCCTATATTTTACTTAGTAAAATATATTTAAATGCCCTATAATAATTTTTTTTGGTAGCTGCCCTGAAACCTAGAATGAATACTGATATATATATATATATATATAATATATATATATATATATATATATATATATCTTATTATATAAATTACATTATCTATGTGCATGTTCCATATACTTTTATCATGTAGGGGAAAGTTTCCTGATTATTTTTTCCTATCGACCCCTAAATGATTATTTGTAATAACTTATTCAATATTAAATATATTTATTTGAAATTTTGTAATTAGGGTAATATTATATTAATGAATAATGTTGCTATTTTAAATAATGTCATATTTTAAAGTAAAATACGGATTTATTTTGATTGGATATTATATCACATGGGGTCAGTATTAGGGTAATTTAGGGGGTCGGAAATAGGAAAATCATATGGGTTGCTATAATTAAGATATATTGGTTAATATTTATTCAACAAAAAATTATTTATGTAATTGTTATAAACATAAACTGTTTATTGATCTACAATAGTATGTGCAGTATTACGTTTTCTTTTAATTAATAAAATATTTACAATGATTTAAAAAAAGTTATTATTCAAATATTTAAAAAATAAAAACAGAATATTACATTTTATCAAATAACAATTGTAGTATTGAATATTTTTTAAAACAAAATACTTATTCATATTTATCATTTAATCACTAAGAGTTCAGCTGTAATAATATTTTGATATATCTTATAGTTACCGAGATATGAGAGGGGGTCGGTATTAAGATAGGGTCGGTAATCGGAGACTTATCCCTACACTACTATTTAAAATAGCGAAACGAGTATTTTGAATTTTACCTCATATACAGTGATGGGCACGATCACGAATTTTCACGATCGCCGATCGTCGATCAATTTCGTCGATCATTTTCTAACGATCGTCGATCGTCGATCTTTTTACTCGATCATTTTTTAACGATCGTCGATCGTCGATCGTCGATCGTGTAATTATTTTGATCGTCGATCGCGATCTCGATCATCGATCGCCGATCGTGGATCTCGATCGTATTATTATATAAGCGTATGAATTACGGGCTTCTGCATGAACCACTAATGATCCACTCATTACTAGCGAGTACTCACGCATTGACGCCGTCATATCAATATATTTATATAGGTAGGTATATATATATATATATAATATAAATTATATATAAATATACCAATGTATCTTTTTTACTAAGTAATCGTAATATTTTACCGCGCGAGATAGTTTTTATGGAGATTTATTCCCAACACTATTTTCAATAGAATCCCGCTTATTAAAAATGGATACTAAATTAGTTTATTGTCAACCATTATTAGATGTATTAAAGGAAGGATTAAAATGTAGGTTTAACGATTATTTTTCATTTGAGTATTCTATTAATAGTGCCATTATAGTAACAATATCTAACCCGCAATTTAAGTTAAATTGGTTAAGTAATTACGTAGAAGAAAAAGATATGTTGTTATCTACATTTAAGAAATATGTTAATAGACATATCCCAGATAACGAGGTTTATATAACTACACCAGAACAAAGCAAAACTAATTCAGATGAATTCTATGTTATGTATGATAATGGACCATCCACTTCTAAATCAACGGTATACCTATTTCTATAGAAATAGAAATACTTAATTATATAAATAGTAAAAATTCTAATTTATATATGCTAAATAATTATCCTATTATAAAAATGTTATTTATAAAATACAATTCTATACTCCCATCATCCGCGCCGGTGGAAAGAATGTTTAGTATTGCTACCAATATAAATAAACCGAAACGCAATAAACTAAATGATACTAAATTTGCATTGTTAGTTCTATTGTAATCAAATTTATTATATTAATATTATTTTATTATAAATTTGATCGTATTTCAACATTTTCATAAATAAAAGTTATTATTATATCCACTATTTTGTTATTTCTTGATGTAAATATATATAAATTATGTTTAATTTTTTTTCACGATCGTTGATCGCGATCAGTTGCTGACGATCGTCGATCATTTTACTCGATCATTTTCTAACGATCGTCGATCGTCGATCATTTTACTCGATCATTTTCAAACGATCGTGATCGTGCCCATCACTGCTCATATATAATAATCAAAACAAACGTTGGCCATATTCGATACACGCGTTAAACTTGCATTATAAACATACCACGAGCCCATGATAACGCATGTCAACAATGTATAGGTCGAGCGTATATCTTATCCGTAGATCTATATAAACAAATGCCTTAGCTCTATGATCAGAGATAACGATATATAGTGGTTTTTATTCAAACGTGACCGCAAGTAATACTATATAGGGTAACGTATCCTAATACGGGGGACACTTTAACAATACCTAGTCTTAACATTTTATGACTCATTATTTGTATTCAAAAATTATAATATATTTATATTATATGATTATATATATTATTGTGATTTTAAAATTTTATTTAATATTTTGTATTCAATATATAACGGGGGACTCCCATCGGGGGTGTCAGTATAATGTACCCATTTCGAAAACGGACACCGTGTGTTATGATACGGACACCATATATACCACTAGGTAAACTATATATTATTGATGAACCAATCAGATAAATTACAATTAAATTATTTATAATTAATTTTAGGAATAATTTAATATAATTTAATTAGTAATTAATGTATTAACTTTTATTATTTTATTAATAATTACTTGTGAAGTATCTAAATAAAAGAGCATGACACATATGAATACTTTAATTTTATTAATATTATAACGCATGCGATATTTATGAAAATTAGAATATATATTCTCACATATGTCACAGGCTGCACGCTGATTGGTTATAGGGTGTCCGTATTAATGCAACGAGGGTGACACTCTCAAAGTGTCCGTATTAAGGATTTATATGACCTATAGATATATGCTTATAACTTAATTCATATTTTATAAATATAGAAATTATATATATATAATGGTTAGAATGCTTTATTTATTAATAATATATTGTTATATTTTATATTAATACATTTAATATGCTTGAGAAGGCTTTTAGTTGATATTTTTTTCTTAAATTTAAAAACGTAATAAAAAAATCAGTTTATTGGATATATCAGATTTACATTAAAATAATAAAAAATAATAAATACTTATTTTGACTAGTTATTTAATTATGAATATTTTATTTATTAACATTTTTGTTTGATTCATAATTTCTGAGATACCTAGAGTGTCCGTATTCGGGCACTGTTCGTATTCGGGCACTGTCCTTATTCGGTTACTTTGTATTCGATTCTTATTTTACATGATTCTTAGATATCACGCGAAATTCTTATTTATTTTATAAATACTACATTTGTGTTTTAAATAGTATTTAGGTATTTATTAAATACCTACCATAAACATTCAATTTATATATGTATCATATTATTTCATATTTATCGAACATATATTATATACGTATTTATTTTTAAATCGTTCTGAAGCAATCTAATGTTAGCTTTATATTTAATTATGTAACTAACACTCAGAAACACACTATAACACTATACGTGTAATAGTGTAATAACTCCACCTGTAGTTATCTTCACTAGATCAATTCATTTGCATATGTTCGTAGAGTGGTATATATATAGATATATATATATATTTATATATATATATATATAGATTATATATATATAAATGGGTTAAAATTGAGCCTAAACAACCAATCAATAATAGATCGTACAAAGGATATCATACGAGGCCGATTTCAAATAAAAACCTACATGTTAATAGTATACAACAATGAGAGGATCGTGTGAAGCCGGATATGAATATGGTGATGAGTAATAGCTTATTACTAATAGTCACAAAGAACATACAATATAGTGATTCATTCTAAGATTAAATATATTAATTAGAAAAAATTGATATATATTATAATATAATAAATATAGAAAACTCTAGCAATATAATTAACAAAATTCATATATTTAATGGAGCATAATTATATATATGTATGCTATTATCTATAGATCTTACATTTTAAAATAATTTCTATAAATAATATACGTTATTATGAGATACAAATGGAATATGAGATTATTATATAACTTACTAAAAATACATTGAAGAACCGATATACTACGAATATAGTTTATTCGGTTTAGTTTAGGGCCTATAGATTTAGTAGATATTACATAGGGTTTAGTAGATATTACATAGGGTTTAGTCTATACACTATAGGTTTAGTCAGTAGGGTCAGTAGGGTCAGTAGGGTCAGTGGATACCTAATTAAAAGGTTTATATAGAGCCTATAGGCTATATATATATGGTTTAGTTTAGCCTTTAGTCCCAAAGTGTATGTGAAATATGGGTGATACCTGCAGAAGGGTAATACAGAACGACGTACGCTAAGGGCGATCATAGAAAATTGAAAATTAACAGATTAACATTGGACTATGTTTTTCTTAATAAATATACCATTAAAATGAAGTACATAAATTTATTTTTATTTTTATTAATCTAAGGTCACACGACAGCCTCGTGAAGTTTAACATGTAGTTAGATACAAATATTGCTATATAAAGACTAAATTATAAAAAAATAAGTATTTGAAACCTTTGTAATGAATAATTTGTTATCAAATTTTAACACACTATTTAATTTATAATAATGGGATAGAAAATATAAAAAATAGAATTAAAAAAAAAAATTCCTGGAAATTTCTTGGAATTTTAACAGTACATGTACAAAATGACTAAAAAAAAGATTGACAGTATGTCGTGTTGTCAAAAATGAATAAAAAAAAATTGAAGTATACATATATTCATAGAATTTCAATAGCTATAAGATGCAATGTGTCCAAAAAAACTTTTTTTTCTATGATCACCCTTAACGTACGCAAATGTATCTCATATTATATGAGTCATATAAGTCCAATCAGAATGTATACATGAAAAATACGCCTTGTGGTCATACGACACCCGCCATTGTATGTATAGATATAACAAATAATGGGTCTACACAAAACTAGGCTCGCATAATTATATTCATTGCATAATGTGTTGTATTGTATTTATAATATATGCATGTATATCCGAATAGACGTATATTTATAATATGTATTATATATATAGCCTATTATATATATATATATAAATTACCATTTTTAATTATTATTTATTGTCATTTATTTTATATAAATTATATTTTTACTATTATTAGAAATAAGATTTATAAAATATATCTCTATGGGAATATATGTTATATGACATATGTTATTTGTATAATACAAAAAAATAATAAAATAGCTATATTAGTTTTGTTTATAATAATAGCGCTATTAAATGAAGGTGCATATACATGCAAATACATGCAAATATATGTACTGTTAGTGTGAATTCATTATTTAGAAAAAACAGCATTTGAATATATATATGAATATTCTAATATTATATCATATATAATGAATATATATAAACCACTTTTATGTCATTTCTAGACTGTTTAAATGAATAATTGTTATAAAGATATTAAAAAACATATCATAGTAGTATTATAGAAGTATCATAGAAGTAGTATTATGTAATAAAACAAAAATTAAATAAATTATTTTCAACAAAACAAGGTGTTTGACATCCCTTGACATTTATTTAATCTTTTTATATAATAGATAACTGTAGATAACTGTGAATACGGACACACTGTGTTATAATACGGACATCCTATATACCACTAGATAAACTATATATTATTGATGAACCAATCAGATAAATTACAATTTCATTATATATAATTAATTTTATGAATAATTTAATATAATTTAATTATTAATTAATTAATTAATTGTTATTATTTTGTCATTAATAATATAAGTTATATATCTAAATAATAATATTTTTAGATTTAGCTTCATTTGTGGTATTCATATTATAACGCACGCGATTTTTATGAAAATCAGAATAGTTCACACTCTGCAGCGGCATGCCCACTGATTGGTTATAGGGTGTTCGACGGACACAGTCCGTATTAAAACACCAAGAGTGTCCGTATTAGGGACTTATATAACCTCTAGATATATGCTTATATATTTATAATTAATATTTAATAACAAATATAGAAATGATACATATAATGTTTAGAATGATTTATTTATTTATAATATATATATATTAACAATATTGTTATATGTTATACATTTGTACATAATACATTTGTATATGATGATGATAAGGTTTATTAGCACTTATCATAGGTGTGGCCACCCCTCGTAGGTGCATATAACAATATAGAACGAAAATAATAAATAGATAAATAAATTAGATAAATAAATAAACAAAACGATAAAATAATATAATTTATAAAAATAGTAATATTGTATGATTAAATAAGTGAATATATTACATCGATGATATGTAAGCTTGAAGGTGTATAATAAAGGACGGATGTGAATGGATTGATCTAATAGAGGCAGGGAGGGAATTTCATAAGTATGGAACCATATAACTGAAGGCGCGTTTATGGTATTTGAGGTATGAGACACGAGGGCAAATTAGGGAAATGTCAGCATTTGATCGTCAGGAAGTCAGATGGCGTCTTAGTGTTAGTAGGGAAGTCAAATAAGGAGGATAAGTTTAATATATTGCTTTATGAGCGAGTGATAGAAGGTGTAGGAGAGAACGTTTTTTTGAGGGAACCAGTTGGATATGAGTTGGTGGGAGTCAGTAATAGAATGGTCAAATCGATTTATTGAGAAAATGGTTCGTATAGATGCACGAATTATACGATTTAAAGGGGATAATGAAGTATTAGGGAGATTATATAGTAGTGAGGAGCAGTAGTCGATACGAGAGAGGACGAGTGCGTTTATGATGACAGTTGTAAGAGGGTGGTTTAAGTCTGTTCTTATACGACGAATTTTGAAGAGGTGGTAGTTAGCTGATTTAGATATATTAGCTATATGGGAATTTAGGGATAGGTTAGCATCCAAAGTAACTCCATGATTTATAACAGATGATGAAGGGATGATGGGGAGACCGTAGATGATAACAGGAATAAAATAATGATAGTTATGTGGGATATTTAGGAGTGCAGATTTTGAAGAGTTAAGTAGAAGGTTGTTAGATAGAAGCCATGATCTGATAGTTGATGCACATTTACATAATTGTGATTTATCTGGTTGTACATTTGAGGAGTTGGGTAGGAAGGAATATAGTTGAATATCATCAGCGTAAATGTGATAGTGGACATCTGGAAGTTGATCAATAATATCATGTATAGGTATGATGTATATTGAGAAGAGGAGGGGGCCGATAACAGATCCCTGGGGAACACCATAATGAAGAGGATGAGATTTTGTAGAGAAATTGTAAATGTTAACGGATGATGATCGATTTAATATATAGGATGAAAACCATTATAGTACGGTCCCGAGTATACCAATCATTTCTAATCTTGAGATAAGAACGGAATGGCTTAAGGAATCGAAGGCACATGAGAGGTCTAATAATATAAGTTATCAGGAGATAGATGGAGACTGTAGAGTATATAATGTTAAGTATTATTTGTAGTGCAGTTTCAGTTGAGTGTCCTCGTCTAAATGCAATCTGAAATATATCATATAATTTATTTTCAGCTATAAATCTATTCAATTGTATAGCAACAATTCGTTCCAGAATTTTGCTGAGAAACGGAAGTTGGGAAATGGGGCGATAGTTAGTAATTATATTAGGATCAAGTAAAGGTGTTTTGAGTATAGTTGAAATTATAGCATGCTTAAAGGATGTTGGAAAAATACCATCATTTAGGGAAATAATTATAATATCAAGAATATAGGGGGATAGAGTATAATTTAGTTTTTTAAAGGCGGTTAGGTTAATTGGGTCAGAAGAATGAGAACACCTAGAGATAAGATTAGATATTGTGAAAATAGAAGGCATATAGAATTTAGAAAAATAGTATGGGATTGGTTTACTATATTAATGCACGGAATAGAGCTAATTGATAGGAGAGATGAAATAGAAGTACAGGTGCGTTGAATTTTATCAGTAAAATGATTAGAGAATTCATAACATAATTAATTTTTTGCAATATTAGGTATATGAGGTTTATTGATAATCATTGTAGAGGAGAGAAGCTTACGAGCAAGGGCGAAAGAAGCACGGGGATGTGAGGTTATTTATTTTACTAATATAAAAAGCAGACTTGGCTTTAGAGATCTCAGATTTATGGAACTTGCGATATGTAGAAAATATTAAGAGGTTACTAGAAGAGGGGTTACTGTGGAAGATTCGTTCGAGTTTACGTAGGTTGCGTTTGAAAGAAACAATTTCGGAGGAAAACCATGGAGACTTTGAATGGATATTAATAGTTTGAGTTTTTAGAGGGGCAAATTTATCAATCAAGTAAGATAGAGCATAATTGACTGAATCAATGGAACACGGCAATGAAAGGAGGATTAATTTAAGTTCCGAGGCATAACAATCATAATCAAGATATCTGTAGTTTCTGTATGTGATGGATTTTTTTTCTATAGAGGTCGGTAAGGAAGAACTAATCGATAAGTTATTATAATCGGTAAGTCGGTAATTCAGATTTACAATAATCAGTGAAACACTGACAACTACTATGAAATCTACAACAAATTAGATCAAGTGAATGACCAGCAATATGAGTAGGGAAAGTTATACATTGATGTAGATAGAGAGAGTCAGTAAGATTTTTGAATGTGGAATGGGGATCTATATTAAATTCGAAGTTGTAGTTAAAGTCACCTAGAATAAAGTTATGATTATTGTTAGATAGTGGAGTATCAGTTATATAATCATAAAATTCAGTATAGAAGGTGGTATAGTCTTGTTTTGGAGGTAGATAAATTATAGTAAAGGAGTAGACAATATTCATAAAATTTAAAGATGCTGTCAGGCAATCACTATAAGAGAAGGAAGGGTAGATAATAGTAAGATATGGCAGGTCAGAGTGAACTAATATACCAACTCCTCCACCTCGGTCTTTAATACGAGGTGAAATAAATAGAGAGTATCCAATGTCATGGAAGATAGAGAATATATCGGAGTCATCTGGCGATATCCATGTTTCAGTAATAGCAACTAATTTAATTTTAGAATATTCCAGGTAGGATAATAGTAATAGTGAATTAGATCTAAGGGACCTAATATTAATTAGTGACAAGCTAACTGAGAGTCATGCACTATTGTTAGATTGTAAGGGTAAATATAAGTGATCAGTAGTGTCTTGGGAGAATACGGGGTCAGTAATGATTTGGGAGGGTAAGCGGTCGGTTGTTATTTGGGAAGGATTCAATCGAGTCGAGGTATTGGGTTTAAAAGATAAGTAAGTTTCATAAGATAGCTTCTATTTAGAAATATCTGAGGGTAATATTGTTATTGATGAGTGGAACCATGCATTATGTTTGTTAGGGGTTTTTAATTCCTGCGTTTTAGTCAGATTATTGAAGTATGGTTTATAATTTGGAGGAGTAAGTTTGTTAATGTAGGAATGAAAGGGAATATTATTGCGAATAAATAAATGGGCAAATTTTGTGTTTTTCCTATCAATCAAATATCTTTGGAAAAATATGTTGGTGATAAAGGAATTGATGAGATAGATTTGGATAGAATGGTTGGTAAATGTTGCCTTAGTTATATATTTAGCTGGTATATCAAGATGGTTAATCAGGGTATTTATAAACTCGGTATTTAGTTCAGTAGATTTTAAATGCATGATTATAAGGGAGTTTTCATTATGTAAGGTATTCAGTTGTGACAAGCGGGAATAAGTAAGGGTGGATGAATAATTATTATGATAATGAATATGTGAGGGAAAGGAATGACGTGAGGATGATGGTTTATAATTATAAGAAAATGGTAGAGATAAATTGATTGATTTGGGGTTGAAAGGTAGTTGGTGGTGAGTAATAGTAGGGGGTGAAATATGATATATTGTAGGATTGACGGATATGCGAGGGGGGAGGTTTTAATATTGAGTAGTTTGGGAGTAAGGGAGATGGAACATAGCAGGGCTAATGGGGGAGGTGTTATGGTATTCAGGTTTGGTATTGCATTCAGAGATAACGGAGGCAGGCTTATTGTTTGTATGGGAAGTAGGAAGTTTGTGAGGGCTAGTGAGGGGTTTGATTGAAAGACAATTAGGGCAGGAGAAGGAGAAATTAGTCGAAAAATATCAATTGCATAAGCAGGAGGGGGTTATTTAAATGAGTCCTTGATCTAGATATAATAGATGAAGGATGGATACAGCTATAATGGATACTACAGGGGCATGTTTTACAGGTGAGATAATACTCTATAGTAGGGAGAGTGCAGTGGGTACAATGTGAATTCATGTTTAATAATAGTATAATATAATATAATAAAATATAATATAATATTAGAGTTTATATAAACAAAAACTAGTTGTGGTAGAAATGTCGATAGAGAAGAGGGCACCATGTTAAGTAGAGGGTATTTGAGATCACGAGATGAGTTCCGAGGTAGCGACGATGACGAGGTCCTACTTGAATATATACTCTGACTCAGGTGCAACGGACCAACTTAGATGTAGACGATCAACTGAGGAAGGAGGTATCAGCACGGCGGAGATCCGATAAAATATACCATAGTATATATGGACATAGGATGCAGGAAAACGTACAAAATATACAATATCTCACCATAGGATAGTCGTAGGTAGTCCAACTACCCAAGCATAGAGTCCCAGATGATGTCTCCGAGAGTATTTGCAATACAATTATAGTTCGGTTAAGTTATAAATAAACTTAAGTGTATAATCTATTGAAAATAAATAAATACTGTGTATAAATACTATATAAATATAGTACACTATAAATTAATTGTATGAATGAAAATATAAATGTGTATTTAAATGTTTTAGATATTGAACATTACTAGATGAATACAAATTGTATGCATGTGAATTTAGAATATAATGTATTGTTTATTTGTGAAATCAATGAAGCGTAAAAAGAAATAATAAGAAAGTAATTCAATACTTCAAATTAACACTCAAATAGTGAATAAATATATTAAATAAATATAAATCTACAAGTAGATGATATTTATAATAACATCAATACCAAAATATAAGGTGTGATACTAATCATAAAGTAGATAAATGGTGATTTTGTTGTGATAAATTAGATGTTGTTGTTGTTGTATTTATAACCAGGAAGGGTCGATATATACAAGATCAGGTAGGCCCCTAAAACTTGTTTCACTTTAAGTTGTTTTATATAGTATTTACTAGATATTCAATTATATTTATATTTTTATTTTATAATTTTATTTATAATATATTTATTTATTAGAATGTATATATTTTAGTCAGACATTATAGTGAGGATCCAATTCAGTATTTATGGTTTTATTAAATATTTTCTAAAATTATAGTAAATATTAAAAATAAATTTTATAATTTAATTGTAATTAATTAATAGTTACCCTATAATGAGCAATCAAAAAAAAATATTTAGTTTTCTAACTAAAATAGGAGAATACATATTAATACTCATAGAATAGTAGTAACATAATAAATATCCAACCAACACCAAACCCAAACAATATCACTACGAAATATGGAAAAATATATTTGTTATAAATTTAAATTATCATCATCTGACCTCAGAAATGTTTGTCCTAAATGTACAAGTGGTAGAGCATCTTTTGGAAATAAAATAAGAAGATTTAACGATAATATGTATATATATATAAAAAATAACGCAAATTTAATTTATATCCATTTTTAGATTATAGAACTTTCACAGTAAGTGGTTACATTTGGAATTCCGCAATGGAAAAAGAAAATGGTTTGATAAATGGTCCCAATCATGTGATTCCTTCTATGAATCGCGTAAAAAATATCCAAATGTTGATTGACTACCAGTGCACTCTCCTAAAAAGTATTTTTTCAACTCCTCAATGCTAGATCAGTACTAAATAAAGTTGATTTGATTATACAATTAATTATTGATTCTAATTGTTCTATATCTGCTATTATTGAGACTTGGCTATAGCTATACTTATAGTTAACTATTGACGATTCTGATCTAGCATCCCAACTGACCTCTGGTGGTTTTAAAGTATTGATTACCAATAAGTATACATCGTATGTTATGGCGGCCTAGATCTGTTATTCGTATAGGAACTTAAGCTTATTTCGTCATCCACCCCATGTTTCTCTTCATATGAAATTATGATCTGTAATATTCAGTTTCCTTCATTATTTACCATTATAATTATCTACCGTCCCCCTTCATCTAGCCTATGAGGTTTCTTACCTGACCTATCTTCTATTTTAGAATCTTTCACTCCAGTTAACACGGTTATTATTGGTGATTTTAATATTCAAATTAATAATGAAAATCATTCTTCATTATCTCTGAATAAACTTATATTTGAGTATTTCCTGACGCAACATGTTTTCTTTACTACTAACACCAATAGTAATAATATTGAATTTTGTATATTTAGCTGATTCTAAATTAATTTCATATCCAACTCAAAGTTCTCCAATATCTGACCACTTTGCCATATTATTTGATTTGAACTTGCCGGTTATACAAATTAATCGACCTTCTAGAATCTAGATGGTTTCGGAAAATGTCCTCTATTGATAAACCATTGTGTGTTAACTCTGTATTCCATCAACATAAAAACAGTATATCTTCTGTTTTGACTACACTTTTTAATTATTTTAATTTGGAATTATCTCATTCGCTTGATATTTTAGACTACAACGTAAAACGCATTCTCAAAATTTTAATCTGATCTTATTTCCTTTAAAGTTTTCGATCGCTTTATAAGAAAAAATGTCTCTCTACCAACAAATCATACTTCACTGATATAATCGGTAGTTATGGAATATCTTCTAAACAAGCTTATACATTATCTTTCACCTCAGTAGGTAACACCAAGACCAAGCATCTTCCGGATCAACCTGAGTTAGTTCTTTGTTCATAGTTTGCCAATTTATTCCAACAAATAATGTCGCATTATCAATGTACTTCCAAATATCAACTCGGTACGACTCAATTTAAATTTAACATCCACTCAGAATCATTATCTCCTCCTCATGTTAACATACATGGTGTTTCACAAGGCTCTGTTCTTGGCCCTATATTG
The DNA here is from genome assembly GCA_964019155.1 of Osedax fenrisi. Classification (NCBI taxonomy): domain Eukaryota; kingdom Metazoa; phylum Annelida; class Polychaeta; order Sabellida; family Siboglinidae; genus Osedax; species Osedax fenrisi. The sequence goes on from OZ025239.1 coordinate 6,781,969, forward strand.
TTTATCATTTATATTATTCCTATAAAATCAATGTTTCACAAATATACTAGTATTAACTATCATCTTTATTCAGATGATATATTCAGATATATAGTCATTTCCTAGTTATAGTGATTCTGGTATGATTAAAATATCTATTTTTAATTGTATTACTGATCTAACTCATTACATACATTTATATTTTTACATTTTTCGGTTTCGGACTGCAAACTGTGCTTATAAAGCAATCGGCCGTCCATATATATTTTAAGTTAATCATTGGTTCTCTCATAAGTCTATTTTCTTAAATATGTTTAAAACTAATACTATCATATGATAATATATATATATATATATATATATATTTTAATTTTAATCTTGTACTTTTTGCTGACGATACATCGGTTAGCATTAGTGAACCAAGTAATAAGACTCTATGCAAAAGTTTAAATTTAGTTATTTTAAATTTACATGAATAGTTCACTAATAATAGATAAACTAATAATAGATTAATATTAAATATTGATAAAACAAAAGTGCTACCTTATAAAGATGCAAATATTATTAATAGTATATAAATTAATTCAACTGAAATATGCTTAGTATCAAGTTATACTTTTCTTGGAGTTATTTTAGATAATAATTTAAATTTTAAAGAACACATAAGAAAAATACAATTGAAATTATCACATGTTATATATATATTAAGAAAACTGAGCTATTTACCAATATATATTTTAAAGCTGCTTTACAATTCTTTGTTTTTGCCTCATATCATGTATTGTTTAGAAATGTGGGGAATAATTTTAATAATAACCTTCAATGTATTTCAACTCTACAAAAAAAGGCTGTTCGAATTGTAAATAAAAATATCTTTAAAATTGTCAATAATATATTTATTTTGACTAATACTAACAATTTATTTTTATGTTCTAATATATTAAAATTTAAAGTGGAATCCATATTAAAAATGGTTATTCTTATTATTAATTATAATAATTAATTATTAATATTTCATTGAAATAGTATGATTTAAAAAGTATTGAAAATGTCACTATTATACCTAACTATACCTATTATAATTATATATTATATAGGTAGTATATTGTAGTAATTATAAATATGTACTATACCTAAAATAAAATAAAAATCAATTATAGATATCACTTTTACAATAAATGGATTCACAAATTGGAAAACTGCTTGTGAAAGTAACAAAGAATTTACTAAACATGAGATAAGTTTATCACATTTATCTGCAATTGAAACATGGAAGCAAAGTAAATAAAGAAATGTAAACAATTTAGAAATAGCAACAATTATTGGAAAAAAAAACAAATAGATGACAATATCTATTATATGAAAACTATAATTAATGTTATTAAATTTATTATAATAAATGAACTACAATTTAGAGGACATGAAAGTTCAGTAGGAATATTTAATAATTTATTACAATATACATCAACAGTAAATAATAATTTCAAGGAAATATCAACAAGAGTTTCAAAGAATGCAACATATACTTCTCCATCAATTTATATATATATATATATATATATATATATATATATATATATATATATATATATACAGGTAGTAGGACGCGTGATCAAGCCAATAAATTAGCCAATAAAATAAGTCTTATAATAATATTTACTAGTGATCTTATATAATCGTATATACAGAAATTATCGGCTCTCGTTATAACCATGGACGCCTTAACGTGAGAGCGGCTTCTAAGGGACATTAGAGCCATATGGTTATAAGTGAAAACTTCATCTTAGTTTAGTGATGGGATGAAAGTCCAACTAAATAAGAATAATAATACACATAATAACCTGACTGGTAATAGATATACTATATGATATGGTATACATCACAATCATATCATGTGAAACAGACTCTAGTTTAGCTCCATATACATTGTTATAACAAGGCTTATTGGTTGTGTATCATCTAATGTACACTATAATTTAATACCTGTATTTAAAGTAATGATTTAATGAAATTAGTATTAGTATATATATATATATATATATATATATATATTTATAAATATAAAAAAAGTCAATTCTCGCTATCTCAGACCATCTATATATCAGAAACCTTGCTAACTCATAATGTTTACACATTTTTTTTATATTGTACCTATACATATATCTATATACATGTAGAAATAATTCGACATCTCAGAAACCTAATATCTCTTAAAAGACACGCATATACATACATTATTATATAAAATTGTGTATATGATAATTAAATAATATTAAATAAAACATATGAAATTAATCTATTTATGAGTGATTAAATATTTAATTGTGTAATAAAGAAATGTAAATTATATAAGACATATATTAGTTGTATACAACATTAAAAGAGAAGATGATAGCAATAATCGGCAAATATGATCCTCGAGGATCTGTTACAGATCTGTTACACAAGATCAAACGACGCATATATCGAGACATGACGGTCTCAGCAAAACGATAATGCAAGGTATTGTTGAAGGTTCGCTAAAGCAGGGTCGTCCGAAGAGTCAATGGTTCGACGATATATCTTATTGCACTAAGATGGACGCTAGCCAACTATTGCACAAAGTTCACGATCGCGATGGCTGGAAAAAGTGTGTTGTTAAGGCAGAAAGGACTGCATTGATTCCCCCTACGATTTCCGAGTCACGGGACTAAAAGTAAAAAGTAAGTATACAAAATTAAAATTATAATGTTAATGATAATTCGAATGTAGGTATAATTTTCCTATATAAATATGTATATACAAAATATAAACACTGTCAACTAATATGATATAGTTTGTTCGAAAATAAAACTATCGTAGTAAATGTCCACAACATTTGAGATCTGTCGCGGCCTTGTTGGCATATCATTAGCATATACGAGCTAAGCAATGGCATATGTAAATCAATAATGTTAATACTTTCATTGTCTTTCGTACTATTAGTTTTATCTCCTGTTTTATGTCATATTGAATATCTATTTTCTATATTCAATAAATTATATTATTATTATTATTATTATTTGAACAATCCATTTTGTATTTGGAAATTAATTAAAAATATTATAAATAAGGTAATTGTAAATAATAATAATTATTTATTTAATGAGAATAATCCTAATTATGCAATCGCTAATCAATTAAACAAAATGTTATGCAATAAATGACATATATTAGAATAATTATGTGCGGATATTTTTGATAAGAATAATATTATTCATATAAATAATATAATTTAATATATATATATATATATATATTAGTCCAATATATTAATATATAGGTATTAATATATAATAATTTTAATAAATTAAATAAGAGTTAACACTTAATTATTAACGGTGTAATCTAAATCTACGGTTTAGTGATTAATATTGATGTGTAGTTAATAGTTGTATATAAGCTAAATCCTTTCTTATAGCCTAACTATTTTATTGAGTTCAGAAAGTACAATTTAGCAAATACAATTTCTGCTCAAATGAGAGAACCAGAGATTATATCGTAATATATACTCACAAAGAGGGTACTCTCCAATACATTGATATAATAAAATAATTTATATATATATATATAATATCCATTCTTCAATGAAAAGTTCTAGTTAAATAAGTCACATATTCAGAAATAATGACTAATAATGACGCATCATAACTTGTAGTTTGTAATCAATCATAAACATAATATTATATGATATTCCTAGATCATGTTTAGATACGTTAGTTAATTAAGATCATAAATTAATTAAATATTTATAAATTATTTATATTAACTATATAGGACGGAAGGTGTAGTGGTTATTTACATTTATAAATGCGTATACGCCACAATGGTTATGGATACAAAAAAGTTATAAATAGATATTTAGACAATCATAATATCAACAAAAATGGTTATTTTTCAAATATAATTAATCAATATATTATATTTATTACATAATACTTTTTTTTCAAATTTCTATAAAGAACAAGTTTTTGAAATATACTCTAGTGAATTCAATATTAAGAATAAATACATATTTTCTTATATATTTATAAAATATAATTGTTATCTATTAGTATACATGTATACATGTATACATGTATACACTGCAGTGTTAACAAATAGGGTAAAGCGAATTCAATTTATAGAGTACAGATCGATAAATTATCACAACAATTTACTATGTACCCTAAATAGGGTACTATATATATATTTGTAGGATACATATGTGTTAAATATTAGGGTACATGACTGTTAAATTCACTTGGGTACACTCTATATATGTATTAGGGTACAGCAGCTGTACTACAGCTTTGTTAAATATCAGGGTAAGTGATTATTATATTTACATATCATGCAATTCAATTATGTTACATATCATACAATTGCATTAGGATACACGGTATCATATAATTAGTGTACAACTAGCTTATATACTTTATGGTACAGTTTGATCATTTTTAGGGTACTGGTCGTATTTATTCAAATTGTACCCTAATTAGGGTACGGCTAAGGGGAAACTACTTACACCCTAAAAATGGCACTAGCTGTACCCTAATTGTTATCAGTTTATGTTTATATTACATGAAAATATTGTATTAGTAAAAAGTTATATTAAATATAATTGAATTTTAAAAAGCGAGCATAATATTTTGTTTATCTTCAGATTATTCTATAGATTGCTAATTATTATTATACATTGAAATGTCATGATTACTAAATATTCACTGATAATATGACGGATAATACATATAGATGTTGCAATCTTACATAACTCATTAATGATTCAGTTTTAATCACTATCATATGTTATATTAAGAAACATATATATGTGTGTACATTATAAAATGAGAAATAATAATAGAAAGTAAAAACAATGATTATAATTTAGTAATAAAAAAACCTTTATCAAGAAATCCATACCACAACTGAATATAGAATAAATACTAATAGTAAATATACACGATGTTAATAAAATATACAAAATATATATATACACTGTATATTATACAGAATATTAAATCTAGTGAATATAACTAGGAATAGTTATTACATAAGCTGAGTAATGAATTCTGGATATTTATTAGAGTTCTTCAATCTCGGGAGTATTGTATAAATCTCTTTATACAGTTATACTATATAGGACATATGTCCTCTATATACTTGTGTCATTGAATAACTCTACCAGATTCCTACCTAAAACCACTCGATAACAAGTATCTATTATTCAATATATACTTGTATACTTGTGTATGTGTATTTACTCGTGTATTTATTCATGCATACAGTAATATATGTATATATATATATATATATATATATATATATTATTCAATATAAATACTATTACAGATTAAAGATAAAAGATTAAAGATAAAACATATTCATGCACATAAAGGCAATTAAATAGTAAAAAATAGTAATTCAATATTGTACATTTTCAGAATATAAATAGAATATAATTATTATGTATATATATATATATATATATATAACAAATGTTATTAGACATCTATTAACATATATTATAATTTCTAAAGGAATATATAATACATATATTATATATTATTATATAAGAAGGATATTTAGAGATATTAAAAGGATTCATTAAAACACATAGTTAATGTATACATTAATGGGTATACCCAATGATCTATAATCTAGATCAGTGGGAGTCGCTATCCACAAGTTGGTCGCCTGTTGTTTTTTTGGGGTCGCATGATTTTATAAATTGTAAATAAATTAAAATAAATAACCAATAATTATGTCTTATATATTAAGTAAATATAAGTTAAATATTATTTAATATGTATAATATTTTAATATAATTGTATTAAGATAGCATCAAAAATTGAGACAAGTAACCACACACAATTGCCGAAGAACTTATGATTCCTTGCGCTAAATATATCGTGAAATTTATTGCCAGTAAAGAAATGTTAATTAAAATAAATTCAAAAGACGTATATTAAAAATGAATGCACTCTATAAGAAAAACAGCCATATATTGATAAATTGGTATCAATAATTTAAATAAATAATATTTAAAAATAATATATTACATATTTTATATATTTGTAATAGGATATTTTTTAACTTATTTTTTAAAATATTTTATTTAAAAAAAATTATACTTTAATAGGGTTTTATAAAAAATTATTAAAAAGGGGTCGTTAAATTACTTAACTAATTTCACTCATTCAAACACTAATAAGTCCTTCAATAATACATTAAATGAATTGAAATTTCAGAAATTTTTGAATATATATTATTCATAAATGAATATATATTATATTAATATTTATTATACTACATAATATATGATTTTTTTTTTAATAAATAGATTATTACCCAAACCCAACCCAACCCAAACCCAACCCAAACCCAAACCAAAGCATACAATTAAATACATATTTATAAAAATTATATATCAAATATAATATATTCTTATATAATAATAATTGATTGCTATAATATAAAATTGGTTTCAAACCCAAACACAAATTCAAACCCAAACCCAAACCCAAACCCAAACCCAAACCCAAACCCAACCCAAACCCAACCCAAACCCAAACCAAAGCATGCAATTAAATACATATTTATAAAAATTATATATCAAATATAATATATTCTTATATAATAATAATTGATTGCTATAATATAAAATTGTATCTAATCTTTTTATTCAATAGATAACGGGAGTGTCCGTATTCGGTATTCATGTCGAATACGGATACCCTGCGTTATAATACGGATACCCTATATACCATTAGATAAACTATATATTATTTATGAACAAATCAGATAAATAACAATTACATTATAATTTGTTTTTAAAGCTTTAATAATTTATAAACTAATTTGATTAATATTTCAGAATAATAGTATATTAAAATACGTTATTTCATTGATATTGTATATATTTAACTTATACATTTTTTTTTAAATAGAACCTTTATAAACTTAATAAAAGTATATATATATATTAATGCATAGTTATATCATTAATTTAAATACTTAAACGTGATAATTTATTAAAATATTTTTTAAATATAAATTAATGTTATATAATAATAATATAATATTTTAATATAATATTTTGTTAATTTACATTAAAAAGACAGGATTATTTTAAAATCGAAGCCCTCTTTCTTCACCATCTTAATTCAGTGTTCGGGCCTGATGTTATAGGAGGTCTTGATAGTAATTTCATGTTTAACTCTTCATTCGGATAAAATACAAGTGAAATAAACGCGATTATAATCGATTTCATTGTTGGAATGCATTGCCAGCTGACATCAGATCAACCGAGTCTGAACCTTTGTTTATTAAACGTAAAGTATATCATTATTTTATTTCTTTATAACTGCATTATTTAATATTGTTCTTGTTCTTTTATATATATATATATATATATATATATTGTTCTTGTTATTGTTCTTATTTGTTATGTTCAAATTGTTATTTCCTTCATTATTATTATATTATATGACGCCGATAAACATATGATGTTTAGTAGTCAATAAACTATTTAATATATAATATAAATATATATATATATATATATATATATATATATATATCATATTTATTTATCAAAAGTATAAATAATATAATCATATATAAAAGTGTGTATATATATATATAATAATTTTAATAATTTCAATTAATTGTTATATCATACTATATATAAAATAACAAGGCGTCAAGCTGAAAAAACCGTTCCCATCTCATTCATCAGTGATGAATCATCAGTGATGAATTGGTGATTAATCATAACCAGGGTGAGTTAAATTCGGAAAAAAATCGGCATTATAAAGAAAAGGCCGAATTTTGCCGAATATAAGGATTTTCAAAGGCCGAAAATAAGTTAAATTCGGCTTTTTTTAAATATATTATTTATCCTATCTTAAATCATTAAAAGTAATACAATAAAATACTTAATGGTAATATGTATATTATATTTAAATAATACTACAAGTAAAAGCAAATGTTGATACAATATTAGCAATGTAAGTAGGTAGGCCTCAATTCGTAATTATTAAGTATTAGGATTAATTATTAACCTACATTATATTAAATTTCTGAAAATCAAAGACTATAAATGTTGTTTATATAAAGCATTGGATAGATAATTATATGCCATATATTAAGATTTATCATTGAATTTATATTTGAATATATAACAAATCTAATGCTGACAAAGATTATTATTTTGAAAAAGATATCAGACTGAATAAACATTGCTATATCATTTCACAGGAAAACAATCACCAACAAATTATATACTCGATGAAAATATTGTAAATTTAATATTGGATCATTTGAAATATAACGATGTTATTAATGATATTTCAACAAGTGATTCTAAAAATTAAACTGAAAATAAAAGAACATTACTGAACTTTATCAACAAAAAACTAGGGAAATCAACTAGGGGAAAGTAACCGAATACGGACACTATCGGTATCTTAGAAACCATAAATCCTACAAAAAAATGTTTAATGAATAACATATTCATAATTATATATATAGTCTAAAAAAGTATTTTTTATTTTTTAATTATTCAAAATATTTCTGATATATCCAATAAACTGATTTTTTTATGACGATTTTAAATTTATGAAAACAAATTTCAACTTAAAACCTTCTCAAGAATATACAAATGTATCGATTAAAATATAACACTATATTATATTTTTTTTAAATCATTCTAAAAGTATGTATATAATTTCTATATTTGTTATCAAATATTCATTAAGTTATAACAATACCTCCTATAACCTCGAGGTTATAGGATCTCTTGGTTATAAGCATATAGGGTATATAAGCCTATAGAGGTCATATAAGTAGGGGAAAGTCCCCGATTACCGACCCCCTCCTAATACCGACCCCTTCTCGTATCTCAGTAACTATAAGAGATATAACAAAATAATATATATATATATATTATATATACACGAACTGTTAGTAATTTAATGATAAATATGAATAAGTTTTTTGTTTTAAAAAATATTTAATCCTACAATTGTTATTTGATAAAATGTAATATTCTGTTTTTATTTTTTAAATATTTGAATAATAACTTTTTTTCATTGTAACTACTTTATTATTTAAAAGAAAACTTAAGTTTAATATAAAAATAATTTAATTTAAATAACTATTAACTAATATATCTTAATTATAGCAACCCATGTGATTTTCCTATTACCGACCCCCTAAATTACCCAAATACCGACCCCATGTGATTTATAATATCCAATAAAAATAGATCCGTATTTTACTTTAAAATATGTCGTAAGTTGTTTGTGTATCATTTATATAGATTTAGGATTCATTATTCCAGTTGATTATATACATACTGATTAATAAATAAATATTAAATAATAATATACACTATTTTAATATAATTACTATAAAGTTTAAATTTAAATTTAATATTACTATTAAAACATAAATTCAATACAAAACAAATTGCTTGAATGTTATAATTAATTATATTTATGTATATCTACTATTTTTATTGGATATTATAATACTACAATTATTTATATCACGATTATTTAGGAGGTCGGTAATAGGAGAAGGGGGTCGGTATTAGGTACATGTATCCGATTACTGACCCCCCTATATATGTTTATATAATATGTAAATATAATAATAACAAAATTTAAAAATAGCTACATTATTCATTACCAAAATGTTACCCTAATTACAAAATTTCAAATAAATATATTTAATATTGAATAAGTTATTACAAATAATCATTTAGGGGTCGGTAATCGGAGACTTTCCCCTACCTAATACGGACACCCTATAACCAATCAGCGCGCAGTGTATAAACTATTCTGATTTTCATAAAAATTGCGTGCGTTATAATATTGACCAATTAATACCACCAATAAAGCTAAATCTATAATTTGTATTATATAGATACTTAAATTGTATTATTAATTAAAAAATAAATAAATTATTAACTAATTAAATTAGAATAAATTGTTCATAAAATTAATTATAAATAATGTAATTGTAAGATGTCTGATTGATTCATCAATAATATATAGTTTATTAGTGGTATATAGGGTTTCCGTATTATAACACAGGGTGTCCGTATTCGGACATGGGTACCAAATACGACACCCCCGTTATTTATTAAATAAAAAGATTAAATACAATATCTATAATATCTATAATATCATATAATATTGATATATTGTAATTTTTGAATACAAATAATGAGTCATAATATGTTAAGATAATTTATTGTTAAAGTGTCCGTATCACCTTCCCCTACAATACACATAATTAGGTTAATTATTGCATATTATTATAATAGTATGATATACATTTAGCATTAATATTTTATCAATGCAAATCAATGCAAACACTTATATTTAAATTAACGATTTCAATATGATTATATAAAAATCACAATATTATTTAATACACATTATATTATTTAGAATATAGACATAAATAATATAGATAAAAATCTTCGTAATTCAAAATGAATTTATACATAAATTCGTATTTTTAATAAAATATATCTTTCTTATTAATTCATCCTAAACTATCTTATCCCAGATTACCTGTATTCATATTTGGTTATGCTAGTATTTAATAAAGAGTATTTGTATTTATTTTGAATACAAATTACATATATATTTTAATTTCCTACTCGTATTTATACAAGGTATTTGACCTCCTCTGATATTAATAATAACATATGCTGTTATGATTCTATTATGCTGCTCTTACTGTTTGCTGGGAAGCTATTTAAGTAGCTTTTGTAAGTAACAATTAATACAGGTTTAAATTGCCTCAGTGCGTCTATCAAATATATCATTTATCATAAATGAAATTATAAATACATGGCAAAATTACCCAAATATGCCATCCTATATTTTACTTAGTAAAATATATTTAAATGCCCTATAATAATTTTTTTTGGTAGCTGCCCTGAAACCTAGAATGAATACTGATATATATATATATATATATATATATATATATATATATATATATATATATATCTTATTATATAAATTACATTATCTATGTGCATGTTCCATATACTTTTATCATGTATGGGAAAGTTTCCTGATTATTTTTTCCTACCGACCCCTAAATGATTATTTGTAATAACTTATTCAATATTAAATATATTTAATTGAAATTTTGTAATTAGGGTAATATTATATCAATGAATAATGTTGCTATTTTAAATAATGTCATATTTTAAAGTAAAATACGGATTTATTTTGATTGGATATTATATCACATGGGGTCAGTATTAGGGTAATTTAGGGGGTCGGAAATAGGAAAATCATATGGGTTGCTATAATTAAGATATATTGGTTAATATTTATTCAACAAAAAATTATTTATGTAATTGTTATAAACATAAACTTTTTATTGATCTACAATAGTATGTGCAGTATTACGTTTTCTTTTAATTAATAAAATATTTACAATGATTTAAAAAAAGTTATTATTCAAATATTTAAAAAATAAAAACAGAATATTACATTTTATCAAATAACAATTGTAGTATTGAATATTTTTTAAAACAAAATACTTATTCATATTTATCATTTAATCACTAAGAGTTCAGCTGTAATAATATTTTGATATATCTTATAGTTACCGAGATATGAGAGGGGGTCGGTATTAAGATAGGGTCGGTAATCGGAGACTTATCCCTACACTACTATTTAAAATAGCGAAACGAGTATTTTGAATTTTACCTCATATACAGTGATGGGCACGATCACGAATTTTCACGATCGCCGATCGTCGATCAATTTCGTCGATCATTTTCTAACGATCGTCGATCGTCGATCTTTTTACTCGATCATTTTTTAACGATCGTCGATCGTCGATCGTCGATCGTGTAATTATTTTGATCGTCGATCGCGATCTCGATCATCGATCGCCGATCGTGGATCTCGATCGTATTATTATATAAGCGTATGAATTACGGGCTTCTGCATGAACCACTAATGATCCACTCATTACTAGCGAGTACTCACGCATTGACGCCGTCATATCAATATATTTATATAGGTATATATATATATAATATAAATTATATATAAATATACCAATGTATCTTTTTTACTAAGTAATCGTAATATTTTACCGCGCGAGATAGTTTTTATGGAGATTTATTCCCAACACTATTTTCAATAGAATCCCGCTTATTAAACATGGATACTAAATTAGTTTATTGTCAACCATTATTAGATGTATTAAAGGAAGGATTAAAATGTAGGTTTAACGATTATTTTTCATTTGAGTATTCTATTAATAGTGCCATTATAGTAACAATATCTAACCCACAATTTAAGTTAAATTGGTTAAGTAATTACGTAGAAGAAAAAGATATGTTGTTATCTACATTTAAGAAATATGTTAATAGACATATCCCAGATAACGAGGTTTATATAACTACACCAGAACAAAGCAAAACTAATTCAGATGAATTCTATGTTATGTATGATAATGGACCATCCACTTCTAAATCAACGGTATACCTATTTCTATAGAAATAGAAATACTTAATTATATAAATAGTAAAAATACTAATTTATATATGCTAAATAATTATCCTATTATAAAAATGTTATTTATAAAATACAATTCTATACTCCCATCATCCGCGCCGGTGGAAAGAATGTTTAGTATTGCTACCAATATAAATAAACCGAAACGCAATAAACTAAATGATACTAAATTTGCATTGTTAGTTCTATTGTAATCAAATTTATTATATTAATATTATTTTATTATAAATTTGATCGTATTTCAACATTTTCATAAATAAAAGTTATTATTATATCCACTATTTTGTTATTTCTTGATGTAAATATATATAAATTATGTTTAATTTTTTTTCACGATCGTTGATCGCGATCAGTTGCTGACGATCGTCGATCATTTTACTCGATCATTTTCTAACGATCGTCGATCGTCGATCATTTTACTCGATCATTTTCAAACGATCGTGATCGTGCCCATCACTGCTCATATATAATAATCAAAACAAACGTTGGCCATATTCGATACATACGTTAAACTTGCATTATAAACATACCACGAGCCCATGATAACGCATGTCAACAATGTATAGGTCGAGCGTATATCTTATCCGTAGATCTATATAAACAAATGCCTTAGCTCTATGATCAGAGATAACGATATATAGTGGTTTTTATTCAAACGTGACCGCAAGTAATACTATATAGGGTAACGTATCCTAATACGGGGGACACTTTAACAATACCTAGTCTTAACATTTTATGACTCATTATTTGTATTCAAAAATTATAATATATTTATATTATATGATTATATATATTATTGTGATTTTAAAATTTTATTTAATATTTTGTATTCAATATATAACGGGGGACTCCCATCGGGGGTGTCAGTATAATGTACCCATTTCGAAAACGGACACCGTGTGTTATGATACGGACACCATATATACCACTAGGTAAACTATATATTATTGATGAACCAATCAGATAAATTACAATTAAATTATTTATAATTAATTTTAGGAATAATTTAATATAATTTAATTAGTAATTAATGTATTAACTTTTATTATTTTATTAATAATTACTTGTGAAGTATCTAAATAAAAGAGCATGACACATATGAATACTTTAATTTTATTAATATTATAACGCATGCGATATTTATGAAAATTAGAATATATATTCTCACATATGTCACAGGCTGCACGCTGATTGGTTATAGGGTGTCCGTATTAATGCAACGAGGGTGACACTCTCAAAGTGTCCGTATTAAGGATTTATATGACCTATAGATATATGCTTATAACTTAATTCATATTTTATAAATATAGAAATTATATATATATAATGGTTAGAATGCTTTATTTATTAATAATATATTGTTATATTTTATATTAATACATTTAATATGCTTGAGAAGGCTTTTAGTTGATATTTTTTTCTTAAATTTAAAAACGTAATAAAAAAATCAGTTTATTGGATATATCAGATTTACATTAAAATAATAAAAAATAATAAATACTTATTTTGACTAGTTATTTAATTATGAATATTTTATTTATTAACATTTTTGTTTGATTCATAATTTCTGAGATACCTAGAGTGTCCGTATTCGGGCACTGTTCGTATTCGGGCACTGTCCTTATTCGGTTACTTTGTATTCGATTCTTATTTTACATGATTCTTAGATATCACGCGAAATTCTTATTTATTTTATAAATACTACATTTGTGTTTTAAATAGTATTTAGGTATTTATTAAATACCTACCATAAACATTCAATTTATATATGTATCATATTATTTCATATTTATCGAACATATATTATATACGTATTTATTTTTAAATCGTTCTGAAGCAATCTAATGTTAGCTTTATATTTAATTATGTAACTAACACTCAGAAACACACTATAACACTATACGTGTAATAGTGTAATAACTCTACCTGTAGTTATCTTCACTAGATCAATTCATTTGCATATGTTCGTAGAGTGGTATATATATAGATATATATATATTTATATATATATATATAGATTATATCTATATAAATGGGTTAAAATTGAGCCTAAACAACCAATCAATAATAGATCGTACAAAGGATATCATACGAGGCCGATTTCAAATAAAAACCTACATGTTAATAGTATACAACAATGAGAGGATCGTGTGAAGCCGGATATGAATATGGTGATGAGTAATAGCTTATTACTAATAGTCACAAAGAACATACAATATAGTGATTCATTCTAAGATTAAATATATTAATTAGAAAAAATTGATATATATTATAATATAATAAATATAGAAAACTCTAGCAATATAATTAACAAAATTCATATATTTAATGGAGCATAATTATATATATGTATGCTATTATCTATAGATCTTACATTTTAAAATAATTTCTATAAATAATATACGTTATTATGAGATACAAATGGAATATGAGATTATTATATAACTTACTAAAAATACATTGAAGAACCGATATACTACGAATATAGTTTATTCGGTTTAGTTTAGGGCCTATAGATTTAGTAGATATTACATAGGGTTTAGTAGATATTACATAGGGTTTAGTCTATACACTATAGGTTTAGTCAGTAGGGTCAGTAGGGTCAGTAGGGTCAGTGGATACCTAATTAAAAGGTTTATATAGAGCCTATAGGCTATATATATATGGTTTAGTTTAGCCTTTAGTCCCAAAGTGTATGTGAAATATGGGTGATACCTGCAGAAGGGTAATACAGAACGACGTACGCTAAGGGCGATCATAGAAAATTGAAAATTAACAGATTAACATTGGACTATGTTTTTCTTAATAAATATACCATTAAAATGAAGTACATAAATTTATTTTTATTTTTATTAATCTAAGGTCACACGACAGCCTCGTGAAGTTTAACATGTAGTTAGATACAAATATTGCTATATAAAGACTAAATTATAAAAAAATAAGTATTTGAAACCTTTGTAATGAATAATTTGTTATCAAATTTTAACACACTATTTAATTTATAATAATGGGATAGAAAATATAAAAAATAGAATTAAAAAAAAAAATTCCTGGAAATTTCTTGGAATTTTAACAGTACATGTACAAAATGACTAAAAAAAAGATTGACAGTATGTCGTGTTGTCAAAAATGAATAAAAAAAAATTGAAGTATACATATATTCATAGAATTTCAATAGCTATAAGATGCAATGTGTCCAAAAAAACTTTTTTTTCTATGATCACCCTTAACGTACGCAAATGTATCTCATATTATATGAGTCATATAAGTCCAATCAGAATGTATACATGAAAAATACGCCTTGTGGTCATACGACACCCGCCATTGTATGTATAGATATAACAAATAATGGGTCTACACAAAACTAGGCTCGCATAATTATATTCATTGCATAATGTGTTGTATTGTATTTATAATATATGCATGTATATCCGAATAGACGTATATTTATAATATGTATTATATATATAGCCTATTATATATATATATATAAATTACCATTTTTAATTATTATTTATTGTCATTTATTTTATATAAATTATATTTTTACTATTATTAGAAATAAGATTTATAAAATATATCTCTATGGGAATATATGTTATATGACATATGTTATTTGTATAATACAAAAAAATAATAAAATAGCTATATTAGTTTTGTTTATAATAATAGCGCTATTAAATGAAGGTGCATATACATGCAAATACATGCAAATATATGTACTGTTAGTGTGAATTCATTATTTAGAAAAAACAGCATTTGAATATATATATGAATATTCTAATATTATATCATATATAATGAATATATATAAACCACTTTTATGTCATTTCTAGACTGTTTAAATGAATAATTGTTATAAAGATATTAAAAAACATATCATAGTAGTATTATAGAAGTATCATAGAAGTAGTATTATGTAATAAAACAAAAATTAAATAAATTATTTTCAACAAAACAAGGTGTTTGACATCCCTTGACATTTATTTAATCTTTTTATATAATAGATAACTGTAGATAACTGTGAATACGGACACACTGTGTTATAATACGGACATCCTATATACCACTAGATAAACTATATATTATTGATGAACCAATCAGATAAATTACAATTTCATTATATATAATTAATTTTATGAATAATTTAATATAATTTAATTATTAATTAATTAATTAATTGTTATTATTTTGTCATTAATAATATAAGTTATATATCTAAATAATAATATTTTTAGATTTAGCTTCATTTGTGGTATTCATATTATAACGCACGCGATTTTTATGAAAATCAGAATAGTTCACACTCTGCAGCGGCATGCCCACTGATTGGTTATAGGGTGTTCGACGGACACAGTCCGTATTAAAACACCAAGAGTGTCCGTATTAGGGACTTATATAACCTCTAGATATATGCTTATATATTTATAATTAATATTTAATAACAAATATAGAAATGATACATATAATGTTTAGAATGATTTATTTATTTATAATATATATATATTAACAATATTGTTATATGTTATACATTTGTACATAATACATTTGTATATGATGATGATAAGGTTTATTAGCACTTATCATAGGTGTGGCCACCCCTCGTAGGTGCATATAACAATATAGAACGAAAATAATAAATAGATAAATAAATTAGATAAATAAATAAACAAAACGATAAAATAATATAATTTATAAAAATAGTAATATTGTATGATTAAATAAGTGAATATATTACATCGATGATATGTAAGCTTGAAGGTGTATAATAAAGGACGGATGTGAATGGATTGATCTAATAGAGGCAGGGAGGGAATTTCATAAGTATGGAACCATATAACTGAAGGCGCGTTTATGGTATTTGAGGTATGAGACACGAGGGCAAATTAGGGAAATGTCAGCATTTGATCGTCAGGAAGTCAGATGGCGTCTTAGTGTTAGTAGGGAAGTCAAATAAGGAGGATAAGTTTAATATATTGCTTTATGAGCGAGTGATAGAAGGTGTAGGAGAGAACGTTTTTTTGAGGGAACCAGTTGGATATGAGTTGGTGGGAGTCAGTAATAGAATGGTCAAATCGATTTATTGAGAAAATGGTTCGTATAGATGCACGAATTATACGATTTAAAGGGGATAATGAAGTATTAGGGAGATTATATAGTAGTGAGGAGCAGTAGTCGATACGAGAGAGGACGAGTGCGTTTATGATGACAGTTGTAAGAGGGTGGTTTAAGTCTGTTCTTATACGACGAATTTTGAAGAGGTGGTAGTTAGCTGATTTAGATATATTAGCTATATGGGAATTTAGGGATAGGTTAGCATCCAAAGTAACTCCATGATTTATAACAGATGATGAAGGGATGATGGGGAGACCGTAGATGATAACAGGAATAAAATAATGATAGTTATGTGGGATATTTAGGAGTGCAGATTTTGAAGAGTTAAGTAGAAGGTTGTTAGATAGAAGCCATGATCTGATAGTTGATGCACATTTACATAATTGTGATTTATCTGGTTGTACATTTGAGGAGTTGGGTAGGAAGGAATATAGTTGAATATCATCAGCGTAAATGTGATAGTGGACATCTGGAAGTTGATCAATAATATCATGTATAGGTATGATGTATATTGAGAAGAGGAGGGGGCCGATAACAGATCCCTGGGGAACACCATAATGAAGAGGATGAGATTTTGTAGAGAAATTGTAAATGTTAACGGATGATGATCGATTTAATATATAGGATGAAAACCATTATAGTACGGTCCCGAGTATACCAATCATTTCTAATCTTGAGATAAGAACGGAATGGCTTAAGGAATCGAAGGCACATGAGAGGTCTAATAATATAAGTTATCAGGAGATAGATGGAGACTGTAGAGTATATAATGTTAAGTATTATTTGTAGTGCAGTTTCAGTTGAGTGTCCTCGTCTAAATGCAATCTGAAATATATCATATAATTTATTTTCAGCTATAAATCTATTCAATTGTATAGCAACAATTCGTTCCAGAATTTTGCTGAGAAACGGAAGTTGGGAAATGGGGCGATAGTTAGTAATTATATTAGGATCAAGTAAAGGTGTTTTGAGTATAGGTGAAATTATAGCATGCTTAAAGGATGTTGGAAAAATACCATCATTTAGGGAAATAATTATAATATCAAGAATATAGGGGGATAGAGTATAATTTAGTTTTTTAAAGGCGGTTAGGTTAATTGGGTCAGAAGAATGAGAACACCTAGAGATAAGATTAGATATTGTGAAAATAGAAGGCATATAGAATTTAGAAAAATAGTATGGGATTGGTTTACTATATTAATGCACGGAATAGAGCTAATTGATAGGAGAGATGAAATAGAAGTACAGGTGCGTTGAATTTTATCAGTAAAATGATTAGAGAATTCATAACATAATTAATTTTTTGCAATATTAGGTATATGAGGTTTATTGATAATCATTGTAGAGGAGAGAAGCTTACGAGCAAGGGCGAAAGAAGCACGGGGATGTGAGGTTATTTATTTTACTAATATAAAAAGCAGACTTGGCTTTAGAGATCTCAGATTTATGGAACTTGCGATATGTAGAAAATATTAAGAGGTTACTAGAAGAGGGGTTACTGTGGAAGATTCGTTCGAGTTTACGTAGGTTGCGTTTGAAAGAAACAATTTCGGAGGAAAACCATGGAGACTTTGAATGGATATTAATAGTTTGAGTTTTTAGAGGGGCAAATTTATCAATCAAGTAAGATAGAGCATAATTGACTGAATCAATGGAACACGGCAATGAAAGGAGGATTAATTTAAGTTCCGAGGCATAACAATCATAATCAAGATATCTGTAGTTTCTGTATGTGATGGATTTTTTTTCTATAGAGGTCGGTAAGGAAGAACTAATCGATAAGTTATTATAATCGGTAAGTCGGTAATTCAGATTTACAATAATCAGTGAAACACTGACAACTACTATGAAATCTACAACAAATTAGATCAAGTGAATGACCAGCAATATGAGTAGGGAAAGTTATACATTGATGTAGATAGAGAGAGTCAGTAAGATTTTTGAATGTGGAATGGGGATCTATATTTAATTCGAAGTTGTAGTTAAAGTCACCTAGAATAAAGTTATGATTATTGTTAGATAGTGGAGTATCAGTTATATAATCATAAAATTCAGTATAGAAGGTGGTATAGTCTTGTTTTGGAGGTAGATAAATTATAGTAAAGGAGTAGACAATATTCATAAAATTTAAAGATGCTGTCAGGCAATCACTATAAGAGAAGGAAGGGTAGATAATAGTAAGATATGGCAGGTCAGAGTGAACTAATATACCAACTCCTCCACCTCGGTCTTTAATACGAGGTGAAATAAATAGAGAGTATCCAATGTCATGGAAGATAGAGAATATATCGGAGTCATCTGGCGATATCCATGTTTCAGTAATAGCAACTAATTTAATTTTAGAATATTCCAGGTAGGATAATAGTAATAGTGAATTAGATCTAAGGGACCTAATATTAATTAGTGACAAGCTAACTGAGAGTCATGCACTATTGTTAGATTGTAAGGGTAAAGATAAGTGATCAGTAGTGTCTTGGGAGAATACGGGGTCAGTAATGATTTGGGAGGGTAAGCGGTCGGTTGTTATTTGGGAAGGATTCAATCGAGTCGAGGTATTGGGTTTAAAAGATAAGTAAGTTTCATAAGATAGCTTCTATTTAGAAATATCTGAGGGTAATATTGTTATTGATGAGTGGAACCATGCATTATGTTTGTTAGGGGTTTTTAATTCCTGCGTTTTAGTCAGATTATTGAAGTATGGTTTATAATTTGGAGGAGTAAGTTTGTTAATGTAGGAATGAAAGGGAATATTATTGCGAATAAATAAATGGGCAAATTTTGTGTTTTTCCTATCAATCAAATATCTTTGGAAAAATATGTTGGTGATAAAGGAATTGATGAGATAGATTTGGATAGAATGGTTGGTAAATGTTGCCTTAGTTATATATTTAGCTGGTATATCAAGATGGTTAATCAGGGTATTTATAAACTCGGTATTTAGTTCAGTAGATTTTAAATGCATGATTATAAGGGAGTTTTCATTATGTAAGGTATTCAGTTGTGACAAGCGGGAATAAGTAAGGGTGGATGAATAATTATTATGATAATGATTATGTGAGGGAAAGGAATGACGTGAGGATGATGGTTTATAATTATAAGAAAATGGTAGAGATAAATTGATTGATTTGGGGTTGAAAGGTAGTTGGTGGTGAGTAATAGTAGGGGGTGAAATATGATATATTGTAGGATTGACGGATATGCGAGGGGGGGAGGTTTTAATATTGAGTAGTTTGGGAGTAAGGGAGATGGAACATAGCAGGGCTAATGGGGGAGGTGTTATGGTATTCAGGTTTGGTATTGCATTCAGAGATAACGGAGGCAGGCTTATTGTTTGTATGGGAAGTAGGAAGTTTGTGAGGGCTAGTGAGGGGTTTGATTGAAAGACAATTAGGGCAGGAGAAGGAGAAATTAGTCGAAAAATATCAATTGCATAAGCAGGAGGGGGTTATTTAAATGAGTCCTTGATCTAGATATAATAGATGAAGGATGGATACAGCTATAATGGATACTACAGGGGCATGTTTTACAGGTGAGATAATACTCTATAGTAGGGAGAGTGCAGTGGGTACAATGTGAATTCATGTTTAATAATAGTATAATATAATATAATAAAATATAATATAATATTAGAGTTTATATAAACAAAAACTAGTTGTGGTAGAAATGTCGATAGAGAAGAGTGGCACCATGTTAAGTAGAGGGTATTTGAGATCACGAGATGAGTTCCGAGGTAGCGACGATGACGAGGTCCTACTTGAATATATACTCTGACTCAGGTGCAACGGACCAACTTAGATGTAGACGATCAACTGAGGAAGGAGGTATCAGCACGGCGGAGATCCGATAAAATATACCATAGTATATATGGACATAGGATGCAGGAAAACGTACAAAATATACAATATCTCACCATAGGATAGTCGTAGGTAGTCCAACTACCCAAGCATAGAGTCCCAGATGATGTCTCCGAGAGTATTTGCAATACAATTATAGTTCGGTTAAGTTATAAATAAACTTAAGTGTATAATCTATTGAAAATAAATAAATACTGTGTATAAATACTATATAAATATAGTACACTATAAATTAATTGTATGAATGAAAATATAAATGTGTATTTAAATGTTTTAGATATTGAACATTACTAGATGAATACAAATTGTATGCATGTGAATTTAGAATATAATGTATTGTTTATTTGTGAAATCAATGAAGCGTAAAAAGAAATAATAAGAAAGTAATTCAATACTTCAAATTAACACTCAAATAGTGAATAAATATATTAAATAAATATAAATCTACAAGTAGATGATATTTATAATAACATCAATACCAAAATATAAGGTGTGATACTAATCATAAAGTAGATAAATGGTGATTTTGTTGTGATAAATTAGATGTTGTTGTTGTTGTATTTATAACCAGGAAGGGTCGATATATACAAGATCAGGTAGGCCCCTAAAACTTGTTTCACTTTAAGTTGTTTTATATAGTATTTACTAGATATTCAATTATATTTATATTTTTATTTTATAATTTTATTTATAATATATTTATTTATTAGAATGTATATATTTTAGTCAGACATTATAGTGAGGATCCAATTCAGTATTTATGGTTTTATTAAATATTTTCTAAAATTATAGTAAATATTAAAAATAAATTTTATAATTTAATTGTAATTAATTAATAGTTACCCTATAATGAGCAATCAAAAAAAATATTTAGTTTTCTAACTAAAATAGGAGAATACATATTAATACTCATAGAATAGTAGTAACATAATAAATATCCAACCAACACCAAACCCAAACAATATCACTACGAAATATGGAAAAATATATTTGTTATAAATTTAAATTATCATCATCTGACCTCAGAAATGTTTGTCCTAAATGTACAAGTGGTAGAGCATCTTTTGGAAATAAAATAAGAAGATTTAACGATAATATGTATATATATATAAAAAATAACGCAAATTTAATTTATATCCATTTTTAGATTATAGAACTTTCACAGTAAGTGGTTACATTTGGAATTCCGCAATGGAAAAAGAAAATGGTTTGATAAATGGTCCCAATCATGTGATTCCTTCTATGAATCGCGTAAAAAATATCCAAATGTTGATTGACTACCAGTGCACTCTCCTAAAAAGTATTTTTTCAACTCCTCAATGCTAGATCAGTACTAAATAAAGTTGATTTGATTATACAATTAATTATTGATTCTAATTGTTCTATATCTGCTATTATTGAGACTTGGCTATAGCTATACTTATAGTTAACTATTGACGATTCTGATCTAGCATCCCAACTGACCTCTGGTGGTTTTAAAGTATTGATTACCAATAAGTATACATCGTATGTTATGGCGGCCTAGATCTGTTATTCGTATAGGAACTTAAGCTTATTTCGTCATCCACCCCATGTTTCTCTTCATATGAAATTATGATCTGTAATATTCAGTTTCCTTCATTATTTACCATTATAATTATCTACCGTCCCCCTTCATCTAGCCTATGAGGTTTCTTACCTGACCTATCTTCTATTTTAGAATCTTTCACTCCAGTTAACACGGTTATTATTGGTGATTTTAATATTCAAATTAATAATGAAAATCATTCTTCATTATCTCTGAATAAACTTATATTTGAGTATTTCCTGACGCAACATGTTTTCTTTACTACTAACACCAATAGTAATAATATTGAATTTTGTATATTTAGCTGATTCTAAATTAATTTCATATCCAACTCAAAGTTCTCCAATATCTGACCACTTTGCCATATTATTTGATTTGAACTTGCCGGTTATACAAATTAATCGACCTTCTAGAATCTAGATGGTTTCGGAAAATGTCCTCTATTGATAAACCATTGTGTGTTAACTCTGTATTCCATCAACATAAAAACAGTATATCTTCTGTTTTGACTACACTTTTTAATTATTTTAATTTGGAATTATCTCATTCGCTTGATATTTTAGACTACAACGTAAAACGCATTCTCAAAATTTTAATCTGATCTTATTTCCTTTAAAGTTTTCGATCGCTTTATAAGAAAAAATGTCTCTCTACCAACAAATCATACTTCACTGATATAATCGGTAGTTATGGAATATCTTCTAAACAAGCTTATACATTATCTTTCACCTCAGTAGGTAACACCAAGACCAAGCATCTTCCGGATCAACCTGAGTTAGTTCTTTGTTCATAGTTTGCCAATTTATTCCAACAAATAATGTCGCATTATCAATGTACTTCCAAATATCAACTCGGTACGACTCAATTTAAATTTAACATCCACTCAGAATCATTATCTCCTCCTCATGTTAACATACATGGTGTTTCACAAGGCTCTGATCTTGGCCCTATATTGTTTATCATTTATATTATTCCTATAAAATCAATGTTTCACAAATATACTAGTATTAACTATCATCTTTATTCAGATGATATATTCAGATATATAGTCATTTCCTAGTTATAGTGATTCTGGTATGATTAAAATATCTATTTTTAATTGTATTACTGATCTAACTAATTACATACATTTATATTTTTACATTTTTCGGTTTCGGACTGCAAACTGTGCTTATAAAGCAATCGGCCGTCCATATATATTTTAAGTTAATCATTGGTTCTCTCATAAGTCTATTTTCTTAAATATGTTTAAAACTAATACTATCATATGATAATATATATATATATATATATATATATATTTTAATTTTAATCTTGTACTTTTTGCTGACGATACATCGGTTAGCATTAGTGAACCAAGTAATAAGACTCTATGCAAAAGTTTAAATTTAGTTATTTTAAATTTACATGAATAGTTCACTAATAATAGATAAACTAATAATAGATTAATATTAAATATTGATAAAACAAAAGTGCTACCTTATAAAGATGCAAATATTATTAATAGTATATAAATTAATTCAACTGAAATATGCTTAGTATCAAGTTATACTTTTCTTGGAGTTATTTTAGATAATAATTTAAATTTTAAAGAACACATAAGAAAAATACAATTGAAATTATCACATGTTATATATATATTAAGAAAACTGAGCTATTTACCAATATATATTTTAAAGCTGCTTTACAATTCTTTGTTTTTGCCTCATATCATGTATTGTTTAGAAATGTGGGGAATAATTTTAATAATAACCTTCAATGTATTTCAACTCTACAAAAAAAGGCTGTTCGAATTGTAAATAAAAATATCTTTAAAATTGTCAATAATATATTTATTTTGACTAATACTAACAATTTATTTTTATGTTCTAATATATTAAAATTTAAAGTGGAATCCATATTAAAAATGGTTATTCTTATTATTAATTATAATAATTAATTATTAATATTTCATTGAAATAGTATGATTTAAAAAGTATTGAAAATGTCACTATTATACCTAACTATACCTATTATAATTATATATTATATAGGTAGTATATTGTAGTAATTATAAATATGTACTATACCTAAAATAAAATAAAAATCAATTATAGATATCACTTTTACAATAAATGGATTCACAAATTGGAAAACTGCTTGTGAAAGTAACAAAGAATTTACTAAACATGAGATAAGTTTATCACATTTATCTGCAATTGAAACATGGAAGCAAAGTAAATAAAGAAATGTAAACAATTTAGAAATAGCAACAATTATTGGAAAAAAAAACAAATAGATGACAATATCTATTATATGAAAACTATAATTAATGTTATTAAATTTATTATAATAAATGAACTACAATTTAGAGGACATGAAAGTTCAGTAGGAATATTTAATAATTTATTACAATATACATCAACAGTAAATAATAATTTCAAGGAAATATCAACAAGAGTTTCAAAGAATGCAACATATACTTCTCCATCAATTTATATATATATATATATATATATATATATATATATATATATATATATATACAGGTAGTAGGACGCGTGATCAAGCCAATAAATTAGCCAATAAAATAAGTCTTATAATAATATTTACTAGTGATCTTATATAATCGTATATACAGAAATTATCGGCTCTCGTTATAACCATGGACGCCTTAACGTGAGAGCGGCTTCTAAGGGACATTAGAGCCATATGGTTATAAGTGAAAACTTCATCTTAGTTTAGTGATGGGATGAAAGTCCAACTAAATAAGAATAATAATACACATAATAACCTGACTGGTAATAGATATACTATATGATATGGTATACATCACAATCATATCATGTGAAACAGACTCTAGTTTAGCTCCATATACATTGTTATAACAAGGCTTATTGGTTGTGTATCATCTAATGTACACTATAATTTAATACCTGTATTTAAAGTAATGATTTAATGAAATTAGTATTAGTATATATATATATATATATATATATATATATTTATAAATATAAAAAAAGTCAATTCTCGCTATCTCAGACCATCTATATATCAGAAACCTTGCTAACTCATAATGTTTACACATTTTTTTTATATTGTACCTATACATATATCTATATACATGTAGAAATAATTCGACATCTCAGAAACCTAATATCTCTTAAAAGACACGCATATACATACATTATTATATAAAATTGTGTATATGATAATTAAATAATATTAAATAAAACATATGAAATTAATCTATTTATGAGTGATTAAATATTTAATTGTGTAATAAAGAAATGTAAATTATATAAGACATATATTAGTTGTATACAACATTAAAAGAGAAGATGATAGCAATAATCGGCAAATATGATCCTCGAGGATCTGTTACAGATCTGTTACACAAGATCAAACGACGCATATATCGAGACATGACGGTCTCAGCAAAACGATAATGCAAGGTATTGTTGAAGGTTCGCTAAAGCAGGGTCGTCCGAAGAGTCAATGGTTCGACGATATATCTTATTGCACTAAGATGGACGCTAGCCAACTATTGCACAAAGTTCACGATCGCGATGGCTGGAAAAAGTGTGTTGTTAAGGCAGAAAGGACTGCATTGATTCCCCCTACGATTTCCGAGTCACGGGACTAAAAGTAAAAAGTAAGTATACAAAATTAAAATTATAATGTTAATGATAATTCGAATGTAGGTATAATTTTCCTATATAAATATGTATATACAAAATATAAACACTGTCAACTAATATGATATAGTTTGTTCGAAAATAAAACTATCGTAATAAATGTCCACAACATTTGAGATCTGTCGCGGCCTTGTTGGCATATCATTAGCATATACGAGCTAAGCAATGGCATATGTAAATCAATAATGTTAATACTTTCATTGTCTTTCGTACTATTAGTTTTATCTCCTGTTTTATGTCATATTGAATATCTATTTTCTATATTCAATAAATTATATTATTATTATTATTATTATTTGAACAATCCATTTTGTATTTGGAAATTAATTAAAAATATTATAAATAAGGTAATTGTAAATAATAATAATTATTTATTTAATGAGAATAATCCTAATTATGCAATCGCTAATCAATTAAACAAAATGTTATGCAATAAATGACATATATTAGAATAATTATGTGCGGATATTTTTGATAAGAATAATATTATTCATATAAATAATATAATTTAATATATATATATATATATATATATTAGTCCAATATATTAATATATAGGTATTAATATATAATAATTTTAATAAATTAAATAAGAGTTAACACTTAATTATTAACGGTGTAATCTAAATCTACGGTTTAGTGATTAATATTGATGTGTAGTTAATAGTTGTATATAAGCTAAATCCTTTCTTATAGCCTAACTATTTTATTGAGTTCAGAAAGTACAATTTAGCAAATACAATTTCTGCTCAAATGAGAGAACCAGAGATTATATCGTAATATATACTCACAAAGAG
Organism: Osedax fenrisi; assembly: GCA_964019155.1. NCBI lineage: Eukaryota > Metazoa > Annelida > Polychaeta > Sabellida > Siboglinidae > Osedax > Osedax fenrisi. Next base: position 6,809,521 of record OZ025239.1, read on the forward strand.
GGTACTCTCCAATACATTGATATAATAAAATAATTTATATATATATATATATAATATCCATTCTTCAATGAAAAGTTCTAGTTAAATAAGTCACATATTCAGAAATAATGACTAATAATGACGCATCATAACTTGTAGTTTGTAATCAATCATAAACATAATATTATATGATATTCCTAGATCATGTTTAGATACGTTAGTTAATTAAGATCATAAATTAATTAAATATTTATAAATTATTTATATTAACTATATAGGACGGAAGGTGTAGTGGTTATTTACATTTATAAATGCGTATACGCCACAATGGTTATGGATACAAAAAAGTTATAAATAGATATTTAGACAATCATAATATCAACAAAAATGGTTATTTTTCAAATATAATTAATCAATATATTATATTTATTACATAATACTTTTTTTTCAAATTTCTATAAAGAACAAGTTTTTGAAATATACTCTAGTGAATTCAATATTAAGAATAAATACATATTTTCTTATATATTTATAAAATATAATTGTTATCTATTAGTATACATGTATACATGTATACATGTATACACTGCAGTGTTAACAAATAGGGTAAAGCGAATTCAATTTATAGAGTACAGATCGATAAATTATCACAACAATTTACTATGTACCCTAAATAGGGTACTATATATATATTTGTAGGATACATATGTGTTAAATATTAGGGTACATGACTGTTAAATTCACTTGGGTACACTCTATATATGTATTAGGGTACAGCAGCTGTACTACAGCTATGTTAAATATCAGGGTAAGTGATTATTATATTTACATATCATGCAATTCAATTATGTTACATATCATACAATTGCATTAGGATACACGGTATCATATAATTAGTGTACAACTAGCTTATATACTTTATGGTACAGTTTGATCATTTTTAGGGTACTGGTCGTATTTATTCAAATTGTACCCTAATTAGGGTACGGCTAAGGGGAAACTACTTACACCCTAAAAATGGCACTAGCTGTACCCTAATTGTTATCAGTTTATGTTTATATTACATGAAAATATTGTATTAGTAAAAAGTTATATTAAATATAATTGAATTTTAAAAAGCGAGCATAATATTTTGTTTATCTTCAGATTATTCTATAGATTGCTAATTATTATTATACATTGAAATGTCATGATTACTAAATATTCACTGATAATATGACGGATAATACATATAGATGTTGCAATCTTACATAACTCATTAATGATTCAGTTTTAATCACTATCATATGTTATATTAAGAAACATATATATGTGTGTACATTATAAAATGAGAAATAATAATAGAAAGTAAAAACAATGATTATAATTTAGTAATAAAAAAACCTTTATCAAGAAATCCATACCACAACTGAATATAGAATAAATACTAATAGTAAATATACACGATGTTAATAAAATATACAAAATAAATATATACACTGTATATTATACAGAATATTAAATCTAGTGAATATAACTAGGAATAGTTATTACATAAGCTGAGTAATGAATTCTGGATATTTATTAGAGTTCTTCAATCTCGGGAGTATTGTATAAATCTCTTTATACAGTTATACTATATAGGACATATGTCCTCTATATACTTGTGTCATTGAATAACTCTACCAGATTCCTACCTAAAACCACTCGATAACAAGTATCTATTATTCAATATATACTTGTATACTTGTGTATGTGTATTTACTCGTGTATTTATTCATGCATACAGTAATATATGTATATATATATATATATATATATATATATATTATTCAATATAAATACTATTACAGATTAAAGATAAAAGATTAAAGATAAAACATATTCATGCACATAAAGGCAATTAAATAGTAAAAAATAGTAATTCAATATTGTACATTTTCAGAATATAAATAGAATATAATTATTATGTATATATATATATATATATATATATATATATAACAAATGTTATTAGACATCTATTAACATATATTATAATTTCTAAAGGAATATATAATACATATATTATATATTATTATATAAGAAGGATATTTAGAGATATTAAAAGGATTCATTAAAACACATAGTTAATGTATACATTAATGGGTATACCCAATGATCTATAATCTAGATCAGTGGGAGTCGCTATCCACAAGTTGGTCGCCTGTTGTTTTTTTGGGGTCGCATGATTTTATAAATTGTAAATAAATTAAAATAAATAACCAATAATTATGTCTTATATATTAAGTAAATATAAGTTAAATATTATTTAATATGTATAATATTTTAATATAATTGTATTAAGATAGCATCAAAAATTGAGACAAGTAACCACACACAATTGCCGAAGAACTTATGATTCCTTGCGCTAAATATATCGTGAAATTTATTGCCAGTAAAGAAATGTTAATTAAAATAAATTCAAAAGACGTATATTAAAAATGAATGCACTCTATAAGAAAAACAGCCATATATTGATAAATTGGTATCAATAATTTAAATAAATAATATTTAAAAATAATATATTACATATTTTATATATTTGTAATAGGATATTTTTTAACTTATTTTTTAAAATATTTTATTTAAAAAAAATTATACTTTAATAGGGTTTTATAAAAAATTATTAAAAAGGGGTCGTTAAATTACTTAACTAATTTCACTCATTCAAACACTAATAAGTCCTTCAATAATACATTAAATGAATTGAAATTTCAGAAATTTTTGAATATATATTATTCATAAATGAATATATATTATATTAATATTTATTATACTACATAATATATGATTTTTTTTTTAATAAATAGATTATTACCCAAACCCAACCCAACCCAAACCCAACCCAAACCCAAACCAAAGCATACAATTAAATACATATTTATAAAAATTATATATCAAATATAATATATTCTTATATAATAATAATTGATTGCTATAATATAAAATTGTATCTAATCTTTTTATTCAATAGATAACGGGAGTGTCCGTATTCGGTATTCATGTCGAATACGGATACCCTGCGTTATAATACGGATACCCTATATACCATTAGATAAACTATATATTATTTATGAACAAATCAGATAAATAACAATTACATTATAATTTGTTTTTAAAGCTTTAATAATTTATAAACTAATTTGATTAATATTTCAGAATAATAGTATATTAAAATACGTTATTTCATTGATATTGTATATATTTAACTTATACATTTTTTTTTAAATAGAACCTTTATAAACTTAATAAAAGTATATATATATATTAATGCATAGTTATATCATTAATTTAAATACTTAAACGTGATAATTTATTAAAATATTTTTTAAATATAAATTAATGTTATATAATAATAATATAATATTTTAATATAATATTTTGTTAATTTACATTAAAAAGACAGGATTATTTTAAAATCGAAGCCCTCTTTCTTCACCATCTTAATTCAGTGTTCGGGCCTGATGTTATAGGAGGTCTTGATAGTAATTTCATGTTTAACTCTTCATTCGGATAAAATACAAGTGAAATAAACGCGATTATAATCGATTTCATTGTTGGAATGCATTGCCAGCTGACATCAGATCAACCGAGTCTGAACCTTTGTTTATTAAACGTAAAGTATATCATTATTTTATTTCTTTATAACTGCATTATTTAATATTGTTCTTGTTCTTTTATATATATATATATATATATATATATATATTGTTCTTGTTATTGTTCTTATTTGTTATGTTCAAATTGTTATTTCCTTCATTATTATTATATTATATGACGCCGATAAACATATGATGTTTAGTAGTCAATAAACTATTTAATATATAATATAAATATATATATATATATATATATATATATATCATATTTATTTATCAAAAGTATAAATAATATAATCATATATAAAAGTGTGTATATATATATATAATAATTTTAATAATTTCAATTAATTGTTATATCATACTATATATAAAATAACAAGGCGTCAAGCTGAAAAAACCGTTCCCATCTCATTCATCAGTGATGAATCATCAGTGATGAATTGGTGATTAATCATAACCAGGGTGAGTTAAATTCGGAAAAAAATCGGCATTATAAAGAAAAGGCCGAATTTTGCCGAATATAAGGATTTTCAAAGGCCGAAAATAAGTTAAATTCGGCTTTTTTTAAATATATTATTTATCCTATCTTAAATCATTAAAAGTAATACAATAAAATACTTAATGGTAATATGTATATTATATTTAAATAATACTACAAGTAAAAGCAAATGTTGATACAATATTAGCAATGTAAGTAGGTAGGCCTCAATTCGTAATTATTAAGTATTAGGATTAATTATTAACCTACATTATATTAAATTTCTGAAAATCAAAGACTATAAATGTTGTTTATATAAAGCATTGGATAGATAATTATATGCCATATATTAAGATTTATCATTGAATTTATATTTGAATATATAACAAATCTAATGCTGACAAAGATTATTATTTTTAAAAAGATATCAGACTGAATAAACATTGCTATATCATTTCACAGGAAAACAATCACCAACAAATTATATACTCGATGAAAATATTGTAAATTTAATATTGGATCATTTGAAATATAACGATGTTATTAATGATATTTCAACAAGTGATTCTAAAAATTAAACTGAAAATAAAAGAACATTACTGAACTTTATCAACAAAAAACTAGGGAAATCAACTAGGGGAAAGTAACCGAATACGGACACTATCGGTATCTTAGAAACCATAAATCCTACAAAAAAATGTTTAATGAATAACATATTCATAATTATATATATAGTCTAAAAAAGTATTTTTTATTTTTTAATTATTCAAAATATTTCTGATATATCCAATAAACTGATTTTTTTATGACGATTTTAAATTTATGAAAACAAATTTCAACTTAAAACCTTCTCAAGAATATACAAATGTATCGATTAAAATATAACACTATATTATATTTTTTTTAAATCATTCTAAAAGTATGTATATAATTTCTATATTTGTTATCAAATATTCATTAAGTTATAACAATACCTCCTATAACCTCGAGGTTATAGGATCTCTTGGTTATAAGCATATAGGGTATATAAGCCTATAGAGGTCATATAAGTAGGGGAAAGTCCCCGATTACCGACCCCCTCCTAATACCGACCCCTTCTCGTATCTCAGTAACTATAAGAGATATAACAAAATAATATATATATATATATTATATATACACGAACTGTTAGTAATTTAATGATAAATATGAATAAGTTTTTTGTTTTAAAAAATATTTAATCCTACAATTGTTATTTGATAAAATGTAATATTCTGTTTTTATTTTTTAAATATTTGAATAATAACTTTTTTTCATTGTAACTACTTTATTATTTAAAAGAAAACTTAAGTTTAATATAAAAATAATTTAATTTAAATAACTATTAACTAATATATCTTAATTATAGCAACCCATGTGATTTTCCTATTACCGACCCCCTAAATTACCCAAATACCGACCCCATGTGATTTATAATATCCAATAAAAATAGATCCGTATTTTACTTTAAAATATGTCGTAAGTTGTTTGTGTATCATTTATATAGATTTAGGATTCATTATTCCAGTTGATTATATACATACTGATTAATAAATAAATATTAAATAATAATATACACTATTTTAATATAATTACTATAAAGTTTAAATTTAAATTTAATATTACTATTAAAACATAAATTCAATACAAAACAAATTGCTTGAATGTTATAATTAATTATATTTATGTATATCTACTATTTTTATTGGATATTATAATACTACAATTATTTATATCACGATTATTTAGGAGGTCGGTAATAGGAGAAGGGGGTCGGTATTAGGTACATGTATCCGATTACTGACCCCCCTATATATGTTTATATAATATGTAAATATAATAATAACAAAATTTAAAAATAGCTACATTATTCATTGCCAAAATGTTACCCTAATTACAAAATTTCAAATAAATATATTTAATATTGAATAAGTTATTACAAATAATCATTTAGGGGTCGGTAATCGGAGACTTTCCCCTACCTAATACGGACACCCTATAACCAATCAGCGCGCAGTGTATAAACTATTCTGATTTTCATAAAAATTGCGTGCGTTATAATATTGACCAATTAATACCACCAATAAAGCTAAATCTATAATTTGTATTATATAGATACTTGAATTGTATTATTAATTAAAAAATAAATAAATTATTAACTAATTAAATTAGAATAAATTGTTCATAAAATTAATTATAAATAATGTAATTGTAAGATGTCTGATTGATTCATCAATAATATATAGTTTATTAGTGGTATATAGGGTTTCCGTATTATAACACAGGGTGTCCGTATTCGGACATGGGTACCAAATACGACACCCCCGTTATTTATTAAATAAAAAGATTAAATACAATATCTATAATATCTATAATATCATATAATATTGATATATTGTAATTTTTGAATACAAATAATGAGTCATAATATGTTAAGATAATTTATTGTTAAAGTGTCCGTATCACCTTCCCCTACAATACACATAATTAGGTTAATTATTGCATATTATTATAATAGTATGATATACATTTAGCATTAATATTTTATCAATGCAAATTAATGCAAACACTTATATTTAAATTAACGATTTCAATATGATTATATAAAAATCACAATATTATTTAATACACATTATATTATTTAGAATATAGACATAAATAATATAGATAAAAATCTTCGTAATTCAAAATGAATTTATACATAAATTCGTATTTTTAATAAAATATATCTTTCTTATTAATTCATCCTAAACTATCTTATCCCAGATTACCTGTATTCATATTTGGTTATGCTAGTATTTAATAAAGAGTATTTGTATTTATTTTGAATACAAATTACATATATATTTTAATTTCCTACTCGTATTTATACAAGGTATTTGACCTCCTCTGATATTAATAATAACATATGCTGTTATGATTCTATTATGCTGCTCTTACTGTTTGCTGGGAAGCTATTTAAGTAGCTTTTGTAAGTAACAATTAATACAGGTTTAAATTGCCTCAGTGCGTCTATCAAATATATCATTTATCATAAATGAAATTATAAATACATGGCAAAATTACCCAAATATGCCATCCTATATTTTACTTAGTAAAATATATTTAAATGCCCTATAATAATTTTTTTTGGTAGCTGCCCTGAAACCTAGAATGAATACTGATATATATATATATATATATATATATATATATATATATATATATATATATATATATATATATATATATATCTTATTATATAAATTACATTATCTATGTGCATGTTCCATATACTTTTATCATGTAGGGGAAAGTTTCCTGATTATTTTTTCCTACCGACCCCTAAATGATTATTTGTAATAACTTATTCAATATTAAATATATTTATTTGAAATTTTGTAATTAGGGTAATATTATATCAATGAATAATGTTGCTATTTTAAATAATGTCATATTTTAAAGTAAAATACGGATTTATTTTGATTGGATATTATATCACATGGGGTCAGTATTAGGGTAATTTAGGGGGTCGGAAATAGGAAAATCATATGGGTTGCTATAATTAAGATATATTGGTTAATATTTATTCAACAAAAAATTATTTATGTAATTGTTATAAACATAAACTGTTTATTGATCTACAATAGTATGTGCAGTATTACGTTTTCTTTTAATTAATAAAATATTTACAATGATTTAAAAAAAGTTATTATTCAAATATTTAAAAAATAAAAACAGAATATTACATTTTATCAAATAACAATTGTAGTATTGAATATTTTTTAAAACAAAATACTTATTCATATTTATCATTTAATCACTAAGAGTTCAGCTGTAATAATATTTTGATATATCTTATAGTTACCGAGATATGAGAGGGGGTCGGTATTAAGATAGGGTCGGTAATCGGAGACTTATCCCTACACTACTATTTAAAATAGCGAAACGAGTATTTTGAATTTTACCTCATATACAGTGATGGGCACGATCACGAATTTTCACGATCGCCGATCGTCGATCAATTTCGTCGATCATTTTCTAACGATCGTCGATCGTCGATCTTTTTACTCGATCATTTTTTAACGATCGTCGATCGTCGATCGTCGATCGTGTAATTATTTTGATCGTCGATCGCGATCTCGATCATCGATCGCCGATCGTGGATCTCGATCGTATTATTATATAAGCGTATGAATTACGGGCTTCTGCATGAACCACTAATGATCCACTCATTACTAGCGAGTACTCACGCATTGACGCCGTCATATCAATATATTTATATAGGTAGGTATATATATATATATATATAATATAAATTATATATAAATATACCAATGTATCTTTTTTACTAAGTAATCGTAATATTTTACCGCGCGAGATAGTTTTTATGGAGATTTATTCCCAACACTATTTTCAATAGAATCCCGCTTATTAAAAATGGATACTAAATTAGTTTATTGTCAACCATTATTAGATGTATTAAAGGAAGGATTAAAATGTAGGTTTAACGATTATTTTTCATTTGAGTATTCTATTAATAGTGCCATTATAGTAACAATATCTAACCCACAATTTAAGTTAAATTGGTTAAGTAATTACGTAGAAGAAAAAGATATGTTGTTATCTACATTTAAGAAATATGTTAATAGACATATCCCAGATAACGAGGTTTATATAACTACACCAGAACAAAGCAAAACTAATTCAGATGAATTCTATGTTATGTATGATAATGGACCATCCACTTCTAAATCAACGGTATACCTATTTCTATAGAAATAGAAATACTTAATTATATAAATAGTAAAAATACTAATTTATATATGCTAAATAATTATCCTATTATAAAAATGTTATTTATAAAATACAATTCTATACTCCCATCATCCGCGCCGGTGGAAAGAATGTTTAGTATTGCTACCAATATAAATAAACCGAAACGCAATAAACTAAATGATACTAAATTTGCATTGTTAGTTCTATTGTAATCAAATTTATTATATTAATATTATTTTATTATAAATTTGATCGTATTTCAACATTTTCATAAATAAAAGTTATTATTATATCCACTATTTTGTTATTTCTTGATGTAAATATATATAAATTATGTTTAATTTTTTTTCACGATCGTTGATCGCGATCAGTTGCTGACGATCGTCGATCATTTTACTCGATCATTTTCTAACGATCGTCGATCGTCGATCATTTTACTCGATCATTTTCAAACGATCGTGATCGTGCCCATCACTGCTCATATATAATAATCAAAACAAACGTTGGCCATATTCGATACACGCGTTAAACTTGCATTATAAACATACCACGAGCCCATGATAACGCATGTCAACAATGTATAGGTCGAGCGTATATCTTATCCGTAGATCTATATAAACAAATGCCTTAGCTCTATGATCAGAGATAACGATATATAGTGGTTTTTATTCAAACGTGACCGCAAGTAATACTATATAGGGTAACGTATCCTAATACGGGGGACACTTTAACAATACCTAGTCTTAACATTTTATGACTCATTATTTGTATTCAAAAATTATAATATATTTATATTATATGATTATATATATTATTGTGATTTTAAAATTTTATTTAATATTTTGTATTCAATATATAACGGGGGACTCCCATCGGGGGTGTCAGTATAATGTACCCATTTCGAAAACGGACACCGTGTGTTATGATACGGACACCATATATACCACTAGGTAAACTATATATTATTGATGAACCAATCAGATAAATTACAATTAAATTATTTATAATTAATTTTAGGAATAATTTAATATAATTTAATTAGTAATTAATGTATTAACTTTTATTATTTTATTAATAATTACTTGTGAAGTATCTAAATAAAAGAGCATGACACATATGAATACTTTAATTTTATTAATATTATAACGCATGCGATATTTATGAAAATTATAATATATATTCTCACATATGTCACAGGCTGCACGCTGATTGGTTATAGGGTGTCCGTATTAATGTAACGAGGGTGACACTCTCAAAGTGTCCGTATTAAGGATTTATATGACCTATAGATATATGCTTATAACTTAATTCATATTTTATAAATATAGAAATTATATATATATAATGGTTAGAATGCTTTATTTATTAATAATATATTGTTATATTTTATATTAATACATTTAATATGCTTGAGAAGGCTTTTAGTTGATATTTTTTCTTAAATTTAAAAACGTAATAAAAAAATCAGTTTATTGGATATATCAGATTTACATTAAAATAATAAAAAATAATAAATACTTATTTTGACTAGTTATTTAATTATGAATATTTTATTTATTAACATTTTTGTTTGATTCATAATTTCTGAGATACCTAGAGTGTCCGTATTCGGGCACTGTTCGTATTCGGGCACTGTCCTTATTCGGATACTTTGTATTCGATTCTTATTTTACATGATTCCTAGATATCACGCGAAATTCTTATTTATTTTATAAATACTACATTTGTGTTTTAAATAGTATTTAGGTATTTATTAAATACCTACCATAAACATTCAATTTATATATGTATCATATTATTTCATATTTATCGAACATATATTATATACGTATTTATTTTTAAATCGTTTTGAAGCAATCTAATGTTAGCTTTATATTTAATTATGTAACTAACACTCAGAAACACACTATAACACTATACGTGTAATAGTGTAATAACTCCACCTGTAGTTATCTTCACTAGATCAATTCATTTGCATATGTTCGTAGAGTGGTATATATATATAGATATATATATATTTATATATATATATATATATAGATTATATCTATATAAATGGGTTAAAATTGAGCCTAAACAACCAATCAATAATAGATCGTACAAAGGATATCATACGAGGCCGATTTCAAATAAAAACATACATGTTAATAGTATACAACAATGAGAGGATCGTGTGAAGCCGGATATGAATATGGTGATGAGTAATAGCTTATTACTTATAGTCACAAAGAACATACAATATAGTGATTCATTCTAAGATTAAATATATTAATTAGAAAAAATTGATATATATTATAATATAATAAATATAGAAAACTCTAGCAATATAATTAACAAAATTCATATATTTAATGGAGCATAATTATATATATTTATGCTATTATCTATAGATCTTACATTTTAAAATAATTTCTATAAATAATATACGTTATTATGAGATACAAATGGAATATGAGATTATTATATAACTTACTAAAAATACATTGAAGAACCGATATACTACGAATATAGTTTATTCGGTTTAGTTTAGGGCCTATAGATTTAGTAGATATTACATAGGGTTTAGTAGATATTACATAGGGTTTAGTCTATACACTATAGGTTTAGTCAGTAGGGTCAGTAGGGTCAGTAGGGTCAGTGGATACCTAATTAAAAGGTTTATATAGAGCCTATAGGCCATATATATGGTTTAGTTTAGCCTTTAGTCCCAAAGTGTATGTGAAATATGGGTGATACCTGCAGAAGGGTAATACAGAACGACGTACGCTAAGGGCGATCATAGAAAATTGAAAATTAACAGATTAACATTGGACTATGTTTTTCTTAATAAATATACCATTAAAATGAAGTACATAAATTTATTTTTATTTTTATTAATCTAAGGTCACACGACAGCCTCGTGAAGTTTAACATGTAGTTAGATACAAATATTGCTATATAAAGACTACATTATAAAAAAATAAGTATTTGAAACCTTTGTAATGAATAATTTGTTATCAAATTTTAACACACTATTTAATTTATAATAATGGGATAGAAAATATAAAAAATAGAATTAAAAAAAAAAATTCCTGGAAATTTCTTGGAATTTTAACAGTACATGTACAAAATGACTAAAAAAAAGATTGACAGTATGTCGTGTTGTCAAAAATGAATAAAAAAAAATTGAAGTATACATATATTCATAGAATTTCAATAGCTATAAGATGCAATGTGTCCAAAAAAACTTTTTTTTCTATGATCACCCTTAACGTACGCAAATGTATCTCATATTATATGAGTCATATAAGTCCAATCAGAATGTATACATGAAAAATACGCCTTGTGGTCATACGACACCCGCCATTGTATGTATAGATATAGCAAATAATGGGTCTACACAAAACTAGGCTCGCATAATTATATTCATTGCATAATGTGTTGTATTGTATTTATAATATATGCATGTATATCCGAATAGACGTATATTTATAATATGTATTATATATATAGCCTATTATATATATATATATAAATTACCATTTTTAATTATTATTTATTGTCATTTATTTTATATAAATTATATTTTTACTATTATTAGAAATAAGATTTATAAAATATATCTCTATGGGAATATATGTTATATGACATATGTTATTTGTATAATACAAAAAAATAATAAAATAGCTATATTAGTTTTTTTTATAATAATAGCGCTATTAAATGAAGGTGCATATACATGCAAATACATGCAAATATATGTACTGTTAGTGTGAATTCATTATTTAGAAAAAACAGCATTTGAATATATATATGAATATTCTAATATTATATCATATATAATGAATATATATAAACCACTTTTATGTCATTTCTAGATTGTTTAAATGAATAATTGTTATAAAGATATTAAAAAACATATCATAGTAGTATTATAGAAGTATCATAGAAGTAGTATATGTAATAAAACAAAAATTAAATAAATTATTTTCAACAAAACAAGGTGTTTGACATCCCTTGACATTTATTTAATCTTTTTATATAATAGATAACTGTAGATAACTGTGAATACGGACACACTGTGTTATAATACGGACATCCTATATACCACTAGATAAACTATATATTATTGATGAACCAATCAGATAAATTACAATTTCATTATATATAATTAATTTTATGAATAATTTAATATAATTTAATTATTAATTAATTAATTAATTGTTATTATTTTGTCATTAATAATATAAGTTATATATCTAAATAATAACATTTTTAGATTTAGCTTCATTTGTGGTATTCATATTATAACGCACGCGATTTTTATGAAAATCAGAATAGTTCACACTCTGCAGCGGCATGCCCACTGATTGGTTATAGGGTGTTCGACGGACACAGTCCGTATTAAAACACCAAGAGTGTCCGTATTAGGGACTTATATAACCTCTAGATATATGCTTATATATTTATAATTAATATTTAATAACAAATATAGAAATGATACATATAATGTTTAGAATGATTTATTTATTTATAATATATATATATTAACAATATTGTTATATGTTATACATTTGTACATAATACATTTGTATATGATGATGATAAGGTTTATTAGCACTTATCATAGGTGTGGCCACCCCTCGTAGGTGCATATAACAATATAGAACGAAAATAATAAATAGATAAATAAATTAGATAAATAAATAAACAAAACGATAAAATAATGTAATTTATAAAAATAGTAATATTGTATGATTAAATAAGTGAATATATTACATCGATGATATGTAATCTTGGAGGTGTATAATAAAGGACGGATGTGAATGGATTGATCTAATAGAGGCAGGGAGGGAATTTCATAAGTATGGAACCATATAACTGAAGGCGCGTTTTTGGTATTTGAGGTATGAGACACGAGGGCAAATTAGGGAAATGTCAGCATTTGATCGTCAGGAAGTCAGATGGCGTCTTAGTGTTAGTAGGGAAGTCAAATAAAGAGGATAAGTTTAATATATTGCTTTATGAGCGAGTGATAGAAGGTGTAGGAGAGAACGTTTTTTTGAGGGAACCAGTTGGATATGAGTTGGTGGGAGTCAGTAATAGAATGGTCAAATCGATTTATTGAGAAAATGGTTCGTATAGATGCACGAATTATACGATTTAAAGGGGATAATGAAGTATTAGGGAGATGATATAGTAGTGAGGAGCAGTAGTCGATACGAGAGAGGACGAGTGCGTTTATGATGACAGTTGTAAGAGGGTGGTTTAAGTCTGTTCTTATACGACGAATTTTGAAGAGGTGGTAGTTAGCTGATTTAGATATATTAGCTATATGGGAATTTAGGGATAGGTTAGCATCCAAGGTAACTCCAAGATTTATAACAGATGATGAAGGGATGATGGGGAGACCGTAGATGATAACAGGAATAAAATAATGATAGTTATATGGGATATTTAGGAGTGCAGATTTTGAAGAGTTAAGTAGAAGGTTGTTAGATAGAAGCCATGATCTGATAGTTGATGCACATTTACATAATTGTGATTTATCTGGTTGTACATTTGAGGATTTGGGTAGGAAGGAATATAGTTGAATATCATCAGCGTAAATGTGATAGTGGACATCTGGAAGTTGATCAATAATATCATGTATAGGTATGATGTATATTGAGAAGAGGAGGGGGCCGATAACAGATCCCTGGGGAACACCATAATGAAGAGGATGAGATTTTGTAGAGAAATTGTAAATGTTAACGGATGATGATCGATTTAATATATAGGATGAAAACCATTATAGTACGGTCCCGAATATACCAATCATTTCTAATCTTGAGATAAGAATGGAATGGCTTAAGGAATCGAAGGCACATGAGAGGTCTAATAATATAAGTTATCAGGAGATAGATGGAGACTGTAGAGTATATAATGTTAAGTATTATTTGTAGTGCAGTTTCAGTTGAGTGTCCTCGTCTAAATGCAATCTGAAATATATCATATAATTTATTTTCAGCTATAAATCTATTCAATACTATAGCAACAATTCGTTCCAGAATTTTGCTGAGAAACGGAAGTTGGGAAATGGGGCGATAGTTAGCAATTATATTAGGATCAAGTAAAGGTGTTTTGAGTATAGGTGAAATTATAGCATGCTTAAAGGATGTTGGAAAAATACCATCATTTAGGGAAATAATTATAATATCAAGAATATAGGGGGATAGAGTATAATTTAGTTTTTTAAAGGCGGTTAGGTTAATTGGGTCAGAAGAATGAGAACACCTAGAGATAAGATTAGATATTGTGAAAATAGAAGGCATATAGAATTTAGAAAAATAGTATGGGATTGGTTTACTATATTAATGCACGGAATAGAGCTAATTGATAGGAGAGATGAAATAGAAGTACAGGTGCGTTGAATTTTATCAGTAAAATGATTAGAGAATTCATAACATAATTAATTTTTTGCAATATTAGGTATATGAGGTTTATTGATAATCATTGTAGAGGAGAGAAGCTTACGAGCAAGGGCGAAAGAAGCACGGGGATGTGAGGTTATTTATTTTACTAATATAAAAAGCAGACTTGGCTTTAGAGATCTCAGATTTATGGAACTTGCGATATGTAGAAAATATTAAGAGGTTACTAGAAGAGGGGTTACTGTGGAAGATTCGTTCGAGTTTACGTAGGTTGCGTTTGAAAGAAACAATTTCGGAGGAAAACCATGGAGACTTTGAATGGATATTAATAGTTTGAGTTTTTAGAGGGGCAAATTTATCAATCAAGTAAGATAGAGCATAATTGACTGAATCAATGGAACACGGCAATGAAAGGAGGATTAATTTAAGTTCCGAGGCATAACAATCATAATCAAGATATCTGTAGTTTCTGTATGTGATGGATTTTTTTTCTATAGAGGTCGGTAAGGAAGAACTAATCGATAAGTTATTATAATCGGTAAGTCGGTAATTCAGATTTACAACAATCAGTGATACACTGACAACTACTATGAAATCTACAACAAATTAGATCAAGTGAATGACCAGCAATATGAGTAGGGAAAGTTATACATTGATGTAGAGAGAGAGAGTCAGTAAGATTTTTGAATGTGGAATGGGGATCTATATTTAATTCGAAGTTGTAGTTAAAGTCACCTAGAATAAAGTTATGATTATTGTTAGATAGTGGAGTATCAGTTATATAATCATAAAATTCAGTATAGAAGGTGGTATAGTCTTGTTTTGGAGGTAGATAAATTATAGTAAAGGAGTAGACAATATTCATAAAATTTAAAGATGCTGTCAGGCAATCACTATAAGAGAAGGAAGGGTAGATAATAGTAAGATATGGCAGGTCAGAGTGAACTAATATACCAACTCCTCCACCTCGGTCTTTAATACGAGGTGAAATAAATAGAGAGTATCCAATGTCATGGAAGATAGAGAATATATCGGAGTCATCTGGCGATATCCATGTTTCAGTAATAGCAACTAATTTAATTTTAGAATATTCCAGGTAGGATAATAGTAATAGTGAATTAGATCTAAGGGACCTAATATTAATTAGTGACAAGCTAACTGAGAGTCATGCACTATTGTTAGATTGTATGGGTAAAGATAAGTGATCAGTAGTGTCTTGGGAGAATACGGGGTCAGTAATGATTTGGGAGGGTAAGCGGTCGGTTGTTATTTGGGAAGGATTCAATCGAGTCGAGGTATTGGGTTTAAAAGATAAGTAAGTTTCATAAGATAGCTTCTATTTAGAAATATCTGAGGGTAATATTGTTATTGATGAGTGGAACCATGCATTATGTTTGTTAGGGGTTTTTAATTCCTGCGTTTTAGTCAGATTATTGAAGTATGGTTTATAATTTGGAGGAGTAAGTTTGTTAATGTAGGAATGAAAGGGAATATTATTGCGAATAAATAAATGGGCAAATTTTGTGTTTTTCCTAGCAATCAAATATCTTTGGAAAAATATGTTGGTGATAAAGGAATTGATGAGATAGATTTGGATAGAATGGTTGGTAAATGTTGCCTTAGTTATATATTTAGCTGGTATATCAAGATGGTTAATCAGGGTATTTATAAACTCGGTATTTAGTTCAGTAGATTTTAAATGCATGATTATAAGGGAGTTTTCATTATGTAAGGTATTCAGTTGTGACAAGCGGGAATAAGTAAGGGTGGATGAATAATTATTATGATAATGAATATGTGAGGGAAAGGAATGACGTGAGGATGATGGTTTATAATTATAAGAAAATGGTAGAGATAAATTGATTGATTTGGGGTTGAAAGGTAGTTGGTGGTGAGTAATAGTAGGGGGTGAAATATGATATATTGTAGGATTGACGGATATGCGAGGGGGGAGGTTTTAATATTGAGTAGTTTGGGAGTAAGGGAGATGGAACATAGCAGGGCTAATGGGGGAGGTGTTATGGTAT
Organism: Osedax fenrisi; assembly: GCA_964019155.1. Classification (NCBI taxonomy): domain Eukaryota; kingdom Metazoa; phylum Annelida; class Polychaeta; order Sabellida; family Siboglinidae; genus Osedax; species Osedax fenrisi. The sequence goes on from OZ025239.1 coordinate 6,826,796, forward strand.
TCAGGTTTGGTATTGCATTCAGAGATAACGGAGGCAGGCTTATTGTTTGTATTGGAAGTAGGAAGTTTGTGAGGGCTAGTGAGGGGTTTGATTGAAAGACAATTAGGGCAGGAGAAGGAGAAATTAGTCGAAAAATATCAATTGCATAAGCAGGAGGGGGTTATTTAAATGAGTCCATGATCTAGATATAATAGATGAAGGATGGATACAGCTATAATGGATACTACAGGGGCATGTTTTACAGGTGAGATAATACTCTATAGTAGGGAGAGTGCAGTGGGTACAATGTGAATTCATGTTTAATAATAGTATAATATAATATAATAAAATATAATATAATATTAGAGTTTATATAAACAAAAACTAGTTGTGGTAGAAATGTCGATAGAGAAGAGTGGCACCATGTTAAGTAGAGGGTATTTGAGATCAAGAGATGAGTTCCGAGGTAGCGACGATGACGAGGTCCTACTTGAATATATACTCTGACTCAGGTGCAACGGACCAACTTAGATGTAGACGATCAACTGAGGAATGAGGTATCAGCACGGCGGAGATCCGATAAAATATACCATAGTATATATGGACATAGGATGCAGGAAAACGTACAAAATATACAATATCTCACCATAGGATAGTCGTAGGTAGTCCAACTACCCAAGCATAGAGTCCCAGATGATGTCTCCGAGAGTATTTGCAATACAATTATAGTTCGGTTAAGTTATAAATAAACTTAAGTGTATAATCTATTGAAAATAAATAAATACTGTGTATAAATACTATATAAATATAGTACACTATAAATTAATTGTATGAATGAAAATATAAATGTGTATTTAAATGTTTTAGATATTGAACATTACTAGATGAATACAAATTGTATGCATGTGAATTTAGAATATAATGTATTGTTTATTTGTGAAATCAATGAAGCGTAAAAAGAAATAATAAGAAAGTAATTCAATACTTCAAATTAACACTCAAATAGTGAATAAATATATTAAATAAATATAAATCTACAAGTAGATGATATTTATAATAACATCAATACCAAAATTTAAGGTGTGATACTAATCATAAAGTAGATAAATGGTGATTTTGTTGTGATAAATTAGATGTTGTTGTTGTTGTATTTATAACCAGGAAGGGTCGATATATACAAGATCAGGTAGGCCCCTAAAACTTGTTTCACTTTAAGTTGTTTTATATAGTATTTACTAGATATTCAATTATATTTATATTTTTATTTTATAATTTTATTTATAATATATTTATTTATTAGAATGTATATATTTTAGTCAGACATTATAGTGAGGATCCAATTCAGTATTTATGGTTTTATTAAATATTTTCTAAAATTATAGTAAATATTAAAAATAAATTTTATAATTTAATTGTAATTAATTAATAGTTACCCTATAATGAGCAATCAAAAAAAAATATTTAGTTTTCTAACTAAAATAGGAGAATACATATTAATACTCATAGAATAGTAGTAACATAATAAATATCCAACCAACACCAAACCCAAACAATATCACTACGAAATATGGAAAAATATATTTGTTATAAATTTAAATTATCATCATCTGACCTCAGAAATGTTTGTCCTAAATGTACAAGTGGTAGAGCATCTTTTGGAAATAAAATAAGAAGATTTAACGATAATATGTATATATATATAAAAAATAACGCAAATTTAATTTATATCCATTTTTAGATTATAGAACTTTCACAGTAAGTGGTTACATTTGGAATTCCGCAATGGAAAAAGAAAATGGTTTGATAAATGGTCCCAATCATGTGATTCCTTCTATGAATCGCGTAAAAAAGATCCAAATGTTGATTGACTACCAGTGCACTCTCCTAAAAAGTATTTTTTCAACTCCTCAATGCTAGATCAGTACTAAATAAAGTTGATTTGATTATACAATTAATTATTGATTCTAATTGTTCTATATCTGCTATTATTGAGACTTGGCTATAGCTATACTTATAGTTAACTATTGACGATTCTGATCTAGCATATCAACTGACCTCTGGTGGTTTTAAAGTATTGATTACCAATAAGTATACATCGTATGTTATGGCGGCCTAGATCTGTTATTCGTATAGGAACTTAAGCTTATTTCGTCATCCACCCCATGTTTCTCTTCATATGAAATTATGATCTGTAATATTCAGTTTCCTTCATTATTTACCATTATAATTATCTACCGTCCCCCTTCATCTAGCCTATGAGGTTTCTTACCTGACCTATCTTCTATTTTAGAATCTTTCACTCCAGTTAACACGGTTATTATTGGTGATTTTAATATTCAAATTAATAATGAAAATCATTTTTCATTATCTCTGAATAAACTTATATTTGAGTATTTCCTGACGCAACATGTTTTCTTTACTACTAACACCAATAGTAATAATATTGAATTTTGTATATTTAGCTGATTCTAAATTAATTTCATATCCAACTCAAAGTTCTCCAATATCTGACCACTTTGCCATATTATTTGATTTGAACTTGCCGGTTATACAAATTAATCGACCTTCTAGAATCTAGATGGTTTCGGAAAATGTCCTCTATTGATAAACCATTGTGTGTTAACTCTGTATTCCATCAACATAAAAACAGTATATCTTCTGTTTTGACTACACTTTTTAATTATTTTAATTTGGAATTATCTCATTCGCTTGATATTTTAGACTACAACGTAAAACGCATTCTCAAAATTTTAATCTGATCTTATTTCCTTTAAAGTTTTCGATCGCTTTACAAGAAAAAATGTCTCTCTACCAACAAATCATACTTCACTGATATAATCGGTAGTTATGGAATATCTTCTAAACAAGCTTATACATTATCTTTCACCTCAGTAGGTAACACCAAGACCAAGCATCTTCCGGATCAACCTGAGTTAGTTCTTTGTTCATAGTTTGCCAATTTATTCCAACAAATAATGTCGCATTATCAATGTACTTCCAAATATCAACTCGGTACGACTCAATTTAAATTTAACATCCACTCAGAATCATTATCTCCTCCTCATGTTAACATACATGGTGTTTCACAAGGCTCTGTTCTTGGCCCTATATTGTTTATCATTTATATTATTCCTATAAAATCAATGTTTCACAAATATACTAGTATTAACTATCATCTTTATTCAGATGATATATTCAGATATATAGTCATTTCCTAGTTATAGTGATTCTGGTATGATTAAAATATCTATTTTTAATTGTATTACTGATCTAACTCATTACATACATTTATATTTTTACATTTTTCGGTTTCGGACTGCAAACTGTGCTTATAAAGCAATCGGCCGTCCATATATATTTTAAGTTAATCATTGGTCTCTCATAAGTCTATTTTCTTAAATATGTTTAAAACTAATACTATCATATGATAATATATATATATATATATATATATATATATTTTAATTTTAATCTTGTACTTTTTGCTGACGATACATCGGTTAGCATTAGTGAACCAAGTAATAAGACTCTATGCACAAGTTTAAATTTAGTTATTTTAAATTTACATGAATAGTTCACTAATAATAGATAAACTAATAATAGATTAATATTAAATATTGATAAAACAAAAGTGCTACCTTATAAAGATGCAAATATTATTAATAGTATATAAATTAATTCAACTGAAATATGCTTAATATCAAGTTATACTTTTCTTGGAGTTATTTTAGATAATAATTTAAATTTTAAAGAACACATAAGAAAAATACAATTGAAATTATCACATGTTATATATATATTAAGAAAACTGAGCTATTTACCAATATATATTTTAAAGCTGCTTTACAATTCTTTGTTTTTGCCTCATATCATGTATTGTTTAGAAATGTGGGGAATAATTTTAATAATAACCTTCAATGTATTTCAACTCTACAAAAAAAGGCTGTTCGAATTGTAAATAAAAATATCTTTAAAATTGTCAATAATATATTTATTTTGACTAATACTAACAATTTATTTTTATGTTCTAATATATTAAAATTTAAAGTGGAATCCATATTAAAAATGGTTATTCTTATTATTAATTATAATAATTAATTATTAATATTTCATTGAAATAGTATGATTTAAAAAGTATTGAAAATGTCACTATTATACCTAACTATACCTATTATAATTATATATTATATAGGTAGTATATTGTAGTAATTATAAATGTGTACTATACCTAAAATAAAATAAAAATCAATTATAGATATCACTTTTACAATAAATGGATTCACAAATTGGAAAACTGCTTGTGAAAGTAACAAAGAATTTACTAAACATGAGATAAGTTTATCACATTTATCTGCAATTGAAACATGGAAGCAAAGTAAATAAAGAAATGTAAACAATTTAGAAATAGCAACAATTATTGGAAAAAAAAACAAATAGATGACAATATCTATTATATGAAAACTATAATTAATGTTATTAAATTTATTATAATAAATGAACTACAATTTAGAGGACATGAAAGTTCAGTAGGAATATTTAATAATTTATTACTATATACATCAACAGTAAATAATAATTTCAAGGAAATATCAACAAGAGTTTCAAAGAATGCAACATATACTTCTCCATCATTTTATATATATATATATATATATATATATATATATATATATATATATATATATATATATACAGGTAGTAGGACGCGTGATCAAGCCAATAAATTAGCCAATAAAATAAGTCTTATAATAATATTTACTAGTGATCTTATATAATCGTATATACAGAAATTATCGGCTCTCGTTATAACCATGGACGCCTTAACGTGAGAGCGGCTTCTAAGGGACATTAGAGCCATATGGTTATAAGTGAAAACGTCATCTTAGTTTAGTGATGGGATGAAAGTCCAACTAAATAAGAATAATAATACACATAATAACCTGACTGGTAATAGATATACTATATGATATGGTATACATCACAATCATATCATGTGAAACAGACTCTAGTTTAGCTCCATATACATTGTTATAACAAGGCTTATTGGTTGTGTATCATCTAATGTACACTATAATTTAATACGTGTATTTAAAGTAATGATTTAATGAAATTAGTATTAGTATATATATATATATATATATATATATATTTATAAATATAAAAAAAGTCAATTCTCGCTATCTCAGACCATCTATATATCAGAAACCTTGCTAACTCATAATGTTTACACATTTTTTTTATATTGTACCTATACATATATCTATATACATGTAGAAATAATTCGACATCTCAGAAACCTAATATCTCTTAAAAGACACGCATATACATACATTATTATATAAAATTGTGTATATGATAATTAAATAATATTAAATAAAACATATGAAATTAATCTATTTATGAGTGATTACATATTTAATTGTGTAATAAAGAAATGTAAATTATATAAGACATATATTAGTTGTATACAACATTAAAAGAGAAGATGATAGCAATAATCGGCAAATATGATCCTCGAGGATCTGTTACAGATCTGTTACACAAGATCAAACGACGCATATATCGAGACATGACGGTCTCAGCAAAACGATAATGCAAGGTATTGTTGAAGGTTCGCTAAAGCAGGGTCGTCCGAAGAGTCAATGGTTCAACGATATATCTGATTGCACTAAGATGGACGCTAGCCAACTATTGCACAAAGTTCACGATCGCGATGGCTGGAAAAAGTGTGTTGTTAAGGCAGAAAGGACTGCATTGATTCCCCTACGATTTCCGAGTCACTGGACTAAAAGTAAAAAATAAGTATACAAAATTAAAATTATAATGTTAATGATAATTCGAATGTAGGTATAATTTTCCTATATAAATATGTATATACAAAATATAAACACTGTCAACTAATATGATATAGTTTGTTCGAAAATAAAACTATCGTAGTAAATGTCCACAACATTTGAGATCTATCGCGGCCTTGTTGGCATATCATTAGCATATACGAGCTAAGCAATGGCATATGTAAATCAATAATGTTAATACTTTCATTTTCTTTCGTACTATTAGTTTTATCTCCTGTTTTATGTCATATTGAATATCTATTTTCTATATTCAATAAATTATATTATTATTATTATTATTATTTGAACAATCCATTTTGTAATTGGAAATTAATTAAAAATATTATAAATAAGGTAATTGTAAATAATAATAATTATTTATTTAATGAGAATAATCCTAATTATGCAATCGCTAATCAATTAAACAAAATGTTATGCAATAAATGACATATATTAGAATAATTATGTCCGGATATTTTTGATAAGAATAATATTATTCATATAAATAATATAATTTAATATATATATATATATATATATATATATATATATATATTAGTCCAATATATTAATATATAGGTATTAATATATAATAATTTTAATAAATTAAATAAGAGTTAACACTTAATTATAACGGTGTAATTTAAATCTACGGTTTAGTGATTAATATTGATGTGTAGTTAATAGTTGTATATAAGCTAAATCCTTTCTTATAGCCTAACTATTTTATTGAGTTCAGAAAGTACAATTTAGCAAATACAATTTCTGCTCAAATGAGAGAACCAGATATTATATCGTAATATATACTCACAAAGAGGGTACTCTCCAATACATTGATATAATAAAATAATTTATATATATATATATATAATATCCATTCTTCAATGAAAAGTTCTAGTTAAATAAGTCACATATTCAGAAATAATGACTAATAATGACGCATCATAACTTGTAGTTTGTAATCAATCATAAACATAATATTATATGATATTCCTAGATCATGTTTAGATACGTTAGTTAATTAAGATCATAAATTAATTAAATATTTATAAATTAGTTATATTAACTATATAGGACGGAAGGTGTAGTGGTTATTTACATTTATAAATGCGTATACGCCACAATGGTTATGGATACAAAAAAGTTATAAATAGATATTTAGACAATCATAATATCAACAAAAATGGTTATTTTTCAAATATAATTAATCAATATATTATATTTATTACATAATACTTTTTTTTCAAATTTCTATAAAGAACAAGTTTTTGAAATATACTCTAGTGAATTCAATATTAAGAATAAATACATATTTTCTTATATATTTATAAAATATAATTTGTATCTATTAGTATACATGTATACATGTATACATGTATACACTGCAGTGTTAACAAATAGGGTAAAGCGAATTCAATTTATAGAGTACAGATCGATAAATTATCACAACAATTTACTATGTACCCTAAATAGGGTACTATATATATTTGTAGGATACATATGTGTTAAATATTAGGGTACATGACTGTTAAATTCACTTGGGTACACTCTATCTATGTATTAGGGTACAGCAGCTGTACTACAGCTATGTTAAATATTAGGGTAAGTGATTATTATATTTACATATCATGCAATTCAATTATGTTACATATCATACAATTGCATTAGGATACACGGTATCATATAATTAGTGTACAACTAGCTTATATACTTTATGGTACAGTTTGATCATTTTTAGGGTACTGGTCGTATTTATTCAAATTGTACCCTAATTAGGGTACGGCTAAGGGGACACTACTTACACCCTAAAAATGGCACTAGCTGTACCCTAATTGTTAACAGTGTATGTTTATATTACATGAAAATATTGTATTAGTAAAAAGTTATATTAAATATAATTGAATTTTAAAAAGCGAGCATAATATTTTGTTTATCTTCAGATTATTCTATAGATTGCTAATTATTATTATACATTGAAATGTAATGATTACTAAATATTCACTGATAATATGACGGATAATACATATAGATGTTGCAATCTTACATAACTCATTAATGATTCAGTTTTAATCACTATCATATGTTATATTAAGAAACATATATATGTGTGTACATTATAAAATGAGAAATAATAATAGAAAGTAAAAACAATGATTATAATTTAGTAATAAAAAAACCTTTATCAAGAAATCCATACCACAACTGAATATAGAATAAATACTAATAGTAAATATACACGATGTTAATAAAATATACAAAATAAATATATACACTGTATATTATACAGAATATTAAATCTAGTGAATATAACTAGGAATAGTTATTACATAAGCTGAGTAATGAATTCTGGGTATTTATTAGAGTTCTTCAATCTCGGGAGTATTGTATAAATCTCTTTATACAGTTATACTATATAGGACATATGTCCTCTATATACTTGTGTCATTGAATAACTCTACCAGATTCCTACCTAAAACCACTCGATAACAAGTATCTATTATTCAATATATACTTGTATACTTGTGTATGTGTATTTACTCGTGTATTTATTCATGCATACAGTAATATATGTATATATATATATATATATATATTATTCAATATAAATACTATTACAGATTAAAGATAAAAGATTAAAGATAAAACATATTCATGCACATAAAGGCAATTAAATAGTAAAAAATAGTAATTCAATATTGTACATTTTCAGAATATAAATAGAATATAATTATTATGTATATATATATATATATATATATATATATATATATATATATATAACAAATGTTATTAGAAATCTATTAACATATATTATAATTTCTAAAGGAATAAGACATATATTATATATTATTATATAAGAAGGATATTTAGAGATATTAAAAGGATTCATTAAAACACATAGTTAATGTATACATTAATGGGTATACCCAATGATCTATAATCTAGATCAGTGGGAGTCGCTATCCACAAGTTGGTCGCCTGTTGTTTTTTTGGGGTCGCATGATTTTATAAATTGTAAATAAATTAAAATAAATAACCAATAATTATGTCTTATATATTAAGTAAATATAAGTTAAATATTATTTAATATGTATAATATTTTAATATAATTGTATTAAGATAGAATCAAAAATTGAGACAAGTAACCACACACAATTGCCGAAGAACTTATGATTCCTTGCGCTAAATATATCGTGAAATGTATTGCCAGTAAAGAAATGTTAATTAAAATAAATTCAAAAGACGTATATTAAAAATGAATGCACTCTATAAGAAAAACAGCCATATATTGATAAATTGGTATCAATAATTTAAATAAATAATATTTAAAAATAATATATTACATATTTTATATATTTGTAATAGGATATTTTTTAACTTATTTTTTAAAATATTTTATTTAAAAAAAATTATACTTTAATAGGGTTTTATAAAAAATTATTAAAAAGGGGTCGTTAAATTACTTAACTAATTTCACTCATTCAAACGCTAATAAGTCCTTCAATAATACATTAAATGAATTGAAATTTCAGAAATTTTTGAATATATATTATTCATAAATGAATATATATTATATTAATATTTATTATACTACATAATATATGATTTTTTTTTTAATAAATAGATTATTACCCAAACCCAACCCAACCCAAACCCAACCCAAACCCAAACCAAAGCATACAATTAAATACATATTTATAAAAATTATATATCAAATATAATATATTCTTATATAATAATAATTGATTGCTATAATATAAAATTGGTTTCAAACCCAAACACAAATTCAAACCCAAACCCAAACCCAAACCCAAACCCAAACCCAAACCCAAACCCAACCCAAACCCAACCCAAACCCAAACCAAAGCATGCAATTAAATACATATTTATAAAAATTATATATCAAATATAATATATTCTTATATAATAATAATTGATTGCTATAATATAAAATTGTATATAATCTTTTTATTCAATAGATAACGGGAGTGTCCGTATTCGGTATTCATGTCGAATACGGATACCCTGCGTTATAATACGGATACCCTATATACCATTAGATAAACTATATATTATTTATGAACAAATCAGATAAATAACAATTACATTATAATTTGTTTTTAAAGTTTTAATAATTTATAAACTAATTTGATTAATATTTCAGAATAATAGTATATTAAAATACGTTATTTCATTGATATTGTATATATTTAACTTATACATTTTTTTTTAAATAGAACATTTATAAACTTAATAAAAGTATATATATATATTAATGCATAGTTATATCATTAATTTAAATACTTAAACGTGATAATTTATTAAAATATTTTTTAAATATAAATTAATGTTATATAATAATAATATAATATTTTAATATAATATTTTGTTAATTTACATTAAAAAGACAGGATTATTTTAAAATCGAAGCCCTCTTTCTTCACCATCTTAATTCAGTGTTCGGGCCTGATGTTATAGGAGGTATTGATAGTAATGTCATATTTAACTCTTCATTCGGATAAAATACAAGTGAAATAAACGCGATTATAATCGATTTCATTGTTGGAATGCATTGCCAGCTGACATCAGATCAACCGAGTCTGAACCTTTGTTTATTAAACGTAAAGTATATCATTATTTTATTTCTTTATAACTGCATTATTTAATATTGTTCTTGTTCTTTTATATATATATATTGTTCTTGTTATTGTTCTTATTTGTTATGTTCAAATTGTTATTTCCTTCATTATTATTATATTATATGACGCCGATAAACATATGATGTTTAGTAGTCAATAAACTATTTAATATATAATATAAATATATATATATATATATATATATATATATATATATATATATATATATATATATATATATATATCATATTTATTTATCAAAAGTATAAATAATATAATCATATATAAAAGTGTGTATATATATATATAATAATTTTAATAATTTCAATTAATTGTTATATCATACTATATATAAAATAACAAGGCGTCAAGCTGAAAAAAACGTTCCCATCTCATTCATCAGTGATGAATTGGTGTTTAATCATAACCAGGGTGAGTTAAATTCGGAAAAAAATCGGCATTATAAAGAAAAGGCCGAATTTTGCCGAATATAAGGATTTTCAAAGGCCGAAAATAAGTTAAATTCGGCTTTTTTTAAATATATTATTTATCCTATCTTAAATCATTAAAAGTAATACAATAAAATACTTAATGGTAATATGTATATTATATTTAAATAATACTACAAGTAAAAGCAAATGTTGATACAATATTAGCAATGTAAGTAGGTAGGCCTCAATTCGTAATTATTAAGTATTAGGATTAATTATTAACCTACATTATATTAAATTTCTGAAAATCAAAGACTATAAATGTTGTTTATATAAAGCATTGGATAGATAATTATATGCCATATATTAAGATTTATCATTGAATTTATATTTGAATATATAACAAATCTAATGCTGACAAAGATTATTATTTTGAAAAAGATATCAGACTGAATAAACATTGCTATATCATTTCACAGGAAAACAATCACCAACAAATTATATACTCGATGAAAATATTGTAAATTTAATATTGGATCATTTGAAATATAACGATGTTATTAATGATATTTCAACAAGTGATTCTAAAAATTAAACTGAAAATAAAAGAACATTACTGAACTTTATCAACAAAAAACTAGGGAAATCAACTAGGGGAAAGTAACCGAATACGGACACTATCGGTATCTTAGAAACCATAAATCCTACAAAAAAATGTTTAATGAATAACATATTCATAATTATATATATATATTACATACTGTTTATGTATATTCATACTCAGCTACATTATTTACTATTTATAAAATTAATTAACTAGTAGTTTATAATAATATTATAACTGATATCTCCCGTGGATCTCCCTTGGGAATTTGCTTTTGGTAGTCGGATCTACCAACCTTCATTTGAGGTTAGCTACCAACTTACACCTAGATAGTCTACTGCTGTATTTACTTACATACAGATCCATCAATTCTACCTCGGACGATACACTGCCTTACATCTCAGACAATCGGACCATCATTGCCCGGCTGCCACCAAGCATACCAGGGGCCTACTAAAGTCAACCGGTGCTTGTCAAGTCAACTCGTCATATAGCAAAACGGACTGAATACCAAACTTCTTCAAAAATATCCCTGTTACGACCAGTTTTTATACATTTATTATTATATTTATTATTATCTATTTCATTCAATTTAATCCCACAATCTCAAGTATACCATGTCCTCAAATTGTTCACATTGTAACCTTCCCGCATGCGAATATTATCTCAAATGTAAAACATGTCCATCTATTTTACATTATAATTGTTTATACCCCGCAGCTATTATTTCTAAATCCTGGTTTCATTCTAAAAACCCCCCTCCCGCTTATGCTATTGCTATATTTAATTCACCTAACTTCATCTTCTCATGTTCCTCATGCCTAGCCTTAAATAAGTTTCCTTCGACTAATCATACAACTACTCCACCCATTACTATGCCATATTCACCTTCTACTTTAACTGACAAATCTATACATAATACTTGTTCCAAGGTAACGCCAAATATAACATCTGATATATATTCTTCTACTACGACTATTAATATCCAGCCCAAGCATAATGCTAATACCCAGCCCAATGATAATACTTCTAGAAACATTCCAAAGCTAATGGACTTAAAATTTTCCTCAAATCACACACCAACCCCTATATTATCTAGTTCAACTTCCTCAAAGTCTTCATCCATACGCTCCATAGATAATTCCCTCATACTAGTACTTGAACACCTTCTTCCTTATGAAGTTAACTATAATTTCATAGTATCATTAATTGACTATATAAAACTTCCACATTCTTATATTACTTCTGCCTCATTTCTTACCAGTACTGCTATATTACGTTTCACTAATATTTCTGCTCGTGATATATGTTTCTCCTCCCTTCTAAAAATCTCACCACATAGTAATTTTAAGCATATATTTATTCGTCATTATTTACCTGACTCTACTAGACTTCTTGGTAAGGTACTATATCATGCCCTAAAACAAAAACTCACGCCCATTTTGTATAAAGTATTTTTTAATAATCGTTCCCAAACATTTGAACTTAGGGATAAAAAAAATCCTCTTTCATATCCCCCTTTTCTCATCCCTGAATCTGATCTAACAAAATGGTTTGATTCTTTTGATCACTATAAGAAATCATTTATAAATAATTCTTCCTCTCAAGCCTGACTATCCTCTAATATAGCCTTGATCAATATTCGCTCCTTGAGATCAAATATATCCCTTCTGTTCCCATACCTTAAATTACAAAAATTTATTATAATCGCATTGACTGAGACCTGGATTTCTAATAATGACTCTGATATATTTGCCTCCATCTTGGACTTTGGATATACACTCTATCTCGCTCCACGACAAATGGGCCGTGGTGGTGGGGTAGGATTTATGATACGTAATGATTTTTACCTATCTCCATCCATTTCATTCCCCCCCTTTTCATATAGTGATTGTATTTCGCTGACCCTCAAGCTTCCTAACTTAACTCTACATCTTACCGTTATCTATCGTCCCCCAAAACCTGAAACCAGTTTATTCTTTGATGAATTTCATGATTTTATCCATAAACTTCCTTCATCTTCAACCTATCTACCAATAGTTCTTGGTGACTTAAACTATCACTATAATTCTCCCATCTATCCCCATGGTGACTTTAAACTCCTAACTGAGTCTCTTTCCTTGTGCCAACATATATCATTTCCTACCCATTCTAGTGGCAATACACTTGATATGATATTTACACCCCTATCCAGTCCTCTTATTAGATGTATAAACCCTAACTCCTTTCAAAAAATTGAACTACTAACTGATCATTTTATTATTGAATTCTCTATAAATCTAAAATTCACAAATATTAAACGAAAACGTATTACATATAGAGATGTTAAGTCTATCGACCTACCAAGATTTGTAAACAATATCAAAACTGAGATCTCTTCTTCAACTTCCCTCTGTCCGGTACTCCTAAACTCCACTCTCCTAAATATTATCAATATACATGCACCTACAAAAACTACATTAATTACCGACCGCCCTTTTTCTCCCTGGTTCTCCCACGAACTTTTCATCTTCAAGAAGAGTGTTCGAAAATTTGAGAAGAAATTTCTTAAAAATCCTTCTACTGAAACTAAATTAGCACTATCACTAGCTAGAAAAAATTACAAATCTACTATATCTCGTTCAAAATCTATCTATTATAACAAAAAGATAGCATTGATATCCTCCAATCCTCGCAAATTATTTAAAATAGCAAATAAAATTCTCTCTCCTCCAGATGAAAAAATCCTCCCCATTTTACCTAACACGTCAAATTTTCAACTGTGTTCTCTTTTTGAAAAATTCTTTAACCATAAAATTGCAAGCATTAATAATATTATTTGCGCATCTACTCAACTCATACTCAATCCTACCATATATATTACCCATCATATTGACTCATTAAGTACATTCACTATTCCTTCACTGTATGAAGTAAATGACCTACTCATGAAATCTCACTGTACCTCCCCCACTGATCCCCTACCTTTATCATTATATCACAAACTTTCACCCTTATTTTTCCTATTTTCTTGGATATTATTGCGAACTCACTAAACTCTGGCCAAGTTTCACCCTGTCTCAAGACTGCCATAATATCCCCTATTCTAAAAAAACAAAACTTAGACCCAAACTCATTTAGCAATTATCGCCCGATCTCCCACCTACCCTTATTAAGTAAAATATTAGAAAGAATTGTTTCCAAACAACTCATAGCCCATGTAAATAAAAATAATCTTTTCGACCCGTTTCAAAGCGCTTTTCGTAAGGGTCATTCAACCGAAACAGCTCTCCTACGTATTACTGACACTATATTATCTACCTTAAATAGCAACACGTGTTGCCAGCTAATCCTACTTGATCTATCATCTGCTTTTGATACCCTGGACCATAACATATTAATCTCGCGACTTACTTTAATGGGTATATATGGCTTAGCATTAAAATGGTTTACTTCATATCTCACTAACAGGAATATCTCTATTATGATTGACAAATCTTACTCGCCTCTTTCTCCTCTTAACCACGGTATTCCCCAAGGATCTGTTCTAGGTCCATCCCTCTTTTCTATTTATATCCGCCCTATTGCTGATCTAATTAAGAAATTTCCAAATATCCACTACCATATTTTTGCTGATGATATCCAACTGTTTACCTTTTTCCCTATAAATTCTCATAATACCATTAACTCTGAATTAATCGAGTGTGCTAACTCCATAAGATTATGGCTCCTCTCCAATAAACTACTAATTAATTCCTCTAAGACTACTGTACTTAACATATCTACTTCTGAAACTTCCTTTCCAAACTTTACTCTAAATAACATGATTATTTCTCCTTCTCATTCCTCCAAAAACCTAGGATTAGTATTTGATGACAAATTATCATTTAAGAATCACATATCATCCATTACAAAATCATCCAACTTTCATCTCTTCAGAATTAAAAAAATACGGACATCACTTTCCAGAAACCTTACTAAAACTCTAATTAATGCTCTTGTACTTTCACGTATTGACTACTGTTCTTCCCTACTGAATTTACTTCCTGCTAAAGCTACTGCTCCACTTAATCGGATTATCCGTTCCTCAATACGTACTACTTACTGTTTAACTCGACTGGATCACTCTACTACAACATCTCATCAATCATCTCGTATGTGGCTACCATTCTCCCTCAGGTGTAAATTACGTATACTATCTATAATCCTTAAATCAATATATTCTTTTACCCCTAGCTATATCTCTGATCTAATTAAAAAACGTACTATATTATCTTCTCTTCGTTACCAAAATGCTCCTCTACTTATCTCCCAGAACTCTAGTAAAACTTCCCTAAATTCTAGAGCTTTTAAAAATTCCGGTCCAACTCTATGGAATTCCCTCCCTCCTACCATTCGTTCTATTAGATCCCACAAAAGATTTATAAATCTTACTTCTTCTTTTCTCTCTACCCATAATCATTAAATCATCCAAATTATTATTTGTATCCGTGTTATATTAAATTTATATCATTATTAAATCGTTATTGTATTATTATTATCTTATTATTATATAACACTATACTATATCAATGCAGTCTGTAGTATATACAACTACACCATATCAATGCAGACTGTAGTATATAATAGTCCTTTATATTGTTTATTATTGTTTTTCCGTTGTATATTATTATCAAATTATTATCGTATTACTATTATTTTATTATTATTTTCTTCCCGCACGAGCGAAGGGGTCTACATGACCCTATTTTAGTGCTAATAAACTCAATATCATCATCATCATCATCATCATATAGTCTAAAAAAGTATTTTTTATTTTTTAATTATTCAAAATATTTCTGATATATCCAATAAACTGATTTTTTTATGACGATTTTAAATTTATGAAAACAAATTTCAACTTAAAACCTTCTCAAGAATATACAAATGTATCGATTAAAATATAACACTATATTATATTTTTTTTAAATCATTCTAAAAGTATGTATATAATTTCTATATTTGTTATCAAATATTCATTAAGTTATAACAATACCTCCTATAACCTCGAGGTTATAGGATCTCTTGGTTATAAGCATATAGGGTATATAAGCCTATAGAGGTCATATAAGTAGGGGAAAGTCCCCGATTACCGACCCCCTCCTAATACCGACCCCTTCTCGTATCTCAGTAACTATAAGAGATATAACAAAATAATATATATATATATATTATATATACACGAACTGTTAGTAATTTAATGATAAATATGAATAAGTATTTTGTTTTAAAAAATATTTAATCCTACAATTGTTATTTGATAAAATGTAATATTCTGTTTTTATTTTTTAAATATTTGAATAATAACTTTTTTTCATTGTAACTACTTTATTATTTAAAAGAAAACTTAAGTTTTCTTTTAAATAATAAAGTAGTTACAATAGTTACAATGCTCAGTATTAATTAATACTGAGCATAATATTGTAGAACAATAACATTTTTATAACTATTATAAAAATAATTTAATTTAAATAACTATTAACTAATATATCTTAATTATAGCAACCCATGTGATTTTCCTATTACCGACCCCCTAAATTACCCAAATACCGACCCCATGTGATTTATAATATCCAATAAAAATAGATCCGTATTTTACTTTAAAATATGTCGTAAGTTGTTTGTGTATCATTTATATAGATTTAGGATTCATTATTCCAGTTGATTATATACATACTGATTAATAAATAAATATTAAATAATAATATACACTATTTTAATATAATTACTATAAAGTTTAAATTTAAATTTAATATTACTATTAAAACATAAATTCAATACAAAACAAATTGCTTGAATGTTATAATTAATTATATTTATGTATATCTACTATTTTTATTGGATATTATAATACTACAATTATTTATATCACGATTATTTTAGGAGGTCGGTAATAGGAGAAGGGGGTCGGTATTAGGTACATGTATCCGATTACTGACCCCCCTATATATGTTTATATAATATGTAAATATAATAATAACAAAATTTAAAAATAGCTACATTATTCATTGCCAAAATTTTACCCTAATTACAAAATTTCAAATAAATATATTTAATATTGAATAAGTTATTACAAATAATCATTTAGGGGTCGGTAATCGGAGACTTTCCCCTACCTAATACGGACACCCTATAACCAATCAGCGCGCAGCGTATAAACTATTCTGATTTTCATAAAAATTGCGTGCGTCATAATATTGACCAATTAATACCACCAATAAAGCTAAATCTATAATTTGTATTATATAGATACTTAAATTGTATTATTAATTAAAAAATAAATAAATTATTAACTAATTAAATTAGAATAAATTGTTCATAAAATTAATTATAAATAATGTAATTGTAAGATGTTTGATTGATTCATCAATAATATATAGTTTATTAGTGGTATATAGGGTTTCTGTATTATAACACAGGGTGTCCGTATTCGGACATGGGTACCGAATACGACACCCCCGTTATTTATTAAATAAAAAGATTAAATACAATATCTATAATATCTATAATATCATATAATATTGATATATTGTAATTTTTGAATAAAAATAATGAGTCATAATATGTTAAGATAATTTATTGTTAAAGTGTCCGTATCACCTTCCCCTACAATACACATAATTAGGTTAATTATTGCATATTATTATAATAGTATGATATACATTTAGCATTAATATTTTATCAATGCAAATCAATGCAAACACTTATATTTAAATTAACGATTTCAATATGATTATATAAAAATCACAATATTATTTAATACACATTATATTATTTAGAATATAGACATAAATAATATAGATAAAAATCTTCGTAATTCAAAATGAATTTATACATAAATTCGTATTTTTAATAAAATATATCTTTCTTATTAATTCATCCTAAACTATCTTATCCCAGATTACCTGTATTCATATTTGGTTAAGTTAGTATTTAATAAAGAGTATTTGTATTTATTTTGAATACAAATTACATATATATTTTAATTTCCTACTCGTATTTATACAAGGTATTTGACCTCCTCTGATAATAAAATTCTCTAACCGTATGCTATACAGAGAAACCTGATAGGCTACTAACAGGCTTGCAGTCATTGCCGAACATTTCTGTTACGTAGAGAGCATTAAGTTCAAAAGTTATTCCATTCGATTCGACCGTATTCAAAAACACTATTTAAAGTTTATAATATAATTAATTATAAATGTCTTGCTATATGATAACTGCATGGAAAAATGTATTAATGATTGATATTTGTAGTGAGAATATCGTTATTTTATATATAAGAATACAAATAAAATATGAGTATATGCAGATAATAATATATTATAATATATATATATATATATATATATATATATTATAATATATTATAATATATCATCTGCGTATACTCATACTTTATTTGTATTCTTATATATATAAAATATGAGTATATGCAGATAATAATATATTATAATATATATATATATATATATATATATATATATATATATATATATATATATATATAGTATAATATATTATCTGCGTATACTCATACTTTATTTGTATTCTTATATATAAAATAACGATATTCTCATTTGACTATAGTAAATATTATTTTGAAGCCCATATTTAAGAGGAACATATCATACACGTGTGTTAACGCTAGTTGACCACTGATCCACGATGCCGACCTAGCCACTATAGTTATTCGATGTACTAGTTATTCGATGAAAAAAATAAGAAATCTCAATAGAATATTACAAAGAAATGCATTCGTATTTAGATGAAATGATTAATAGAAATGATATTACCTATAATCTATCTAATAAATGCATATAAATTATGAATAAACTTGAAAGCAGTGAAATATATCTTGGAAAATATAAAGAAAATATTTTCTACTGTCAAAATATTTATGAAATTAATCATTGTAATTACAGGTCTTAATACCAAAAAGTTTAGTTGAATATGAAAAATGTGTTAGTAACATGCGCATTGTAAAGAAGTGGCTAAGAAATTCAATGGGGTAAAATAATAGAGCTAGAGAGAAAGTTTCTCTTTAGCTCTATGGAAAAAAGAAACAATATAGTTGAATGATATGTATTATTAACAATGATACTAGAGATGAATTAAACATATATGTCATCATTTGTAAAGAAATCAGAAAGATTATAGAAGATGTTTTCATTTCATTAAAGCTACCATTTATTACACATATACAAAATGTACACACAATGTAAACAACTATAGTTATATATACAGTGTATATTATACACACAAATATATATATATATATATATATATATATATATATATACACACAAATATATGTTTATATATATAGGTCCTACACATAATATATTATAAATTAGGGGACTCCATTATGAAATATACCTTCCTGCGCCCCTAGGTCTAGGCATTTATAGTGAATGGTGTTGTCACAGCCATCATATGAAATGTCATCATCAGGAGTGGAGACATCATTGCACTTCAGGTAGGACATGGTAGCTATAAGATGGAGCAGGAAACACGTTGGCGAGATCCAACTATCGATGCCGCAACAGGAGCAGTCGTGATGTAGAAACCGTTATGAAGAAGGCCAGATGACACAGCACGTGATGTTAGAAGCAGCTGTGCAGGTAGCTGTATGGGTATATATATTATGTTATTTCTTTTGATATACTTGACTCTCCTTTTATATTTAGTGACTGTAGTAATATTGAATACGCCTACTATACATATATAGCGTGACTAAGCCACGCCTATTACAAATGACTTACGAGACTCACTTACTACTTAATGCACAACTAATAAACACCTATACCTAATTATATATATATTATCTATCATAATACAAGATACGAGATACGGCACTTCCAGATAAGGTTAGTCACGTATATATGTATAGTAGTCTATATTAACTCATATTCAATATCATAAATACTACATGGTGACAGCGGTCAAGTTATACTAATTAATATATTATTGTTGTATATAATATTTTACTATTTAGTTAACCGTACCTAAAATCGTTATACATATAAAAAGTACATATTATACTTTATTACACGTTGAAAATATATATATTAGTTATATAAATATATATAGTGCATGTAAAAATATTATTTATTATATATCGCGTACATATTATAATCATATGGAAAATTACCAAATTAGAGAAAATTAAAAAAAAAAAAAAAAAATCCAATTAAAAAAAAAAAAAAAAAAAAAAATAAAATTTCGATAAATTTAATTCGTTAATTTTCAAACAAAAGAATTATAAATTCTATAGAAAACGAATGATTTATTTTAATTGCTGATTTTAATTGCTGATTTATATATATTCTAGAAACATTGAAGTTATATTAGATTTATATTGGATTTATTTATATCAATATTTATATAAAATTATATAAATCTTTAAAATTATATAAAATTATATAAATCTATAAAATTATATAAAATTATATATATAGATTTAATACAATGTTAGATAGAATACCTAATGCTTTAGACGTAAGCAAAGGACCCACAGAATGGAAAAGGTGGAAACAAAATTATGAGATTTATGCATGTGCAAATGAATTAGAGAAAAAGTCAAGTAAAGTCCAAATAGCTAACTTCCTATATGCGATAGGAGAAGATGCAGTAGACATCTATAATTCATTTGATATTGAACAAAAATATGACAAAGACAATAAAGAAAGTGAACTAAAAATAGAAACTATAATGGAAAAATTCGATAGCCATTTCATACCTAAAGTGAATACTACTTATGAAAGGTATTGCTTTTTTAAAAGACAACAACTAATAGATGAAAATATTGAAAGTTATTACAGTTGTATAAAGATATTAGCAAAATCATGTGCCTTTAAAGACATGAAGGAGTCCCTTATTAGAGACAAAATAATAATCGGTATGAATGACGAAACACTCAGATAGAGGTTTTTACAAGAATCTTGCAGCAAAGAATTAACGGCAGAACAAATAGTCGAATCATGCAAGATGAAACAGATAGCAGATATCACAGATATCAGATATCACGACAGCAGAATGAAGAAATTACTAGAAAACCGACTATAGAATACGTGAAGACTGATTACAAGAAGAAAGAATACAAGAAAGAATTCAAGAATAAAGATTACGAATACAAGAAACCAGCAGAGCGAAAGACTTGTGGTAAATGCGGAAGGACGCATGAATTTAGAAACTGTCCAGCATATAAGTCGAAATTCCATAAATGCAACAAAGAGGGACATTGGGCAAAGCTATGCAGAAAACCAAGTGAACGAGCACATACAAAAACTTATGAGAATTACGAAGTTAAAACAAGTATAGATACTAAGAAGCCGACAGGAAATTATAAGTTCCTAGGAGAAATAAAGGTTCCAGATATTAAATCGTGGACAAAATTAATAAAAGTCAAAACGCCAGGATTTAACCAAACATGTGAGTTTAAAATAGACACAGGAGCAAGCGCAACTATTCTCCCTTATAATAGAAAGTTACCCGAACTTATAAAAAGTAACATAGAACGGAGAGGACCAGGAATGGTGTCATTAGAGATAGTTGGAATGTTTACGGCCGAAATGACGGACAAAGAAAGTACAATAAGAGAAAATATCTACGTATTAAAAAACCAACACATTGGTTTATTATCGAGAAACATGTCTATTAAATTAGGACTGGTAAAACTAATAGGAGAAATTCACCCACATAAAGAATTATTTGAAGGACTAGGGGAATTAAAGAGAAAATATAAAATCCAAATCAAGAAGGAAGCGAAACCATATTCCATTTACGTACCAAGACCCGTACCAATACATTTACAAACGCGAGTTAAAGAAGAACTTGATAAAATGATAAAGTTAGGAGTGATAGAAGAAGCTATGTACCCAACTGAATGGTGTTGCCCTATGGTAGTGGCTATGAAGTCACATGGATGAGAACTTAAATGAAGTACTCAACCGCATAGAAGAGGCAGGAATGACATACCTAAGAATCATATACAAGAGGTTATGAAGGAGATACACAGAGGACACCAAGGTATTAACAAATGCCAGGCAAGAGCTAGAAATAGCGTATGGTGGATAGGAATTAATAAGGACATCGAAAAAATGGTTAGAAATTGCTCGACATGTCAAATATATGGGCCAATAATCCGAGAACCTTTAGAGATTATACATACACCTAAACATGCATGGGAAATAGTGGGAACAGACTTATATACCTACGAACGTAGAAAATATATAATCGTAGTCGACTACTATTCCAGATATTTTGAAACGATGCTTCTAAGAAGCGAAAAATCAATAGACACAATAAATGCTTTAAAATCTATTTTCGCTAGACATGGTATCCCTGAGACCTTAGTATCAGATAATGGTAGTCAATATATTAGTCAAGAATTTAAATAATTCCAAGAGAAATATGGATTCCAAGCGATTAAATCATCTCATAAACATCCACAAGGTAATTCAGTAGCAGAAAGAGCTATAAAAACGATAAAGGGTATTCTAGAAAAAGAAGAAGATCCCTACCTAGGACTACTCTCATACAGAAGTACACCACTCAGCTTTGGAAGATCACCAGTAGAACTTCTGATGAACAGAAAATTACGAACTACAGTAGTTGATCTTAAATTAGATAATTACATGAATAAAGAAGACCACTGTATATTTAGGGACAAGAACGAAAATAAGAAATTAGAAATCAAAAGAAACAGAGACAATAAGTATACTAAAAACTTACGAAAGATAGAAGACGGGGAAGATGTATACATTAGGGACCTAGATAGAATGGCAACCGTTATCAACACAACACCCGAGAGTACAAGATCATATAATCTCAGAACGGAGAAACAAGATGTGAGAAGGAATAGATGCCAGCTCATACCCACGAATGGATCTACATACACCACTAGATCAGGAAGGCATGTAAAACCTCCAGATCGCCTTATAGAGGCTTAGTTTAAAACTAAGCACACAAATGGGTGGTAGAAATATTATTTTATACGTAATGTTATTTATTATATTGTTATACTTATATTGTCAATTTATTATTATTATTATATATTATAATGCTTATATTATATACTTAGTAGAGGGATGTAGTAATATTGAATACGCCTACTATACATATATAGCGTGACTAAGCCACGCCCATTACAAATGACTTACGAGACTCACTTACTACTTAATGCACAACTAATAAACACCTATACCTAATTATATATATATTATCTATCATAATACAAGATACGAGATACGGCACTTCCAGATAAGGTTAGTCACGAATATATGTATAGTAGGCTATATTAACTCATATTCAATATCATAAATACTACAGTGACCATGTAAAACACTCCAAAAACATTTCAAAAATTAATCTGCAATTGTTCATCAATTCTGTATATGCTTATATATCTATTCATAATACATCTTTAGCGAATTACATATCTTATGATAATTTTAATGACGAATTACGATATTCCCTTGATGCACATTCACCTTTAATAATTAGTACCAATAAATATGGTGTTCACTCTCCTTGGTTTAACAATGACCTTGTTCTTCTAAGGAGAAGACTTCGCTATAATCAGTTGAAATTCAAACGATGCAAATATTTTACCCATCTTGAATCTTTCAAAAATATAAAATTATCAGCAGCAAAATCTTCATTCTATATTGATAAACTTAATAAGTATTGTACTTCTTCCAAAGAAGCTTTTAAATTAGATTTTTCTCTAATTGGTAAAAATCGTAATAAAAAACTACTAGTTGGTTCTGATGATAATCTGTTTTTTATTTGTTGACTTTTTTCAAAATAAAGTTTTAAAAATAATAGAAGATCTTCCTGTAGTAGATTCTATTTATTTTGAAAGTCCACCCTCTTTCTTTGATACTCACTGGTATTGTTTTAATTTACCCACTTCTTCTGTTGTCCTTTCTCTCATATCTTGTTTGAAATCCAATTCCCCACTTGATACTCTTCCTCTTAATTTACTTCGTATATTATCTCCCTATCTAATTTATATAATTCGTGTATCATTATCTTCATCCTTTAACCACAATCGATGAAGTATGTTTACATCACTCCGATATTAAAGAAACATGATCTCGATTCTTCCGTACTATCCAAATATCGTCCTGTTTCGCAATTATCATCAATTTCTAAGACTATGGAACGCATAGTTGCTCGTCAGCTTATTGATTATATCATATCGAACTCTATTGTGGATTGCTTTCAGAATGTAAACCTTCTCAATCGTAGTACAGAAACTGCCATAAACATTGTGTTTAACGATATTATACTATCTATGGATAATAAGGCTTCTTGTTATTTGGTTCTTCTTGATCTGTCTAGTGCCCTTGATACGTTAAATCATAGGATGCTTTCTTACCTTCTACGTGAAATAGGTATTCATGGACAGGTTCACAACTGGTTGATGTAATTTGTATCTAATAGAATATCTCCTGTAAAGATCAAGTCATATTTGTCGGCTCCATTTGATAACACTCATGGCGTTCCTCAAGGATCAGTACTGAGTCCGATTCTCTTTATTTTGTATATTCTTCCCATTAATTTGATTTTTTTTAAATACACATATATTCGTTATCACCTCTTTGCTGATGACTTACAAATTTATACTTTTTTTCCACATGGTTCTGATATTGACATAATTCAACTTTCAATTGCTAACTGTATTAATGATGTAATCTATTGGTTTTCTTGTAATTTACTTGCATTATATATTACTAAAACTGATAGCATTATACTTTCTAGATATCTGTCATTAATTACTCTCACTCATCCATTCCTTATCTCACTTCCTATCTCAAACACCATCACTACTCTAGGTTATACTATAAATAATGCATTAGATTACTCAGTACATATATCAAATACTGTCCGCACTGCTAATTATTTCCTGTATAATATAGGCAAGGCTAGCCTCGCGAGCTCGCTCTAAGCTAACATTTAATTTAACTAAATCAGTATTACATTCATTAGTATTTAGTCGACTTAGATATTGTAATTCGCTTTTCATTAACATTCCGCAAAAACTGATGAAAAAATTCGATTCAATACAACGTAAAGCTGTTCGCATATTATTCAAGCTAAAGCGTAGTGATTTAACCATATCTATACATTCCATAATGGCGACTCTCGGGTGGTTGAAGTTTCGAGATTTATGCAAGTTTCGACTTCTTTGCATTACTCACAAGGCTATATACAAAGACGTTATATATTAATACGGCTTCGCCCCTTAGATGTATATGGCTATATATATGGGAGTTCCGTCATACCTATCGAAGGGACTCATAATTCGAACAACTACTCGTCCGAGTCGCAAATGTGAGCTGATGAAACTCTCTGTACCGCTTGTCTCATCTATGTATGCAGATGTTGCTTTCACTGTTGCTGCTCCGAAGTACTGGAACAGTCTTCCCGATGAATTACGGACCATGTCATCATTTATTACTTTTAAATGTCGACTACATACATATTTGTTATCATTATAATGTCTTTTTTTTAATTTATTATTATTTGTGTAACTATTTATTTATTTTATTATTTCAACTTGACGCATATAAACGTCCATCGTTTTCTGAGTCAATAAACCTTTCTATTATTATTATTTATTATTATTATATATAGGCAGGCTAGTATCTGCGTTCTATAGTATTCGAGTAGGGGTAATAACTAATCGAATATGGTAGGTTGTTCTCGGCTGACTACCTAGAATAAATCTGCAGTGGGAGCCTTCCACTGGGAAGTCCATTGAGTCTTGAGTCCACTGATTATATATATATATATATATATATATATAATATATATATATATTATATATATATATGGGTGTTTATTATAATTAGTAATCTCATTTTATCAATAGATGTATCATACACTGTATACCAAATATTTTCCGAAGGAAAGATATAGGATACCTAACAATTACGCGAAATCGTGTAATTCGAATTTGTATACAAAATACTCTGGTGCCACCTATAGCGGGTTACTTTTAGGAACTATGTGTTATTTATAATGTAAATTCGTATTTAACTATATACTTTTAAAATGTTAAATAATATGCTTTAAATTAATATTTATATGATGAAAACTAAGTGTTCCTTACTAATATATAACAAACAAATATGATATGTATGTTTTAAATGCTATAAGTATATATTTAGTGAGTAAAAGCTAATTTATATTGCATGTAATTTAATAGAGCAATGAAAACATTGTTGTATGCAAACAGAGCCGAACCTAAATCTATTTCAGTGATTTCGATAATACTGCTAGCAGCGGTTGGGGCTATTACTAAATTACGTTGCATGCATAGGGAGTGTTATATCTTTGCTTCGCAAAATCTTTGCTGTATACTATATAGTGATATAAATTACCCAGCAAACAGGAATAGCACCCTTAAAGCACCCATAAAGCATCTTAGTTGAGCACCATTTTACACACATGCTTTAAATAATGCTCAACTAGTTAAGCACCTATATAACACCTATATGGCATTATTAAAGCATTTTTACATGTCTTATGGGTGCTAAATTAAAGAACCTTTATGGAATTATTAAAGCATTTTTACATGTCTTATGGGTGCTAAATTAAAGAACCTTTATGGAATTATTAAAGCATTTTTACATGTCTTATGGGTGCTAAATTAAAGCACCTTTATGGCATTATTAAAGCATTTTTACATGTCTTATGGGTGCTAAATTAAAGCACCTTTATGGCATTATTAAAGCATTTTTACATGTCTTATGGGTGCTAAATTAAAGCACCTTTATGGCATTATTAAAGCATTTTTACATATCTTATGGGTGCTAAAGTAAAGCACCTTTATGGCATAATTAAAGCATTTTTACATGTCTTATGGGTGCTAAATTAAAGCATATTTATGGCATTATTAAAGCACTTTTACATGTCTTATGGGTGCTAAATTAAAGCATCTTAATGGCATAAGTAATTTCATTAGAATCATTTCCTGGAACGGGAACGGATATAAAAGTAGGAACGGGAACGCAGAAAGGAACGGTTACAGAATAATGAACGGGAACGAGAACGCGTAGACAGAAATATAGTAACTTTACAAGTATGGAGATTTATATAGTATTAATTCAAGATATTTTTTATATTTATTTATAATCTATTACAATATAAATAAATTTATAGGATAATCATAAGTAGTAGGTTGAGTGAATATTTGGGGTTGGGAGGTAGTACTCGAGTAACGTTTAAACACATCTGAACGCATGCAGCGTCGTAATATAAAAGTCATGATGACTACATTTTCACATTATATTCCTTCATACAGAATATTTATTCCACGTTCTATTAAATACTAAATATAATATAAGATTGCATATGGAATCATGCTACTAGCATGTATCTAATGAGGGCTTCACAGAGATTCTATGATAATCACGAAGGCAGCAGACTGCTATTGTCATCTCTAAGGCATCATATCATTGATTATCATGGAATTCTGTTGTCATCTTGAAGGCGACAAGTCATTAAATATCATGGACTGCTGTGGATTGATTGATTTTTTAGTTGAAGGGGAAGCAATAACTTCACGAGTGTAATAAATACGAAAAGACCAGTTTTTAAAACTATCCAACTTGAAATATTATAAATATTATTTTTGCGCAGATGTTATAATAATAATGTATTCTATCATACGCTGGCTTTTTTTTATTATAAACATTATATTGTATCATATTGTATAATCATATTGTATATATAGGGAGTGTCATATATTTGCTTCGAAAAATCTTTGGTATAAGTATAAATATTTGCTAACGTTATTGTCATATTGAAGAAGAAAGGTCATAGGTTGATGTTGTCATCTCTAACGCACCACGTTACTAAATATCATGGACTGCTGTTGATGAATTAAGTTTATATTTATCATAATATATAGTTGAAAATATTAATATTTTCTAACGTATTTATTATCTCGAAGGCGAAAGTACATGGACTTCTCTTGTTTATCTTGAAGATGTCGTGTCAATGATAATAATGGATTGCTGTTGTCATCTAGATGGATATATAATATATTTATAATATATTTAATAAGTTAAATTAATAAGTTTAGAGTTTATACCGAGCTTATACGATGAAGATGCCTATCTATATTTTATAAGTTATAACATTATAACGCATCGTCGTGTTGACTGTGCATTGTAGGCTAGTCTGTAGCCTTTGATTTCAAAATACGGGTTTTATTGCTAACAACCTATATTCACATATTTTTATAAATATAACATATTCAAGATAGCAAATAAAATAAGATAACCAAATAAAAAATGGTATAAACTACATTATTTTATTATTCAATAAGTAATGTATAAGATAATATAATCACTACCAATATACTAGCTCTAGCCATAAACATAGTCATATATGAGGGTATACCCACATAATCCAAACTTTGAAATCATAGACTACATTGCTCAGAAACTATCGTTGGCACCCATCTATGAAAACTGCAATACCATGATGTACTCCATAAGTTGAAAAGTCCATAAAAATTATCTCGCACAATGTTAATTTAAATAATTATTTATAAATAGTAGAATTGATATTGAACACTAAATCACCAAACCAAATTAAAACACTCCAAACGAGATAAGGGGTTACCTTACATATTATATAGTATATAATATAGGTATAATTAATATTAATATTTAAAAAAAACTAATCAATTATAAATTAAATCCTAGTTATAGTAGTATATATTAAAAATCACACGCGCGAGCGATCTAAATAACAATAGTTACGGTTTTAAATAGATCGCGAAATTTGGTATATATTTTATGTTTTCATAATTATTATAATTTCAAATTATCTTTGATAGTATAAACATATATATTTATAAATATAGTATAATAATTATACTAATTCATAAGTATACTATAATAAACAAATTACTAGAATATATATTTCTACTGTTAAATATACTATATTATTATAATAATCATATGTAAAGAATAATAATTATGAACATATAAAATGTATACGTATATTATTATAGTTATTATGTATCTATAGTAAATTATATATATATATATATATATATATATATATATATATATAGGTTATTATATAACCATTATATATATAGGTTATTATATAACCATTATATATATTAAATATATATTTAATTAAATATATATAATGTGTTATATATAGGTTATTATATAACCATTATATATATATTTAATATATATAATATATTTAATATATATAATATATTTAATATATATAATATATTTAATATATATATATAATTATTATTATAATAATATATAATGTATTATATATATATATATATATATATCAGTATTATGTGTACACGTTGGTTTAACAAATACGCATAGCTAAGCTATGACACGCCCATATATAGAGGCGGGCGTCTCAACTCCGAAAGCGCGCGCTCAGATATCGAATAAACTATTAGTCATAGATTTTTGGCGCCCCTAGTCTGTGTCTACGATATTTATTAGAGGTTAAAGTAACTTTAACTTAAAGTTTAACTATATTTAATAATAATTATTGAAATCTTAGATTTAATCTACTAAAATTGGTTTTACATCTAATTATTGGAGTTCGTAATTGCATTCGAGTTGGTGTGAAACCCCTTTTACAATTAAGCATTAATTTTATTTTAAATGTTGGATTTAAATATTAGAGTTAAACTTTAAAGTTAAAGTTAAACCCCTTTTATAATAACGATATTATAATAATAATTATAATAATATGATATTATTAATATTAAATATCGGATATTTTAAATATAGTTACAACAGTATATATATATATATATATATACAATTATATTATTATATAATATAATAATATGTCTACTTACTATTTTGTTGTACTTTAATGTCTTAGAAATTGAATTATATGATATATGAAAACTTAGATTTCAAATTAATTTTTAATTATATTGGTTGTTGATAAATATTAACAAAGATTATAAGCTTTGTATATTACAGAATACAGTATAATACAGAATTATTAAATGCATAGATTTATATTTTATATTGTAAACTATAAATCGATGGTGAAAAACACATATTTTGCTATATATATTTGCAATATATACATATATTTATAGTTTATATATGTATACTAGCCGTACCCGACTTTTTGATTGTTTTTCTATCTATTGTGTATTAATTATAGCTATTCTTTATTCTGCATTATTATTTTTTTAATATTTCAAAAATTATTTGAAAAATAAAACAAAATATTTAAAAAAATACAAAATATATTTCAAAATATTACAAAATATATTTTAAAAATATGTCGAAAATATTTTAAAAAAAATATAAAAATATTTCAAAAAAATATTGTTTTTTTCAAAAATGTCAATAAAAATATCCAACAAATATTTTAAAAAAGCATCATGATATTTTTTTCGACTTAACTTGGTACAACATTCAAAAATGTAGGGTGTTTTAATATAAATGCTTAAATATGCTTAAATATGAATGCCATAATAATGTTTTATAGGTGCTTTAATACAATGTAAATGCTTTACAGGTGCCTTAAATGCTTTAAATATAAATGCTTAAACATGCTGAAATATGCTTAAATATGAATGCCATAATAATGTTTTATAGGTGCTTTAATACAAGGTAAATGCTTTACAGGTGCCTTAAATGCTTTAAATATAAATGCTTAAACATGCTGAAATATGCTTAAATATTAATGCCATAATAATGTTTTATAGGTGCTTTAATACAAGGTAAATGCTTTACAGGTGCCTTAAATGCTTTAAATATAAATGCTTAAACATGCTGAAATATGCTTAAATATGAATGCCATAATAATGTTTTATAGGTGCTTTAATACAAGGTAAATGCTTTACATGTGCCTTAAATGCTTTAAATATAAATGCTAAAATATGCTGAAATATGCTTAAATATGAATGCCATAATAATGTTTTATTGGTGCTTTAATACATGGTAAATGCTTTACAGGTGCCTTAAATGCTTTAAATATAAATGCTTAAACATGCTTAAATATGCTTAAATATTAATGCCATAATAATGTTTTATAGGTGCTTTAATACAAGGTAAATGCTTTACATGTGCCTTAAATGCTTTAAATATAAATGCTAAAACATGCTGAAATATGCTTAAATATGAATGCCATAATAATGTTTTATAGGTGCTTTAATACAAGGTAAATGCTTTATAGGTGTCCTAAGGGTGTTTTAATATAAATGCTTAAACATGCTTAAATATTAATGCCATAATAATGTTTTATAGGTGCTTTAATACAATGTAAATGCTTTATAGGTGTCCTAAGGGTGTTTTAATCATGCATAATGCTTTATTGGTGCTTTAAGGGTGCTATTCCTGTTTGCTGGGTATACCGAGATTTTTGATGCAGAGCCGAGACTTTAATTTTCGGAAACAAAAACGAGCCCGAGCTAAGATGAGACTCTAGCAAAACGATCGCGAGCCGAGCCGAGACTCTAGCCAAACGAACTCAAGCCGAGTTGATACTCTTACAAATAATAACCAATCCGAAATGATGCTTTTTTGAAGTTACATTTTAATACTAATTATTATATATTTCACATTTATATCAATTTAAAAAAAATTATAGTCGCCGACTTCGCGATTCAGTGAATAAATGTCATCTAGTAATGAAATAATACCGATCTTTTTGATGCCGAGCCGAGACTTTCATTTTCGGAAAAAAACGAGCCCGAGCCGAGATGAGACTTTATACAAATGATCCCGAGCCGAGCTGATACTCTAACAAAACGAGCCTGAGCCGAGTTAAGACTTTAGGTAACTGAGACTGAGACTGCATCATTCTTTAGATTTTAGTATAGTTTACATATGTGATATCACTAGTGTATACTAGTGATGTAAATGATGCTCAAATCTAAAGCATGATGCAGTCTCAGTATTAGTTACCAAAAGTCTCAACTCGGCTCGGGCTCGTTTTGTTAGAGTCTCGGCTCGGCTCGGGCTCGTTTTTTTTCCGAAAATGAAAGTCTCGGCCTGACATCAATAACCAAAAGTCTCGGCTCGGCATCAAAAAGCTCGGTATTATTTACACCACTAGATGAAATTTACATTATTATTCACTGAATCGCGAAGTTGGCGCAGATTATTTTTTTTTAAATTGATGTAAATCTGAAATATATAAAAATTAGTATTAAAATGTAATTTCAAAAAAGCATGCTTTTTCGATACATTTTTAGATGCATCATTTCGACTCGGGCTCGTTTGGCTAGAGTCTCGGCTCGGCCTGGGCTCGTTTTTTATCCGAAAATGAAAGTCTCGACTCGGCATCAAAAACCATAGTCTCGGCTCGGCATCAAAAGCTTGGCATCATTTACATCCCTACAATCCCATACACTATAGTGTATACACATATATGCATTGATGTGTGAATAATATTAACTGAATATAAACATATAATCTATCCCTTAACTGTATACGCTAGCGCGTTCGCCGCCCGCCTCAATTGCTGGTACATTTTGAAAACCGTTCCCAACTCGTGCATCTACAAAATTGTACCGGTAATTGCAAGTCAAACAAAAGATTATTTCGATTATATTTAAGGTAAATCATTACATATGATATCATTATCATATATCATTATATATATAATTATTAAATAATTATAGTATTATATTATAAATATGTATTCTATAAGTATATCTAAATTATAATTTAATGTAAATATAAGTATATTTAAGGGATATCACAGTGTATACATATTGCAATTTTTGAGTTTTTTATGATTAGATTCAGTTATTATTTATATTGTGTGCTCACAGCGTACGCCGTAGGGCCTACGTAATAGAAATTTTCCTAAGAAAAGTCGATGGTGAATTTTTCCACCATTGTAGAACGTATTCATTAACATCTATACTATCTTATTTGTCATATAAATTTAATTCTTCATATAAATACAAAATAATTATTTATTTAAAAATGAATGCTACAAGTATTCTTATTTCCGAAAAATGTAGGTAATATAGAATACTAACATCATGTACTTTCCTTTTATTTTTTCTATTCCACATAATATCTCAAAATCTGATAATTTTGTTGTTGTTGAATCACATTGAATTTCTTCAATTACAGGAAGCTTCAAGATGCTTGTATATTATATTATTAAATATATATTCAAAAATATAATTAATTTAAAAAATATAATTATAAAATAAAACGTAATACAGTATTAATTTTAAATGCTAACATTGTTATTATAAATATTTTCTTTAATTTTCTGTACTTCATAATTTGTAAATTTACTAATAATAAATCTTGGATCTAGAAAAGTCGATACTTGTAAAAATGATAATGTTTTTTATCATTATTCCTACAATTGTATATATTACATAGCTAAAGAGCTAATAGAGTTAAAGCTAATAGAGAACAAAGAAACTATATTTAATATAATATTACAATGAAAACCCCGCTACAATATTTTCTTCAAATCTTTTATATACTTTTTTATCAATTCTATATGATATAGTTTTATAATTAAAATAATGTGATCTATGAATATATAAATATATATAAGTGTGTTTATATTAATATAAATTTGTCATCATTATTATGAATTACATTACATTTCATTACATTTATTAACAATTAAATACACACTACAATATTGATAAACCCCACTTCAATATTTTCTTAAAATATTTTATATACCTTTTTTTCAAATCTATATATAATATCATATATGATATATAATTTTATAGTTTTATAATTAAAATATTGTGATCTATGAAAATATAAATATATAAATTTATATATATATATATATATATTATGAATTACATTTCATTACATTTATTAACAATTACATATACATACACAAACCTATTCATAAATATATAAAAATAATATTGATAGATTTTATTATTTAATTTCATAACATAATAGTTTATTCTTATAATTTTAATTTTAAAATATGGAAAAATCATAAATGAAATAAATATAATTGTTATGGATAAAAACTAATATTAATAGATGATAATTAATTAATTTCATAAAAACAATATTTATTATTATAATTTTAATTCTAATATATGGAAATATCATAAATGAAAGAAATATAATTGTTATGGATAACAATAATATTAATATATTATAATTAATTAATTTCTATATTTAATTGTTATGGATAAAAACTAATATTAATAGTTGATAATTAATTAATTTCATAAAAACAATATTTCATTCTTATAATTTTAATTCTAATATATGGACAAATTATAAATGAAATAAATATAATTGTTATGGATAAAAACTAATATTAATAGATGATAATTAATTAATTTCATAAAAACAATATTTATTGATTGATTGATTGATAATTTATTTAAGCAAATACATTCGAAAATATAATCGAAAGTATAAAGTATAAATATTTGCTAACGATAACATACGTTATAGAAATAAATAAAGAATAATACGAAATTAAAAAATTAAGGAAATTAAAACGTTTTACAGTTACCGTAAAATTAAACGAAAAACAATCGAAAGTAGAAATAAATCATATAGTAAAAATAAACGAAAAATGATCAAAATAGAAATAAAAGATAGCATAAAAATAATCGAAAATAGAAATAAAATACATTATTTTGTAAGTGGCATCGAAATATTCAATTTCTACTTTAACTTTATAGAATTCTTCATCTTGTACCCTGTTTTAGTAATAAATTATTAGTTATATAATTTAATATTTAAATGTTAAATTTTAAATGTTAAATTTTAAATATATTATAAACAGAACATATTAAAAATCAAATAAACCAATACTAGAATGAAATAAACAAATAATGTAATACTTACCAAAATCTGTAATAATAGTAGGTACTTTATTAATTTATATTTATATTTTAATTGTATAATAAATTTGAAACATATATATATATATATAAAAACAGAACAAGTTACAAATAAAATAAACCAATATACCTATACAAAAACAGTTAATAACAAAACATACCAATAATATTACGAAACAAAATAATATAATACTTATCACTATAATCTGAAATAATAGAAAATTATTAATATTGTATTTTAGTAATATAATACATTTGAAACATATTTACAAAATATATATAAAACAAACATATAATACCGAACAAACAAAAGTAAAATAATACTTCACACTTTATCTGTAATAATAATGAATTATTAATTTTATATTATAGTATATTTGAAATATAGATATAAAAACCTAAATTTTCTATAACAAAAACACATTAAAAAAAACCAGAAGAGATAATGCAATAATCTAGATACAAAATGAAACATAAATCAATATAAAATTATAAAATTCTGTTAAAAAAAAGTATTTTGTCGAAACAGATTTTGTTTATTTTATTTTTAAAAGATGAAACAGATACAGATTTTATTAT
Organism: Osedax fenrisi; assembly: GCA_964019155.1. Classification (NCBI taxonomy): domain Eukaryota; kingdom Metazoa; phylum Annelida; class Polychaeta; order Sabellida; family Siboglinidae; genus Osedax; species Osedax fenrisi. Next base: position 6,862,729 of record OZ025239.1, read on the forward strand.
ATCATTATTTAATGAATTCCATATATTAACTGATCTATTATTAATTATATTTTGAATTGTATTATCATAATTATGTATTACATTTAATTTTTTACAATTACCTCTAGTTCTACAATTATTCGAAATGTTAAGAATATCAGATATATTTATATCTGTATAATTATTTGAAATTTTAAAAATTGTAGTTAGATCTATTTTTAACCTTCTAAGTTCAAGTGATTCTAATTTAAAATATACCAATCTCTCTATATATGTTTTATAATTAATATTTGATGAATTTGTATATCCTACGCATCTTGTAATTAATCGTCTAGTAAATAATCTTTGCACTCTTTCAATTTGGTCTATGAGACTACGAAATTTACTAACCTTTGAAAAAGGTGACCAAATTATGGATGCATATTCTAAAATTGGTCTGCAATAAATTTGATATGCATTTAATAATACTCTAGGGGATTTTGTAGTAATGCATCTAAAAATTGAATTCAAAGAAAAATAAGCTTTTTTACAAATATAATCAATATGTTTATTAAATAAAAGGTTATTTTCAAATATTATTCCTAAATCTTTATAAAAAGTAACGTTTTCTAATTGTGTATTATTTATAAAATATTTTGATGGAGTAACCTTCCCTAAAGTCATAACTGCACATTTTGATAATGAAATATTTAATTGCCATTTATTTACCCATTGTGAAAATAAATTTAAATTATTTTGTAAAAGAAATCTGTCACTCTCAGATGCGTATGAAAAATATATTTTTGTATCATCGGCAAATAAATCAATATGAATTTTTGAAGAGAATATACTAGGAAGATCATTAATATATAATACAAATAAAATTGGACCTAAATCCGATCCTTGTGGTACTCCAGATTTTACAATAGAACTATTTGAATTTTATAATTTTAATTCTAATATATGGAAAAATTATAAATGAAATAAATATAATTGTTATGGATAATAACTAATATTAATAAATGATAATTAATTAATTTCATAAAAACAATATTTATTATTATAATTTTAATTCTAATATATGGAAAAATTATAAATGAAATAAATGTAATTATTAAATTAATATTATTAATAGATGATAATTAATTAATTTCTTCATAAAAACAATATTTTATTCTTATAATTTTAATTCTAATATATGGAAAAATTATAAATGAAATAAATATAATTGTTATGGATAAAAATAATATTAATAGATGATAATTAATTAATTTCATAAAAACAATATTTTATTCTTATAATTTTAATTTTAATATATGGAAAAATCATAAATGAAATAAATATAATTGTTATGGATAACAACTAAAATTAATAGATGTTAATTAATTAATTTCATAAAAACAATATTTTATTCTTATAAATTTAATTTTAATATATGGAAAAATTATAAATGAAATAAATATAATTGTTATGGATAATAACTAATATTAAATTAATATTATTAATAGATGATAATTAATTAATTTCTTCATAAAAACAATATTTTATTCTTATAATTTTAATTCTAATATATGGAAAAATTATAAATGAAATAAATATAATTGTTATGGATAAAAACTAATATTAATAAATGATAATTAATTAATTTCATAAAAACAATATTTATTATTATAATTTTAATTCTAATATATGGAAAAATTATAAATGAAATAAATATAATTGTTATAGATAAAAACTAATATTAATAGGTGATAATTAATTAATTTCATAAAAACAATATTTTATATTCTTATAATTTTAATTCTAATATATGGAAAAATTATAAATGAAATAAATATAATTGTTATGGATAACAATTAATAGATTATAATTAATTAATTTTTATAAAAACAATTTTATATTCTTATAATTTTAATTCTAATATATTATAATTAATTAATTTCATAAAAACAATATTTTATTCTTATAATTTTAATTTTAATATATGGACAAATCATAAATGAAATAAATATAATTGTTATGGATAAAAACTAATATTAATAGATGATAATTAATTAATTTCATAAAAACAATATTTTATTCTTATAAATTTAATTTTAATATATGGAAAAATTATAAATGAAATAAATATAATTGTTATGGATAACAATAATATTAATAGATGATAATTAATTAATTTCATAAAAACAATATGTTATATTCTTATAATTTTAATTCTAATATATTATAATTAATTAATTTCATAAAAACAATATTTTATTCTTATAATTTTAATTTTAATATATGGAAAAATTATAAATGAAATAAATATAATTGTTATGGATAAAAACTAATATTAATAGATTTTATTATTTAATTTCACAAAAATAATAGTTTAATTATTATTAATATTATAATAACTTTTAATATTAGATTTAAGGTAATTATGGGATAAGGGAAAGACTATAATAAAATTCAAATTTTCGCTTGTTAAATATGGCAGTATTAAATTTATAGGCGTCACAATAGATAATATTTGTATAATAAGATAACGCAACAATATATAAACTCTTATAAGGTATAATAAAGGTATCTAAAGATATTTTTTATTTTCATAAACAAATTATAAGTTATGCTTATATGTAACCATCACATTGATAGTATCAATACACATGAATAGAATGAACACTAAATAGAAATGAATTCATTAAATAAATACATTAAATAAATAGGTATATATATAGACATATTTATTTAAATATAGATGGGTTACTGAAAGAGTTGGAAACGGTTTTAAAAAATATTTCCGAGCATATAGTTTGTAGACGAACGTGTGTAGGCAGTCATAAATAAAGATTATAATTATATTATCGAATCACTACATGTATGCATACTGATATTGATAAGTAAACATATATACTCTATAATTTATTTATAAGTGACACTCCATGCCCCCTACACATTTATTCACTCAATATTTGTTGGCTATACTTGTTTGGTGGCACACAGCAGCAATATAATTATATTGATATATACTAAGATTATATAAACTCTTAGTATATAGTATATATCAATATAATAATAATATTGCTGCTATGTGCCACCCAACTAGTATAGCCACAAATATTTAGATATTTACACATGTATTAATAGTATTATTACCTAAATTAATGTTATTTATAAATACCTATAGGTAATACCTATAAGTAATAACCTATAACAACCTATCATAACTTTAAAGTCGTAACAAATTACTTTTCTATATGTCCAGAATGACATCCAATATTACTTTATACCCCCAAATACAGTTATATTTTTATTTTCTTTTGATATATTTTTTTTATTATAAATTAATATTATTCTTATGAAACCTAAACTATTTCCTATATAAAATTTAATATTAATACTAAAAGTTATTAGTAATAATATTATATATTAGTATAATAATAATATAATCTATTAGTAATACTTTATTACAATAACAATATGAGAGATTAAATATACATGGAAATACAACAGGAAATTCTTCAATGTATACATTATATATATATAACATGATATTCAATGAGTCAATATATTAACTTAAATCCACTTGTATTTTCTTACTATGTAACTATATATATATAACATACAATTTATTTTTATAATAACACAATTTTTTAAAATGACATTAATAATTACATTATAATACATGCCAAATATTTTAAACATTAGACAAGTGTAATTTGTATTTATAATAAGTTATACAATTTATATAGGCAACCTATAATTCTTTGATCTACTCCAATAAAATATGAATACATTTTATATCAAATATTTGATATATATCATGATAATTAATACTATTCTTTTTTGTAAGTAAATTGTTATTTTATTATATTACATATGGTATACTATTACATATGGTATACTTTATATAATATAGTCAATAATATTATTAAAAATATTGAAACTAATATTAATTGATATTATATAGTATTGTAATTAATATATTTATCAATAATTTTATTTTTTTGAAGTATATTGTTAATTATTAATTATTTATATTTATATATATTTATATACCTATTGATACATGGTAAACTTTATATAATATACATAATATATACTATTATTAATAATATTTATACCAATATTAAATAATACTATAGTATTGAAATTAATATTTATTTATATAATTATCAATAATTATATATATAAAAAATAAACAAACCAATAAAATAACCATTACAAGAATCTAATCAAAAACCGATTAAAAAAATCCTGCCTTATTAATGTATTATATATTTTAAGTATTCTATATGAAGACATATCTATATTATATAGTAAATATATATATATATATATATATATATATATATATATATATATATATATATATATATATTAATAGCAGTAGTTAAATAGCAGAATTTCATAATTCTTGTAGAAACTTCCAATCATAGACATTATCCGCATCTGTACACATCTGTATAATGCATCTACTATAGTTGTGGATAGTGCTCGAATACCGACATGCACGTAATATCGATACCCTAGAGATCTCCTAAAATATAATTCCTATCAAAAAATAACGAATGTATGAATCAATATAGTTAATCAATATAATTTATATAAGTATACATTTTTTTTAAAATATTTATATTGTTTTAATGATAAACAAAAAACTGATTTTTTCGTTACAACACTAAATTTATGAAATTTGTGAAGTACAATATCAATTTTCATTCATTTAAAAATTTAGATATTTTAAATATTTAAAATACATCTTAGATCTAATTATATTTTACAATGTGCCCAAAATGCCCACAGATGTCAGCACAGAAGTCGCAGATGGCAGCACAGAAGTCGCAGATAGCGTCACTGAAATCACAGATTGGGTCACAAAAGACACAGATGTCAGAACAGAAATCACAGATGTCATCACAGAAGTCGCAGATGGCAGCTCAGAGGTCGCAGATGTCATCACTGAAATCGCAGGTGTCAGCACATAATGTACAGATGGCAGCACAGAAGACGCAGATGTCATAACAAAAGTCGCAGATGGCTTCACAGAAGTCACAAATAGCGTCACAGAAGTCACATAAGGCGTAACAGAAGTTACGACTTACTGAGGTTACACGCGTAAGTATTGAACAAATACTTTAAGAAGTTACGAACGCACATATAAAAAAATTGCCTTTGTGGCTCAGTGGCTAATGAGTCAGATACACAAGCAGTAGGACATGGGTTCGAGCCTCGTCCGGACCTTTTATAAAATGGGTCTTAAAATATTATTTAATAGAAGTGATCTTATATAATTGTGTATAAATAAATAATCGGCTCTCGTTAAAACCATAGATGCCTTAACATGAGTGCGGCTTCGAAGGGACATTAGAGCCATTTATGGTTATTAGTGAAAAACTTTATCTAAGTTCCTGGATGGGATGAAAGGACTCAAATAAAAATATCTATCAATAACAATAACATATAACATGAGAAGTTACTCGTAAAGTTACTAAAACAGATATAACAACAACACAATATACGACCAAAATAACCTACGCAAAGCGTAACACTACGCCTGTAAGATATTGTAAATTATATATATATATATATATATATATACACAATATAATTAATATATTATGGTATATATGTATAGTAGGATGTATGCATACTTAGTATAGTATACATGTATAAGTGCCTTTTTTAGGGATTTATAAGTGGGGGAAGAATTAGAAAAATATTTTGTTATTTCAATAGTATACTATTGAAATATATATGAAAAACAATCTCATAAAAAATACATCTACTGATTTATAATAAATAAATAGGATTATTAAAAATCTGATAAATAATAGTCGAGCAAATTGTCCACAAAATAACCTTTGAAAAAGTCACTGGTAGGCCTATATAACTATATTTACTACTAGATAGGTTTACTATAGGTACCTATTATATTTATTTTAATTTATAATATATATATAAGATATAAATTATATCATATAATATGAATATTATATGATATAATTTTATGATTATATGATAATATATGAATATTTTCCTAATTAACTTATTATTAATTTAATAATTGTATAAATAACACTGGTCTGCATTTTTTAACTTTTTTCAATAGGATATAGATAACATTATGTCAATTGATTCTAGACTCATTTTTTACACATTTCAAATGTGAAAACCGTTTTTCTCAATCAAGTCTAGTTTTTTTTTATTCGACTTTCAAAAATTTCTAAAAAGTGAGATTTATAGAAAAATATTTTTACAATTTTTAAACCTAAATTATTAGTATAATATTTTATAAAAACATATAATTATGTTTTATATGTAGTGTTGTCTCTCTCTCTACATAATAAAATACTATATCACTCAAATTACTTTAAATAAGTCACTATAAATAAGTTTAATTCCTTTATTAAAAGTCAATGTCGTCGACGTGTACGCACCATGACCAAACGGTAAAAGCCAAGATTAGTTTCGGCTCGACACGCCCGCAATATTTAAGGGGCGTGTCTATACGATATAATTATATTGATTTGATACAATTATAATAAAAACTATACATTATTTGGTCAAAAATTGTAAACAAATTATGGTTTTTATTATGTCTATATCAAAACAATATATTTATATTTTCAAAACCTACTTATATAGTATTTATAAACTATGAATATTTTATAAAGATTTAATCGTTCATAAGAATAAATATATTATGTAGTATATAAAATATGTATTTTTTCCTTCATTGATTAATTCAAAAATTAGTTTAAACTGCATAAACAGTGGTTTATTAATTGTTGTTTTATCTACCATCCATTATTTTTCATTGAATAGATTGTATATAAATCAAATAAATTCTAAGATATTAACATTCTATCTATTTATCTACAATAAAAATTATATTTAAAAATGTAATTAAATCTATATTAATTAATTTATATTAATATAGGATTTTCTAGGTAATAATAATATTTTTAAACTTAGTAGTTTATTTTTTTTAAATTTAAAAAACTGCAAATTATTTTCGTAAATCATTTTCGTATATTATTTTCAAATATATTACAATCTGGGGTTTTATTTTCAAAAAATGTACACTGCATATTTTTTACAAATTATTTTTGTATATTTACAGATATATTATTTTCAAATATGTTACAAATTTCGTTTTTTATTTCAAAAAATATATTGAAGTTGCGAACTGTAAATTATTTACTACAATTTTCGTCAAAATTCGTAAATAAATTACAAACATTTTTTAAATGATTTCGAATTGTGGTTTACTGATCCAACTACATATGTAAGCACACCTATAGTTTAGCTCACCGATATGTTAATAATAACTAGGGAAATTGCCATACGGAGAATACTGCTCAGACTCGTAACAGCTACGAAATACTAGAAATTACATTATAAGGTTTCAGATTGAGTTATTTGAAACAATTCTCTGAAATCCTATTTGTATAACGTCGACGTTTAGAGCATCATTCATGCGTAACATTCAATGTATTTATAGGTATAAATTTGTATCTAATTATCTATCTATCATAATAGATATATAATAATATATAGTATATATATATATAATATATGTAGTATATAGTATATATATTATAGGATACACATAATAATATGTATATTATATCGAGCATTACATAACGAACAACACCTACAGTGGGCGTCAACATCAAGCCTCGCGGTATCGGCTACATCGTTGTAACATCTCTATTAACTATTCATACTGAACATCGGTTAATAGATGTTCTCATATTGTGATGGCTTTATAGAATAAACAATGTTGACTTATAGTATTTTTTTTATAGTAAGAATAGTTATATATAAATATACAAATATATATAAATTTACATATATAAATATACATATAAAAATATATACAAATATATACAAATATACACATACAAATATATATAAATATACAAATATACATATACAAATATATATATATATAAATATAAAAATACATATACAAACACATACAAATACATACATATACAAAGCTCACATTTAACTTCACCAGATAGGATATCATTTTTAAATATTAAATAATCCACTTTAACTAAAAAAGGTAACTATTTATACATTATTGAAATAATTTTTATAGAAATTATTACCGCATCTAATATAGGTATATAATAAATACCATCTAACATAATATATATATATATATATAAAATGATAAATGATGTAAGATTTTGTTCTATATAAATATATAATTATCGGTATATATACCGTGAATATATTGAGTATACTAATTATTGTATATACCTATCAGGTATTCACTATGTATACCTATGTACTAATAGGTATTAACTATCTATGTCTTCTATGTAGAATGATTAGAGATCTTGCAGAAGAAAGTGTTATGTATACAAATGATGCCATCAAACAGGACACAATTCATACCATACTCTGTATACTAGATATACTATTATTACTATTATATAATATGATTAATTTTAATTTTTGATTTTTTTTCATTCTTATCGATATTGATTTATCGGTATTTCACTGTATATATATAAACTGAAAATACATATATATGAACTGGAAAATTTAATCGTATATTTTATTTCAGATATTTAATCATTGGAATAGAATATATGTAAGTGTATTGTAACCTGATATGAGAAGGGCAATGATTATGTAGTCAGTTTTATTATTGAATAACGTACAATAATAATCAATAATTAATAAACAATAACGATACTAATTATAGTAGTTATAAATAGTAGTTATAAATAAATAGTATAGATTTGTTTATAATCAGAATTCGACTTTAATTTATGAATAATACGAGAGTAAACGAAAAGTATAAACATACGAGAAACTAAACTAGAATGAAGTATAGCACAGATTATGTAAAATACGAGCGATAGATTTTATAATAATACTTGCGTGCGAACATAACATCGTTTATAAAGCCGTGTACACACCGCTAGCATCAAGTGCAGTAACAAGTCGCCATGCTCGATGCTAGCGGTGTGTACACTACTTAACACGTGTGCAATGGTGTGTGTCGCGCGAGGAGATCGAGGTGTTAAGAATGAATTAGATTGCCGGCGCTGTCGTCTTCGCTGTCGTAATAGCTTTCATCGTCGGCGTCCTGTTCCGTTGGCTCGTACTGTTTGTAGGAGACGTACACCGATATCACGTGACTTGTGATGAACACCTGGTGGCGGCCCATTGTTTATTTGTTTATAGTGATATAACAATTAATTATATTTGTATTAAGATAAATTGTATATTAAAAGAAAATAAAATGTATTATTAAATCAAATTATATATGTTTAAATAAATTATATCTATAAAGAAATTATATACGTATTAAAATGAATAATATATATATATAAAATAAATTATGATAGTACATATTAATCTATTATTGAACTATAGAAGTATTGCGAACACCATTGTATTAACATACAGTCACCATAATCTATACTTATAGAACTAGATGGGCCACATACTGTTCTACATACTGTTATGCTATGTATATTCCACTTCTTAATTAATATCCCTATCATACAGAGGTGTTTAGTTAGGGGAGAATTTAACTACTTTTTATTAAAACGTATATACTACAGCTAAACTAATAAAATTATTCATTATTTTATTCATTATAAATAGGTTAAATTTGTTAAATGTTGTCGACAATTAATATTGAAAAATCAAAATGGGGAGATATCAATATTCATTTTTTTTAATCTTATAATAAAATCTAATTTATCAAATTAAACAATAATATATACTATAGTTAATTGAGCAATACAGATAGCTATGCACTTAACAGATAACTCAATATAAAAATGTACAATACTCTGTTGCCTTTTCTATTAATTACAATTATAATAGACAGAGAAAGTTACAATTATATTGTATCAATAATGATTTCAATATCTTCTATATTGGGAAGGGGAAATTTACCAGGTTCTTTTGATTATATAATCAATTGATAATTATCGATAGAACTGGCAATTATTCATTACTAACTTTTATATTTATTTCGAGAACATAGATTTTTGTAAAGATATTTGTAAAGAAATAATAAATTATATGCTACATATCATTTTACAATGACATTGTTCGGTGTTTTTAATGTACATATATATAATTATATAATTCAACAATATAATCTAACTAATATTAATTCAGAGAATTGTATAATATTGTGTTTGAATTATAACAGGAATATTACCCCTTATACATGTGCTTTTATTGCTGTTTAATAATTTTAGAATCATAATTTAAAATAATGGGATGATATTTGTGATATTCCCCAAACAAATATTATGGAGGACATACCCAATCCGTCCTTTATTTAAGTACTACATTTCTATTGAACATTTTATGAATAATGGTTCAACCTTGCTAATTTTGGGTGGTTCAACACTGGGTTTGAAATTCCCATCAATGCCTAAACAAAAATTGCATAAATATTTTTTATTTATTATATCAGTTAATAAATAATCATAATTTATTCATATATTTTATGTTTTTCAATTAAATAAAATTTTATAAATTATTTTGTATTTTTACTTCATGGCAAAAAACAGTGTCCCTTATTTAATTAATAGTTATGATTTTTATAATTAATATCTAATCTATAGTAGAAATACGATTTTGTTCGGGAGGTTCGGATCCCCTACTTATTCTAGTATCCCCACTATCCCCTACTTACTATACTATTGATTTGTTTGTAATGTAATTTATATTATGAAAATATTTATTCAACTTAATTTTATAATATTTAATAAAAATATATATATTTCTATATGAGCGTTAATTTATTTATATAATCGTTATTAGATTATTAATAATGTAAGATATATTTTATATTGTTTAATTTACTAAATTAATTATTAGTACATTTAATCGTAGATGTGAGATAAGGAAACCCATCAGCTAGAAACACCTACAGTATTAGATAGGCATGTCCTTACCACCAACTTGAGTGTTAGCTAGGCATGTCCTTGCCTACCAGCTACAGTATTAGCTAGGCATGTCCTTGCCTACCAGCTACAGTATTAGCTAGGCATGTCCTTGCCTACCAGCTACAGTATTAGATAGGCATGTCCTTACCACCAACTTGAGTGTTAGCTAGGCATGTCCTTGCCTACCAGCTACAGTATTAGCTAGGCATGTCCTTGCCTACCAGCTACAGTATTAGCTAGGCATGTCCTTGCCTACCAGCTACAGTATTAGCTAGGCATGTCCTTGCCTACCAGCTACAGTATTAGCTAGGCATGTCCTTGCCTACCAGCTACAGTATTAGCTAGGCATGTCCTTGCCTACCAGCTACAGTATTAGCTAGGCATGTCCTTGCCTACCAGCTACAGTATTAGCTAGGCATGTCCTTACCACCAACTTGAGTGTTAGCTAGGCATGTCCTTGCCTACCAGCTACAGTATTAGCTAGGCATGTCCTTGCCTACCAGCTACAGTATTAGCTAGGCATGTCCTTGCCTACCAGCTACAGTATTAGCTAGGCATGTCCTTGCCTACCAGCTACAGTATTAGCTAGGCATGTCCTTACCTACATGTGGGGGGGGACAGAGACTAACCGCCGAGAATATCCAACTCGCCCAGTAGAACATCACGTTAAAGATCCAGATCTTGTAGCAGAAACGCAGCAAGATGTATGATAATCGGGTCATAGTGCAAACATCTGTGTACGGGGGTGGATTTCTTTATAGGCTATTGTATTGTCTACTTATATTGTTAAATTATTAAATATTATTAATATTATTAAATTTCAATTCATTATTTCCATTATTCAATGATATATTGAATTTTGAGTGAGAGTAATATATGAAAAACATTATTTTGTGTAAATGACATTTAAAGTTTATTACAATAATATTTTGAATTACAATTTAGAAAATTATATTACATACATATATGAACTTGTATAAAATAGAATACTTAAAATATATGATATGCATAAATAATATTTATATAAATCAAGTAAAATTATATATATTAGTCAGGGTTCAATTATTTGTGGTAAAAACCTGTTTTTACCAGGCAAAAATTGCTAAAAGTGGTAAAAACCTATCTCTACCATGTTAATTTACGGTAAAAACTGGTAAAAACCTAGTACTCATACTCATAACATTTAATACCTTTAAAAAAAATGTAATGGAAATTTAAAGTAATATTGATTCATTTATATATAAATGTTATGGCTAATTAATCTAGCAGCTCTATTTGAAAATTTGTCCAAACATTTTATCACTTTGCTTTAATTATGCCATTTATAGTACATTTATTTTTTTAAATCTAACTGGTTTTTGAGGTCTGCAAACCTTATATTGTAAAATTAACAAGTTGATGTAATGGGATACATTTTATAAATAAAATAAAATCATACTGTGCTATATTCATAAATATATTCATAAAATTACACAATGAAAATATTACTAAATAGTTATACAGTAGTGTAACACATATATGTTTAACTATATTTAATTTCACATATATATATAAATAAATATTATTTTCAGTATTTATATATATATATATATATATATATATAGATAATTAACAATATCTATAGATATATTTAATTAAATATCATGGTATAAAATCAAATAATGAATACATTCAAATAATTTCTCAATGAAAATATTATTAGATCTATTGTTTAATATTATATATTTTTTTTACAATATTAAGCCCCTGTAACACCGAAAAAGTCAGCCGCTTTTTCACTGATATCGTACCGATTTTCTCTCTCTCTGTGCAATAGATTTCATTTCATCCTGTACCGATATATCACCAATATATCACCGATATCATGACAATATCGCTATTCATAATTTGTAGATATATCTAAATAGTTAACGATTTCTCGAAGATTTCGTTACTGCGCATATCGGTGAAAAATCTGTCACTTTTTTTGGTGTGAATGGGGCTTTACCTTTTACTAATACAAAAATAAATATTCAATATTTTATATATATATATATATATATATATACATATATATTGAATTATTTACTCATTTATTTAAATTTCAATATCATATTATTTATTAAAAAAAATTGTTCTTTACATAGAGTCAAAATTAATAAAGGTTGTTTTTTTAAAAATATAAAAATCTTATAATAATTATTTTAATATAGTATTGTTTAACTTTATAATTGTATATTATCTATTACATATAACATCTATAAATAATATATAATTGTAAATTATATAGACAATAGTAGGTTTAATATATTATAGATAATATTATATTTAATTATATAGATAACACTAGGTTTTTACCATGGTAAAAACCTGATTTTACCGGACAGGTTATTACCGGTTATTACCATAGGCGGTAATAACCTATGGAACACTGGTATTAGTGTATATTATATGAATAATAAATACATTCTAATACAATTTTATATATTTAATTTATTTTGATCTAAAATGATTGTAATTAATTGTACAATACTTGTATCATAGTTACCACTATAGTATAAAGTATAATGTAAAAAACAAAGACTATTTGATGTTAATAAATTAATTTAAATTGTCAAAATTGATAAATAAATTACAAAGTTATATAGTATTTATTTAACCGATTATTTAGTAATTATTACTGGTAATTTTAAATTAATTTCATTTGATACTTCCAATAATGTACTCTTTTGATGTACTTATATGACGATTTGAAGTATACTTTATAGTTCAAATGATAGATAAATATTTGCTTATGCTATTTCTAACACAATAATTAAAATTTTGTTTTTTTTTAAAATAATAATTCCGAAAAATGTATCCTTACGCACGTGAATAAATTTATTTTAAATAATTATATTTAGAATTTTGTATAAAAATTAAAATAAAATGACTTCATTTATCATCGAAATACTTCTCTCCTGTATACCTCACTTTATTACTCATAGCCATGTTATTTTGGTGGAGTCCTTTCATCCCATCCAGGAACTTAGATTTTTAGAATTTAGAAGTTTTCACTTATAACCATATGGCTCAAATGTCTTTTCGAAGCTGCTACCATGTTAAGGCATCCATGGTTTTAACGAGAGCCGATCATTTATTTAGACAAAATTATATAAGATCACTTCTAACTATTATTGTAAGACCTATTTTATTGGTTCAGAAGGGGCTCGAACCAGCGTCCTACTGCTTGTGTGTCTAACGCCTTAGCCAACTGAGCCACACAGGCAGTTAATAGTAACATGATACGTAAGCCCTACATTGAGTAAGTCAACTACACCATCTAACCTGATGGAGCTTGTAAGCTACACGCCTTTAGAACTACTCCAGTAGCTGTGGTGGTAGTGGTGGAGGTAGCGGTGGTGTTCTGTGTAACTAGGGTGGAGGTCAGTGTTGATGTATTCGCCTGAGGGGAGTGGGTTAGGGTTATTATTGGCTTAGGGGAGGGGTTTAGGGCTATTATCGGCTAAGAGGGTGGAAGTTAGGGCTATTATCTGCAAAAGGATCACCGCACTGAATGACAGGTGTTTAGCTGCCATTGGCAACCTTAATGCAGCAATCATTCCACGTAAATTCTACTAGGCGACTTCAGTAGAAAAGATTACATCTCTTTTAAGGGGATGGGTGCAATTCGTTTTTGATTACAAATAATTTTTAATACCGATTTTTGTATACATATCATTAATTAAATCAATTATCCATCATATTATGTAATCATTATTTTTTAATTCAATATATATATTTGTAAAAATCATGTTTTATATGACATGGTATATTAAATATATGATATAAAACTAACTGGTGTAATAAAATTATATACTATATTTATATATTTTTATATATACAAAGAATTCATATTTATGAATGTATATTCCTGTATCTATAATTTTATTTTTATATTATTTTATAATCTATTAATTCTATTATTTTTAATACTACAAGTAAATTAAAAATTTACTTTGATCTTGATATTCTCAGTATAATTTGTGTTCAGGAACATACATCCAGCTAAAAAGACCCACAATTCCATATTGCGAATACAATAATACAATTTTAAGAATATATAGATAATAACCAAGTCTATATTATCAAAGTTTAAAAAAAAAATGTATATATAAATTATGAATACAATACTATATATAATTATATTATTAAAAATCAATAACTTTTATATAAAAGTTATAAATAACAAAATAACTGAATGAAATATACATAAAAAGACATTATGTTTTATAGATAAATATAATTACTACTCATTCATAATAACAGGTGTAGGTAATAACCTACACAATATATACATACGTATTGATAGAAGCCATAGCTTATTGTATTTAGCTTATTTAGATATATACATTTAATGATAAAAGAAATGATTAAAATTGTACTTCCAGTTTACATAGAATATATTTATTTCATATTTCATTTGCAAATACATCATATATTAATTTAACGAAAATAATAAAAAATAAAATTATCAAATAAAAAAATATTTTATATTATTTTTCCCATTGATTATAATAAATAATACAATTATAAAAACATAAACATAAAATATAATAAAGGATTATCACTATAATTATATGAAATATATCTCAAACATTTGTAGTTTATAACTATAAAGCTGCTTTCACAGAAAAACAAACAGCCCCCTGATATTGACCTGATTCTAATAGCCCGACTTCGGCTAAAACATTTACTAAATATTGCTCAGATAAAGGATTTAATATTTGATGATAGGTAATTTACATCTGAAAGCAAGCATAAGGCGTGCGTCGACCTGCCGGATATCAGTCTGTAATTATAACCGCTCACATCGAAACTACCTTTTTGATGTTCGACGATATCGGGCTGATATTGGGCAACTGTATTTTTTAGTGTGAAAGCAGCTTAAATAGATTATGAAGATTTAACTTCAATATTAATTCTAGATCAAAGTTTAGGTCCAAAGGATAGATTACAAAATAAACAATAATTTGTCTTTATAAACTTTACAAAAAATTATTTATAATGTTCATACATTTTTTGTTATTCAATGATCTAACATATTTTACAAGCTTTTCAAATCACGTTTATTATTAATAATAACTATAAGGAATTTATAAATCTAATAATATAATGATACTAATTTTAGTTGATAATCATTAATTGTTATCATTTCACTGGTATATATGAAATATCATGTAATTAGTTTTATTGAAATTTGTAGTTAGTTAAAACTGAACAACAATCAGAGAATAAATCAACAATAAATAGAGTTCTTTATTGATTATTATTAATGAAAGATTAGAATTTTATAAAAAACATTAGTATCTTTGCAAACATGATATATTTACAGTTATTAGATGAATTAACTGTTATTTATATTAAGTACAATAGGTGCTAGCATCGGGATTCATCGATTAAATGGTGTACTTTACACTACTACCATATTAAAATGAACACAAAACTAGGTATATATTAGGTATATATTAGGTATACAAATAAAGGATTGTGTAAGTAACATTTTCAGATACAATACAAAATTCATATTTAAATTAATAGGGAAATAGAAGATAATTTACAAAATTAACTGAAATGATATTTAATATCCTTTAATTATTATTAAGTATTCTAATTAGACTCTATATAATGATTTGTTTTAAATAACATTTATTATTATGTTAACATTTTCTATGATTAATAAGGTAATAATTAAAATATTATTTTGTTACTAATATTTTAATTAAATATTATGTATTATATTCATTCTAATTAAGTTTAAACAAATAAACAAATACTTAATTCATTTATATGTTCTATATAATCTCTAAATGTTTTGTGTACAAATATGTTGTATTGTAAAATTTATATTTTATATACAGTGCGCTCTCGATATACCGGCTCTCGATACACCGGCAAACGCGTTATACCGGCACATCTCTGAATGACCGATTTCTTTCCTATTTCTTCAATGATAATAATTTTCGATGCACCGGCACTCGTATACCAGCTCCGGCGCCTAATATCTAGGCACAAAAGTCGAATTGTAATCGATATACCGGCATATATATACATATTTCCCAAAATTGCTCACTATGATTCATACTTAATTGCGAGTAATTATTAATATATCTTATTTATATTAGAAACCCGTATGTTAAAAACCTAAATATTAAGTGATTATGCTTTAAAGTAAACATAAAGTTATAGTTTAAAATCATGTGTTATTATCTATCTATTAGAATACATTTATATAATAAAGTCATAATTTAAAAGAAATAATTTTATAAATAATCTTAATGATATACATTTATTAAATTTATTATCTAAACGTTTGGATATATTATGTATTAATAATAAAAAGCAAACTACTTTATCTTTTGTAAATAATTCAAAATAGTTTATTTTATTTAGCATTCGTTTCATACCATTATAATAATATTTTATACCATCTTATACGAGTTTATACCTATTTTATACCATTATAATAATTAAAAGTAGTTCATTTTATTTTATTTTGCATTCGTTTCATACCTTTATAATAATATTGTATACCATTTTATACGTGTTTATACTTATATTATACTATTATAATAAACATACTATTTAATATTCTTCTTCATATATTCTTTATTTTCTGCTAGATCGATATACCGGCACTCTCGATATACCGGCACAATTCCTCATTGCCGATGGTGCCGGTATATCGAGATCCCACTGTCTATGTATATTATGGAGAATTGTGATTTGTCAATATTGTCTAAATAATAGATTATGACAAATAACATATATTTGTGATGTCCTTGAACATTTATTACATTTGTTTAGTATTAGTGATTTTAAATTATTAATTTATATAAGTTATTTCACTTAGAAAAGTAAATTAATTATAAAAAAATGAAAATATTTGTCCTCGTAAAAGTTTCACCAGTGTTCAAAATACGTGTTTTTTGAATAACAATACTTATAACAATGGGTTAAAGTTACTTTAGGATACGTTTAATTTCATATTTAGTAAACTATGATATTGAAATATACCATTATATTTACATTATATATATAATATTATATCATTTTACGATTTTGAGAATTTCGAACTTTATATATTGAACATATTGTTAATTGTAGATTTTTAAAAAGTATAATCTACTAATGCATTTTTTGTATATACAATTATATAATATCACTTCTGAATATTATTTTAAGACCTATTTTATTGGTGCGGACAGGGCTATAGCCATTCTATAGAATGCGTGTCCATCAGCCCGTGCGTCTTACGCCTTAGCCAACTGAGCCACGCAATCAGTTTTTATAAATTTATATTTTATAAATATATAGTTGATTTTATAGTTTATTAAAAAACATAAAATCAATAAAGAAAAACTATGCTATATATATATATTAAATAGTCGGGTAGCCTGGGCAGCTACTCAGGGCACCAGGGCAGTTATACGCCTGCGGAGCGGAGCGCCACCTACCAGATAGTGTTGGGAGCCGAACGTCGTGTACTGTGGCGACACCTGGTGAAACAGCAGCACGAACGATGCGGTCGCGAATATCATGATGAAACTGACGAACAGGAGAGACTGAGGCGAAGTCTGGCGTCTTCGTATGTTCATCAGCTGGTGGGTGGGGGAGGGGTAGGACACGCGTTAGTAAGGACATCTCACAGCGAGTGTCTGATTAAGAGGGACGTATACGTATCGTATATATATACATATATATATATATATATATATATGTATATATATAGAGATAATGAACCATGGACGAATATAAATGATACATATAATTTAACTTATCAAGCAAATTATTTTAATCTGTGTGGTAATTAAATAACAAAATGTAGTGTTAAAATATAGATAAAGCATTAATATTTATTACTTT
Organism: Osedax fenrisi; assembly: GCA_964019155.1. NCBI lineage: Eukaryota > Metazoa > Annelida > Polychaeta > Sabellida > Siboglinidae > Osedax > Osedax fenrisi. The sequence continues at coordinate 6,881,499 of OZ025239.1, forward strand.
ATTATATGTTAAATATTATCTGTCAACAAAATAAGAAACAGAATTTATCTAAAAATACCATAAAAAGTATCTTTAATTATAAGCCTTCATATATACTAATCATATAAATTATAAATAAAATGTAAAATTAATTATTTAATCTAACCGGATTAAATTTATTTCTAATGTTTCATAATTTATATATTTAATATATAATAATTATATTATGGATTTTAAATACTAACAAATATTGTTATGTTTATATGGTTTGTATATCATAAGATCATATCATATAATCATAAGAGCAACTTTTATGAAAAATCATAATAAAATTAATTATTTATAGTGTAATTAAAAGTCATAACTTATATAAATTAATTTATAATATTTTATAAGTTATATATTATGGATTTATATGTATTTGAAAATATATATGTTTACTTTTATATGTGTTATATAATTATTGGTATCATTGGTATGGAACTTAGCATGTGTCAATTTATAATTTACAATTTCGTTTATAATTTGCATTTACATTTATTTATAGTCAGTAAAGATTATATACCTTAGTAGTGTTACATATAATTTGTATATGATATTATTTAAATTGGTTTTATATTTGTTTTATAATTTGTTAATATTTTTATTTTTTTTCAATAGATGCGTTTTAGTAATAATAATTATTTTAAATAATTTCACTCATTCAAATATACATAAATAATACTTTATATTATTTAAATGTTCAGATAATATAAAATATATATATATAATATAAATTTAATTTAGTTAATTAAGTTTTGTATGTAATCAATTGTTAGACAATTTTAATATTCATTTAATATATGCATACCAAAGATTTTTCTAAGGAAAGATATAACACTCACGCGAAATCGTATAATTCTATTTTGTATACAAAAACCAACAGCGCCACCTATATAGGTTTCAATTTTCGAAACTATGTGTTGTTTATAATGTAAATTCGTATCTAACTATACACTTTTAAAATGAAAAATAATAAGCTTAAATTATTATTTTTATTCTGAAAACTAAGTGTTCATTACTAATATATAAAAAAGTAATGGGATATGTTGGTTTTAAAACTATAAATATCTATGTGGCGAGTAAAAGCTAATATTGCATGTCATTTAATTGAGCAATGAAAATATTGTAGTATAAAAATCGCGGCAAACCTAAATCTATTCCAATAATACTGCTGCTATAGCAGCGGGATGTATGAATACTAATCAGGTTGCATAGATAGGGAGTGTTATATCTTTGCTTCGCTAAATCTTTGTACATACTAAGATATATTTTTTTCACAATAATAATAATTTATTATTTAAAACCAATACAATTAAAATATTATAGATCTATATATATATATATTAAATTGTATAAGTATATATTGAGATAATATAAAATATCATGATATATATATATATATATCAAAGAAGTTATCTCACTTTAAGTTGACCACTATTTGTTCTATAAAATACACATACAAATATTTATAGAGGTCGAACCTACACTTAACCTTCCCAACTAGGGTCTAGTGTGACGGTGACCCCAGTTGTGGCATTAACCTTGACACAGAAACATCTGACCCCGCACTGTTGAAGAGCTGACATCGTACATGTGAACAAAAGTAGCATCAAGGTCGTTGTTATTATGTAGTCCATCGGGAATATCTGTAGAGGTCGAGTTGGTTATCGTCATTATCGATGTTGCGCTATTACAAAGATTTTACGAAGAAAAGATATGCCACTCTAATTAATTCATGAAATTAACAAAAATTACTTCATCTATATACTAAATATTCTAATTAGATTTGTAGGTTATATTTTTTGACATGCAAATTTGAAAAATATATCTCTCATATAAATGAAAAGTTATGTACATTTTAGAATACAATACAAATTTAATGTATGGTTTTTTTTTAAGAATATAATATTATTTTATAATTAGAAACAGTTTTCAATAAATATACAGACATATTCGAGAAATATGAAATATAAATAAGTCCATTTTCAATATAAAATTATGCATATTTTGTAACATGCAATTCGCTTTTGATATTATATATTAAAATGTAATAAATAGTACTACAACATTAAACACCACGGAACATACCGGAACATACTCGGAAACATATGAGATAACAAATATTTGATGAAAATACATTATACTACATATTATTTATATATTATTTTAAATTGTGTTTTATACACTGTTTTATACACTTATAGAATTAAATATATTTTATTTAATAATATATATTATGTAATAATTACATTAAATATCATAATAATAAGGCATATTTTATAAATTATGTGATAACGTTTAATGTATTATTTAATATAATGTTTAAATACTAATAAAATATATTTATATAATTTATATTTCTTAAATAATAATTATATTGTTCATATAGATGCTATTATAACAAAATAGTTCTAATTTGAAATATTATTAAATTCTATGATATATATGATAAATTATAAATATAAAAAAAGTTAAGATCAAAATATTTAGTAAACAATTTAATGTTACTAAAATTAAACAATATCTTTAAAAATAACTGGTATTTCCAACTATATTTCATAATAGGGAGAAACATTTATTTCACATATTATACAAGTGATATATCTTTCCTCGAAAAATCTTTTGCAATTATTATTAATATGGAAAACAAAATTTATATCAGAAGAAAAAACTGCAATCGTTATTTTTAAGCAATTTAATTTCAAAGTCATAATCGAGAATGTTCAACAATATGTCAATAACATTTACTCATGAAAGAATTAAACGAGCGTAAAACGAGAATTTCTATTCTATTTATATTACACCTTTATTGAATAATGCGTATTATAGAGATATTAACATATCGCAATGCAAGAGAGGTATTCGTATAATTGCATGTTGCTATACTGATCCAAGTAGTAGTATTTTGTAGTTATAAGTAGTGACCGGTGATATTCAGTACATAATAATTAGGACGAAGAAGTAGCAGTAATAATAATGAATATACTGATCCAAGTAGTAGTATTTCGTAGTTATAAGTAGTGACCGGTGATATTCAGTACATAATAATTAGGACGAAGAAGTAGCAGTAATAATAATGAATATAGGTGGCGTCGGTGTTGGGTGATAGATGGAGGTAGACGAGGGCAAACCTTTTGTGCCTGAATGAGAAGGGTATCGAGAGGGTTGGGTAGCGAAGGTACCAGTAGGGAGTAACCGGTCAAGGGACCCGCGGAGTGGAGCAATCGGTCAATGCTGGTAGGGGGGAGGGTTGTTAGTGCTGGGGGTGAGAGGGGGGAGGGTTGTTAGTGCTGGGGGTGAGAGGGTTGTTAGTTCTGGGGGTGAGAGGGGAGGGTTGTTAGTGCTGGGGGTGAGGGGGGAGATGGGGGTTAGGGGGTTAGTGCTGGGGGAGAGGGTTAAGGGGGTGGTTAATGGTGGGAGTAATGGTTAAGCGGGGTCACCTTAGGTATTTGCATAAAGAATATCGGTGATATTATAGGGTGTTCACACGATGCGTGTTTTGCTTGTCATACGAACAAATGCTGGACCGAATGCTTCAAAATCATAGATTCGGTCCAGCATTTACTCGAATTCATATTTTTCTCGTCGTACAGCAAAAATGGAAAATATCCTAATTTTTGCTGGACCGAAATGAATGCTGGACCGAAATATCTTACTATCTTTGGTAATGTTTACAATATTTTATAAAAATATTATACTGAATAATTTTTATATAATTAATCGTATTACTACAATATAAAATACAATATAAACATGAATTATATAGAATATATAAAATTAAATAATTCAAGTAAATATATAATAAAAAGTAGTTTAATTAAATGCTTTAAAGATCGAGAATCGTTTTAAATAATTATGCGCCCATAAGTTCTCATTCTGCTATTTTCATACGAAATATTCAGTGCAATTTCATCAGTTATTAAACATAATACATTATTTAAATAAGTATACAAATAAGTATCCATAATTATAATAAATGTAATTATAATAGATAAATTAAAATATTATTCGAATTTGAAATTTTTGTTTATTTACTTTATTTTTTATTTCCGCTGTCAGTTATTGATAACTACGACAATTTAAACCCGCGTCGTGTGAACACTTGTGTTTTTTAAATGCTGGACCGAAATTTTTCGGTCCAGCATTTGTTCCTACGACAATCAAAACACGCATCGTGTGAACACCCTATTAGAGATAGTGATGTTATAATATTAAACACAATAAAATTATCATTTCGATGATGTTTTTAAAATGTTTATTTTTTATTTAATAAATTTAATTTATTAATTGAATGTCAACTATTTCCTATTGAATGTCAACTATTTCCCACAAAATTGCGCACATGTTAATATTATAATTTGAAAATAAAATTTGAAAATAAATTGTTATTATTTATATATTATCTATTATCATAATGGATTTAAGATCACATTCACCATTAATTGTTTATTTTAATCCAACTACAATGACATAAAAGTAATTGCCCACACATATGCACGATATATATGAACATTAGTCGTACATTAAATTAAAAATTATTTTAAAATCTAAAAATGAAAGAGTTTAATTAAATTTAGTTACATATAAATTCTAGGTCTTTGAAATAGTGCCTCTTTATCAACATTCGAGTATAACTATGTACTATTAAAATAAACAGATATACGATAAGGTAGGAAATAAATAAAAGTATAAATAATATAAATTGTCAATACTGTTGTAATGTGTGTATGGGGTGACATACAAATATGTATGTAATCTGTTGTTATAATAAAATATGTGATGGTAAAATGGTAGGATTAGGTAGACTGATTAAGTGCTTTACAATTATTTCATTCAACATACCACTAATAAAAACGTATTGAATACAACACCATTGACCAACACACTGTGCATGAGTTAGATGTAGTGAGAAAGTGGACCTGTGCAATTGCATGTAGTGTATGGTACTTTGCGATAGAGGCGTTGCAGTCGCAGCCTACTACTAAATCACCTACTACATTATTATTTATTATATATATATATATATATTGATAATTACAATTTTAATGTAATATTTGTACTAAAAATAATAGTTATATATATATATATATATAAAATACAACATATCAATATTCCTCATAATTTAGGTATTTAAATGTATTTAATTGAAGATATCATACTATTTTATTAACATATATAATATAAATCCATAGATATAGATATAGATTACTTCTATCTATATATAATGACTAATATCCAATCAAAATCACTGATACCATTTTCTTAATTTATTGATAAAAGTGCCATTCACGTATCTATCTTTTATTTGTATTGCACAATGTCAATTACTTGAGTCCACTTTCTTTATATCGATTAATCATACTAACACTCATGAAATTTAGAATTACTATAATAACATATTAATGATAAATATTAATATTAATGAAAACTATGTATAACAAATACAATATACTATATATATATTGCTTATTTATGAAAAAATGATTATTACATTTTTAATATATCTAAGACTTTTAAAAATATATAGCTAGAATAAAATCAAATATTATATAATATATTTTTTTCATATTTGTTTTAACTGGAATCCATCGCTATTTTGTTATCCTAAATATTAATGTAACATATATTATTATTTATAGAAAAAATTATAAAAAAAGATAAATAATAAATCCATATTTAGCTAAAGGGGTGTACACATCGCGAGCGCCAGCGTGCTAGCACAAAGTGGCTCGCTAAATGTTCTATTTGTACAGCACAAAGTACTAGCATCGTCGAGCAAACTGCTAGTATCCAGTGCTAGCACCGAGTGCCAGTAAAATCTAGTAAATTCAGCAGGTTGAATTTTGCAGTACTCGTTACCGGAATAGTAAACAACGCTTGCATTGTGGTAGTGACCTACTTACGATTTATATATACATAGAGCTAGAGAATATTTATCTCTAGCTCTATGTATATATATATAACGAATCTCCATAGTTGTATTATTATATAGTACACACACACTCACTCTCACACACACACACACACACACACATACATGCATAAATACATACACACATACATACATACACATATACTTATATATATATATATATATATAAATATATATAATATAATAATATAAGTATATATATATATATATAATAATATATATATATATATATACATACACATATACTTATATATATATATATATATATATATAAATATATATAATATAATAATATAAGTATATATATATATATAATAATATATATATATATATATTATTATATAAGTATATATATATATATATAATAATATATATATATATATATATATATATATATATATATATATATATATATATATATTATAATAATTATATATATATAATATAATAATATAAGTATATGTATATAATTATATATATATAATGTTTGCTAGCATAATGCTGGCAATGAGTGCTAGCCACAGAACTAGATAGAAAGCCTTTCTCTCTAGCTCTGTGATGCTAGTACTCGTTGCTCGCGATGTGTACACCCTACAATAATTGTTGCTAGCACTTGCTGGCAACGAGTGCTAGCACCGAGTGCCGGTGTCATATAATACTTCGTCCCCATCCCAAAAATCGTCCCCGATTGTCACGTGACAACAAAATCGATGATATTTCACTAAATACACATACGAATCGCTTCAAATTTAAACCACATATAATTAGTATGTATATACACACATGTGGAAAAAAATCAACGTCTAATTATGCTTTAAAATAATGTAATACTCAAATATATAAAGTAGAATGGAGATGACTTTAAAAATACCAGATTAAACGATAATAAATTAATATCGTATTATAAAATTGTCTCTATATACCATTTTAATTAAAAAACATTATACGCATTTATATTCGTGAATATAAATCTTTACCAAAGGGCGTTACCTATACTCTATTTATAACTTAATGCGGGTGTCGCGCGCTCAACACCCGCATTAAATTCAAATTACAACTATTTCAATAATTAACTGAAAATGCGTATAATGTTTTTTAATTAAAATAGTACATAGAGACAATTTTAGAATACGATTTTATAATATTAGACCTAGAATTGAAAAATAATAACTTCTGTCGATTCAGAATTTTAAAATATTAATTTATTATCGTTTAATCTGGTATTTTTAAAGTCATCTCCATTCTACTTTATATATTTGAGTATTACTTTATTTTAAAGCATAATTAGACGTTGATTTTTTTCCACATGTGTGTATATACATACTAGTTATATGTGGTTTACATTTGAAACGATTCGTATGTGTATTTAGTGAAATATCATCGATTTTGTTGTCACGTGACAATCGGGGACGATTTTTGGGATGGGGACGAAGTATTATATGACACCGGCACTTGTTGCTTGCGAAAGTTTTTTGCTACCCCTTAAGTTGAAAATATGAATTATTTATAGTCAATAATTTGTTTATAAACCAAAAATCATTACATTATAAATAGCTACTTTAATGTAACAGTTTAGTATGTATAATTATAATTATATAAATGTATTTGTATGTTAAAAATAATATTTCAATAAATAATTATAACAAAAAATTAAAATTCTGTGAACAATTCTAGGAATTATTATAATACCACAAAAGGTGTGAACAAATATTGTGAATATTGATTTAGTATAATGAATACATAGACTATGAATGTTATAATAAAATATTATTATAAATATATACAAAGTTACATCTATAGAATTATAAATTTTTATAATATTGAATTTCCTATTTGTTACATATTAAACTTCAGAAACCTTATTTAAATTAACTTTACATTTACAAACATTTGTTATGACATACTTATATATACAATGTATAACTTGACCATCAGTTGGACACCCAGTAGAACACCCTAGTAACTACTCTGGTGGTAGTGATGGTGGTAGTGATGATGGTGATGGGTAACTAATACTAATTGAAGGTAAAAATGAGAGGGGTTAACATTAATACTAACTTACTAGGGGGGGGGGTGGTGGTAACCTAGGGTAGTGGGGTGGTGCTAACTTAGGGTGGAGTGGTGGGGGCTAACTAAAGTATAAAGTTAGTGCAGTGGGGGGTCTAATTAATACTAACTTAGGAAGGGGGCTAACTTAGAGTAGTAGGGTAGGGGTTAACTAGGGGTTAACTAGGGGTTAACTAGGGGTTAACTAAGGGCTAACTATGGGCTAACTAGGGGTTAACTAGGAGCTAACTAGGGGCTAACTAGGGGTTAACTAGGGGTTAACTAGGGGTTAACTAAGGGCTAACTATGGGCTAACTAGGGGTTAACTAGGAGCTAACTAGGGGCCAACTAGGGGTTAACTAGGGGTTAACTAGGGGTTAACTAAGGGCTAACTAAGGGCTAACTAGGGGCTAACTAGGGGTTAACTAGGAGCTAACTAGGGGCTAACTAGGGACTAACTTAGATATAGTGAGGGAGACTACCACAAGCCAGAACAGAGCCAGGATGCAGAAGCCCAGTAGTACTTGGAACGGTGAGATCAGCATGTACAACACTCTTAGTACTTTGTTACTGGAACCTAGGGGGCAGTAGTGGTCATGCTGATGATGTAATAGATAGTGGTCATGCTGATGATGTAATATCAGGAGGTGTGCTGATGTTATGTAATATCATGATGTATGCTAATAGAGAGATGTGCCTATCAAGAGATAGTATGCTATAGAGTAATATGATAAGCTAATACAATACAACGATGTAATACAATATATGATGTAATCACAGGTTTACAGAGATGTGTGTGGGCGTGATGACGTAAGAGGTGGTGTACGGGGTGGTACTAGAGGGGTGACACAAACTGATGGGTGACAAGGCATCGAACACACGCTGTTGTCTCTGGTAAGACACCTCCCTCTCGCGTAGAGAGTTCAGGTTGCGACGGTCAAAGTTGTTCGGGCTGCTGGCGGCTCCGTTGTGCTGTGTCGCGTGGGGGGGGGGGTTAGCATTAGTGAGGGAGGGTTGGCATTAGTGAGGGAGGGTTGGCATTAGTGAGGGAGGGTTGGCATTAGTGGGGCGTGCGGGGGTTAGCATTAGTGGGGGGAGGAGGGTGGGTGGGGGGTGGGAACTATAAATTATTGCAATACAGTTTGGAGGACACGTGCACTTTGGAGATAGTAGCATATTTTTAATTTAAATGTTTGTTATTTAATAAATACAATATATAGTATGTTATCTATCAATATTCCGATACTACAACGATCTATAATTCATTGAAATCAACATTTAAAAAAATAAAATATGACTGATATAATATTATCGAAAAATACTGGAAAAACTCAAACAATACGCTTATACAAAGCTATTTTTCAATATTTATAATTTAATATTTCAAATATATTAAATGCCAATAATATCTAGTATTATTGTGCTTTAATATAGTCTTGAAGGTTACAGGTTAAATTAATGAAACACAAGCATTTGATTCGTTGATTGAATACATTGCTATCAATCAGGAGTCCATTTCAATTTTGAAAATTTTAAAAATATTCTAATTAAGTAATATAAGTAATAATATAATTTAAAATAATATATAAGTATATAAAATAATAACATTCATAAATGTATGATAAATCAATTATATTATCAAATGTATTTATATATTAAATTTATGTTCACATATATGCATATAAATATATCAGAAATATAAATTATTGTAGTCTATTTTTAAACTCGATTTACTGGAAATAATTATTTTTCACGTTTTTACCTTTTATAAAAAACTATAGTTTTTTATAAAAGGTAAAAACGTGAAAAATAATTATTTCCAGTAAATCGAGTTTAAAAATAGACTACAATAATTTATATATAAGTTATATATAACTCAATAAACAATGATCCAAACTTGATGACATTTTAAGATATATTGAAATTTATATCTTATGTATGTTATATGCATTTCAGAATTTTCTCATTGATGTATAATTTATATTATTTGCATATTAAAACATAATTTGAAAACAAAATTGTATAAGTATAAATTTGTATATCTCAAAATAAATAACATTTATCTCCCAAAAAGATAATCCAGTATAAGATACATTCTACTTTACAATACACAGTTTACAGAATTAAAAATTATTAATTAATTAATGAGTTATAGTTTTTTTTTAAATAAAAAATCCATATCCATTTACATTAAATTCCTAAAGGTCCAGCATATCCCCTTAAGGGGACGCGATACCATTGATGTTTTCGAAAAAAAATTGAATTTCAAATTTTTTTTTAATGTAAAATTATAATATTTCAAATATTATCTTTAAAATGGTGTTTAAATTATGTTCATTACATTATTCATTTTGTTTATATTATATTAGTTGTACCTGTATAATCATATTGTTTATATTCATATATTATATTTGAAACTTGATTTACTCAGAATAATTATTTGTGACCAATCATGCTGACATAACTAGTATTAACTTTTGAACAATTGAATATTTTTTCTTCATTTTTTCAATATAACTAGATAAAACCTGTAAGATTAAAGTTATTTGTCAAAATTAAAAAATATTTATTTAAAAAATTTTAATTAGCAATTTAGTTGAAAAATTAACATTTTTTATCAGATATTTCAATTATTTTTTTTAGAAACGTATAACATAAAGATGTGTAAACATCTATAAATTTCAACATATAATATAAAAATACGGAATATTATTAATATATTAAAAAAAAAAAAAAAAAAAAAGTGAATATTTTTTGAGTTAATAGATTTCTAAAAATACCATTTTTTCGTATCTTTTACATGTAAACCAAACGATGGTATCGCGTCCCCTTAACGATTTATCTAAAATATATATTTATAAATCATATATATATATATGAATTATAAATATTTTCTATATATCATAATAGTATAGATATATTTTAGATCTATCGTTAAGGGGATATGCGACTTTATATATATATATATATGATGTGGATGAATATGGATGATTATCTAGATAGGACACACAATATGTACACGTTGACAATGTCATTATTTCGCAGATATTATTAATTAAATATAGGTGAGGTGTAATTTATATTTTATTAGGAAATATAGCGGAGGTTGTGGGCAGCTGTGCAATGCATGATGATGCAATAAGTGAGGTAAGCGATCATGTGTATATTGAGCTCTTATCGTGTATGCTGTAAGTGTATTGCATTTATATATAATTGTGATCGATGATTAGGAATTTTGTAATGTTCCAAGATAAGCATGTAATTTATATTATATATATATATATATATATATATATATAAATATATAGGATAGGATAGGTTATACATAGTTGTACATAATAATATATAATTATATATATATATATATATATATATATATATATATATATATATATATATATATAGTTATACATATATATATATATATATATATATATATATATATATATATATATATATATAACTATATTAATTAATAAATATACACTGATATGTAAATCACAATATATCACAAAATACAAATTACGCTTTTTATCATTTACGCCTTCAGAATTAGGATAGAGTATTATATAATATAGAGATCTATTGTAACTAGAATATATTGCATTGCCTTCATGTAATTGTGTTATACTATATGGCCACCCTAGGCTACCACCCCATCTCTATTACTATTAGTAGACCAATGTTACGATTATAACATGCCAGTAAATGAACATTGATATTTAGATCCACATTACATCTAATTATAAGTTACCCTGAACATAATAAGTGTTTCTAATGAAATACTTACGTTTATGTACTGATAAATTAGAATATCGTTGCATAGTATAATACGCAGAAATTATATATAGAAAAATTGATAACATTATATCGCGGATCATAATAGGATATTAAGAGAGATGAACATTGAAAATTACAATATAAAAATGTATATATAATATTAAAACCATATTGAATATTATCAACCAAATTATATTTTAATATTATTCAAGATTATTATTTTATTATATAATTCAATATCCTAAATTAACATGTTCAACAGCATAGAAATATTGAGATAAAACCATACTCCGATGTGTTGGTATCCTGTTCATATGATTCTGTTAAGCAGATGTCAATTACACATATAGGAAATAAAAGAATTAGGCTACTTTCACTCATAAGTGTGGGTATGATTTAGGTTACCCAGTCTGGGTAATAAGTGTACATTCGCACTATAAATTAATCATGCCCATTTGTACCCACTATATGATAATGCTATAATTTCAAATGAATTCTGACTTAGTTTATTCGAATTATTACTGGTAACCTATGATCTATATAAATATAGTAATTTGTAAAATAATAGCTGGTTAGATTATTACGTGCGAACAAGATCGGTAGATACCCTGATATATTACCCAGTGTAGGTCTGTACCCAACCTTTTCACACGTTGCACTGGGTACCCAGACTGGCAGGTATATGTATTAGGTTTAGCTAGTCTGGCTACAAATATACAAATATATGCGCCCACATTTTACGTGTGACACCATTATAATTACTGACTAATTACTGACATTAATGTAAGAATTCATCATAAGTAATACAATTCTTTAATTGCACAGTCTTATAATATACAATATTTATATTTTCATTTTAACATTTTATAACATTATAACATAATTCAATTAAACATTTTAATAAATATTGAAGACTATACATTTGTATATATCTATTATATATTATAAATTATTTTTCAAATAGAGTATGCAGAATATTAATAATTTATTTTATATAATTAAAACTGAAATATTTTTTATTTATTAATTTGACCTTTTTATTTATATAGTATATGTGATATAGTATATATTTTTTAATTTGTAATGCTTTTCTATGAGGCATTTTCGCAATAGTTTAATTTATTACTGCAAAAAATATATTATAAAAATAATATAGATTAAGGATGGTTTATTTATGATATTGGTCAATGGTTTTTAACACTTTGTTCAAATTTTATTATTATTATTGACATCGTTATCATTGTTTTGAACATTCATGTTCTGGTACAATACCTCGATATTTGTGTATAAATACAATACATGCATACACACACACACACACATATACACGCACATACAAACACACATACACATGCATACCTGAGACGAGATAAGATTAGCCTGATCGCGAGTGTTGTTCAGCAGTTGTTGATTGCCCTCCTGCTTCAGGATCAGCGACCGAAACGACTGGCTTATCATCGAGATACAGTGGGAAGACATGCCGTATGCCTGTTACAGCAGACAATAGGTGGCATTAGTAACGGGGTCAGGTATCGCTATCGGTGTAGGATATCACTTATTACATTAGTGATGATATGATATATACTGTATATTTAAGATATCGTATAGTTTCTAAATCGACTACTTATTATTAATAGTTTCGGTTATATTCTAATTGTGAAATAAATGTCATGAAAAATTGAAATAAGTACATATACAATACAAAACTGAATCAAGTTTTTTTGAGTATTTTGAAAAAATGCAAAACTCTATTTTATATGCGCATTGACGTGTAATATACGTAATGGACATTAACAGCGTCGGTAGGTGTTCAAATATAGAATGAATTGCAGTGAAATAAACGTACTGGGGTGTACTGGTATGTATGGAGATGTATGGAGATGTATGGAGATGTATTTAGGTTTATGGATATGTACTTAGATGTTAAAGCAGTAATATAGGTCATTGTGTGAATGATGAACTATACGACTTTGACAAGGTCGCGATGTTAGAGTAGATCACCTACGAGTGGCACCACTGAAACATTGCCCCTCATCTTCGCGGGTGAGTGATAACCATTTTAGAACATAGCATCGATAATAATAATACTACTGATGATATAGTAGCTAAGATGCTAGCGATGATCTGCTAGTGTACCTATAGAGCCTGAGCTACAACTGATGCTAGGGAGACTGAGGAGGAGGCTGGGGTGATGAAGGAGGAGGCTGGGGTGATGAAGGAGGAGGCTGGGGTGATGAAGGAGGAGGGTGGGGTGATGAAGGAGGAGGCTGGGGTGATGAAGGAGGAGGCTAGGGTGATGAAGGAGGAGGGTGGGGTGATGAAGGAGGAGGGTGATTAAGGAGGAAGCTGGGGTGATGAAGGAGGAGGCTGGGGTGATGAAGGAGGAGGCTGGGGTGATGAAGGAGGAGGCTATGGTGATGAAGGAGGAGGGTGATTAAGGAGGAAGCTGGGGTGATGAAGGAGAAGGCTGGGGTGATGAAGGAGGAGGCTGGGGTGATGAAGGAGGAGGCTGGGGTGATGAAGGAGGAGGCTAGGGTGATGAAGGAGGAGGCTGGGGTGATGAAGGAGGAGGGTGATTAAGGAGGAAGCTGGGGTGATGAAGGAGGAGGCTGGGGTGATGAAGGAGGAGGCTGGGGTGATGAAGGAGGAGGCTGGGGTGATGAAGGAGGAGGCTGGGGTGATGAAGGAGGAGGCTGGGGTGATGAAGGAGGAGGCTGGGGTGAAGGAGGAGGCTGGGGTGATGAAGGAGGAGGCTGGGGTGATGAAGGAGAAGGCTGGGGTGATGAAGGAGGAGGCTGGGGTGATGAAGGAGGAGGCTGGGGTGATGAAGGAGGAGGGTGGGGTGATGAAGGAGGAGGCTGGGGTGATGAAGGAGGAGGCTGGGGTGATGAAGGCACACACACTCTCACCGTGTAGAAGATGATCATCAGCCAGCCTAGGATAGCCATCACGCTGATAACGAACGATATCGTGTCCTCACCTCCTGCGTGAAGGTCGCGAGTGTAAAGATCATTAGTGTAAAGGTCACGAGTGTAAATGTATCGCGTGAAGGTTACGGATATAAGGATCGCGAGTGTAATATGTATAGGTTGCATATGCTTAATCACGTATATTTTATCGGCGTGTATAAAGTTCACGCTTTTAAAGGTCACACATGTAAAGGTCGCGCTTATAAAGGTCATGCTTGTAAAGGTCATACGTATGAAGATCACGCTTATAAAGGTCATGCTTGTAAAGACCGCGCAAACGCCTAATAACGGTCGGTACAAGCCCGACAGCTACCAACGGTGCCACGTGAAACTGTCGACTACGTTAACGAACTCCTGCCACCTGGTGGAATTAATCTGCGACGGAGACGTGGAGGAGGTGTAGAGGGGCGTCAACATCCTGTGGTGGTGGTGAGAGTGAGGGTGGTTTTGGTTCATATCACTTTAATATGGTAACAAGAGTGTAATCGGTGATGATGATGATGATGATGATGATGATACTGATATGATGATGATGATGTTATATAACTACTTTTTGTGTGTGATTATGTAAATGTAATAATAATATTATAAATCACTATTTATTAGAATATGTTTCGTTTATAATTTAATAAATATAATATTCAGTATCAGTATACTAGTGAGCTTCCCAGATAACTAACGCTTATACCAGTGTTAAGCTAGCCTTAACTAACCCTTATACCAGTGTTAAGCTAGCCTTAACTAACCCAGATATCAGTAACACACAGGCTGCGGCGAGGAAGACGAGGGTGTACTTCAGACTAGCGCAGCATCTCTACAACACACAGAAGGGGGTGTGGTCAGTGCTTTACATCACACAGAAGGGGGTGTGGTCAGTGCTTTACATCACACAGAAGGGGGTGTAGTCAGTGCTTTACGACACACAGGAGGGGGTGTGGTCAGTGCTTTACAACACACAGGAGGGGGTGTGGTCAGTGCTTTACATCACACAGGAGGGGGTGCGGTCAGCGCTTTACATCACACAGAAGGGGGTGTGGTCAGTGCTTTACAACACACAGAAGGGGTGTGGTCAGTGCTTTACATCGCACAGAAGGGGGTGTGGTCAGTGCTTTACAACATCAAATACATTCATATTGTAAACTACCACAAGTCACTAGTAACTAATTACATATAGTCATTATGCAATACTTGTTAATCAATAGCTATTATGCAATAATTATAATTAAGCAATATTAGGGTGTAGTTTTTGTAGCATGAGAGTTGGTCAGATGAACAGGTGTATCAACAGTCAGTCGAACATTGCGTCTATATAACAGTATACTGTCCATCTAGACAACTGACCATGCTACAATATCACACCCTTAGTTACATAATGCCTAGATAGGGGTACTGCGTATGAGATAGGCGTAGTTACCCTGGCCAGTGTTTTCTCTTCTAGTTCTGACTTCTGTTCGTAGAAGAAATAACAGAAAGGAAGCACGAGGAATACCAGCACGATCAACATGATGTATATGGCTGTCGTGTGATGTATATGGCTGTCATGTGATGGTCATGTGATGGTTGTCGTAGCGCTCAGTGAGTTAACATGCATGACAACTACGTACACTGAATATCTAAACAAAGATGCGAAGTAGAAATTATAATTGTGTTCAATAGTATTATAAGCATTAATTTATGAATCTATTATTATTAACAATATTAACTACAAAATATATTTACACATTTAAAACGACTACGAATGTCCTGAACCGAGGTAAAATGTCACATTACTAAATACTTACTACTTATGATAAATAAACTATACCGTCTTTAAATTGTTGGTAGTATAGTACACACAAGTACACACTAAGATAGGCGTTATAAAGCTAATACTCGGCTTATCGTGATTAATGCTTTCTACTATCGTTGCAACCAAGTATCTAAGGCTGCGGTTTCAACGATTCGCCGGTAACATCAAGTGACCAGCTGATTTAATCGGATCATTACTTTTAAAAGATGGCTAAATAACCAGCTAGAACGTGTTCACAAGGTAAATATCGTACATTTCGTCTTACTTCTCGCAACACAATGTAAAGATGGTCGTTGATTCTCATCCGCTACGTTTGTATTTATAAACACGTCCTAAGACGCCCTGATTGGTTGGAACAACCGGTGATGAGATGAACTGGGGGATCGTTAAAACTGCAACGATATTGTATTGAAGAGTACCCTCTTTGTGAATATAGATTACGAGATAATCTCTGGTATTCTCCTTACAGCAGAAATTGTATTTGCTAAATTATACTTTCCGAACTCAATAAACTATTTTCATTCATTCATTCAAATTTAGATAGGGATTTATTTGAACGTAATCCATATGGGTTAATTAAAGGAGATTGTTGACCAGTGTCCATAGTGTACTGGTCAAGCATACGGCGGTGTTGGTATAGCTCACTAGGGGGCAGCACCGTCGCACCTCTAACCGTAGTAAAGGTTGGTCACGGAGTTCAGCGCCATCGCTCTCGTATTAGGATCTGAGGCCCATTCCTGTGTCGTTGTCATTAATGATCAGTGAGGGGGTGAGGGAGAGAGGGGGAGATAGAGATAGAGATATAAAGGGAGAGATAGATAGAGCGAAATAGAGAGAGAGAAAGAGAGAAATAGGGAGATATAGGAGAGAGAAAGAAAGTTAGAGAGGATAGAGAGAGAGAGATAGTGAGAGAGAAAGGAGAGAAAGTGAGAGATATAGAGAGGGAGAGAGAGATGATCTCTAGAGATATAGTGTATGCACAATATCTCATATAGACGTCATATTATAGAACGATAGTCGTTGACTAAGCGTACATTAATTAATTGATAGCGGCGACTGACCTTGAACTCTCCGTTCTGATACTTCATGGAGGACACGAGGAAGATGTCTATGGGAAGCACGGAAGCGAAACTCAACGCTACCATCAGTGACGCGATGGAAACCACCAAAGATAGACATGAGTCCTGGTGTTAGTGTATTAGTGTATCACTAGTATGTCATCTATATATATATATATATATATATATATATATATATATATATATATATATATATATATATATGTATATATATAAGTAAATTTGTATATATATTATATATTATATATATATAAATGTATGTATATATATATTTTTGATAATGCAATTTATATCTAAATTAAACTAGAAGTTCAATGGTAGAATGAATAGCTATTATACGTTATGCGTGTGTACATGGTCACACCAGAAAGAGTATTCGAAATCGCTTATTTTTGCATTTATATTCAGTGGCCGACAACAACGGACATCTTATTCGTGAGCTCTTTAGGAGAAATCCACGCGTATATGATATAAAAAATAAAAGATGACAATATCATCTAATAAATAATAATGATGCTACCATCCGGTGACTCATTATTACCGTGACTCAACATCATATACGCGCTACTGTATTATTAACGCGGGCTACGAATGCAGGGGCAGCATATTATTAATACCCGAACACTTGCCACAGTCTACCTGGTCAGCTAACACTCTCAGGTGACCGGTAACAGTGCTGACTTCCCGCACGATTAACTACTATCAGGTGGAGCATGCAGGCAGCGTTGAACGACTATTAAATATAAGCTACACTCGCACTAGCTCTCTATACGTACTCTATAAATAGAACTCGCACTTGCACTTCATATAACGTTTAATTATATTTGCAGAATTTCAGTCGCATTTATTTCAGTAATTGATAGCGTTTTAAAACCAAATAGTACTGGCGCAAGCAGCACTAAATAGTGCGGCCTCTCTGCCTAACAATTAGTATACTGATATGCTATGTTATAGTTATTACAACCCAACGTCTATATAAACTAACTATACATACTACTAGGGTATTCGCATGTAATGTATATTGGGTGTGGTAATCTAACGAGAGAGAAAATAGATATACAATAGATAACGTATTATAATATAGATAACGTATTATACAATAGATAATAGATTATCAGATAGACAACATATTAAAATATATAAAACGTATTATAATAATTTAAGGTATTATACAAAATAATATAGATAACATATCATATTATAGATAATAGATTATAATATAGATAACAATATATTTTACAATAGATAACGTGAGGAACCTTTATTCTTGTAGCCTTCAGCTGGAATACGTAGAAACTTGAAAACAGAGCGATCACCTGAGGATTAAATTCAATTTTAACAAAATATATAAGAGTAACAGATATGATAATATCAATACTGACATTATTTATATATAACATTGCATCGTTTGCATATTACAAATAATGATAAAGTATTCAAAAATATATAAATTTTGATATTTGTTATAAAAAAATAAAATAGAATACTTTTTTAGATATATAATTATTATGTTAATATGAATATAATATATATGTTTGATAAATACGAGTTTTATCTCTATCTTTAACAAATAAATAGTTACTCGCAATAAGTACCACGAACATTAAGATACCACGGTGACTATATCCCCTATTGAAGAATACCTAAGATTACTATTGAAGACTTCCTAAGATTACTATTGAAGACTACCTAATATTACTATTGAAGACTACCTAAGATTACTATTGAAGATTACTATTTAAATATAATCATATTGAAATCATTAATTTCAAAATAAGTTTTTGCATTGATTATATATCAAATATTAATATCATATCAATATGTATTCGGATGAACGAGTTTGTTATGGTATTCGAAATGGTGTAATTCGATGTTGTACACAAAACATGAAAGCGTCACCTACATAGGGTTAGTTTTCAGAAAAATGTGTTGTATATAATGTTAATAGGTATCAAACTATACACTTTTAAAATGTAAAATAAATGGTTTTAAATTATTATTTATGATGAAATCTAAGTATTCATTACTAATATATAAAAAAGCAATAGGATAATTTAGTTTTAAATGATATCCATATCTATGATGTAATTAAATGCTAACTTATATTGTATGTCCTTTAGTAGAACATTGAAAACATAATTGTGTAAAAACAAAGTAAAACCTAAATCTATTTCAGTGGCAATACTACTTCCATCAGTGGCAGAGGGATTCGCTAGTAATTACATCGAGTCGAAAGGGAGTATGTATTGGTTTCGCGAGATCATTGCCGTTCGTAAATGTTTATAAATAAGGCTTATTCACGTACATTAAATATGGAGATATCGTTGTGTAAACTGTAGAGCCACGGTGTAACCCCAGGGGTTATTAGCCACTATACTAATAGTGTGCATATTATATGTGAACGTTATACATTATTCATATATAGATGCGTAGACATTATTTATGAAAAATATTTATATTCTATTTGTATACAAAATCCATATATAAATGTATTAGAAACACTTTGTTATACATATGATTTCTTAAGGATAAAAGATGAGTTTAATACAAATATATGTCAGTAAGAACGAGATAATTACAGACGAGGTAATCTTGGACGAATTATTCAGTAATTTCGTACAACTTTTTAAGTAATCTCCGATGACTTATTATATTAGGTTTATTTCATAATTATTCAATCATTATTCTAATGTTTATAATATAATTATTAAATATTGAATCCAAATATGATATATACATATATGTATAAATAAAGACTAGAGGTGAAATTTAAAGAAATTTTGAAAAATGTACTACTAAATGTATGTACAATACTTATAAAATAAACTAAATTTAATAAGTCATACATGATTACCTAGTCCTAAATGACCTCATCGTAGATTAACAGCTTGCCAAATACACTATGCATGTATTCAGTGTATATTTATGTATACTAATTAGTGATCAAATTTGTTAATTACTATTTTATAAACTGTATACATATTAACTATATATATACTAACAACTATACATTATCGACAACAGAATTACTTTTTGGAAACATTTCGTATAATGAATACCAAATCGTTTAGTTACTAAATTAAAGTTAAGGATCAAATAAACATTACTATCAACGGACATCGATGTCCGTCGATCGTTAATTTCACTTGATCGTATTGTATTTTAGCATATAAGATAACTTTACGATCAACTGACATCTGTAAATATAATACAATACAATCAATTTAACTTAATGATCGACTGATATCGATTTCCCTAGTATAGCATATCAAATTAACTTTACGATCGACGGACATCTTTGTCCATCGAATCGTAAAGTTCTGTTGATTCAAATTTAATAATCTTCAACTTGATAATATAAAATTAAATTTAACTTAATAATCAAAAATGTAATATTATTATATTTAAACGGGGACTAGATATATGCGGCATTATATATGCGGCGCTATATTTAAATAATTTGGTTTGGTTGAGTTTAGTTTTGATATTCAATATGCTGAATATATAATATGGCCTCCGACTATTTTGATTATTAATGACAGTGTCACATCTAT
>OZ025239.1:6907668-6962668 GCA_964019155.1 Osedax fenrisi
TACGGAAGCCAAATAACGGCATACGAAACAGAGGGAAACCAACCAAAACATTCATAGAAATATTAAAGAATGACTGCGATTATGAAGAAAGAGACGAATCAAGAATACCATGATGGAAAGTAATTGCAAGATTTAGTCGAGTGAGAACTCGACTAAAGAAAGAAGAACAATTCCTATTAAAACATTAAATTTAGGAATTGTAATATATTATTAGTTTTATATAGAAATGTATAATATAATTTTTATTTGAAATACACCTATATTTGTTTTCAATTAATAGTTTTAAAGTAATTCAGGACGTAGTCTATTACTACTTTACTAAACACAGCTTTCCTATGTTATTATTACTGATTTATATTGACATTTAGATTAAAAGTATTAGTTAGCCTATCTATTACATGTTAACATGAACATCTCAGCCTTAAGGGGACCGCTACACCTGTTTAAAATTAGTTATGGAGATTCATTTGGTAATGCAGAGAGAGAGAAAGCATTGTTCATTTGCATCTATTTATAATAGAAAGGGAGAGAGAGAGAGTGCGATATAGAGAGAGAGTGAGTGAAAGTGAAAGAGTGGGAGAAAGAGAGCGAATTAGTGAAAGAGTGGAATATAGAGAGCGAATGACCGATAGAAAGAGCTATAGCTAAGGTATGTACCTCCGTTTAGGAGGCTAACCTACCCGAGGTTAACATATAGGTTTAACACGTCATACACATTAATACACTCACTATACGTGTATAATACACGAATTATACCTATAGGTATATTGCGTATATGTATACATAGTATATTATATATTTATATTATAAAATAATATATAGAATAAATGAAAAGTGATATTGAATATGATTTATTAGAAATTATTAACGAATTTTAGATGCACGAAAACTTTCTGATCATGTTTGCGTATTGTTCAAATGAGTTCATATACAGCCTTTTCCCACCTATATGATCTTTGTTATTTATCGCTCAGGGTCATGAGAATAAGTCCTCATACCGAACACTTTTAGTGTCGGTGCGAACTGGTATATCTTATTGTATGCTTTAAAGCGAGTTTAATTTATGTATATATATATATATATTAAAATTAATTATATATATAATGTTATTACATGATAATACATTATATATATATATATATTGTTTATAAAATAATAAGTATAGAATATTAGATAATGTCTAGAGGTCATGATAACAGATTCAAATGATATCAACGATTTGCGAGATCTTAAACGATAAGAGGACTCCTGAAGTAGTGAATACAGAGTACAAATAATAGTTTTGTTTAGTGACAATTTATAGGTTATATATATATATATATATATAGGAGATAGAATACGAAAAATGCATTAGTGGTTTTTATTTTATTATTAATTATAAAAATTAATATGCTTGTACAAGTATTACATTTTTATTTTTATATAAAAATCATTAAAAATTATCTCAATATATATTCCAACTTAATAACAACACTTAGTAATGATGTTCATTATCAATATTATTTATATACACTTAGTAATGGTAATGTTGATTATATTTATTTACAATGTACAATTTGAAAACAATATTTTCTAGAAAGTATTGCCTGCAAATAAATATAATATATTTACTTTACTTTATTTATGGAATGTTGCGATACATCGCTATACGTGGAAGTAAAATAACGAATATTTTATATCTACTTCCGGACAACACTTTCTAGAACATATCGCTACAAAGTTAACGTGATATTTTTTGTATATAACGGAAATAGTCATCAACAACAATAAGAACATTATCAAAAACAACAAATCTGTAGTCTTAAGATTACAATCTATCTATCTATATATATATATATATATATATATATATATATATATATATATATATATATATATATATATATATATATATATATTACATTCATAGTATATGAATACATATATGAATTTAATATTATATATTATATACTATGTAGTTATTGGTAATTGTATATACTTTAAATTTATATATAACGGAAATAGTCATAAACAACAATAAGAACAATATCAAAAACAACAAAGATATAATCTATAGAATGTGTTTACCATATCGAACATTTTATATGTAATTTGCATTGAAAGTTGCTACAGCAATAATGTCTACATATTGATACAAACTTAACGTGAGTTTAGTTATTTGTCTACATACATCGGATACATTAATCACTAACGATAACAAGAAATATAAAAATAACAAAATGATGCCCTTGGTGGGTTTTCACCAGGTATATATATAAATATGCATATATATATATATATAGATATATATATATATATATATATATATATATATATATATATATATATATATATATATTATGAATATTTATGAATATTAATAGTGCAGTTTCTATTCTGAAAAAGCACAATTAAATAGTACAAAAGTAGTTCGGTATTATTGTATACAATACCTTATAAGGACTGGAGTAAAAGTAAGATCAATAATTTGTCAGATATATTAAATAAGAAAATCGTAATGGATCACATTGATCACGTGTGTTAAACAAGTGAACTAACACATTCTGTTCAATAATAGATATATACATCGAGATAATGTAGTGTGTGATGGTTTTACTATTATTAAACTCGCTTTAAAGTATACAATAAGTTTAATGTAATACCGTTTGAAGTTATAACTTTGTTTACATTTCGAAGTACAAATATACATATGACACGTGACTTTCTACGTGAAGTTATGTATCACCATAGCAACCGGATTACAATTCGTTCTCGGCCCATCGTTCAGTTTACTTTCTTTACCTGTATGTGACATTAAAATTATATGTCTGACAAATAAGTGGCATTTTATATATTTAGATTAAATAGTGTTATTATATAATCTAAAATAGGTATTATACCTACATTAGTATTATTGATGAAATAAAATATACATATATTTGTAATATATATATAGATATATTATCTGGTATATAGATGATATAACAATATTAGAATAGTTACATTCTATATTTTCTGAAACCTGACTATAAGATTTAAAACTATAACTTATATGTATTATATTATAATATGTCTTATGTTTATTAGCAGTGTTAACAACATTCTAAGCCAATCATATCACACTATAACCCGACTCTAATACTGTGTAGTAATACATGTATATACCTACCTATCCTCTACCATACTGTGTTTCCTCTCTATCGTACAACATAACACCACGCGTGTCTGCCAGCCAAGAGCCTGAGACAGCCTATTAACATGTATTAAACGTAGCTAATATTCACATCCGGGTTGCTGGCGATGACTCATAAGCCGGTTAACATACGACCGCCGTATGATCTACGTGTGAGCTGTTTAAGTATATCTTAGTTATATCTGGTACCGTCTTATAATAGTAATACTGATATCATAATCTATACCTTTATATTAAAACTATTGTAGTTATAACTATAGACAATATTTTGCGAAGCTAAGATATAATACTCCCTATCTAGGCAACGTGATTGATAATTACCTTCACCGCTGCTAGCAGTAGTAACGAACCACTGAAATAGATTTAGGTTTTACGCGGTTTCTATATATATGCAATAATATTATAATAGTTCTATAAATTACATGCAATATAGTTAGATTTTACTCGCCATATAGATATGTAAAACCAACATTTCCTATTGATTTGTTATATAGGATAGACCTATTAATATACTAATTATAATGAACACTGAGTTTTCATCCTATAGGATGATTTATATATAAATAATAATTTAAAACCATAATTATACATTTTAAAATTGAATTGGTTGATATTATTTACATTATAAACAACAAAATTGTCCGAAAATTACCTATTTATGTGGAATAAACTGCCTGTTCATGTTTTGTGTACAACATCGAATTACGCGATTTCGCGTGTGTTATATTTCCTTAGCACAAATCGTTGACTATACTATGGCAATAGTATATGTATATTGTGTGATAAACTAACTAAAACCCCGTCACGATAAACCAGTAGTACCTGTTACCTGTTACCTAATTGGTTTAGGCACTTCCATCAACTTCTTTATTGAAGTTTTCGGACGTGCTTTCAATATATTATTGGGCAAAAAGGTATGTTTTGAGCTTTGATTTGAATGTCACAGTTGAGTCAATTGATCGGATATGGTGAGGTAGATCATTCCAGATTTTTGGAGCATGGATGGAGAAAGATTTATGTTGGGAAGATGTTAAATGTAATAGAACTGGAGTTTTTAATTTGAATTTGTTTATGTGTCTTTGTTCGTAAATAGTTGTGTTGGGAGTTAGTAAGTTAGCAAGATAGTCTGGTGTGTTATGATGTGTAGCTAAATGCATGGTCAGTGCAATTTTGTAAATTATACGGGATTTTATTGGCAGCCAATGTAATTTGGTTCTCAAAGGGGATATATGTTGTCTGGAATATTTAGTTATGTTGAATATGAATCTGATGGCTGAGTTCTGAAGACGTTGGAGTTTATTTATTATAGATTGTGAGGAGGCATAGAGACATGAATTACAGTAATCAAGGCGGGGGAGAATGAGGGATGTAGCGAGGAGTTATGCAGTATTAAAATTAATGAAGGGTCTTATTGTTCGTAAGTTGTGTAGTATGTAGTTAATTGACTGTGATAGTGATTTAGTCTGGATATTGAATTGTAGTGTTGGGTCGATTAATATACCAAGATTTTTTATTTTATTAGCATAAGAAATACTCAGATTGTTAATGGTAATTTGTGGTGGAATGAATATGGTGGTAGATGTTTTAATATGCATTGATTCAGTTTTAAGACAGTTTAGTGATAATGAGTTGTTGGTGAGCCAGTTATGTATTTCAGTAATGCAGTTGTTAAGTACATTTATGTCGTTGTTAGGGTCTATCAATCTACAGTGTAACTGTATGTCATCAGCATACGAGTGATAGTCTATAGTGGGGTATTTGTCAATAATTCTAAATAAGGGAAGTAGGTAGATATTGAATAGGAGTGGACCAATAACCGATCCTTGAGGTACTCCATGAGTAACTTTACGAAGTTTAGAGATTAGTGAGTTTATACTAATTTGGTAAAAACGATCAGTTAGGTATGAGATGAACCAATCAAGTGCAGTACCGGAGATTCCGATAGAAGTTAGTCGATTTATAAGGATATTATGGTCAAGAGTGTCGAAGGCAGCTGATAAATCAAGGAGAATGACCACTGAACCATGTGGTGATGCAGCAGATAGGTGAATGTGATTAAGGATATGTATCATTGCAGTTTCAGTACTTTTGTGCTTGGTATAGGCACTCTGATATGGGTTTAATATATGATTTTCATGGAGATACGAATTTAATTGACGAGCAACAAGTTGGAGATTGGTCGGTAGTTGGGGAGGATTGATTTGTCAAGGTTTGGTTTTTTTATGATGGGTGTAACATATGCTGTTTTCATGTAGATTGGAAAAATGCCTGAGGTAAGTGAGTTTTCTATTATTTCTTGGTAATAAGATGCTAGATAAATGTGGTACTTATTTAATATAGAATGAGGAATTGGATCTAGTTCGGAAGATGTATTTACTGCACTGAGGAGTTTTTCAATGGTAGTAGTTGATGGTAATGTGAAGGAGGAATGGGAATATAGAGGTAGATTATATGGTTCATTGAGTGGTGTAGGGAGTGATTTAATTATATTCATGACTTTAGTATTGAAATATTGGTCAAATGTATCTATTAGCGTTGTTATGGGTTCATTTGGTAGAACACGTAGTGATATTCTACCAAGTAGCTGGTTAGAAATGGAGAAAAGTTTCTTAGAATTAGTTGATGCTTCTTTTAATAGATTATTGTAGTATGATTTCTTAGACTTCTTGAGTAGGGTTCTATATAGGCTACGTTGTTTGATAAATATATTGTCTCAACACATATCTACGTTATCGCATGATACACTTTCACTTAACGCGGCAGCTAACTAAGTATAATGAACTTTATGATATGTACTAAATATACGGTATCCGTTGCATTACCTATAATATATTAATACAGTTTATTAAGTTAACCCTACTTACATACAGTATAATGTGTTGTTTAATAGTTATCAAACATTTACCATTACAACTAAGTTATCAAATTGACATTGTATTAATTATACTGTATACAATACTGTATACAGTAATGACATGTTCTTCATAGTATATTGTTGATATGCAGTGTAGGGTAAAGTAACCGAATACGGACAGTGCCCGAATACGGATACTCTAAGTATCTCAGAAACCATAAATCGTACAAAAAAATGTTTAATGAATCAAATATTCATAATTATATAAATAGTCTAAAAAGTATTTTTTAGTTTTTAATTATTCAAAATATTGCTGATATATCCAATAAACTGATTTTTTTTATTACGTTTTTAAATTTATGAAATAAAATGTCTGCTCAAAACCTTCTCAAGAATATATAAATGTATCGATATAAAATATAACACTATATTATTAAAAAATAAAGCATTCTAAAATTATATATATAATTTCTATATTTGTTATAAAATATTCATTACTTTATAAGCATATATTTAGATGCATATATCCTAATACGGACACTCTATATATCTTAATATGGACACCATGTAACCAATCAGCGCGCAGCGTATGAACTATTCTCATTTTCATAAAAATCGTGTGTGTTATAATATTAATACCACCAATAAAGCTAAATCTAAATTTTTTATTATTTCGATACTTAAAGTGTATTATTAATTAAAAAATAATAAAAATAAATAAATTATTAACTAATTAAATTAGAATAAATTGTTCATCAAATTAATTATAAATAATGTAATTGTAATTTGTCTGACTGATTCATCAATAATATATAGTTTATCTAGTGTATATAGGGTGTCCGTATTCGGACACGGGTACCGAATGCGGACACCCCCGTTATCTATGTAATTAAAAGATTAAATAAAATTTTAAAATCACAATAATATCTATAATCATATAATATTAATATATTGTAATTTTTGAATACAAATAATGAGTCATCAAATGTTAATACCATTTATTGTTAGAGTGTCCGCATTAGGTTACTTTCCCCTATATATATATTATACAGTATACTGTGAATTATAACCAATAGAAGTGTAATGTTGAACTAAATACTATTGTAATTGTTTCTAGTGTATGCATATTATTATATATATAGAAGTAAAGGTACATTCAATAATATCTAAAGGTTCACTGAATCTTTGAAATAAAGGTACTTTAGTTTGTATATGAATAATTATTAATTTGAATACGTTTTATATTTAACATCGGACATTTAAAACATAAGCATTACAAGAACAAGGTAGATATGGTGTACATTTATATATGCCTCTATACATATAGTGTAGACTGGCTATATGTATGTGGACACAACCCAGTAACCAGTGTCAGTGGTATAGGGGGCGTTACTGGTTACATTCGGAATGATGAACTCTATATAGTCTACTAAAGTAGAATTTAGCGAATATATACGTTTATATTCTAATATATTTGTATATATCAACAAATAAGGTTTAACATATAAATTATATATATATATAATATATATACATGCCTATATCTATTGACATTGTCTATTGTAACCAAAAACGCACCCTTATAAGATAAACAGTGTTTTACTAAACACACCCTTAGGTTATAATCTACAGATTATGTGTGCGCACGTATACAACTACTGGACGCTAACATGTTACATCTAACATGTGTAACCACTACACATAACCACGCACTGATGTGTAACAGGGCAGTGTATAGTTAAGTGATATCAATATAATATAGATGAAACATGAATTTAACATTGAATTATTGTTTTACATGTATTATATTATATATATATATATATATATATATAATATGCTTACCTCGATACCTGGGTTCATTAGCTTCTTCAACCGTAGGGGCGTGTCTTGTCATTCACAAATGTTTAAATGTGTTCACGTGACATATTCGACATTTCATCGGAGTATAATCTTTGCTAGCCGTATGGGTCTTATAATGGTCCGTATCGTACTTCTATTCGTAGTTTGACGATGTTCGGTAGGTCGGTGTATGACCTCGCTCTGTTGTTGACCTCGTTGACCTCGTTGACCTCGTTGACCTCGTTGGTTAGTGAGTGTTTCTCCGTATATCACTGTAGGCGATTCCGGCTATTTGACGAACGTTTAATGTTAATTCGATGTAGTTTATGGTAAACTTTAAAAGCGATACGTTTATTTCAATTATTCTAATTTTATGTCTTTATTGTTATGAATAATTAGTTTGTTTTGTTCTTATTTCTATTTATTAAATAAATGATTTCAATATGATTTTAATATGGTATACCATACCATATCTATAGATAACGAACAAAATGGCGGATAACAACAGTGCTAATATTTTAATGTTGTTTTTAGTTGTTATGTATGCATATATGTTATGTACCCATGGGTATAGGGGTATTTAGATATACACACACATATATATAACCTACTTATATTATTATTTTGCAACATAAATTCAGATAATTTAGAACAATTTAATATAAATATATAGTATTTAAGTATACATTTTAAATAGTTAGAATATTAGCAAGTTAAGTTATTAGGTATTTTAGGTATTTTAGGTAGGAACAAATTTACGTAGGTTTTTTGGTTCAATTTTCGGAATTAACATTTAAATATCTTAGCTAGTTTTCATAATGATTCATACTTAACATTAATTTAACTCCAATAAATAACTACTAAGTTACTCTATATATCAACAATATAACGAACACGTATGTTATCACTACATGCATACGACCGTACATTAAATATGCAGCGTGGTTACCTCAAGATAACCTATAATCCTCAGTGTCAGCTATATCTTTGTATATGATTGCAGCGTTAGCAGCGTTAGCACACGTTTATAATAAGTGAATACCTATACCTATACCTATACCTATACCTGTTTTAATACCTATACCCATACCGATATATGTGTTAATACGAGTAGGTATTCACTATAGTGCTTCTTATAGATTATATCAACAATGAAATTATCACGTCTTATATTAATACTAGTGTAAACAGGAAGTGATAATATATATATATATATATATATATATATATATATATATATATTTACTCTATAGTATTTATATATTTACTTGTATTTCTAAATATATATTTGTAAAATTATATATGGTATTTATGAGCTCCCTATTTTCGTATATATTTTCGTTCCTAATAACGGGAGAAATAATTTAAATGTTTAAAATAAGGTAGCTTTATAAGTAAGAATACTTAACAATTGTTAAAAAAATGAACATACTTAATTCTATAGATCATAAATTATAATGATACAAATTGATTATATTATATATATACTAATAATATTTATTTATTGAATCGAGTATATACACATATGATACAAATATATACCTTATAAGTTCGTAGATTTATACATGTTATAAATAAACTATAGTAATACATAAAATCATAAAAAATGTGTTTATATATTTTTTTTTTATTAATATATTTATAAACAAAAGATGATGATGATGATGATGATGATTTTATTTAAACACAAATTGAATTATATAATTCGTATAGTGTGACAATAATATATATAAAATAATAAATAAATGTATTATAAGTACAGACAACTGTACACAATGGCGAAAACTAATATATTTGAAGTTCATATATCATAAACAAGGATGTACTTCTTTAGTTTATGTTTGAAGGTGGTCATTCATGTATTGAGAATATTGTGGGATGTAGGGAGTTGATTCCTAAGGTGGCTGGCGCAAACAGATTAGCGACACTTCCCAATTTTTTCCGGAGAAAATATGGTTCAGTTATGACCTTATAGTTAGGGGATCGTAGGTTAAGTGGTGCCGTATTGAGATAAATTGGTGGATAAAGGTAATATGGTTGTTTAGTCAGTAGAGAGGAATATATATTTAATATATATATATATAGAATGGATATTAATTTAAGTTGAGCTATGAGAAAAAACAAGAACTACCTGGTATCTAACTCGTGACCTACGTTTCCCTGAAAGTGACTATCCCACTAAGCCATATATAAGGAGAATATTCTCCGGATATATATATATATATATATATATATATATATATATATATATATATATATTATGTTTTCGGGGTATGTATTCCATTGAATCTATTAATACAGTTGTGAAAATTTAGATATGTTATATTGATAGAAATAACGAACTAACTTTTCCTCGATTATATCGAACACTTCTTTTTTGGCTATAATTCTATCACGCGATTCATTTCTGTAATACCATCTAACGCTGATTGTTGTCATATCTTGTCTTAAGTACATCACACGTCTGGCATTCTGTCGGAGATGTATATTCTATACTATTACATTATGAATTGTCATAACATTCGTAATAATAAGTATAGGTATATGTATAAGTATATGTATATTTACATACACGTTGTGTGTTAAACCTATATTATATACGAAAAATATACTTGCTATATTAATATATGTAAGGTATTGGGGTTAGTATTTTCTTTCGATAATTAAAATTAAATTTATATATTTTTACTCAAAAATTAATATATAATATTATCAAAGTAAATACTGTATATCTTACGTATAGATTTTTGTAATCCAACAATAAATGAAAGAATTCATCGACTTTTGGAATTCTTATAAATGATAAAAATATATTACATATATCACAAAAACATGTATATTTTTGAATTTTAAATATATTATTATCGGTAAAATCATATTACCATCAACTAACATTATTGACGTTATATAACTTATATATATATATTAATAATATCTACATGACAAATAAAATAAAATAAAATATATAAATCTTAAAAAATATGTTAAAAGATGATGCGATTATAGTAAACCCATTGCCCCCCAGATATAAGTAACAAAGGTTTCTCCGTCCCTTAACCAAGTATATTGAACTGGTTAAATAGTATATTGAACAAATAAAATAATGTGTACATGATTTCATTAGTCATTATTTAAAAAAAAGTATACAGCAGAATAATACTATTTGGATAAGAAGAATAATTATATTAGTCTACATTACACAAACAATTTGAATAAAATATATATATAATGAGAAGATAAATATTTTTTATTAAACAATATGTAAAAAAAAATAATTACTATGAATAATAAGAATTCGTAATTTACTATTGCTATTCCAGATTTTTATTTCTAATCTTTTTATATTTTCCAACTGTATCCAACCCAGGGTTGTTCGTTTTTAAATGTATTCCTAAAATATTTGGTAAAAATACAAAAAATATTACAAATTATTACAAAATATAATTTGTCAAATCGTTTAAATATTAGTAGCCCTACCTGACTCGGCGTTGCTCGGTTCTTGATTTTTTACTATCTATTATTTATTAATTATAGCTATTCATGATTATGCATGCTAGTATATACAATAAAATAAATTGTTGCTAAAATACAAACAAATGTAAACACATATTTGTTTTAAATATTTCAAAAATGAGTGACAAAATACTTCAAAAAATATTTAAAAAAATACAAAAAATCATTCAATATATGTTTTAAAAAAATGTCGAAAACCCAAACCTAAACCCAAACCCAAAAAATACCCGAACCAACATTTCCCGGTTATTATTTATTATTTATAGCTATTCCCTATTCTTCATTGCTAGTATACAATAACATAAATTGTATCTAAAATACAAACAAATGTAGCAAAATGATTTTTTTATATTTCAAAATATTAACATAATTGTGCAAAAATATTAAAAAAAACATTTTATTAATACTAAAAATAAAATATGTAATAAAATATTACAAAATATATTTTAAAAAAATGTTCTAATAATATTAAAAAAAATATAATATTTAAAATGTATATACTGAAATAATATTATAAAAATGATTGGAAAAATATTTCAAAAATTGTCAAAATATTTTCAAAAATGTTTTCAAATAAATGTTTAAAAAAATCGCAAAAATTGTCTGGGTTTCTCGGTTACACGATACAAATTTTAAAATTCTAAAATATTATATATATATATATAAATATATATATATATATATATAATAAATAGACTTCTTTTTCTTATTTATTTTATATAGTAGAATATATTTATTTAATTCCCATCATAATTATATAATTATTACAAATAACACAAATGATAATAAACTAATATATGTGTTATTAATCATAACCTATAACTCATTTATATATATAGATATATATATATATATATATATATATATATATATGTGTGATACCTGCAAAGTAATACGTCCGCGTGCTATATCGACATCCCACTGCTGGCATGGTGTAGATGTATTATAGCTGAGCACTAATGGAGCTGTTTTGTTATACATGTATAATTTTAGAATATTCTAAGTTATTGTAATTATTTTTAAATTATATGTTCTTTTTTTGAATTACACATCTATATTGTTTATATATAAGGCGGTCGGAATATGAAAGTAGGTTTCTTATCACTCGTTAAAAATGTATAAAGGAAAAGAATAGTTCACTCCATAACTATATAAATATTACATTACACACACACACATATATATATATATATATATATATATATATATATATATATATATATATATATATATATCAAAATGCATTATAAATATAAATACTATTAAATGTATTTCATTCTCATTCTTTGACATACATATATTTAACTAGCTTTATAATGTAATAATTTAGTTAGTACGTATTAGCACGCGCTCTGTACATAGGGGAAAGTAACCTAATACGGGGGACACTTTAATAATAAATGGTATTAATATTTGTTGACTCATTATTTTTATTCAAAAATAACAATATATTAATATTATATAATTATAGATATTACTGTGATTTTAAAATTTTATTTAATCTTTTAATTCCATAGATAACGGGGGTGTCCGTATTTGGTACCCATGTCCGAATACGGACACCCTGTGTTACAATACGGACACCCTATATACCACTATATAAACTATATATTATTGATGAATCAATCAGACAAATTACAATTATATTATTTATAATTAATGTTATGAACAATTTATTCTAATTTAATTAGTTAATAATTTATTTATTTTTATTATTTTTTTAATTAATAATACAATTTAAGTATCTAAATTATACAAATTTTAGATTTATTAATGGTGGTATTAATATTATAACGAACGTGATTTTTATGAAAATCAAAATAGTTCACTGATTGGTTATAGGGTGTCCGTATTACGATATCTAGAGTGTCCGTATTAGGAACTTATATGACCTCTAGATATATGCTTATATCTTAATGAATATTTGATAAAAAATATAAAAATTATATATATAAATTTAGGATACTTTATTTTTTAATAATGTAGTGTTATATTTTATATCGATACATCTGTATAATCTTAAGAAGGTTTTAAGTTGAAATTTTTTTTCATAAATTTAAAAACGTAATAAAAAAATCAGTTTATTGGATATATCAGCAATATTATGAATAATTAAAAAATAAAAATACTTTTTTAGACTATTAATATAATTTTAAATATTTTATTCATTAAACATTTTTTTGAAGATGTATGGTTTCTGAGATACCGAGAGTGTCCGTATTCGGTTACTTTCCCCTACATTATTATTAGTTTGATTAACATATATAATTATGTACAGGGTGTATTTGATCATGTTCTCTTAACATTATACATGTAAAGATAAGGCCACATTTTCGAATATTCGCGCGAATTTGCGAATATTCACCAATGTTTATAAATAAATCTCGGCGTTTATATATCAAGAATGTTAGATGATTGCGAATTTTAACAAACGCGTTTTTGGAGCGAATATTCTCGAGTGTGACTCATCACGCATGCGTAGATCATAACTACATCATCGTGCATGCGTAGATCATAACTACATCATTGCGCATGCGTAGATCATAACTACATCATCGCGCATGCGTAGATCATAACTACATCATCGCGCATGCGTAGATCACAACTACATCATTGCGCATGCGTAGATCATAACTACATCATCGCGCATGCGTAGATCATAACTACATCATCGCGCATGCGTAGATCACAACTACATCATTGCGCATGCGTAGATCATAACTACATCGTTGCGCATGCGTATATCATAACTACATCATCGCGCATGCGTTAATAATAACTACATCGTTGCGCATGCGTAGATCATAACTACATCATCGCTCATGCGTTAATTATAACTACCTCTGTCGTCAGACATAGTATTGAAACAGTCGATACTCATCTCTGGATGCTTGGCGCTCCTGATTAATCCGAGTTCGGAGTCTATGTGCCACAAGTACTTCGTGTCCTTGTTGATGTCCTCGTCGAGGTCAGAGGTTATAGCCAGTATCTGCCACTTCCCTTTTATAAGTACATCGCTGACGGCCATATATTTGCCGGACTGTCTCGCTTTTATGTACACCCTATTCGCGTACATTTTCCTTAGCAACGGATCGGTATTATCGAAATAAGGAATTTGTCAATATTTATAAATTTAAACTAGTCATTTCTAAATTAAAAACGGTTTATTTAGCTGTTATTTACACAACCTACTAGTGTAATCTAACTAATAACAATAACTTAGTATAATGACATACATGTGTAGTGCCTGCGTCTCTTACTCTTATCGGTGATTCACATTTATTTTGCTAAACTCTTATCTTAAACGACGTTTTTATGCGTTATCATACAGTTATTATAACAGTTTATTAGTTATTTATGAAAATAAAATGCATGATAATACATCATTTTTTCTAAATAATATATTTATTTATTATTGCGTATCAATAAAGATAAATGAAACTCACATCATTATTTATATTGTATTAACATGTATATGTGTGTGTATATGTGAGGGTAATAAATGCGGTATTCGAGATTATCTAAAGAATTATCTTAATAGAGATCACTAGGCATGCCTGCATGCCTGCAAGCTGCAGCTTAAGTTTAAATACATCTTTAAACATAGGCTATTATGTATTACGCATAAGGCATATATGCCTTATGTTATAACATTGTGGATTTGCTGAATATCTAGCTCAATCTATTATTCTGAGTTCTAACAGATCTAGTCGGATGTGCCGCGATATGAAATTGGTGCAACGCTCATCATTTTTGTGCCCACTCTGAATTAGCTTTCTCGGTTATTGCTCCGAAAACCTGGAATTCACTGCCATATGATATGCATCATCACTTTCATTGTTTAAAGGTAATCTGTATGTCCATTTTAAATAATTGTAATTCGTTCTATTTTTTTCGTTTTTATTATCTAATGACGCCTATAATCACCATGTGTTTTTGAAGTCATAATAAACTATATTTTATTATTATTATTTTATATTATTAATGTATATATTTTAGTATATCGCAGTGTACTGCAAATTAAATACTTATAGGTGTCCACCCCCTATCCCCACCTAAGTACTTACTATTTCTACTTGTTGTGGTTTATATCGTAAAGTAGGTTAATAGGTTTATCCACTCGTTATTTATTACTTCTTTGTATTGCACACGCGTTATGTAATATGTTATTTTTCATAACTAAATTAATTATTATTATTTAAATATATTCAGATTATTATATATATATTAATTAAACTAGTAACTAAATAAATACTAATTTATTATGTATTTGTAGATGTATTTATTAAATTTAAATATAGCCTATATTAAATCATATCCATGGATATATATATATATATATATATTATTATATAAATATAACTATAGTTAAAATTACAGTTAATCATATGTATAATCTGCAGGAATGGTATTATAATTCAGTATCTATTACTCATAACATATACAAAGTTTTGTTAACATATCTCATCGCTATACACACATTACTAACACGCCTATTCTATTAGTGGGCGTAACTAGTGTGTTATCACGTGGTCTGCTATTATGTAATATCTTGTCACACAATATATATATATATATCTCATCGTTCAACGTCTATCTCGAGAATATACAATATATATAGATGTTTATATTGTAATTCGTGTCAACATCCGTATACATCGTATGGTAATCACGGTGACTATGTGTTCTAGCGTTAAAACACACTTATATCAACTACTATTTCATCTATTTTCATATATTCGTTCAAATTATAGTTAACTCTATTTGTAATTAGTTTCATGTTATATAATTAAATTAGGGTACAACGAATATAATTACATCAGCTGATATATACCCTAGGGTACACGATATCATATCGTTAGGGTACTACATTATAATAGTCTCAAGGGTATAGTTGTATCATGTTTAGGGTAATACACTTATTTATTTTATGTATACTCTATTTAGGGTACTGCTAATTATCAAGTATTTAGTTATTTTTTAGTTACAATCTATTTATTTGCTAGATATTTTCTGATATACAAATTACTTATTAAATTGTATTTATTGGGTACATATATATATATATATATTTATATACTATTTTTATTTTCTCTATAATTTCAAATTTTAGTTTTTTTTTTCGTTTTATTATTCGTTATTTTATTTATTATCGATGTTATATTATTATTTTATTTTAGAGTACCCTATTCATGAGTAGAGATTACGAGATATTCTCTTGCACTCTCCTTTGAACAGACATTTTATTTGCTAAATTGTACTTTCTGACCTCAATAAACTATTTTCATTTCATTTCATT
This sequence comes from Osedax fenrisi, assembly GCA_964019155.1. Lineage (NCBI taxonomy): Eukaryota > Metazoa > Annelida > Polychaeta > Sabellida > Siboglinidae > Osedax > Osedax fenrisi. The sequence goes on from OZ025239.1 coordinate 6,924,349, forward strand.
TTCATATATATATAAAGGGAGATAATAACTATATTTATAAATGAATTATTAGCGTTATCATATATAGATAAATAATACAGGACACTAGTTAATATGGACTATATAAATATATACAATGAGTCAACAAATAACAAAGATATGTATTGGTTTATAACTCAATTTTATTATACGTAATAATGTTATAATTCATAGGGGAATTGAATAATATGTATATCTACAATCGAACCACTTGTTCTCTATGTTTATATGAATTAATACTTTGTTTAGAGTAAGTATTGTAAAGTAACACTATCCAGATAGTATTCTATATTTCTAAATGCTATAAATAAATATACCGTTGGAAAATGATACCAAAATTGCATTTATAATTTTAAAAAATAAAGAAAAAAAAAATACTTTAATTAGGTAAATAAATTATATGCACATATAAGTATATTTTATAAATATATACATAAAATGACATAATTATATATTATTATCTATATATATATATTACAGTAATGCAATACACATATGAATATAAGGCCATTGTTGTTAATATCTGAATCTGTTAAAGGTGAACGGACTGTGTTCGGTGTTAGCGGGCGAGATTTAGTGTATTCGTGACATTTATGGGACTATAGTTATTCTGAGTAAATAAAGGATCATAGAATTATCCTATGATAATATTTAACATTACGGACATAAGAAATATCCTATAGGATAATAATTAACATTATGGAGATAGCTAAGGATTATCCTAGGACAATTTATTCTAACAACTAGCCCCTAATGACGTATAAATCTGCCATCTAAATATCATAAATAATACAATATTACTAATAATAATAAAAGTACATAAATGAAACTACAGAATTAGGAATAAGAATTATTGAAATGAAAAGCACGATATCGTATATATATATATATATATATATATATATTAGTGCTGTAAAATTTCAAATCTCAAATATCAAATCTCAAATCTTTTTTTTTCGGTTCGGTTCAAATCTTTAATTTTCGGGTATTTGGAAAGATTTGATGGTCTCAAATCTTTATTTTAAATTTAGTTTCGGTTCGGGTATCATGTCGGGTAATTGTTCAGGTAACGATCGATTAACATAATTATGTAATAAGTTTCTTTCAACTATTTTAAAATATCCAATAAAATGTATATATTCTATTAATTCTATATTCTATTAATTCGATCATCAGTTATGCCACCTATATGATAATATATTTAAAATAGAATAATGTTATCAAGGACACGGTTTCCTTGATTTATTATCCATTAATAACAATATTTAAAAATTAATACGTATATTCTGCATATTCCTGAAGGAATATCATTAGATTAAGTTTAAATGATTTATACTCTGTATTGATATATACAAATGTTAATTCATAAACCGTTTAAAACTATATTTGTCTACAAGTACATTTTGAATACACATTTGACACTATGTTATATATATAATACTAGATACATCTACTAGATATATAGTCTAAATATAATATTTATATTTAGCCTTCTATATATATATATATATATATATATTCTATAGCATATATGCCATATATGGTGTATATAAGATTCCTCTTACATCTTTACTAAATACTATATACTGATATATATATGATTATTAGAATAGAAACGTATTCAATAATTCAAGTAATTAATAATTATTTATTGTTAATTATTCAATTATAATTTATTAATTAATAATTATTTATAAATTAATTATTATTATTATTAATTAATAATTATAATTTATTATATATTATTTTAATAATTAATAATTATTTAATTATAATTTATTAATTAATAATTATTTATAAATTAATTATTATTATTATTAATTAATAATAATTATTTATTATTTATTATAATTATTTATTAATTATTATAATTATTTATTATTTATTATAATTATTTATTAATTATTATCATTAATAATTAATTTAATTAATAATAATTATTTATTAATTAATTTATTATTATTAATAATAATTAATTAATTAATATCTCATTTTTTTCTTCGTTAACTTATTTTAAAATATTATAGAAAAATTTGAAGTTCTCGAGAAAATACCTAAATATGAGAGATTTGAAGTTCTCGAGAACTTGATATTTTTTTAAAGATTTGAAGTTCTCGAGAACAACAATTTTAAGATTTGAAGTTCTCGAGAACAACCAGGTATTTGAAATTTTACAGAACTAATATATATATATATATATATATATATTGGAAGTAAAAATCTTATAGAAAAAGTTCAAAGATCTTTCACACAAAAACTTTCTATATATGATAATTTACTAGTAATTAAATATCCTGATAGACTTAAATTATAATTTATGGATACTTATATTAAGGATGGTATTATGTGCAGATCCGGTTCTTAGATTCACATATGTAAAGGAGTTAGTTTATGTTAACTATATAATCGACTGCTACGATATGAACCTCTGATGCCAATCAACAATACATTTAATTCAATTTTTATTATTTATACATTTATGAAATTATCGAAGCGTGAATAACAAGTTTTTCTCGTATGTATTATATAATCTGAATGAATATATATATATATATATATATATAGTGTTCTATGGTATCCACAGGTATATTGAAGGTTACATATTAAGAATACAAATAAGAATGGTGACATTAAATGCTAGTAGAATGTCTACCTTTACTCGATAATATGTGCCCTCTAGGTATACATTATAATGTCGTTTATAAAATAATAAGTGTATTTTTAAGTGAAATTATTCTTTTATTTTAATTTGTTGTCACGCACTTACGAGATGTCTATATTCACTTTGTCATGTGCCTAATTCATCATCAACATCAACATAATTGTTTATTTAATAGTGCTAATATTCGTAAATTACTTATATATAGATTCGATAATCTAAGAAGAAGGTTCTAGAACTTAAGTTCTAGCTAGAGCGGCTCAAGCAAGTCAATCTTGCAGCTAGTTGAAGTCAGTGTGGAGATAGATATATTATACAAGGTAACAAACTTAGATTAACGAGCGCACTATGGTGATGTCGACTTTCTCTCTGCGCGCGAAACTTGAACTCTAACCCCTGAACTTGAATCAGAAAAATACCTTTGAGATGAAGAATGTCCGAAAACTACTGGGAATTACCTATAGAGACAGAGTAACAAACGAAGGAGTAAGATGTCAATTGACTTAAGACCAGGAGCATATACCGAGCTACTAACCATCGTAACTGGTATGGTATGGTCATGTGACCAGATAGAAGGGGCTAGCCAAACTAATCCTACAACGCAATGTAGATGGTAAACGTTAGCCCGCCCGGTATAAGAAAACATTAAAGAATGGACCGGAAAGTCATTAGAGGTAACCCGATGAATGACTCACGATAGAATATAATGGATACGATTTGTGAAACAAATGAAGCGCTCCCATGTTTGAAAGCAAAGGTAGTCCTATTAGGGACGAAGTTGACAAGGTAAAGTTCCTATATTACTATTATAATAAATTTATTTTATATTTATTATTATATATACATATAAAATAACACAGGAATCAAAACAGGTATGTGAAAGTAAATATGTGATTTATTATCGAATAGGCACATCGCTTAATACCTTATTACGTCACAACAGGATATATCACCCGGACGCACTAGTACCGTCTAGTTATGTTGTGGTGCGGTTGGGGTTTCTTGAAGGTCGAAGGTGGTTGAACGACCGTGAACTCTAAATCTTGGAGAACTTTCAGTACGCCGCGCACGAAGGCGTCGAACTCTTCCTCGTGAAACTCCGCCCCCAACGCACGCAACACCCGCCCCACGTGATCGACGCTCGAAAACACCAAATCGGAGGCGAGCTTCTCTATCGTCAGGGTTCCCTCGTAGGAGCGTACGGAGATTGCTCGTGTGGCGGGCGTCATCGCCGTCTCGTTGATATCGTGCAGCATGACCTTGAGAGACTTCTGCGTGTTCACCAGGTACTCGGCTAGCGAAACAGTGTTGGTCATTGCGGAGATGACGTCGCCTCGGGTGTAGTGAACGGGTACTACTATCTGACCTTGGGTAGGAACTTGACCTTGGGGAGGAACTTGACCTTGGGGAGTACTATGATCTTGGTGAGGACATTGACATTTTGTAAGCCATTTACTGTAGGGAGGACATTGACATTGTGTATGACATTGACCTTGTGAAGGAGCTTGACCTTGGAGCGGAATTTTACCTTGGGGAGGACATTGAACTTTTGTAAGCCATTGACTGTATGGAGGACATTGACTTTGAGTAGGACATTGAGCTTGGGGAAGATATTTATCTTGGAGATTATCTTTACCATGGGGAGGACTTTTACCTTGGGAAGGCATTTGATCTTTGGGAGTACCTTGACCTTGTGGAAGACATTTCCCTTGGGAATGAACTTGACCTTTGTGATGACCTTGAACATGAGGAGAACACTCACTTTGAGGAGGAACGTGATATTTAGGTGTACCTTGACCGTGGGGAGGGATTTGAACTTGGGGAAGAACTTGGCCTTGGGAAGGAACTTGATCTGTGGGGGTACCTAGACCTTGGGCAGGAAATTGACCTTGGGGAGGACATTTACCTTTGGGAAGACATTGACCTAGGGAAGATAATTTACCTCGAAGAACACATTGATCGTGGGGAAGACAGTGAACTCGAGGAGGAACTTGGTATTGGGAAGGTACTTGATCCGTGGGTGTACGTTTGCTTTGGGGAGGAACTTGATCTTTAGGAGTACATTGACCTTGGGGATTACCTTGATGATGAGGAGAACATTTCCCGTGTAGGTATCCGTGACTTTGTCCTTCGAAGTTCACTGAAAGATATTGTACGAATGAAACACGTGTATGGAGTTATTTATAGATATAATAATAATTGGCATTCGTTTAAGCTAGTATGTTATATCAGGGATATCCCTGATTATATATATATATATATATATATTGTTAAATAAGAATACGTATTTTCTCCAAATGGATATCAGTATACTCGAATTTTATAAAGTCTAATGATTATCTTATATATATATATATATATATATATATATATATTTAGTAATTAATATATAATATTAGGTATAGCTTATTTGTTGATGAATGAACTAACAGATTATTTCTAAGTAGCTAGTTGTTAATCGCAGATTCGAAATTTAGAATATTACAATTAGACAACATAATTGTAATTTTAACTAAATACCAATCTACTCTATAGAAATCATCCTCATATACGACAAATAAAAAAAATTATTTTGTGAAATATAGTCATTTATTGGTTTTTTTAGATAACTCAAAGACTAATTTATAACTTTATTGTTACTATTGAAAATTTGATTTTACATTTTTTTTTAAATATAGTGTTGAATATACTATACATTACCCTTTGTTGTCGTCACAATAATTTATATCGAAAAATATAATATTCACGAGTGTTCAAGTCACATTTTTTTTTTAAATAAAAATAATTTACTAATTATTTCTATTTATGATACCAATTTTATACACATATACATACTTATAACAAAGATTTTGCGAAGCAAAGATATAACACTCCCTATGCATGCAACGTAATTGATTAATAGCCCCAACCGCTGCTAGCAGTAGTATCGAAATCACTGAAATAGATTTAGGTTCGGCTCTGTTTGCATACAACAATGTTTTCACTGCTCTATTAAATTACATGCAATATAAATTAGCTTTTACTCACTAAATATATACTTATACCATTTAAAACATACATACCATATTTGTTTGTTATATATTAGTAATGAACACTTAGTTTTCATCATATAAATATTAATTTAAAGCATATTATTTAACATTTTAAAAGTGTATAGTTAAATACGAATTTACATTATAAACAACGCATAGTTCCTAAAAGTAACCCGCTATAGGTGGCACCAGGGTATTTTGTATACAAATTCGAATTACACGATTTCGCGTAAGTGTTATATCTTTCCTTCGGAAAATCTTTGCTTATAATATATATATATATATATATATATATATATATATAATTATACATCATTATATTTATTTTCTTATATGAAAATATTATTTTACATAAAAATAACATGATTAAACTTTTTTTAATTAATTAAAATATTGTATTATACTTATATAATACAAAATATGAATTAAATCAAAAATATGATATATCATAAGGAAATTAATCAGAATGAAAATAAATATATAATGTATTATATTGTAATAATGTATAAATGTTATAAAAGTATAACAATGAAATAAAATTAAAAAATATATACATAAGGATATATAATAACTGTATAATAAATGACGCTTCGACAAAAATTAGGAAAATATATATTTTATTGTACAATAAAATCACGCTTTGATGAAAATTTAGGAAAATATATATTGTATTGTATAGTAATGATATATACATGTTATAAAGGTATAACAATGAAATAAAAATAAAATATATACATAAGGATATATAATAACTGTATAATAAATGACGCTTCGACAAAAATTAGGAAAATATATATTTTATTGTACAATAAAATCACGCTTTGATGACAATTTAGGAAAATATATATTGTATTGTATAGTAATGATATATACATGTTATAAAAGTATAATAATGAAATACAAATATATACATAAGGATATATAAAAACTGTACAATAAAATGATGCTTTGATGAAAAGTTAGAAAACAATAACTATGCGTTTCTTATGCGCATGACATGCGCAGAGAGCTTATTTTAAAAGGCGGTATTATAATTTGTGTAAATACAAATAATTATAAAATATCAAACAGATCCTCAATATAACCTATACAATTCTGAAACTTAAGTATTATTCTTATATTAATATAAATTTTAAGATTTCAGATGTTTAATTTGTTTAATTAATGTAATATATATATATATATATATTTAATTAACAGCGCACACCCATAATTACGTAACATCGAATACTGACGTATATATTATTGTGACATGGGCGTAATGTTAATTGCATATGTTTTAATGACCCCCCCCTCTTATTGGTATGCTGGGGTGTACAGTGTACAGTGTACGGCTACACCCCATCATACTAATAGGAGGGGGGTAATTAGGGTACAGCCAATAATGATACACACGAATACAGACAGTGTGATCATATGCATTGTACACAGTCGAACAAACAACCACACACAACACACGCAAGCACGCACACACGCAAACATATGTATATATATATATATAAATATATATATATATATATATATATATATATATATATATACATATATATATACACATAGACTGCATATATGTAGAGTTTATATTTGGTTTATTTAAAATAAATAATATGTTGTTACGCATGACATTATTGCATAACTTATTAACGTACGGCTAATAATGATACACATACGCACACACACTGTAACCATATACATTGTACACACAAAAACACACACACATGTGTGTCTATATATATATATATATATATATATATATATATATATATATATATATCTATATATCTAGACGATATTATATATTATAGGATAGGGTATGATTATTATGTATCACGGGTAAGATATTAACCTTGTGCAGGATCTTTATGAGGACTTCGATGATGACCTTCACCTTTGATGTTCACTGCGGGGTGATGCGGTATACATTACATACGTGTAGTAGAGGTATACGTGTAGTATACGATAACAGTAAACATTCGTATAAGTTGTTGTGTTATCTATATACGATAATATATAATAGTAATATAAGAATGTCAATTACACTAGGCTGGTACTAACTGTCGGGGTTCATAGCGCTGGTCTTGTAACTCTCGAGGTAGGCTGTACGATACGTGTTCTATTACTTTCGCGAAGTCAAATCACCGCTAGATTAGATTTAATAATATTCTAAATAGAGATATTTAATTTTTTTATATTATGATACGAACATCTACGTTGTTATGGTAACAGTTGTCATGGTTACGATACAATATATGTCAACACTATTATTCTTCGAAATAAATATTATCTTTGTAACTTTTAAATGTTTACACACATATCCAGACACCTAAATACAGATGTACACATTTATATATATATATATACATATATATATATATATATATATATATATATATATATATATATATATATATATATATATATATGTATATATATTTATATATATATATATATATATATATATATATATATATATATATATTTATGTAAAAATAAACTTTAAGGGATTAAATGAATCAAGTGAATTTTATTTTAACTCGTTATAATATTGTATTATTATTTTATACCAAAGAAATACGTATTTATTACTGATAACACTAAATAGGCCAATATGCATATATGCATATATGTATACATATAGGGGCGTCGGAACGATTTCAGACAAGAGGGGGGCATGATTTTGTTCTAGATATTTTTTTTTTCTCCATCAATTACTATTGAATTACATTATAAATCTTCTCTATTGGAATACTCTCGGTGAGATTTGTATATGCATATGGTTAATGAAAATGCAAGATATACATTTTTTTACAATATAAATAATTAAAATAATAATGCTATAAAATTTATTAAATTATAATCTGACATACATTAAAAAAAAGTTCGGGGAAAGTCTCCGATTACCGACCCCCTCCTAATACCGACCCCCTCTCGTATCTCAGTAACTATAAGTGATATCAATAAATTATATATACATGAACTGTTAGCAATGTAATGATAAATATGAATAAGTATTTTGTTTTACAAAAATTCAATCCTACAATTTTGATTTGATAAAATGTAATATTCTGTTTTTACTTTTTTAATATTTGAATAATAACTTTTTTTAAATCATTTTAAATACTTTATTAATTAAAAGAAAACTTAATACTAAGCATAATATTGTAGATCAATAAAATGTTTATAACTATTATAAAAATAATTCAATTTGAATAACTATTAACCAAAATATCTTAATTATAGCAACCCAAATGATTTTCCTAATACTGACCCCCTAAATTACCCTAATACCGACCCCATGTGATTTATAATATCCAATCAAAATAGATCAGTATTTTACTTTAAAATATGTCATAAGTTGTTAGTGTATCATTTATATAGATTAAGGATACATGATTCCATTATATTATATACATACTGATTAATAACTAAATATTAAATAATAATACACACTATTTTAATATAATTACTATAAAGTTTAAATTTAAATTTAATATTACTATTAAAACATAAATTTAATAAAAATAATTACGTGCATGTTATAATTATTTATATCTATGGATATCTACTATGTTGATTGGATATTATAATAATACAATTATTTATACCACGATTATTTTAGGGGGTCGGTAATAGGAGATGGGGGTCTGTATTAAGAACAGGTATCCGATTACCGACCCCCTTGTTTATTCTTGTAAATATAATTATATCAAAAATTTAAAATAGCCACATTATTCATTGCCATAATATTACCCCATTTATAAAATTTCAAATAAATATATTTAATATTGAATAAGTTATTATAAATAATCATTTAGGGGTCGGTAATCGGAGACTTTCTCCTACATAGGTTTACTTAATAAATGTTATCATATCAATGTTATATATATATATATTAAATTTATTGATGATACAATATATTATATTATAAAATTAGTTGTTAAATATATAATAGATTAGTATACTATTAATTATATTATAATCATCATTGGTGAGTCATAATTTATATTTCCTATGTAAATATAATGAAATTTCATATGTATTAACATGTCGAAGCGTAAATAATATAGTTTACATTTTATATCAAGTGTTTAACAATTCATCACAATATTATGATTTTATTAATCTATTATTTAAACACTGTACAGCTAAAATAATGTTATAAACAATGATTACATTTTTAATAAATCATATTTCTATTCTATTATTTTGATTACTACTTTTAAATAAATACATATACTATATATATATAACCTAAAGGTTATATAATCTATTTTCAATTATAAATTAATTCTTAAAATCATGAGAAAAGTAAAAACCTCTTTATAAGAAAACCTCTCTATGAGAAATTAATTATTGAAAAAAAAACAATTTATTATATAGATGTTTCACTGTATATATATTTATATATAAATTTAATTTAATTAAGGAATTAAGGAACACATATTAATTGTAATATTATTATATTATATTAATTAAATATCTAATATGTGTGAATATAATTTCCAACCTTTCAGAACTATTATCATTATCTTTAGTGTTTTTATTTTAAAATGATCTAATATCCATTTTATATAAGTAACTTTTAATAATGTTATAGAAAATGAACTGTATACAAGAATGTAATGCAATGTAATAAGGGTTACAAGTTATAAACTGTGTTATAATATATATGGTACACCTCATGTACTGTTAAATTGTAATTCATTCAAAGTAATAAATTAATAATCAATAAATAAATAAATAAATATTATAATTGAATAGAACAGTAGTTTTTCAATTATTAAATTCCCTATACAAAAAAAAAACAATTATTTTATTACTCTATTACCAGAAACAATTATTTTATTACTTTATAATAAATTAATAAAATCATTGTTTTTTGTATAGTGAATTTAATAACTATACAATGTAAATATATATATATAATATATATATATATATATAGATGTGGATATATTAATATATACATATAAGTAAAAATAGGGGGGGGGGCAATATATATATTGCCCCCCTATATTTTTCAGGGGGGCAAAAGATATACTGCCCCCCCCCCTTTATTTGTTCAGGGGGGGTCCGCCCCCCCTTGCCCCCCCCCTATTCCGACGCCCCTATATACATATAGTAATGCCACAGTGGTCTAGAACTAGCATTCAGGGAAGGGGTATTGTGATGTTCAGGCTTACATTCAGGTATCTGATATTTATTTTATTAGTTTGTATTAAAGTATGCGTATTTAGCGATTATATTTAGAGTTAAAAAATAATGTAAACAATTATAAGATAATATTTCATATATTTAACGTTGATAATGATATTGCTGGAATGGGGCGCCCCCTGGCGACTATTACTGTCGCCCCGTACAGGGTCTGTATCATCACCATAACAACACAGTTAAACATGACCACCCTATCTACATTACTAGTACGAGAGTACTTCACAACATGCATTTACTGTATACATTGTAAATTGTACACTATGTATACATTGTACACCCATGGATATATGTTACATGGTGTTATTTCTACAGATATATTAGGATAAACTTAGATGATGCGATAGAAACAAGTATTACGCAGAGCTATGATATAATATTTACTAGATATATCTGCAAGAGTAACTTTCTGTACTTCGAAATATATACTTTTCAGTGTAATTTAAAGTACATTTCAATGATTTCAAAAATAATCGATTATATAAATTAACATTTATTTATTTGTAAAATAAAAACGAATTCTTATAAATTTGCATTTCTTATATACATATTGTATTAAATTGAACGATGTTTTCCTATATTATTTATGTCGGCATCCTAAATAATATTATTTGTATTAAATTATATTACAATTTTAATATAATCATATTGAAATAATTAATTTGATTAATTTTGTATTGATAAGTATATAAAATTAAAATATGTACTGATAGACCATTATCCTATATTATAAAATCAGTCAAGCGTAACATAAAAGTTTCACAAATTTACATTATGATGTATCTACTATTATATCTACTAATATTTTATAAATAAACTTTGAAATACTAGATCTATATTTAAATATAATATAAATAAATCTGTTATTTGAGTATGCAATGATATTACAATGGAGTATACATGTGTAGTTTTATTTACTGTGCAATGTACACTATGTACTAGTGATGCAGTAAATGATGCTCAAATCTAAAGCATGATGCAGTCTCAGTCTCAGTTACCTAAAGTCTCAACTCGGCTCGGGCTAGTTTTGTTACAGTCTCGGCTCGGCTTGGGCTCGTTTGGCTAGAGTCTCGGCTCGGCTCGGGCTCGTTTTTTTTCGAAAATGAAAGTCTCGGTTCGGCATCAAAAACCAAAAGTATCGGCATCATTTACATCACTAATATATGCCATGGTATTCGACATTACGGATCATACTATTGTTATTGATAAAGTATATCTTTACATCCTGTATAGAGGAAGTCTACAAATACCAACCTCTATCGTATCTCAGTAACTATATGATATATGAACACATGATATTTACATAAACTATTAGTAATGTAATGGTATATATGAATAAGTATTTTATTTTTCAAAATATCAAATTCTACTATTTTTACTTGATAAAATGTAAAATTCTGGGTTTACTTTTTAAATATTTGAATAAAATTTTTGCTTAAATCATTGTAAATATTTTATTAATTTAAAGAAAATGTAACTGCATATACACTTATAGATACATTAATTTCTATATCAATTATAAAAATAGTTGAATTTGAATAAGTATTAGGAAAGTAACCTAATACGGACACTTTAACAATAAATATAATTTTATAATAAATATATAATTGTCTTACATTTTGATGACTCATTATTTTTATTCAAAAATTACAATATATTAATATTATATGCTTATAGATATTATTGTAATTTTAAAATTTTATTTAGTCGTTTAATTCCATAGATCGGGGGTGTCCGTATTCGCTACCCATGTCCGAATACGGATATCCTGTATTATAATACGGACACCCTATATACCACTAGATAAACTATATAGTATTGATGAATCAATCAGACAAATTAAAATAACGTTATTTATAATTAATTTTATGAACAATTTATTCTAATTTAATTAGTTCATAATTTATTTATATAATATTTTATTTATTTTTATTATTTTTTAATTAATAATACAATTTAAGTGTCTAAATTATAATTTTTTTAGAATCAGCTTTATTGGTAGTATTAATATTATAACGCACGCGATTTTTATGAAAATCAGAATAGTTATTACGCTTTGCGACGTACAGTGTGCGCTGATTGGTTACAGGGTGTCCGTATTAAGAGATTTAGAGTGTCCGTATTAGGAACTTCTATGACATCTAGATATATGCTTATAACTTAATGAATATTTTAAAAAAATATAGAAATTAAAAATAAAATTTGTAGAATGCTTTATTTTTTAATAATATAGTATTATATTTTATATCGATACATTTGTATATTCTTGAGTAGGTTTTAAGTTGACATTTTTTTTCATAAATTTAAAAAAGTAATACAAAAATCAGTTTATTGGATATATTAGCAATATTTTGAATAATTAAAAAATAAAAAATACCTTTTTTAGACTATTTTTATAATTATGAATATTGTATTCATTACAATTCATTATATTTATTTATAGCTTTTATTATGATTGGATATTATAATAGGTGAAAATATCCTAATACGGATAGTGCCCGAATACGGACACTTTTGGTATCTTCGAAACTATAAATCTAATAAAAGTTTTTTAATGAATATATTCATATAGTTGAAATAATTGTTATACATTTAAAGACGTAATAAAAAAATATGTTTATTGATAATTTTTTATTATTTAACATAATTTAAGATATCAAATAAACATATTTTTTTATTACGTCTTTAAATGTATAATACTTATTTCAACTAAAAACTTCTAAAGCATATTAAAATGTATTAATTTAAAATATAACAATATAATATAATAATTATAATTAATATATTAATAATTAAGTATTAAAAAAGTATATAGATAATGGCTATATTTTGTATCAAATATTAATTAACTTATAAACATATATATAGAGGTCATATAAATCCCTAATAAGGATATTTTTTCCGTATTCGAGAATGGGTATTGAATACGGACACCCCCGTTATCTATTGAATAAGAGGATTAAATAATATTTTAAAATCAAAATAATATCTATAATTATAATTATATAATATATTTTTAAAATTTTGAATCTAAATATTGAGTCATAAAATGTTAAGATCATTTAATATTAGAGTGTCCGTACTAAGATACTTTCTCTTACTAGAATTATGTTTACCACGGGTAATTTAGGTAAAGGGTTAATTGGAGAAGGGGGGTATACCGGTAATATATTACGATTAGTTATCCAATTACCGATACCCTATGTGTATTCTTGTCAATGAAATTATATCAAAATTTTAAAATATACAAATTATGTATTGCCACAATATTATCCTATTACAAAATTTTAAATAAATATCTTGAATATTTAATAAGTTATTTCAAATAGTCATTATATATATCAAAGGCTCGGTAATTGGAGACTTTCCCCTAAGGTGGAATTCGAGGTAGGTACCAAATGCGTTAGATTTTTTAAATATGTATTTAAGAAATAGAAATTAACTATAGTTATTATTAATAAGTTTAAATAAAATATAATATATAGCGGTATAGATGTGTTTCGTAAGGATACACTATATGACCTATAGATATACACTATTACCTCTGGATACATACTATGACCACTCCTATTCTATGACGTGTTTTATCAATGACCTTCAAACGGATTCCTTTGAATTGAAAAAGTACAAATAAAAAGTACAGTATATTGATGGTATGTACTGTAATTGTATTGATTGAAAATACACCGGATAAATTATATAAATAGTTAACAAATTAAAAATTAATTAAAATAAAATCCAACTAATATAATGTATTGATTCACGATATAATTAAAATAATAGTACTACATTTGATAACCGAATGATAAAAAGTATAAATAAGAATAAATATCTCGGTATTACTCTAAATCATAAACTCTTTTATAAAACAACAACATATCATTAGTGTAAAGCTATATATAACATTCCACATTCCGTGCGAACAAAATTAAAGCTCCTACTAAATCATTAATTATAATTAATGTTAAACCAATTAATGTATGTTAAGAGTATATATATATACTCTTACCATATATGGGGTAATACCATATACCCTATAAGTGGGTTACATTCTAATGTCTACGGATTCATACATTAACAAATAACGCAAAAAAAAACATCACAAGAACACAAAAAAAAACAATAGAATTATAAATAAAAATAACATTATATAAGCATTCTATAATTAATTTATTGCAAATATTATTTTAAGAATACATTCTCACGAATATATTTATATATATATAAACTAATATAAGTCTGTTATAGCAGAATCTACTATATATAGTTAATTGTGTATATTGTGTTTGTTTTTGTAAGTACGTAGGGGAGTGCGGGGCAGGTTGACCATAGGGGCAGGTTGACCATAGGGGCAGGTTGACCATAGGGGCAGGTTGACCATAGGGGCAGGTTGACCATAGGGGCAGGTTGACCATAGGGGCAGGTTGACCATAGGGGCAGGTTGAGTCATCTCAATTATTTCTGCTATTAATAAATATCTTAATGCAATTTTTAATACACGTATACACAATTATATTTAGCATTAGTATAACAACTCAAAAATTATTTATTTTAACTAATTAAAATATTATTTAATTATTAATATTTTATGAAAATCTCGTTAGTGGGACAGTAAGTTTAAATTTGATATTATTAATATATTTTGTAATAATATAGTAGTATTAATGGTATATTAATAAAGTATATTTAATATACTATATATTATAAAATTAAAAATTAAAAAATTATCACTCACAAATTAATTAGATTACTTTTATATATACTAGTGATATGGGGCAGGTTGACCATGGGGTCAATCTGCCCCGTTTATCATTAAACATATTTATTCATTAATGTATTTAATTAATTAATGACTTATTTAAATAATAATAATAATCTAATTAATAAAATATATAATTGAGTAATTATTTTAAATAATTAAATAATTGGTTTATATGCAGGATTAAAACATAGAAAATCTAACCTCTCTCCTAATCTAACCTCTCGCCTTAAAAGTTTCATTAGTTTTGATATTAATATTGGTGTATATACTTGTTAATATACTAATAAATATAAATATATAACTTTAACTATGTTTATTTTTTAAATATATCTTTAATTTTGCATTTTTTCTACCTGGCTCAACCTGCCCCATTAGACGGGGCAGGTTGAGCCAATTAAAAAAAAAATTAAAATGTAATTATATAATTAATTATTTATCATTATACTGATTTATGAATGTTTTTAATTGATCATAAACTATATATATCTTATGCACTTTATTTTATTAAAATATATTCATAACATTATAAGATACATGTGTTTTTATAAAAACTGGCTCAACCTGCCCCGCTCTCCCCTATGAGTGTAAGTGTGTGTGTGTGTGTGGGTGTGTGTGGGTTTGGGATGGTGTGGGTATGAGTGTAAGTTCGTTGATGTGTGTGGGTGTGTGGGTGTGTGAATGTGGGTGTGAGTGTGGGTGTGGGTGTATGTGGGTGTGTGTATGTATATATTATGATATTAATTATTATAAAAATGAATAATTATAATAATAATTATAATAATATTAATTTAATGGGGATTATTAAGAAGTATATTCTTTTTTAATAATTATTATTACACAAAAATGAATTTATTAATAATGAGAATGAATATATGTTTTATTCTTTTTATATTCTCGCGGTTCTTTATTATATCTTTTATGGTACGACATTTTAATAGATAATTTTGAAAATTTTAAATTACTAATTAGGTATAAATAAAATAATTACGGGATTTATGTATATAGAATTTCACCAAATGGGATCAACATAAATATTAAATACACTTACACACACATATACACATATATATATATTATATAATTATTAATTGGTAGCAGATTAACTATAGTTTTACCAACTTATTAAAGTTGGATACCATTTTTCAATGTGTGTAGTGAATTTACTACACAATCTTAAAATAGATTAGTCTAAATATAGTTCAAGCAATTTATTATATTATTTCATATTTAATTTGGGTTTGTTATTTAAATTGTTTGTTTATATAAAATAATAAATGGGTTTATCTAAGGCCAAATAGTATATATATAAAATAAATATATTCGCAATTATTTCAAAAATAATGAATTTAACCTATTATTATAACGGAAGTTATTCATATTCTCCTTATTTTAATACTTAAATAATAATAGAATAATAATAATATATTTAATCGCGATTTTATATATATTCATTGGAAATCTGTAATTTATTAAATAATAAATTCGTGTAATAATAATATAACGCCTTCATTAATAATTAATTATATAATCCACATAATTGTATATTAAAAGCTATTCCCACATAATTACTGCACTTCCCAATGTGGGTATCTGGAATGAACACTGGTATATATATATATATATATATATAATAAACCACATGTAAAACAATTGCTGACATGACATGACGTATACTTAGGTATATCACACACCTCTACACTGCCATCATACGACACACGTTCACGTTCAGATCACATGTTAGGGCCTTCATATATCATCATGAAACTATTGTTCTGTGAAAGTATTTCACATAGATCTCGTGTTCTATAGATTTATTTAGATAGATATTTATAGTATAGATACTATATTATACTATAGTATTTATGTTCTCGTACATTGTAATCTCGTGTACTAGTGTGTAGGTGTATGCAGGTGGATGTGTTGGTGTATGTGTATGTATGTGTATACACATATATGTGTGTGTAGATCGCCACCGTGTATTCTACAGAATATTGCTATAGCTCGACACATTAATAATATATTACACAATATTACCGAAAAGGGGAAACTACACACAAATCTAAGACATATTAAACATACATTTTTTTTTGATAAAAAGTTTTTTTTTAAATCTTACAAAGTTATATTATAAATATACTTATATATATATATATCCCACATTATTATATTTTATATACATTTTTTTTTGATCAAAAGTTTTTTTTTAAATCTTACAAAGTTATATTATAAATATACTTATATATATATCCCACATTATTATAGATTTGTAATTCATATTATAACATTATTTTAGACATCTCTAATTGAGAAATTCATAAACACATTATTATAATATATCCTAATAATAGAAAGTTTATAAAATAATAGTCGAATAATATATTCTTATATGAAAGCTACGTACCTTATCCTTATCCTTATATATATATATAGATTTCAATAAATTATAATTCGCTGATTTCGTATATATATATATATATATATAGAAAAATTATTAAAAAAATCGATAATAATTTTCTGTATATACTATATATTCCTCATATACTATTACCATATTTACCATCCCAACCTTACACATATTGTTCCTTCCTCTAGTCCTACATTATATAACCTACTTATACAATTGTCTTAAGACCACTTATATACATCGTTCGTTTTTTTCTTCCTTTTTCCGCTTTCCGTTCAATAAACTCCACCCAATTAGTATCTATCATTGATAATAAATTTATTGTTCCCATCCTTCTTCCTCTGGTCCTTCCTATACATCACGACGTACATCGTATTGTTCATCACTCTCCCATACGGCGTACGGATGACTGCACTAGCATGCCCACTCATGTTCTCCGTACCTCCTATCTACATTATCGGGCTCTTGTATATATCTATAGCCCTATAGGACTCAATATGTAGAAATCTCACCCATAGTATATTATACCTATTCGCTCTCGTTAAGCTTTCGTATAACAGCCATACAATTAGTGGTTAATAATTCTAACATTATAAGATAACTTTTATATCCAATAATGTTTAAATTCACCCACGAATCTTTTTTTTATTTGATTATTATAATAATGTACATATGTATTAACAAATAATACTTATTATGTACTTCTCTATTGTACTTTTAATTGTATTGTTGTATACTTTGACTATATTTGTATATGTTATTATTACTATATATAGATATATCTTGTATGCCTATATATGAATATATATACATGTGTATCTATTTAGGTATCTATTTAAACATCCATAATTATTATCATGTAAATACATATATAATAATAATAATTTATATGAGTTTTTTTTGTCTTCAATATATATTAGATATATTTGAATATACTACATATAAATATTTATATATATATATATATATATATGTATTAATATTTATAAATATATATTCTATTCTAAAATAATGGAAATATTTGTAAAGATTTTTATATATTATGCTATAATATTATAATGGGGTCTTAATGGGGTGTGGATAGTTTGGTAGATAAAAAAGTTGGGGCTTCTTTTTTAATCATAAAATGCTAAAAAGTTAATTCCACATCCAAGTCCTACCTCCACCTTCACGTGGTAGACCCTGTTTATACTAACGGAGGAGGGCGAACGCGTCTTGTTCAGCGCGTCAAATCTGACAGCAAAGTCCTGCTACCGACTTGTAGTCGACTCGGGAGAGCCAAAGTCTATGGGAATAAACCCAAACAGAACATTTAACTTGATCTGTTGTAAGAGGTCGATTGTCCTGAGCAGCAGCAGTACAATTATTGGAGGCAGCGGAAGAACCAATTCTTGGTCAACGACAATTTCATACTAAATCCGAGGCATTGTGGAAAACCCATACATGGCTAGGACACTGCGCTAGAGCAGGCAACGGGAAACCACTCTAGTAAAATCGCAAGAAAAAAACATGACAGACACAAACATACACATCACAATAAGGTCGAAGAATGAGACTCCCAGGTTGGACGGCTTTAATATTATTACTACTGGGGAAGGGTACTCCATTGTCACAAGTAAGTTCAATGCGGATGACGGGGGTATTTTAAAGCCGAAAGGACGAACATAAAATGAAAATAGTGCAACGAAAAGGACAGAGGCAAGCCATAGAATAGCAAAAGAAAGAATGAGAATAGGTACACGGAACGTAAGAACAATGAATAATGGAAATTTGGAAGTAGTCAAGAGAGAAATGGCAAGGACTGGTGTTGATTTGCTAGGAATAAGTCAGATGAAATGGACAGGAATGGGACATTTTACATCAGATGAATATGAAATCTACTACACTGGATAGGAGACATTGAAGCGAAATGGAGTGGCATTTATATGTAATAATGAAATACGAAGATGTGTACTGGGCTTCAACCCAGTAGATGACAGAATTGCCACAATACGCATACAGTGCAAGCCGATAAACATAACAGTAGTACAAATATATGCCCCAACATCCAGCTCAGAAGAAGAAGACAGTGATGCATTTTATGATAAATTACAATCTGTATTGGACCAGATACCTAATGGCGATATTCTGTATATCATAGGTGACTGGAACGCCAAGGTTGGGAAGGAATTATCAATTACTTGTCAATTACTGGTCAAGTACCGTATACGATATGGCGCATCACCTCTCCGACCGTGTTGTCCAGTATACGAAGCTGGTCGAAGTCACGTGGTACCCTGTGGGCGTGTCTCTCCTGTAGATACAGGTGAATGCAGTAGTTTTCGGTGCGCCATTGACTATATAGGCCATAGTACAGAACTTGTAGCTCGTTCCAGTTGGGATGCACTAGACTCCTGTCCTCGATATGGATCAGATGCGGAAACAGGACGCTCAGACTGCGAGTGTGACGTTATATTATGTAACAGTATCGTAATGTTATGTGTGCATGCGTGTGTGCGGGAGCGTGTATGACATTAGTGTTGTGTGTGCGAGTGGGATCAAGAGTGCGTGTGAGAGTGATCGCTTTAGTGCACGCTAGTAGGTGTGTATTAGTGCACACACACACACATATGCAGGTGCACTTGTGCTAGTGTGTATAGATTAATGCGTGCGGCACACACACACATAAGAATGTTGCTATGAGTCAGTGTAACGGGGTGATGACGCATACATACGCGCCTGTTATGCATATAGGTGTAAGAGGCGCTAATCTATATAGGGGTTAACATGTGGCTATATTTACGGTAAACCTATAGCCCTATATGAGCAATAGTTAAACCTCTAATACCGTCCTGTACATAATATATTAATATGAAGCCTGACTAACAGAGAATATTCTCGCGAAAATACGATTATTTGCGTTTTTATCTATCAACAAATATTAGATATTTGCGGATATTCGCAAATCTCACCTCAACTTCTTCAGTTACACTATTACCATATTAGCACGTGATATCATACGCGGTGTGCGGTGCGCTTACCTGTGCGGTGTGTGCGTGGAGTGCGCGCTCCACGAGTGCGGATCGTAGTTGCGATAGGTCTGAAGCCACGTGGTCAAGAATGCGGCCCTGGCTGCGGCCACTATGATGCCATTAGCCAGTAGACCAGGCATCTCGCGGCCCAGTGTTGTCACGTGATACTGACGTAGGGGGGACATACACTTCACCAGCAGCACGTCGTGGTCTAGGTAGATACCTCCGTATTCTGAACAGGGGGGCGGCGGGGTTAACGCGGGTAATAGGGGGGGGGGGGGCTAGTAAGGGTTGGATAGGGTATTAGGTCGGTATCAGTGGTTAAAGACGGTAGTGGGAGTTCAGAGGTTAAAACGGGTAATATGCGAGAAAGGATAGCTTTAAGGGTTAACGCGTGTATATGCATATACAATACATGTATTGTATTGTCCTTCACAGTTATGTATAACATCATGTTTATTATTAACATGTATAAGTCAATGACTTCTTGAAAGTCTATTTGTATCTGCTATTTGTATTGTATTTAATATATATATATATATATATATATATATATATATATATATATGAGATTTAAATAAATAAATATTATTATTATTATATTGGCTCATTACGGGTGATAAGTCGGAAAGGGGTGTGAATGGACATACTCAGGTTATATGCATGTAGGGGTCACTTACGTTAACGCAGGTAATATGCGGGTGTCAGGGTTAAACACGTGTAATATACGGGGGGGGGGCGGAGTTTGGCAGCCACCCGAATTAATTACTTTAATGACTTTAATGGGTACCATCATTGTAATGTGATTGTATTGTGCAGGCCTATAGGCCACACTATAGTGTGTATACACTTATATGTGTACGACGTACACTGTACGTGTAGTAGTATTAACCTTTAATATCATATAGAATTTATGTATACAAATGTATGTCTATATATATATATATATTACCATTAATGAAAACAACGAAATTTCAAAACACAATTTTTTTTAAAGGCCCAAAATACTATAATAATATAATGAGTAATAATATATTAAAATCTGAAAATATACATAATATACACAAATTAAAAAAAGTATTAAAGAATTACTTTTTAAATAAATATTAGTTTTTATATTTTAGCATTTTAATAATTTTTAATATTTTTAATCATCGTCAATTTTTAAAATTTTTATATTTAAAACTACTTGGGTCATATTTATGTTATTATATTTTTATAATTTTTTATTATTTTATTCGCACTTTTTTGTTATATAATTGTTTGCACAAGTTTTAAACATACTTTATTTTAATTTGTATATACTAAACCATTTGAATCATTTTATGTTATTACATTTCAATAATTTTTTATTATTTTATTCGCACTTTTTGTTTTATATTTGTTTGCACAAGTTTTAACACATTTTATTTTATTAGTTTATTTAATGGATTGATGAAACATGATGAAATACGCTGAGGGACATTATTTGTATTATTATTATTATTCTCTTTATATATATTTCTTTACTCTTATTATATTGAATTCTAGTACACAAGTCTTATTATTATTGTATAAATGTCCCAAAGCTATTATATTCATATACTATGGAGGTATCGACTTAATAAAGCTACTTATAGCTTTCAATGATCCTCCTTAGACAATTGTCTATAAACTGATTTCATTCATTCATATACGTATTACAAATAAAATAAACCATCACATCAAACATATATTTATATATATATACATATTTATAAATTCAGTAAACAGATGCTAGTAGTAAGCCCGTGTCACATAACAAGGTGATTACAATTATGGGTTCCAAATATGAAATGTTAAATTGTCGAAGATTTGACCAATAATATCTTCGGATACATTTCTAATAGTGTTGGTTTATGCATGAATATACATTTTTCACATAAAAAGAATATATATTGTATTCAACAATTATAATTATTATTTGTTTGTGGAGTCCTTTCATCCCATCCAGGAACTTAGATGAAGTTTTCACTTATAACCATGTGGCTCTAATGTCACTTCGAAGACGCTCTCGTGTTAAGGCATCCATGGTTTTAACGAGAGCCGATCATTTGTCTATATACAATTATATAAGATAATTTCTATAGAAGTATTTATACATATTATGTTGAGACCTATATTAGCCCATATTCTATAACTTGTATTTCTGACGACTTAGCCAACTGCGCAAAACAGGTTATTTAATTATCATAACAATATGTTAATATAGATATATATTATGTACATATTTACTTTATATTAATTATAAGTATCAATAATTTAAATATTATTATCAATATATTTATGTCAAAACATATACATTTATTAATTAGATTTGCTCGACTTCATTAAAACATATATATTTACAACAAATTAAATCATTTATTTCTTGCGATAAATGTTAAATATAGAATGAATGCAGGCAGAATTACGGCTGCTTTACATCATTAATAAATAAACACGCTGTAAATATGCCGAGGCGGCCTAAATCAAGTTTAGTTTCGTGCTTGCATATGTCCTCAGCTTATGTCCTCAGGCTATGTCTTCAGAATATGTCCTCGACTGTGTCTGCTTCACAACACTATACATAATCGTGATTACCTTATTGATCATAACTTCATCAAGTACCAGAGTATATCGTTCATATCTATAAACAGCAGAGTGGCCAGCACAATGGACCAAATCAATAATCATCCCCTTTCCAAATAAAGGTGATTCACAAAATTATTCGAACTAGCGAACAATTAGTTTAATTAGTCACGCAAGCTGAACGTATTCTATCAGAGAAACAAGCAGGCTTTAGAAGATCTTCTAAAGAGCTTCCTCAGGACGTAATACAGTCGAACAAATCGCAAATTGCCGAATGATCATTTAAAAACATCTAGGAGTTCAAAAAAACCTTTTCATAACTTCATTGATTTTAAAAAAGCAATCGATCGTGTATGGCACGAATGACTATGGCATACTACAATAGTTTTGTTTCTCAAAAGATATAACAGAAACTATTAAAGCATTGTATGTAAACTCAGAAAGTGCAGTCTTACTGATAACTAAATATTTGAGATCATCCTTCAGAACTTCTGTGGGTGTACGACAAGGATGTCCCCTATCCCCTGTTTTATGTAATATCTTCCTCGAACAAATTATGTCAGATACCCTGAGTAATCACCATTTCAGTATCTCCATAGGCGGTAGAGAAATATCCAACCTTCTATTAGCTGATGACATTGATCTAATGAGTGGTAGCAACTATGAACTACAAAAACTTACCAGTAGTATATAAAAACATGCGAATTATTATTGTATAGAAATTAGCTCTGAAAAGAGA
Organism: Osedax fenrisi; assembly: GCA_964019155.1. Taxonomy (NCBI): domain Eukaryota; kingdom Metazoa; phylum Annelida; class Polychaeta; order Sabellida; family Siboglinidae; genus Osedax; species Osedax fenrisi. The sequence continues at coordinate 6,948,774 of OZ025239.1, forward strand.
AAAACCATGGTGAACAGAAATGAAAGTTTACATGCAAATATCGGAATGAATGGATAAATATTGGAAGAGGTAGATAAATTTAAATATCTAGGATCAACTATAACTAAAGATAGTACCAGTGAAGCACAGATCCGTATCAGACTAGCCACCTCTACATCGGCTTTGATGAGGTTAACAACTATATGGACAAGTAAAATAATTGGCTTTAAAACAAAATGCAGTCTGTATAAAACACTGGTGCTCTCAATATTACTCTATGCATGCGAAGCTTGGACGATTACTGAATTATGGAGACAGAAATTAAAGCCTTCGAAACTAAAGCGCACAGATGACTATTATATTTCCGAGAGCACAATATAAATATCTACATATATTGGGAAGTTTATGCCACTGTTATCAATTATCCAAAAAAGAAAGATTTATTGGTTTGGCCACGTATCAATACATTCGCTAAAACTATTCAACAAGGAAAAATCAAAGTTGCAAGAACTTGTGGCAACCCAAAGATAGAATGAATGGACACATTTTTAAATGGACATCCAAAGATCTCGGCGACCTACTGATGATAACAAATGATCGAAATAATTGCGAATTGTTGTGTGAAATATTCATATTCCCACCTCGATTTAAGAGTTATGGGATAAAAGTAAAAAATAAGTAATATTTACATACATATATGTTATCAAATAAATATTTGTATGAACATTATATTTGTGTGATAACATATTAATATGAACATATTATTCACATAATATGTTCATAATAATATGTTGTCAAATAAATATGCAGAATCATATAAATATGTTCATATTATGAACATAATATGTTCATATTTGTATGTTGTTGTTTACTGGGCAGCTATCTGGGTACCCTCATTTGTTTATTCACCCCGAATATCGAATATTTATTAAAATATCGGACAATATAACTTGATATAATTTAACGTACATTCGAACAACGGTCAAAGAATATCTATAGATATTATTTATGTATAAGTAATGAGAATTTTGAAAATAAACAACAACGGAGAAAAATATACAATGATTATATTAATTATATTATTAATTGAATATATTAATTAATAAAATTTTCCTCATATTTAGTAAATATTTAAAAACGAATAATCTGATGCAGCCGAGGGGCGTTACGATGGGCGTGGCGCTATTCGGGGATGTACATTTTAACGTAAACAATAAACGAGACGAACATTTTAAGAATTCATTAAAAATACGAGTAATGTATATAATTTATATAATATTAACTAATGAAAAATGCTATTTTACAATATGCATGCAATATATAATAAGGACATTTAGTAATTATATTACAATTTAATTCAGATAATATATATATTAATATATATATATATATATATATATATATATATATATATATATATAATTACCGGGCTACTATAAAACTTAATACATCGTTTATAAAGTTATAACTATAGTATAACTATAACTATCCTATAGGATAGGTAAACCTATATATATATATATATATATATATATATATATATATATATAACTTCGTAATATAATATAATACCATATTAGTACATAATATATTCTCCATTTTAAAAAATAAGCAGTAATCTTATTGATTAATATCGTAACATTAAACATATACATATATATATATAACATATATTATATTTGATATAATATATTATTAACTGGTGTTATAACAATTATGTCGCAATATATTAATCAGGCGTAGTTATATTACATAACTTATGAGTCATAAGGTGTGAGTCATAACTGATGACTGTACGTATCGAACATCCCACATATGTCTGCTATAGGCCACATATGTGTGTACAATACAAACCGGTTATATGGTATAGCGCATATAACGAACGTGTTGTTATAACGGGGCATCCTTTAGTTTCAGCGAAGATAAATAAGCTATTGTTATAGCAATGTCACGAACATTCGATAACAAGACAATTCGCACAATAGGACAATTAGCCAAGGACATTTTGTCGATAACAACTTGCGAATAAACCGCGAAAGAATCATCAAAGAATATATAAATATATTAGTATACACTTATTACATATGTATTGTTATGTAAAGCTAATTACATTGGATATAATACCTTTACAACATCAACATCATTGCCGTGTATATTTCAGTAAGTAATTAATAAAGGTGAATGCGAACGAACAAGTTATATATGTGGTAATAATGGTAATGTTACACGCTATCTAAATATAAAAAAGACCGAGGTAATATAAAAGTCATCATTCATAAGCACAGCTACATGATGTAGTAACCATTAAATAGCTAATTATACATCAATGTTTACATCTGGTAATGGTAATGATATCGCTGAACGGTAATGACATATGTGATAATGCTACACATATTTACCTGCCGTGGTAGATACTTAACATGTGATGATTTACATTGCTAACGGCGGGCGGGTAATAACACACTGAATCACATGTATCGTATGTCGGGGGCCAGCTGTTCTGAAAACATAAACTTCCCTAGGATTATTCCACGACAATATTTAACATCACAGATACAGTTAAGGATCGTCCTAGGATAATCCTAGAAGACGTTTTCAGAACAACTGAGCTCAATTGCCATTAACTTAGGTTTCACTGCGCCACCCTTGTATTGCGTAATCTGTTTTGACGGATTATACGATATCGTGATATGTACTAGTGATCTAGAACGAGTCGAGTTTTCTAGCCGATCCGAGCCGAGCCGACTTAGTGAACGGCTCGAACGAGCTGAGCCGGTCACATGACCTGATCGAGTTTATTATCTTTGGAATTTTAAATATTACTCTACGTTTAAATTAATTAAAATAAATGTTATCAAAAATTATCAAATTTTATATTTTATAAATTATTATTTGTAGATGGAACTCTACTCTAATAATGATAGAACGTTTTCTAAAGATAAAGTCTGAAATATATGAGATTACAGAATATTATGCTAACATATATATTATAATCGCAGGCTTATATATGTTACGAATTATATTTGTTGATGTTTTTCGAAGTGACGATTTAGGATTTCAGATGTTTCGATACATATATTTTGAATATTTCAGTTGTTTCTAAGCAGGAAATATTGGCTCTTTAAGATCACAAATGTGTACCCGAGATACTATTGTTTGCGCACTATAGTGTGCGAATTAGCGCTAACTCTATACCGGATCCACTACATGTTATATCAGGTTCCGTCAATAATAAACTTGACGTTTGATTATAATTATATAAATAGATTTCTAAAATCACACGATTATTTGTTTAAAAAGTATTGTAATCTGTCTAACACTATGCATTTTAAATTTAGAATTATGTATATGTTATAGTATACTATATATATGTATATTATAGTATTGCGTATACACTATAGTAGGCAATGGTTAAAAGTAGAGTGTGCTATCATTGTATTATACAATTATATTATTGTATATTGTATATATCACTACGATTTCTACTTTGTAATTTACATTAAATTACCTTAATTACCTTAATATGAGAATACAATTGTAGTATATAAACACTTACATCTAAACTTAAACTCAACTGCTGACTGCATAAACAATGCATTTAATTGTTTATTTACCTGCATTGTATATAATACTATGTATAACTATAACTTCAATATACTTTCAGGTAGAAAGTGACGCTAATTAAAGTTACTCTAATTAAAGTAACACTAATTAAAGTGACGCTAATTAAAGTAACACTAATTAAAGTGACGCTAATTAAAAGTAAGCTAAAGTTTTTATTTATATTTACTTATAATTAGAGTAGTACGTATATAACTGAATACATTTTACATATATAGGTTTTTATATTATAGCCTATATATAATAATATAGTATCGAATACACTATATTGTATACCGTTTTTTATACAATATATAATATATTGTATACAGTATTGAATACTCATTGAAAAATATTATATTAGTTTACCTATAGAACCTATAGGTAGGCTATATATATATACAATATTCACAATATTCTCTAAATATCAACCATATATATTAATACATTATATTCAATTTAGATTATGTTATATAATATTTTTATAATGAAATAATATATAATATTTTGTCAATTCATAGGTATTATATATAATGCTACATTATATAGTGTTACACGATACATATATATAATGTAAGGAATAATACTGATGAATATATACACATTTCCCGATCTATAATTTTTTTATTTAATTATTAAATAGATGCGGCTATAACTCTTATTACAGTACTATATGGATCATATATTATATAATGGATGCGGGTTCAAATCCCATTCTGCAATATAAAATAAGTCTTAAAATAATATTTAGAAGTGATCTTATATAATCGTGTATGAACAAATTATCGGCTCTCGTTAAAATCATGTATACCTTAACATGAGAGCGGCTTCGAAGGGACATTAGAGCCGTATGATTATACGTAAAAAAATATAATTTTAGTAACTGGATAGGATGAAAAGACTCAGCCAAATAAAAATAACAATAATAATAACAATAATAATAATAATAAATAAGTAAAAATACACTATGCTAATTCAAGATGAAGGTTAAGGGAAATGATACATCAAGCTATATATAGCAATACCAGACTATAGCCTTTTATAGCCGGTAGGATATATATTAAAATAAATTAATAATTTTAAAGAACTACTGAATCTAATTTTATAATAAATGGTGACTCTATAACTATGTGTATAGATGTAATATATCTGATAATATTGTGTGTGTAGCCTAGTAACAATAGCTAGAATGCGATTGATCAAGAAAGTTGATTAGATATACCGATGTCAAGTATAGAACTATAACAGTTCTTATTTCTATTGTATTTGAAATATGTCAACAACCTCAGATATATCATTATTTCGTAAGCGACTATAAATATTTCATAAGAACTCGCAACATATACAAAGTGACTTATTTCTATTGTTGTTCAGTAGCTAACGACATTACGCTAAAGTAGGCGTGGCTTGTATGACCCGTTCATGACGTCATCATGACTCATCTATTTGTACTCGTGTGGTCAGTCAGTATATTACGTAATATATAGAATATGTAATAAACCCTATCTTTATGTGTATATAATATGAATATGTTATATATAAGTATAGGTTATTAGTATTGTAAAAACAACTTTACATGTATTTTACCAATGTATTTACCAATACGCAGTCATTAATCAATCATACTTTTAGATGTTGTTGTTACACCAATGTATAAAGTAGTATACACGATATCGTATATGTCATACATTATATACAATGATGCTTTATATTTCGTAATGATAATAAAAAACATAAATTAATATACATACACACATATACCCATACTTATATATATATATATATCCAAATTACGTGGTGATTTATTATATATATAAATAATAATCAGTGGCCGCTATTATAAAATTAAATATTGTAATTAAAAATTATAAATGCACACCGGATATATTATATATCGAGGCACATGATACCGCATCACTAGACGCTAGATAGTAATGCGTAGTTCAGTCGCTAGGGTAGCCGATAATTAATAACAAACCGAGAAGTATTTGAAGTCGTGAGAAGTCTGAAGAGTGCTCGATATAACTTATCTCCCGGCCGTATATATGTGTATGTCTCTCTCTAGCCACGTGGTATATATTAGGTACTTCCTGTATACTCTTATTCCACCAGTAGTTACTGTTGATTAAGTCATTATATTTATTAATTAGTAAAATTAAAAAAATATATATATATATATATATATATATATATGGTTACATTATTGTGTTTGTGTATCACATTCGTGTATGTGGAGGTAGAGAGTGCAGTGTTATAGACTTGTTTAGGTGCACTTCAAGCTAATTAACTATTGAATGTATCGATGTGTATCGTGCTACTTAGGTTATGGTTTTTGTAGCAGGACAGTTAGTCAGGTGGACAGATCGAAAGTCACGTGATACATTCGGTAGATACAATGCTAGTCTGTCCATGCGTCCAACTCTACATATTAAATATACTAAAGGCACATCCTTAGTAGGTTTATTGTAAGTTTGTTCGTTTTCGTTACGAACTAGCCTCCATTATGACCTCGACCTTCACGGTACCCGATAACATGCGATGTTATACATCTATTGTAAGAGATAGCTGAGGTTCAGAGGTCAATAACTACTATTGCGTATACACTCGTAATTCTGTCTACTAAGTTACTAGTTATTGTTTAAATATAATGTTTAAATATATATGGTTTTGTATTAGAAATTAATGTTAACTTTAAACTTTATCTATTACTATTAATTCTTTGAGGGGTAATTTTGTATTAGATATTTATTCCATATATATTATTCTATATATAATATTGAAATGTGTGTTTTTGCTCTTTAGCTTTTTTTAATATATTATAATAACTCTAATATGTCCGTATACTTTTTATATACATCTAAAGCTTTTGATAAAAATTAATCATAATATCTTATTTCAAACATTAAAAGATAATAATATTCCTTTAAACATAATTAATTAATTGTTTAAATTACTAGTATATATACATCTATAGATGTCAAAGGATCTATATTAAATAGTGTGCTAATTCATAGGATAGCTTTCCTGTTACAAAGTGTGTTCTTCAAGGTGGCATTATCTAACCATTATTAGTTTATATACTAATCCTGTGATTAAGAAATTAAATGAAATAAATGCAGGTTATTGCATAAATGGAAATATTATCAATAATCTATGATATGCATATGATACGGCATTATTGTCACCATCACTAAAGGGCTTTCGATTGTTTATAAATTGTCGTGAAGAGTTTGCTAACCATAACCACATAACGTTTACTATTAATACATCAGTAATTTTATCTATTTATTTCGATAAATCTTATCATAATTCTGTGAAATTATATATGGGTAATGAACTACACAATGTGGTTAAATCATATAAATATATTGGACATTGGATTTCAGAGGACTTATCTGATGAAATTGATATATATAAATAGTAATATTATAAAGTTATATAAATAAAGCTATGCAATATCATATAACTTTAATCATTGCTATAAGAAACCAACATTATTCTATGTAAAACATGTATTTCTAATATATATCTTAGTAGTATTTGAATTCCAAATAGATATCGTATTGTTAAACTTACTATAGCTTATAATAATGCTTAATGTATCGTGATGAACTATAGTTATACGTATACGGCTATAGAAATAATGCATCCTTAATGTTTCTTCCCGATTATGTTAATAATGTAACCATTACATTACTGAAGTATTATTATTCGTTATACAAATAAATGCAATTATCATGTAATTCGCTAGTTGTTCAATTATATGAATATAATATTGTATTCCCATCGTCGCTGTTAAAGATTTGGTATAACTCATTATTTGTATAATGTTGTAAATTTATTTTCTAAGATTAATTGTTTAGTTTAGTTTATTCTTTTATAATTTTCGTTTATATACTATAGACCTATGTATTTCATGTATGATTTAAATACATAAATAAATAAATATATGTATATATATATATATATATATATATATATATGTGTGTATGTATACAAACTATACAACAATGTATCACATAAAGTAGTCGTGATAAATTACAAAGTTAATGTTTAATGGTCACGCTTCATTGAGCACTGCTAGTAATTAAAGTGATGCGTTATTTAACAACCACCAATAATATGTACCTATATATATATGTATATACACATATATATATATATATATATATATATATATATAGATTTGTAAATACATATATACATACATTTTGTATATATATATATATATATATATATATATATGTATACATATAAATATGCATATATACTTATAATATATTATTGTTATCATTTCATATATAATTAAAAACGTATGTTCTTACTACTAGTTACCATTACATTGTTACACGTTACATGTGTATGTACACTGTACAATGTACACGGAATGTACACTGTAGCGCGTAACCATATGATATGTATAGATACAGTTATATATATATAATAAAGTATACTGCATTCTATGTATGATATACTATAGTATTACTATTCACTATCATACATACACTTATTTATGTATACATTAATCTCTAATTTTGAATATACATATGGGGTATTATAATAAATAAATAAATAAAACATAATTAATCTTATTCCGCATATAATATATTGAAGTTTTCATTAACGTTGAATATGTTGTTATGCAGTATACTACAGTATAGTATAGTATTATAGTATATACAATAGAAAATGTACATATTATATATATATATATATATATATATATATATAATGTATAGGGTATAATAAATATGTGTTTATTATTTGAATTTGTAATATTTAAGTATCTAAAGTATATATTTAATATAACATATGCAAAATATAAATTAGATACAGTAGATCATTATTATATTATAATGATACAGCACCGTGGCACTACAGCAGTAATGTCTTACACGTGTGATATCATTGTATATTAATAATACATTAATAAATTACATATTAATATGTAAAATAATATGTATATACATCATTATTATTCGTTATGTATACATTATGATGTATATTATTATTTACACTAACATATCACTAAATACGCTAAACATGCTAATATATATATATATATATATATATATAATATATATCAGCGAGTGCAATGAAGTTATAAATTAGATCTACAACAAAAGTGCTGGAGTTAAACGTATTTCTATAGTTAATGAATCAACTGACTTCCTGTTTATACTATTTGATGTAAACGCCTGTATATCAGTCAGATCCGCGTGCAATTAAATCACGGATTAAATAGTAAAACACAAAGTTGTGATAGTAATAGATATGTTTTGTAAACAAATAAAGAATTACAATATTACAGCCACGTGATACATACACGCACGCACGCACGCACGCAATCACCGACACGCGTACGCACGCAATCACACGCGCGCGCGCACGAGTATACGCATACACATACGCATACACATACGACTACGAATACGAATACACGTATACACACGGGTTTGCTATCGATCACCCTACACATGTAAAATGTCACCGAGTATATCCGTGCGACATGTAAATACCATCGATATAAAGAAAGTGGATAAGCAATTGAATGTAGTGTATGGCACTATCCGCTACGAGCGCTGCAGTCGAAACCCACTATCTGGCCCACTACTTTTTATTTATAATAATATGTATTTATCATATATATATTGATAATCACTACCAATTTTAATGTACTAATATCTATACTAAAAATAAAATTATATTTTTAAAATACATAATATCAACATTCCTCGTAATTTTGTGTATTTAAATTGAAGTTATAATACTATTTTATTGATTTTATTGATATTTATAATTTAAATCCATTGCAATAGATAGAAGTCACTTCAATCTATTTCGACGAAAAGACTACTGTTTCAATATTTGACATATATAATATGAATAATATCCAATCAAAATCACTGATACCATTTTGTTAATTTATCGATAAAAGTGTCATTCACGTGTCTATCTTTTACATGCATTGCGTGCGTCAATTGCTTATCCACTTTCTTTATATCGATGGTAAATACATGTAAACTTGTTTTGATAACACTCCTAATCTATATCTGCTATTTAATTATAATTTGGCGTATTAATATAACTCAATAATCGTATGGTTTATAACATATATAAGTATATATATAAATGTATATACATATTAAATTATAATATATAGTAATTATCATTAATTCCTGAAATTTAAATTTATAATAAATGTTGGTATATAAATATATTTTATTGTTGACATTTCATTATAAAAACTACAATCAAATACTCGTCTATTTATAACTTAAGTTGTACCGCATGTATAAGTACTCAAGTATTATCTCCGCTGAAATAAGTATTTATCATTATGCACATATGTCAATGCGTTCTTATTTCAGGACATTCATCATACTATGTATACGTGTGTGTGTGTGTGTGTGTGTGTGTGTGTGTGTGTGTGTGTGTGTGTGTGTGTGCTGTGGGTTACATACACGCCCACATACTCACACAAACACATTCGTATATACACTGATATGCTAACGTAAAATACACACACACACACACGTATATTGTTATTGATATATTCATAGTTTTATATTAATGTATTATAATGTATATATATATATATATATATATATATATATATATATATATATATATATATATGCGTATAACTATATTTATTTTATTTTATTTTATATATAGTTTATTGACTACAAAAACACATGGTGGTTATAGGCGTCGTTAGATACTAAAAAACAAAAACACAAATAAATAGAAAACGAATAATAAAATAGAACTAATGACAATGACCTAAAATGGACATATATGCGTATAACTCTAACTATATGCGTAGTTTGATGTATCTTAAGAATGCATGCTATCAGTGAACTATTAATACACATATGCAATAGGTCACGAGTTGACGATGTAGTATTATTATTATTATTGACATTGTTTACATTGTTTATTGACTCGATGAAACGTAGATATCCGTCGTCATATTAATGAAATGAAAAAACAAAACTAATAAACGAAAGAGATGTTGTTAAAGTTCAAGATAATAAAAAATGCGGTATTTAAAATTAATAGAGTATTTAGTACATCGAATATCTACTGGTAACTCATTCCATAAGGTAGGTACCACCATAGCAAAAGCCGTGTCACTATACGCATGCTTTGACACTGACACGTGTTCAATAACAGTATATATATGCCTATATCCAGGGAGGCTGTTAGGTATAATACTATTTAGTTGTCAACCTCGTTTAAGTTATTACAATGAAGTCAAATGTGTAGTCATTAAAGATTTGCATTAGAAATGTAACTTCCCAGTATTCAATACTCGTGTTTAACTTGGATTTATCTCGAGTTTAAACTCGTGTTTAGCCTGATAATTTGGTAACACTATTAACACCAGCTAGATCCAAGTTTAACTAGAGATTAATCCCAGATAAATCCAAGTTAAATCCAAGTTCACTCGAGTTAAATCCCAGTTAAATCCAAGTTTAACTCTAGCTTAATCCCAGTTAAATCCAAGTTTAACTCGAGATTAATCCAAGTTAACTCAAGTTAAATACAAGTTTAAAAATAATTAAAATTTATATTTATATTATATCTCTATATTATTTATACCTATTAATATATTATACCTGCTAATTTATATTATATTGTTATCTATATTATGGCTAGATAAGTATACTTATTATACTTGCAAATTATAATTTGCATATTAGTAATTTTATATCAGTTTTATTTTTGCGAAACTATAGATCTATAATATTATAATTATAAGTTACATCATGTATGATATGTTACCTATATCCCCTATATATGTATATATATAGGGGATATAAGGGGATATATATATATTCGGTATGGTATACCATATATGATCGGTATGATCCCTATATATATTAGGTATACTTATATGATTTTTATTATTATATAAGTATTTATAAATATATGGTATTTTATATATATTATAGTTATACATTGTTATATATAGGTTAAATAACTTGTTTTAAAAAAAAAAAACATTTTTTAATATGATAAATTTATCAAAAAATATTCAATATTTTTTATTTATTTTTATTAGTTTAGATTCAATAAATTTACTTAAATTTAATAAAATAATAAATAATTAAATAATTAGTAATATTATAGATAAATATTTTGGACTAAAAAATAACTTGGATTAAACTGTGATATAATGATCCAAGTTTCAACTAGTTAAATATGGATCAGCTAAATCCAAGTTGATCTCAGTTTAAAAAAATAACTTGGATAAAACTGTGATATAATGATCCAAGTTTCAACTAGTTAAATATGGATCAGATAAATCCAAGTTTACACCACCTAGATCCAAGTTTGGACCAGATTACCCCAGTTTCCCAGTTAGATCCAAGTTAAACACGAGTATTGTATACTGGGTCTATTCCTATAGGAAGGTCGTACACTACAACAGGAGGCGCTGGTTAGGACATTGCGTTCCTACATTGCGAAGGTGTATAAGAGATCACCTATAAGTACGTATATATAAGTTATAGTATAGTTACTTTAGTATCAGTAATATTATTACTGGTTAATCAGGTACTATATTTAGTAATCTTAGATTGCTTATGACGCATTTCTAAAGATTAATCTTTAGTTAGAGTATATTTACTCTAACTAGCTAGATAGTTATCAACAAGGATCATCAACGGTTCATACTACCGATGAATTCGAGCTAAAGATTAATTAACATCATCATTAAACAAGATGCGGTCAGTTCTAGTAATGGACCAGTATAGGGGAGCTACGTATGTGATACATTTACATATATGAATAATCAATATTATCTAATTAAGCGTAACTTAACTTACCTGGTGATGTTTGCTTAGCCGTTCATAACATATGTCCTCCGTAATGGATGGAATATACCGATAGATATATGGCTGCATCTATATCTATCACTCGTATCCATCGACAGTTCTAGAGGTGTACATCGTTGCTAATTCGTGTTTGTTTCTCCAGCAACGGAGAACATCAAACGTCGTTCTCTTAGTGTATTAGGTATTTGTGGAACGTTACCGTTACCGTATACTGTATACTGTATACTGTATACTGTATAGTATACCGTATACGTATACTGTATACAATTCCTAATTTGTCACGTGATATATTCATAATGTTTAACGTATATCGTAACTACGTGTATAGGTTCCGTGACTTGTTGTCACTAATGATTATTTTAAAGTCAATATGATATAGATGATTTATTTGGAGCTATATAACTTTGACTTTCTAATAATCATTAGTGACAACAAGTGATGGAACCTATATATATAAATATATACATAAATAAATGTACGCACATGTAAATACATAATATTTCTTACATATCTAAATATACGTAAATTAGATAATTTACATATATTAGATATATCTAATTATATGACATATATATATATATATATATATATATATATATATATATATATATATATTTATCATAATTAAGTTTAGTGTTACAAATAAAAGCTGTGAATTTTAATGAAAGGTTTAAGTTGAATTAAAGAATTATTTATAGAAATAGAAAGAAATGTGGATTGAGAAGACGAAATATTTATGAGTTCAGTCTTAGTTTCATTTAACATAAGATAATTATTTAGAAGCCAACATTTAAGTTGACCAATATACTATGGATAAGGACATATAAGGATAAGGATATATTATAGTTAGGACTGAAGTCTGATAAGTAGTTTTACATACAGCTGTATGTCATCTGCATATATATGATAAGTGATATCAGAAAATGATGTAATTATCTTAGAGAGTAAAAGAATATGTACATAGTAAAGTAACGAACCAATCACCGATCTCCGAGGTACTCCACAAGTAACGGTTATATGTGAAGGTGAAGAGATCGCTTCATTAGCTAGCACAGCGGACACATTATTAAAAACATAATATTTAAACCAAAGTAGGGCAGGTGACATCAGATATACTTAAATAATATAGATGTATTTACCTATGTGTAACTATGTATGTACCTATGTGGGTATCTGTGTATGTACCTATGTGTGTATATACAAATGTAGATGCGCTGAGTTAGATTTATTGATTGATAATTTATTTAAGAATATAGTCTAACGTATTTAGTATAAATATTTTCGAAAGATAATATACGTTATTGAAATAAACAAAGAATAATACGAAATAAAAAAATGAATAATATAAATATTGTTTATGAATGTAATCTATTATACTATCGTTGAGCTAGCTAGTAGGTAGTAGGCAGACGGGTGGGCAGGCTAGCTACGCGTGTATAATAACAGGTACTCGGTGATCGGGTAAGTAAA
>OZ025239.1:6967668-7062668 GCA_964019155.1 Osedax fenrisi
ATCAGTCTGCGCTTATCTCTCAGCGCTTATCTCTTATCGCGCGCGTTACCCGAGTGTACCTCTCCGCTACCCATTATTACACTCTCTAATCTGATAGCACCGTTAGCACTCGCGTCCACTAGTTCGCCCACTATACCGCCCACTAGACCGCCTACCGATACCTCAATAGATCTAACGCCGCTGCAGCGTTACATTGTTATCGATACGAGATCGTTACATAATAGAAACCACGATGACATTCACCGATAACTTACTTCTCGTATACAATAGGCATTCCCAGACACTGTAACCGATAATGATAAACACACAAAGTCATACTTCCTGTTTACATTATGTTTAAACCAATATATGCATGTGTTTGTGTATAACTTGACATTTATTGATTATTTGATGTTTTCGTCTATTGTTAAGTTTGCATATATATATATATATATATATATATATATATATATATAGCAAGTGTGTCTTATAAATCATATGTCAAATAACAATTTATTAATATTGTGCTATAAGATCTATAGAATGATATAATTAATTGATAATATTAAATATTAAATATTATTTAATATATATATATAAATTAATGAATTAAATAAACTAAATATACATTAAAATATACACGAATATAAATGTATAATAACATAAGTTACATTTTATAATCCTTTATTTCTCGTCTAATCGTATGATAAACTTATTAATTATTCTTAATAAATCACATAATTTAACTTTAACATAACTTTTCCAAATCGTTATCTAAAATTAAAGATAAATGATGTAACCTAAATATACACATGTAATCTAAACTGTAATTTATTGACTTATTTTAATGTATTATCTTTTATCACCCTATTAGTGAAGTATACCTATATTTACATATTGTTTACCTATTAGATGCTAGAACACCAATGCCTAATATTTAATCGGTAGATCATCAAAATACTATTTAATATTACACGAAGCATGAGACATGTTGCTAATGACCATATATGGCTTATATAACTTTATAAAGCAATACGAGTTACGCGATCGGTTTCAATATATCTTCACTATTTTTAAAACCCCGACAGGGTACACTGTAGGGGTATTTAGGTGTATAAACTGACATATATGACATTTATTTATATATATATATATATATATATATATATATATATATATTCTGATCACACCCATACACAATGGCTGAAAATACGTGATTAGAATATTGCCACAGTTTACTGTTGTTCACATTTGTTCGTCGTTTAGCGTTTTTAAATTATATTGAAAACAGGTTATTAAATTATTAAAAATATAAACAAACGAATATTATACAACAATAAATAAATAAAATTAAATAAATGATGGAAGAGCAAATAAAGGATGGATTCACTTGAACACCGAACAATGGACGAGCCAGTCTAGCTGATACCCGGAACACAATGGAACACCACATAACCACGTCGGCGAATACGTGGGCATCAAGTGACGCATCTATTGAAGCAATTAATGGATACATACATCGAGGTAAGCTTATTATATATATTGTATGTATGTATATATATATATATATATATATATATATATATATATATATATGTGTGTGTGTATGTGTATATGTGTGTAGGTGTATGTGTATATATATATATATATATTTATGTATATGTGTGTGTATGTGTGTATGTGTGTGATTACTACAATAACATATATGGTATATTATCTATTGTATCATCACTTACCTGTACACTCCCTTATTACACTCCCTTGTTCCTTGTGCATACGTACTTGGTTATGTGTAGTGGTGTGCGTGTATTAGCGTCCAGTAGTTGTATCTATATATATATATCTATATATAGATATATATATATATATATATATATATAACTGCCTGTGTGGCTCAGTGGCTAAGGCGTCAGACACACAAGCAGTAGGACACGGGTTCGAGCCTCGTCCGGACCATTAATTAATTTTATAAAATGGGTCTTAAAATATTATTTAGAAGTGATCTTATATAATTGTGTATAAATAAATGATCGGCTCTCGTTAAAACCATGGATGCCTTAACATGAGAGCGGCTTCGAAGGGACATTAGAGCCATATATGGTTATAAGTGAAAACTTCATCTAAGTTCCTGGATGGGATGAAAGGACTCCACCAAATAAAAAAATAACAAAATAACAAATATATATATATATATATATATGTATACAGTTTATAAACCACTGCCACACATAGTAGATATGTTTAGATAGGATACATTATATATAATATATACCTATAGGTATACATACATCGAGAAATGTACCACATTGTTACCTTGTTTTTATTATGTTTATACTATAATGCTTTGGTTTTAAATGTTCTATATTATTTATTCAATATATTTAAATTAAGAATTACTCGAATACGTCAATACAAACTAAATAACTTTTATATCAGATATTTAGTGAATAAGACAACATATTGTTATTGTTTAATACATTTATGATCATATACGATATGATGCATATACGATCGTAACTTAGATACATTAGGACATTAGTAGGTGTACTTAGACCTATTTAGCTCAACATTATATGGCCTAGAATACACAATATCAAACATATTACGTAATGAACGTTATAGTTACTGTGCAATATAATCGGTATAATATTAATTTTATAAATTAGTAGTCTTGATAGCTTCTTAATGATACATTATACTGTATGTAAGTAGGGTTAACTTAATAAACTGTATTAATAGAGTATAGTTAATGCAACGGATACCGTATATTTAGTACATATCATAAAGTTCATTATACTTAGTTAGCTGCCTCGTTAAGTGAAAGTGTATCATGCGATAACGTAGGTGTTTATTAGGACATGTACTACTGGTTTATCGTGACGGGGTTTTAGTTAGTTTATCACACAATATACATATAATATTGCCATAGTATAGTCAACGATTTGTGCTAAGGAAATATAACACACGCGAAATCGCGTAATTCGATGTTGTACACAAAACATGAACAGGCAGTTTATTCCACATAAATAGGTAGTTATTATGGACAATTTTGTTGTTTATAATGTAAATAATATCAACCAATTGAATTTTAAAATGTATAATTATGGTTTTAAATTATTATTTATAGGATGAAAACTAAGTGTTCATTATAATTAGTATACTAATAGGTCTATCCTATATAATAAATCAATAGGAAATATTGGTTTTACATATTTATATGGCGAGTAAAATCTAACTATATTGCATGTAATTTATAGAACTATGACAATATTATTGCATAGAAACCGCGTAAAACCTAAACCTACATCAGTGGTTCGTTACTACTGCTAGCAGCGGTGAAGGTAATTATCAATCACGTTGCCTAGATAGGGATTATTATATCTTAGCTTCGCAAAATATTGTCGATAGTTATAACTACAATAGTTTTGATATAAAGGTATAGATTATGATATCAGTATTACTATCAAAAGACGGTACCAGATATAACTAAGATATACTTAAACAGCACACATGTAGATCATACGGCTCTCGTATGTTAACCGGCTTCTGTGGCATCGCTAGCAACCCGGATGTGAATATTAGCTACGTTTAATACATGTTAATAGGCTGGCTGTCAGACACGCGTGGTGTTATGTTGTACGATAGAGAGGAAACACAGTATGGTATAGGATAGGTAGGTATATACATGTATTACTACATAGTATTATAGTCGGGTTATAGTGTGATATGATTGGCTTAGAATGTTGTTAACACTGCTACTAAACATATGAAATCTTATAATATAGTACATACATTTCAGTTTTAAATCTTATAGTCAGGTTTCAGATAATATAGAAGTAACTATTCTAATATTTGTATATCATCTATATACTAGATATACCAGATGATATATATATATATATATATATATATATATATTACAAATATATGTATATTTTATTTCATCAATAATACTAATGTATTTTAGTTTATATAATAACACTATTTAATCTAAACATATAAAACACTACTTATTTGTCAGACATATATGTTAATGTGACATACAGGTAAAGAAAGTAAACTGAACGATGGGCCGAGAACGAATTGTAATCCGGTTGCTATGGTGATACATAACTTCACGTAGAAAGTCACGTGTCATATGTATATTTGTACTTCGAAATGTAAACAAAGTTATAACTTCAAACGGTATTACATTAAACTTATTGTATACTTTAAAGCGAGTTTAATAATAGTAAAGCTACCACACGCTACATTATCTCGATGTATATATCTATTATTGAACAGAAAGTGTTAATTCACTTTATTAACACATGTGATCAATGAGATCCATTACGATTTTCTTATTATACATATCTGAACATTATTGGACTTACTTTTAATCCTGTCCTTACAATATTACCAAACTACTTTTGTACTATTTAAGTGTGCTTTTTCAGAATAGAAACTACACTATTAATATTCATAAATATTCATAATATATATAAATATATAAATATATATATATATATATATATATAAATACCTGGTGAAAACCCACCATTGGTGAAAACCCAGGGCATCATTTTGTTGTTTTTATCTTTCTTGTTATCGTTAGTAATTAATGTATCCGATGTATGTAGAAAATTAACTAAACTCACGTTAACTTTGTATCAATATGTAGACATTATTGCTGTAGCAACTTTAAATGCAAATTTGCATAATTTACTTTAAATTTACTTAAGTAAATATAAAATATTCGATATATTTAGTTACTTCATTAATATTCATAATATATATATATATATATATATATATATCTATATATATATTAATATATATATATATATATATATATATATATATATATATTATGAATATTAATGAAGTAATTAATATATATATATATATATATATATATATATATATATATTATGAATATTAATGAAGTAACTAAATATATCGAATATATATATATATATATATATATATTTATATATATATCTATTTATATATTTATATATAGTTAGGTAAACACATTCTATATATAGATTATAGTTGTTGTTGTTTTTGGTATTGATGTTAGTGTTGTTGCTGACTATCTCCGTTATATACAATTACAATTATCACGTTAACTTTATAGTGACATGTTCTAGAAAGTACTGCCTCAAAGTAAATAATGTATTGTAAAAAATGTAAAATAAAACCACTAAAGAATATTTCGTATGCGAGTTGACTCTATATATATATATTATAGTAATAATATCATATGATATAGTAGATACAAAATCAGTATATATATAACTTATTGTTACTTCATCTAAAATAAGGACATTACGATCCATATGTCCTCTGTATTAACTTATGTAGGAGTCAACTTATCGTTGAAGATGTTGATAATCGTTGCTATCATTTGTCTCTGTTATCTCATGACCTCTATACATTATCTAATATTCTACACTTATTATTTGATAAACAATATATATATATAATGTTATTACATGCTAATACATTAGATATAATATATTATCATGTAATAACATTATATATATACTTAATTGTAATATATATACATAAATTAAACTCGCTTTAAAGTATACAATAAGATATACCAGTTCGCACCGACACTAAAAGTGTTCGATATGAGGATGTATTCTCATGACCCTGAACGATCAATAACAAAAAGGTCATATAGGTGGAAATAGGCGTTATAGAAAGTTGTCGTGCATCTAAAATTCGTTATTAATGTTTAATAAAACATAATAAATATCACATTTCATTTATTTTATATATTATTTTATAATATAAATATATGTATACTATAGTATGTGATATATGTATATATATATATATATATATATATATATAATATAGTATATAATTGTGACTGATTCTTAACCACATATATGTAAACTATAGTTATATAAACTATATATAATATAATATCATGTGTAATTAAGTTCCATATATCTCTCTCTATCACTCTCACTCACTCATTCGCTATCTCTATCCCTCTCACTCACTTTCTATCAATATCTCTATCACTCGCACACTATTTTCACTCTCTTTCACTCACTCACTCTCTTTTAACTCTATCTATCTCTCACACTCCCTTTCTATTATACATATATGCACAGGAGAAATGCGCTCTCTCTCTCTGAATAACGAAAGGAACCCCCTAACCCCCGTAACTATAGTAAACAGGTGTAGCGGTCCCTTAAGGCAGAGGGTTACGTGTTCACATGTAACATATTGCACAACTAACACATCTATAACCGTAGTCTATTATATGTGTTGAATTCATGTATTAGCTCATATCGTTGTTTAATACTATAATCTATAACGTATTTAAAGTTGTATATGTATATATTTTTTAATTAGATAACATATTACCACATCGCTTTTATAGTATTTTTGTTTGTTAAATTATGAAAGACATTTCATGTAATAATTTAATTATTATATTAATATTTGAATTACAACTTTCAGAACTAGATATAAACGATATATTAAATCAACATTTCAAAAATGAGTCACTAATAATAACATAGTCATAACTTTGTATACGTATACGTATCTGATTAAGATGAGTTTAGGCTAAGTGCAAATACTTAGAATATCAGTCTCACATGTTAGCGAAATACAAAATACAAACATATACATTGGTATATATATTTAACGATAATTGAAATAGTTCAGTTCGTAGAAACAGTTTAGTTATGTGTATGTTAAGTATTCGTATAATATTGTAAGTAATAAAAAGTACTAAAAAGTATACGAATAGTATAATAATATATACTTAACGTTATCAGGATATAAAGTTGGGGTTAACCTTATGTCACACTCGTTACACCTCCCATATAGTAGTAAGTACACGTGCACTTATACATATGTATACCTATATACGGCATAATCTAATATAGGAGTATATGTGTACGACAAGGTAGCTAGTGGATACATTACGTGTATATACAATACGGCATAACATGCCACCTGCAGGTCCCACTTAGGTATCATGTCGAGTTCACATATGACAATTGGTCGTGTACATTCATAGAGTGTACAATCTAGAGGATATCAATACATTTATTACTAATATTACATCAACGTTATATTCACAATCTTTAAATGTATTTTTAATATATATATATATATATATAATTAACTATAGTTAATAGACTAATAGATAATAGTTAATTAACTGTAGATATATCTAACTATAATGATGGGATTATAATGCCATTGTATACAATGTTATATTGATCCTTATCAGAGAGCCTATTTGCCGAATCATAGCACATCCGGTATTAAATGAGATTACATAATACATGATACACATCTTATTCTTTTCGATAGCCAATTGCATTTGATACCCTTAATCGTGATGCCCGTGTTACATACCCTACCCGCTTAACCTGCATGTTAACAGCCTAGTTATCTTTCGTTTCGTTTATGTGACGTAAACACAATATATACATCGTATCGAGTCAATAAACAATGTAATACTACTGGTAATCATATATAGGATAAATGTCACTGGTACTCTATTTATAAAAACGTCGTGTGGGGTATTTTTATGATCAGATTAATTATTATTAGTAGGTATAGCAATTCTATTTATATGCATAATATTACTTGTAATTATAAAGTTTGTATTCCTATATAAGTAGGCCTATAGGTATATTGTATACATTATTACCCGTATACGTGTATTTAGATATGTAACACATATCATGTATACACATGTGTTAAGGGTGATCATAGAAAAAAAAGTTTTTTTGGACACATTGCATCTTATAGCTATTGAAATTTAAGAATATATGTATACTTCAATTTTTTTTTTATTCATTTTTGACAACACGACATACTGTCAATCTTTTTTTTAGTCATTTTTTACGATTTTTTACATGTACAGTTTACATGTAAAAATTTCCTGTTAAAATTCCAAGAAATGTCCAGGAATTTTTTTTTTTAATTCTATTTTTTATATTTTCTATTCCATTATTATAAAATAAATAGTGTGTTAAGATTTGATAACAAATTATTCATAACAAAGGTTTCAAATACTTATTTTTTTATAATTTATTTTTTACAATGTAAAATTTGTATCTAACTACATGTTAAACTTCACGAAGCTGTCGTGTGAGCTTAGATTAATAAAAATAAAATAAAATTTGTGTGCTTCATTTTAATGGTATATTTATTAAGAAAAACATAGTCCAATGTTAATCTGTTAATTTTAAATTTTCTATGATCGCCCTTAACATGTGTGTACATATTTGAATATGTATATATAGATGCTTAATTTGGAACTATAACACTCGTACTTTACCTTATCACTAGAGACAACAGTTACTGGAACCTATACACCCATGCTACCACCTGCGCTGTGTTAGAAACCAGAGACGTATGTTAGCCAGCTAAATATCAAGTTCTTACGTGAATACATTTAAGTCGTTATGACTTAGTAGTAAGGCTGTTTATCAGTTAGCTTTCATAATTATTGGCAATATGATGACCTTAAAAATACTAGATAAAACTGTCTCTATCATTTATTCTCTATTTACTTAGGCTTACAATTTATTGAATTATTGAGTGTCTTCTTTCTTGTTTTCTTCCATTTCTCTTAATCAATGTTGACACTCAACCCTCTATCATTGGTGATGTTTTATACAACCGTCACCTATCAATATCTATCAAAGTCAGCATATATAACACACATTCTAAAAATAAAGCCTCGATACTTAACTATTTCAACTACCGACCCATATCACAAGTAGCTGCCATATCCAATGTTATTGACCGCATGTAAGCACCTCGTGATAATATTGAACCTGACATCGGAGTGCCTATAGACATATAATGATAATATTGAACCTGACATCGGAGTGCCTATAGACATATAATGATAATATTGAACCTGACATCGGAGTGCCTATAGACATATAATGATAATATTGAACCTGACATCGGAGTGCCTATAGACATATAATGATAATATTGAACCTGACATCGGAGTGCCTATAGACATATAATGATAATATTGAACCTGACATCGGAGTGCCTATAGACATATAATGATAATATTGAACCTGACATCGGAGTGCCTATAGACATATAATGATAATATTGAACCTGACATCGGAGTGCCTATAGACATATAATGATAATATTGAACCTGACATCGGAGTGCCTATAGACATATAATGATAATATTGAACCTGACATCGGAGTGCCTATAGACATATAATGATAATATTGAACCTGACATCGGAGTGCCTATAGACATATAATATAACCACCAATGATAATATTGAACCTGACATCGGAGTGCCTATAGACATATAATGATAATATTGAACCTGACATCGGAGTGCCTATAGACATATAATGATAATATTGAACCTGACATCGGAGTGCCTATAGACATATACTATAAAACTATGTATATTATCGTAGTACGGAGATTACGCTAAATCCGATACTAATCGTGATTGATATATTTTTATTTTTGATTTAAATACAATGACAATTGTCAAGTGCCTTTGATACCCTTAATTCAAATTATATACCTCTTCCATCTGATACTCTCTCCTTTTCTACAATACTTTCTAGCATACATATATAAATGCATTGATGATATAATTAAATGGTTCTATATAATCTCTCAATCGTTAACCTATCAAAATCAGATCACATTATCCTTAGCATATCAATCCTACTACACCTCTAACATCAATCTCTACTAACCATCTACTATATATCCATCTTTATTAATTTATCAACAATCATGGTATCACTTGACATTATAATGTATCTCTTTCCACCCATATAACCAATTCGAACCTATAATTACTACATATATAATATTTCAAAATATTGTACTAAATTATATTTTATCTCACTCAAATTAATATATTTACTCATTTTTCTAGACTTTATTTTTGTAATTATCCTATATATATCCGCATATATATATTCTTTGTGGAATGGTGTTATGTACAATCGCCAGGTAGAATAAATGTAGCGACTTTATTCAATATTAATATAAGTGCTTGAACCTAAATATAGAATATTGTGCCATTCTAAAAAAGCTATTTATATGAAATCGTTAACATACCTTGCCGACATTGTTAATATTATACCCAATAACCATGTCGTGGGAAATATATAATGTCAGTGAATGTACTACTGTATAATTGTACTTATGGTGATAATTTTTTTGCTATTTCTATACCTACATATTGAAATGAATTACCAGTAGATATTAGATGTAATAAACACTATCTTTAAATACCGCATTTTGTATTATTATCTTGAACTTTAACAACATATCTTTCGTTATTAGTTTTGTTTTTTCATTATTTACATTTCATTTCATTTATATGATGACAAATATCTACATTTTAATGAGTCAATATACAATATTAATAATAATAATAAATAATAATAATAATAATAATATATCATCCACGCATGAGCTCTTGTATATTTGTCTCTAAATAGTTTACGGACCGCCTGCATTCTA
This sequence comes from Osedax fenrisi, assembly GCA_964019155.1. NCBI lineage: Eukaryota > Metazoa > Annelida > Polychaeta > Sabellida > Siboglinidae > Osedax > Osedax fenrisi. Next base: position 6,978,152 of record OZ025239.1, read on the forward strand.
AAGGTTCATCAAACTACGCAGTGTAAATATAGATACACGTGGTGCAGTTGGCTGAGGCATACACGAATTGTTATTAATTATTGAAATCCCAGTCCAAACCAATCAAATATATCTTAAAATATTATTTAGAAGTGATCTTATATAATTGTGTATACATAAATGATCGGCTCTCGTTAAAACCATGGATACCTTAACATGAGAGCGGCTTCGAAGGGAACTTATAACCATATATGGTTATAAATTAAAAGTTCATTTAAGTTCCTAGATGGAATTAAATGACTCCGCCAAAATAACAATAACAATAACAAATGTATACGTATTCATTAAATACTACTCTTTATATAGTGATTACATTCATGCGACATATTGTAATGCATAATAAGTCACATTGGTACTACCTATGTAAGTGAATGACCTTGAAAACATGTAACACGATCACCTTATATTACAAATAGAGATTTCTATTAATTATAATATGAATTAATAGAAGATGGGTATTGTTATTAAGTCTTCTTTAACACTCAGTATTTGTTCATACTAATATACTAATAATAGATAGATTTTATATTCGTTTTTCTTTGTATATTTGAAATATCAGTTTATAAACCTACGTACTACTTCACTTTAAGTTATTATATAACATAGTTTATAATTGTTTTTGATATAATTTATTATCTGTTTACAATATATATTTATTATAATAAACTTGAAACATTTTCACCAGATTATATTAATAAAGTAGTTCTGATTTATTTAATAAATACATATCCTCAATCGGAATAACAAAAATGATAACCATAATTCTACTCGGTTCAATTCCATTATTTATCTGACCAAATAATATTATCATGTATGAGATATCTCTATAGAGATGAGATATCTCTATATGGATGAGATATCTCTATAGAGATAAGATATATATATGTACAGATGATAGAAATAAAGTACAAATAATTAAAAAAATTCATATTTAATCAGATTATTATAAGAAATTAATATTATAATGTAAGAAACAATTTAAATTGAATTATTATCTGTATTCCGGGTTAAATACTTCGTGAACACTTTAATACGTACGATGTTTTAATTAAAGTAAATATTTCTTCTACAAATTACTATATCATTTATACACCATAAAACAAATTCTTAACCGACATATGTTCTGTAGCTCTATTGATTCTGAAGACAATAGATAATATATGTTGTTATCTCATTGTTATCAAAATGCACTAATAATTTCCTTTTTATAATATATTATATCACTATAATTATCATGTAATATATACAGTATACTAATTATTAGTAAATAAATAGAGAGAATTATATGAGAAAATATATATATATATATATCCTATAAACATTATATATTATATTATATACATTATATATATACATTATATACATATAAATTAGTATATATATATATATAACTAGGAATATATTAATAAGAATGTACGACGTATATTGTAGGTGTGTGTATTTTACGAGCACGTATGTGTGTGTGAGTGTGCGTGTGAGAGTGTATGTGAGAGTGTGCGTGAGTGTATGTGTATTTGTGTGTAACCCGCAGAACAAACACACGTATACATAGCATGAGTAATGTCCTGACATAAGAACGCATTGACATATTGACATAATGATAAATACGAATTCACGGGAGACATTACTTAACGTAAACAAGTATCTATATTCTTTGTACACAGACATATACATGCGCATTACATACTGTACAATGTTGTATTCAGTTAATAGCTGTACCTTACAACTATACGAGTATTTGTTTGTGGTTTACATAATATAGTTTTAAAACTTTAGCATATATATACATTTGTTATAAATTTAAATGTCATGAATTAATTATAAATATTATATATTATAATTTAATATGTATACACATTTTTATATATACTTATATATGTACATAATATATATTTTGTTTAATGCATATATATAATAAAACCCTATATTTAATGATATATATATATATATATATATATATATATATATATATATATATATGAATATTCATAATTATAATTAAATATCAGATATAGTTTATAACACTATTATCAAAACAAGTTTACATGTATGTATGTGAGTTTACATGTATTTAACAATACAATACATGTCGTACGGATAAACTCGGTGACATTTTACATGCGTAGGGTGATAGATAGCCGCGGATGTACGTATGTATATGTGTATGTATATACGTATGTGTATACCATCGAAATAAAAAAAGGTGGCGTATTTTCTTTATATCGATGTCGTATGCGTATACTCGTGAGCGCGCGTCCGTGATTGCGTGCGTACGCGTGTCCGTGATTGCGTGCGTGCGTTCAGGATATCACGTGACTGTATTATTGTAATTCTTTATTTGTTTACAAAACATATCTATTACTATCACAACTGTGTGCTGTTAACTTTGTGTTTTACTATTGTAATAGTGATTTAATTGTACGCTGACCTGCCTAATACATATACGTTGACATCATATAATATATAAACGGGAAGTAAGGTGCCTTCACTGACGATAGAAATACGTTTAAATACAGCAGTTTTGTTGAAGATCTCATTTATAACGTCATTGCACTCGCTTCATCAGGTTAACATCTTTAATTTAGCCTTAATGAAATATATATATATATATAAATTTAGTGTAAATTATATTAAATACATACTTTAAAAACTCAATAAACATTACAAATTCAAATAATAAACACATATTTATTATATCATATATTGTATATATTATATATAACGTATATTATATATAATGTATAGATATAATATATATATTCATATATATATATATATATTAATTTATATATATATATAATATGCAAATGTGCTATGTTATACTACATAACAACATATTCAACGTTAATGATATATATTACATGCGGAATAAGATTAATTATGTTTTATTTATTTATATATTATAATACCACATTTTATATTCAAAATTAGAGCTTAATTTATACATGTGTTTATATACATATATATATATATATATATATATATATATATATATATATATATATATATATATATGTTGCATAGCATATGACGATACGTATTAATAGTTGTATCGCATATAATGTGTAATATAGTTAAGTTGTAAGCTGCCGAAAGAACATACGTTTATATGAAATGATTAAAATAATACATTTATACGTATATATATATATATATATATATATATATTATTTAAGTTATTTATAATTATTCTAAACATTTTAATTATAATAATATTTCTCATCAGTTTTTAATATTTCTAATTATATTGAGATAAACATATTTTCCTATATTTGCAATCTATAATATATACATATATATATTCATATATATATTATATATATATATATATATATATATATATATATATATATATTATTTATATATAATGTATGCATATATATAACGAATGTATGTATGTATTTACACATCTATATATATATATATATATATATATATATATATATATATATATATATATATATTTATATTTATTTGTATAAAGTCTTATACTATGTTAAATATCATCTCCTATACAATATGTATATACATATATACACAGGTATATATAAGGTTTTATTGGTGGTTGTAAAATAACGCAGCACTTTAATTACTAGCGGTGCTCAATGAAGCGTGACAATTAAACATTAACTTTGTAATTTATCACGACTCCTTTATGTGTAACAATGTTGTATAGTTTGTATACATACACACACACATACATATATATATATAGATATGGAATAAATAGAAAATAATTAATAGTAATAGATAAAGTTTAAAGTTAAAATTAATTGCGAATACAAAACCATACATATTTAAATATTATATTTAAACAATAACTAGTAACTTGGTAGACAGAATTACGAGTGTATACGCAATAGTAGTTATTGACCTCTGAACCCCAGCTATCTCTTACAATATGTGTGTAACATCGCATGTTATCGGGTACCTTGAAGGTCATAATGGGATATAATTAGGGGCGCTGGAACGATGGTGTGTATGTAGAGGGGACCAACCAATCAAAATAAATATTGTAGTCAAAAGTGGGGGGGGGGGACCAATACATAGGAGGTCCCCCTAGATTTTAAAGTTTGGGGGACATATCCCCCCGTCCCCTCTATTGCAGCGCCCCTAGATGTTCGTAACGAAAGCGAACACACTTACAATGAACCTACTAAGGGTGTTCCTTTAGTAATGCGTAGAGGTGTACAGTTGTACAGGCTACAGTTGTATCTACACAATGTATCAACTGAGTGTCTATCTGACCATCTGACCATCTGTCCTGATAAAAAAACCACACCCTAAGTAGCGGAAGTACACATCTATTTAATAGTTAATTAGCTAGAAGTCAACCTAAACAAGTCTCTAACACTGAACTCTCTACCTCCACAGACACGAATGTGACACATACACACACACACATACGCACACACATACGCACACACATACGCACACACATACGAGGAGAGATGCACCGTCAGAAAGTCACGTCACGTGCCTACCTAGCGATATGTGCCCTAATGGTGGCCGTTATCGTATGCGTCATCGGCTCGCTTTTAATCGACCTCCACTATCGCCATCTAGCGGAACGATTCGATACTAAGATGGTAGAGAGCATCGAAAGTTTCCCGTTAGCGGACGAGAGCGATATAGCGATATGTTTACGTCTGTCATCCGGGGAGAGGCTGGAACTAGAGGGAAGACATCACTGTCGCAAGGCGGCAGCACTGTTCGACCGGATGTCGCGGTCTTCTTCCCGTCGCGACCATCTGGACATCGTCGATGAAGCGATTTCCGGTTGCCACGTATCGTCGCGCCGTAACCCGCTGACTCCGTGCGGTGGTCGCGCTAAGCCACGCCTACTTTCCGCACGGACACTAGAAGTGGAGTCCGACCAACTGCCCGTTCCGAATATCGTGCACTTCATACGTTACGGAAACATGAGCTACGACTTTCAACAACACGTGACCATGTTGTCGGTGCACAAGTACCAGCGTCCCCTGGTTATATTCATACACGGTGACTCAGTACCCGGTATTAGGTTAGCGCAGCAGACGACTCGACCTTGGTTTAACCTTACCTCATTCTCGCTCGGTCGAGTCTTTATATATATATATATATATATATATATATATATATATAAATATTATTATAAAAAAATGTATTATAATAAATGTTTAGATATGAAATATTAAATACATTTAATTGAACAATTAATGTAACCATATATATATTATTTTTAAATGTTGACTAATTAATAAATATAATGACCTAATCAACAGTAACTACTGGTGGAATAAGACAATACAGGAAGTGCCTAATATATACCACGTGGCTAGAGAGAGACCTACACATATATACGGTCGGGAGATAAGTTATATCGAACACGCTTCAGACTTCTCACGACTTCAAATACTTCTCGGTTTGTCACTGATTATCGGCTACCCTAGCGAATGAAATATGAACTATTATCTTGCGTCTACTAATACGGTATCATGTGCCTCGAAATATAGTATATCCAGTATGCTTTGCTGATGATTATTTATATAATAGCGACCACTGATTATTATTTATATATAGAGTAAATCACCGCTTAATTTGGATATATATATATATATATATATATATATATATATGTGAGTATGTGTGTATGTATATTAATTTATGTTTTTTATTATCATTACGAAATATAAAGCATCATTATATATAATGTATGACATATACGATATCGTGTATACTACTTTATACATTGGTGTAACAACAACATCTAAAAGTATGATTGATTAATGACTGCGTATTGGTAAATACATTGGTAAAATCATTGTAAAGTTGTTTTTACAATTCAATTCAATTTATTTTAAAGACTCTTTGTGCCATAGCAATCAAGCGTCTAAAGTAAAAACAAAAAACAATATAACGGAACATAAACGAAAATAATAAACTAATAATAATATAAATAGGAATACCGAAAGTACTCAACATTAATATAAATTGTAAATAAAATTGTAGATATTGATAAATAGTGATAAAAAAATCATCAGGGAAATGCAATAGTAAATAGATATGTTTTTAATAGAGATTTAAAAGAGGTGGTGGATTGAGTGGAGCGTAGATTATGTACATAATACTAATAACACATATATATATATATAACATATTCATATTATATACACATTAAGATAGGGTTTATTACATATTCTATATATTACGTAATATACTGAATGACCACATGAATACAAATAGATGAGTCACGATGACGTCATGAACGCGTCATACAAGCCACGCCTACTTTAGCGTAATGTCGTTAGCCACGGAACAACAATAGAAATAAGTCACTTTGTATATGTTGCGAGTTCTTATGAAACATTTATAGTCGCTTACGAAATAATGATATATCTGAAGTTGTTGACATATTTACAAATACAATAGAAATAAGAACGGTTATAGTTATATGCTTGACATCGGTACATCTATAGAGTATATTCACCTTTCTAGATCGATCGCATTCTAGCTATTGTTACTAGGCTACACACACAATATTATCAGATATATTACATCTATACACATAGTTATAGTCACAATTTATTATAAAATGATATTCAGTAGTTCTTTAACATTATTAATATATGTAATATATATCCTACCGGCTATAAAAGGCTATAGTCTGGTATTGCTATATATATAGCTTGATGTATGATTTCCCTTAACCTTCATCTTGTATTAGCCTAGGGTATTCTTACTTATTTATTATTATTGTTATTGTTATTGTTATTTTTATTTGGCTGAGTCTTTTCATCTCATCCAGGAACTTAAATGACGTTTTCACTTATAACCATATGGCTCTAATGTCCCTTAAAAGCCGTTCTCATGTTAAAGCATATATGCTCATTAAAATTATGTATACATAATTTTAATGAGAGCCGATAATTTGTTCATATACGATTATATAAGATCACTTCTTAATATTATTTTAAAACTATTGAATGTTTCACTTGGGGTCATTTGTTCTGAAAACTTCGTCTAGGATTATCCTATGATAATCCTTACCTACCTCCTGTTAAATATTGTCGTGGAATAATCCTAGGGAAGTGTTTGTCTTCAGAACAGCTGGCCCCCGACATACGATACATGTGATTCAGTGTGTTTATTACCCGCCCGCCGTTATCAATGTAAATCATCACATTTTAATTATCTACCACGGCAGGTAAATATGTGTAGCATTATCACATATGTCATTACCGTTCAGCGATATCATTACCATTACCAGATGTAAACATTGATGTATAATTAGCTATTTAATGGCTACTACATCATGTAGCTGTGCTTATGAATGATGACTTTTATATTACCTCGGTCTTTTTTATATTTAGATAGCGTGTAACATTACCATTATTACCACATATATAACTTGTTCGATTGTATTCACCCTTGTTAATTACATAGGAATATGTAAAATACACGTGTACATAATGAAATATACACGGCAATGACTTTGATGTTGTAGAGGTGTTATATATATAGGTGATATATATATATATATATATATATATATATATATATGTGATATATATATATATATATATATATATATATATATGTGATATATATATATATCACATATATTCTTTGATGATTCTTTCTCTGTCTATTCGAAAGTTGTTATCGACAAATTATCCTTCACCAATTTTTATAATGAGAATTCTCGAATTTTCGAATTCATATATATATATCCGAATCCATAAAAAATGGTGAACAATTAAACAAATGTTTACGTTATTGATAAATTTATATATATATATATATATATATATATATATGTGTGTGTGTGTGTGTGTCTACTTTGTGAAGCTTTGTGAAGCTTTGTGTTTATGTACTTAAGTATAACACCTATAGGTATCTCATGATACAACAACAAGTTCGATATAACCGGTATACCGTATAACCGGTTTGTATTGTACACACGTATGACCTATAGCAGACATATGTTACATTTTCGATACATACAGTCATCAGTTATGTAATATCAGTTATGTAATATACCTACGTCTGATTAATGTATTGCGACATAAGGGTTATAACATCAGTTACATAATATGCGATATCAAATATATTATATTTATTTTTATTTTACGAAAAATAATCATTAATTAATAAGATTAATAGTTTTTTTGTTAACATGAAGAATTATATTACGTAATCATACTGTATTATATTATATTACGAAATTATAGCTTCATAATATAGCGATCTAATATAGTTGTTCTGTAGCCTAAATATATATATATAATATATTCTCTGTATTAAATTTAATATGATTACTAAATATATCCTATTATATTGCACGCATATATAGTATATAATATATACTACTGCAGTCCGGACAGTTGTGTTTGGTGTGAAGGGTGTTTTAGTTTATTATTAGAGTTATTATATGTGTGTTCCTACAAATTAATGTGTGTGTGTTCTCTTGCTTCAGTTCCCATAGGAAATATACTAATATTACAATTATTTCTTAAATGAATATTAATGATATCTTAGATATAATAATATTCTATATAAATGGGTATTTGATAATTAATGTATTATTTTGTATATAATTAATAAATTACATATATGTTTTGTTATATATATGTTATAATTATAACATAAATATATATATTTCTTATATAAAACGATATATTGTTATATAAATAATAGGTAATTATAATTTATTAGTATAATATATAATATTTATAATCAAATTGTATAAACGATTGAAAATAGAATATATAATGAAAACAACACAATGGAAAATAGTAATTATTTAAATGTGTAATTTTAATATAAATGTATATAAGCCTGGGATATATAGCCGTCGGGAACAGTAAATAGTAGAGTTAACGTGATTGTGTAAAGCGTAACGCGGATTTAAGACTTACAAAATAACGATTATTCGAGAATGTTAGCGAATAATAGTGGTTTTTTTTGTTGGATCAAATATATTAGTTATTTTAGATTATTTGTTCAGCCGACATACCGAGGACATAGCTAGCACGAAACTAAGCTTGCTTTAGGCTACCGCCGCATATTTATTTATTACTGATGTAAAGCGGTCGTAAATCTGCCTGCATTAATTCTATATTTATCATTTATCGTAATTTATTTATAAATGATTTAATTTGTTTGAAATAATATTTATTAATGAAGTCGGCACATCTAATTAATGTATTTTTTTTGGTATTAACATATTAATAGTATTATTTTTATTATTTGTAATCAATTTAATCTAAATATTTACATAATACGTATCTATTTTAACATATTTGTGTGGTAATTAATATACTGTGTTGCGCGGTTAACTGCCAATTGGCTAGGTCGTCAGACATACAGGTGTGGGATAAACCCTGTTGGGGCAAATACAATAGGTCTCAACATAATATGTATACATACTTCTATAGAAATGATCTTATACAATTGTTTATAAACAAATGATCGACCATCGTTAAAAGCATGCATTAACACGAGAGCGGCTTCGTTAGAGCTTTATGGTTATCAGTTAAAACGTCATCTAAGTTCCTGGATGAAATGACTCCACACAAAACAAATTATAATTGCTTAACAAATTTATATCCATGCAGAAACCAACAATATTGGCAATGTTTCCGATATTATCGGTCAAATCTTCGACAATTTAATATTTAATATTTGGAACCCATAATTGTCATCACCTTTTTATGTGACACGGTATTATTACTGACACTGTTTACTGAATTTTAAATATGTATATATATATGTTTGATTTAATGGTTAATTTATACACAATATCTACAATGAAAAACTGTGATTTCTATTATGTTGACATAATAGAAAGTTTATAGATATAGAAAAGTTAAAAAGTATACATATTTAATACTCTACAAATAAAAATACGTATATATATAAATATATATTTAAATACATACATTTGTATACATATGATGTTAAAGGTCGATACGACTCCACACATATGTACACGTATAAACACACAATACGCCTGCGCACAATCACATTATAGTGATGTATATATGATAATGATGGTACCCATTAAAGTCATTAAAGTAATTAATGAGGGTGGCTGCCAAACGCCGCCCCCCACCGTACATTACACGTGTTTACCCCTGACACCCGCATATTACCTGCGTTAACGTAAGTGACCCCTACATGCATATAACCTGAGTATGTCCATTCACACCCCTTTTCGACTTATCACCCGTAATGAGCCAATATAATAATAATAATATTTATTTATTTAAATCTCATATATATATATATATATATATATATATATATATTAAATACAATACAAATAGAATATATAAATAGACTTTCAAGAAGTCATAGACTTATACATGTTATACATAACTGTGAAGGACAATACAATTCATATACACGCGTTAACCCTTAAAGCTATCATTTCTCGCATATTACCCGTTTTAACCTCTGCACCCCCACTACCCGTTTTAACCACTTATACCCACCTAATACCCTATCCAACCCTTACTAGCCCCCCCCCTCTATCACCCGCGTTAACCCCGCCGCCCCCTGTTCAGAATACGGAGGTATCTACCTAGACCACGACGTGCTGCTGGTGAAGTGTATGTCCCCCCTACGTCAGTATCACGTGACAACACTGGGCCGCGAGATGCCTGGTCTACTGGCTAATGGCATCATAGTGGCCGCAGCCAGGGCCGCATTCTTGACCACGTGGCTTCAGACCTATCGCAACTACGATCCGCACTCGTGGAGCGCGCACTCCACGCACACACCGCACAGGTAAGCGCACCGCACACCGCGTATGATATCACGTGCTAATATGGTAATAGTGTAACTGAAGAAGTTGAGGTGAGATTTGCGAATATCCGCAAATATCTAATATTTGTTGATAGATAAAAACGCAAATAATCGTATTTTCGCGAGAATATTCTCTGTTAGTCAGGCTTCAGATTAATATATTATGTATAGGACGGTATTAGAGGTTTAACTATTGCTCATATAGGGCTATAGGTTTACCGTAAATATAGCCACATGTTAACCCCTATATAGATTAGCGCCTCTTACACCTATATGCATAACAGGCGCGTATGTATGCGTCATCACCCCGTTACACTGACTCATAGCAACATTCTTATGTGTGTGTGTGCCGCACGCATTAATCTATACACACTAGCACAAGTGCACCTGCATATATGTGTGTGTGCACTAATACACACCTACTAGCGTGCACTAAAGCGATCACTCTCACACGCACTCTTGATCCCACTCGCACACACAACACTAATGTCATACACGCTCCCGCACACACGCACGCACACATAACATTACGATACTGTTACATAATATAACGTCACACTCGCAGTCTGAGCGTCCTGTTTCCGCATCTGATCCATATCGAGGACAGGAGTCTAGTGCATCCCAACTGGAACGAGCTACAAGTTCTGTACTATGGCCTATATAGTCAATGGCGCACCGAAAACTACTGCATTCACCTGTACCTACAGGAGAGACACGCCCACAGGGTACCACGTGACTTCGACCAGCTGCGTGTACTGGACAACACGGTCGGAGAGGTGATGCGCCATATCGTATACGGTACTTGACCAGTTGACCAGTTGTCCACTTGTCCATTTGACCACCTGGTCACCTCGACCACCACGTGACATTCATTAGTCAGCGATGTCCTCAACCGGTCGCCACCACTAACACGTAACCCCGTCTTATGTCCTTCCTCTTCCTCCTCCTCATCCTCCATATAATGGTGTTCAAGTGCTGTTAACTAACACCCAGAACACAAGTGATAACACCGATATAAACGTATTACTGCCCAAACTTAACTCTGACAATCACAGCTGACGTATTCTTACGTAATATTACTGTGAGATCAATTATGTCACCACTGTGGTACTATTTTAATACTTTATTATGACGACATATATATATATATATGATATGATATGTTATTTTAAAGTAACATGATATGTTCAAATATTTTAATATCCTTAAGGATATTAAAAAATAGAATTCAACATCATTTTTATTTTTATACCTTATCATTTTATTGCATAATATAATAAAATCTTTACAAATATTTCCATTATTTTAGAATAGAATATACATATACTTGTAAAATATTAATTTACTATAACTATAGTTATTCATGTATAGTTATAGTATATATATATATATATATATATATATATATATATATATATATATATATATAAATGAAAAGTAAAATAGAAACATACAATAAGTATTATTTATTAACACATAATAATAAAGTATCGGTGCAGATTCTATTGAACATTATTAATAGAGAAACATTCTAAACTGGTAATTACTCTATGGAATGTATCATGTATTCACTACATATATGGATAGCTGGATATTATGAAACATGAGAGCGAATAGATCCAATAGATTTCAGTTGTGTATTCAATACCTTCGAACCGATACGAGCAAGGGGTCGATAATAGAGTGGAGATAGTGATAACAGGGGTGGATAGGGTCGGTATCAGGGTAGTGACGTACGCATACTTGGATACAACGACATATGGGTATGCTAAGAGGAAGATGGACGGGTGCATCAGTGGTAGAGTTATCTACGCAGGGATCCGTGGATAACAAAGAAGTAGAGACATGGTAGCAATACAAGTGTACCACTGTAGGTATAGGTTATGTGTAGTACGAATGTCGAACAATAAGAGTACATATGATAAGGGTATATCTATGAGGAGTAGGGGCGCCGGAACGATGGTGTGTATGTAGGGGGGATCAACCAATCAAAATAAATGTTGTGGTAAAAGTGGTGGGGGGGGGCCAATACATAGGAGGTCCCCCTAGATTTTAAAGTGGGGGGGGGGGTCCCCCGTCCCCCCTGCTGCAGCGCCCCTAATGAGGAGAGATGAATAATAGTGGATATGTGATAGTGTAACCTTCATATGTTCGTTATGTTGCTAGACTATACAGAACATGGATTATCGAGTGCGTCTAATTTTATAGAATTGTTTATGTATGGAGATTTTAATAAATAATCATTCGCATCTTCCATATATATATATATATATATATATATATATATATATATATATATATATATTGTTATTGTTATTGTTATTTGGTGGTCCTTTCATCCCGTCCAGGAATTTAGATGAAGTTTTCACTTATAACCATATATGGCTCTAATGTCCTTTCGAAGCTGATATCATGTTAAGGCATCCCTAGTTTTAACGAGAGCCGATAATTTATTTATATACAATTATATAAGATCACTTCTAAATAATATTTTAAGACACATTTAAAAAAATTAATTAATGATCCGGACGAGGGTCGAACCCGTGTCCTACTGCTTGTGTGTCTGGCGCCTTAGCCAACTGAGTAACAATTTCAGTTCCTATATATATTTATATTATATAATATTATAGTAATATTATCATTTTTATTATTTGTATGCACAAATAATGAAGTAATATTCCTTAATACACTAATTATGTAACTTATATTACATGTTAAATGTATAATATATTTATAAGTAGGTTTCATATAATATTATAATTTTCGACAATTAATTTATAAAAATTCTTTTATTTGAATAGATTATAATGATGTATTTATAAATTTCCCACTTTGATATGTATGACATGAATTTCTATAATAATGTAGAATATTTTAGACACATTTATATAAAAATATATTTATAAAATTACTGTTTATAAAATATACGTTTATTTTAAATACCTATGTATCTTATAGCTGTATGTAGTATATTTTAATTGTCGGAAATTGTGTGAATTATATTGTTAATATCACGATTAGTAAACAATCCACACACTAACACACATATAAGTACATACATGCGCACATATTATGTTATATCATATATTTCGAATAGTGTATTACACACACACACACACACACACACATATATATATATATATATATATATATATATATATATATATAAATATATATGGTTTGACTCTAAGCAGCTCTTGTTTTTATCTTGCGTTTATCAATGTTTTAATAAACGATAAATCAAAACACAAGAACAAAATGTTACTATTTGATTTTTATTGTCCTGAGCCATATGGCTCACAGTTATATATAACATGTACAATACTATGACTTCTCGAGGGGTCCATTTGTAATGTATTCAATATATATATATACATATATATATATATATATATATATATTATATATATATAAACATACACGCATACAAATACATACGCACACATATACACATAAATATGTTTATAATGTACGAGAACATAAATAATAGATCACGAGGTCTATGTGAAATACTTTCACAGAACAATAGTTTCATGATGATATATGAAGGCCCTAACATGTGATCTGCACGTGTGCAGTATGATGGCAGTGCAGAGGTGTGTGATATACCTAAGTATACGTCATGTCATGTCAGCAATTGTTTATACATGTGGTTTATTATATATATATATATATATATATATATATATATAACACTGATATATCAGCGTTCATACCAGATACCCATATTTGGAAGTGCCGTAATTGTTTGGGTACTTGCCTTTAATATAAAATTATGTGGATTATATAATGTATTATTAATATAATTGTAATACAATGCAATGAAAGGGTTATATCTATTACACGCATCTATGATTTAATGCATTTTACAGATTTTCAATGAATATTTATAAAATGGCGATTAAAAGTATCGGGGGTTCTATGGCTCAGTGGGACAGTCGACATTTCGAAGCTTAAGCTAGTAAGCTTTAAGCTAGTAAGCGATTGCTTCTCGAGAGGTCCCGGGTTCGACTCCAGTCATAACTTATTTTTTCTCTTGTTTTTATTAAGAACTTAATAAACAATAAATCAAAACACAAGAAAAAAAATGTTACTATTTGTTTTGTATTTTCCTGGACCCCTCACAGTTATTTATAACATGTACAATAAATATGAATCTAATAAAATAAATTAATATTGTGACTTCAGCTTAATGGATATATTTGTATCCATTATTTGTATTGTATTCGATATTTTTTTTAATTTTTTTTTATTATATTTGGTGGATTCTTTTCATCCCATCCAGGAACTTATATGAAGTTTTCACTTATAACCAAATATGGCTCTAATTTCCCTTCGAAGCCGCTCTCATGTTAAGGCATCCATGGTTTTAACGAGAGCCGATCATTTATTTCTAGATAATTATATAAGATCACTTCTAAATAATATTTTAAGACCTATTTTATAAAATTAATTAATGGTCCGGACGAGGGCCGAACCCGTGTCCTACTGCTTGTGTGTCTGACGCCTTAGCCACTGAGCCACGCAGGCAGTTTAATATATATATATATATATATATATATATATATATATATATATATATAATTAATAAATTCGCTGTTTTGCATAATTATATTATTTAATAAAAAGATAATTTGTTAGTGTATAGATTATTTTAAGATTATCATTATATTACTATTATTATAATACTTATCATAAACACATACATCAACATACACCCACATACACACAACGCATACACGTATTTACAAACAAACACACACACACACACCTACACACCTATTCGAGCACAGTCACGTTCTCATGCGTATATATATACATACTTATATTAGTTTATTTATATATATATATATATATATATATATATATATATATATATATATATATATATATATATTCGTGATCATTTATTCTTAAAATAATATTTTCAATGCATAATGCTCATAAAATGTTTTTTTATTTATAATTCTATTGTTTTTTGTATACTCGTGATGTTTTTACGTTATTTGTTAATGTATTCTTATGTATAACCCTTGTTGAACCCAATGCTAATGCTTATGGCATAATGGGTGTACGGTATTACCACTTACAACGTTACCGCACATTTAGTGGGTTCGAAATATTAATTATAATTAATGATTTAGTAGGAGCTTTGATGGTGTTCGCATGTGGTATGGAATGTAAATTACATTATATAACCTTAGACTAATTGTATTAATTGTTTATACTTTAGATTATGATTTAGAGTAATACGAAGATATTTTTACTCCGTTGTATTTTTTATATTCCGGTTATTATGGCAGATATACGTCCCGCTCCTTCAGCGGTTAATGGCATCGGTTAAATGTAAAACGATTATTTAAATAATATCTAGAATTAATAAATTTTATTAATTTGATTTTATTTAAATTCAATTTTAATTTGTTTACCATTTATATAATTTATCCGCTGTGTTTTCAATATATTATTTACAACAATAAAATGCACAGGAAATGTCGTCACTGTACCGTAAGTCTATAGACTATACTATAGTATATATATATATATACATATATATATACATATATACATATATACATATATATATAAATATATATATTGTTGTTGTTGTTATTGTTGTTATTTTTATTTGGTGGATTCCTTTCATCCCATCCAGGAACTTATATGAAGTTTTCACTTATAACCATATATGGCTCTAATGTCCCTTCGAAGCCGCTCTCATGTTATGGCATCCATGGTTTTAACGAGAGCCGATCATTTATTTATACACAATTATATAAGATAACTTCTAAATAATATTTTAAGACCTATTTTATAAAATTAATTAATGGTCCGGACGATGATCGAATCCGTGTCCTACTGCTTGTGTGTCTGACGCCTTAGACACTGAGCCACACAGGCAGTTATATATATATATATATATATATATATATATATTATAATATTTCAATTCAAAGTAATCCCATCGAATGTCGTTAATATAAATAACGCGCTAGAATACCAGAGGTCATATACATATCCTTGTGTATCCTTGAGCAATTATTGTATACATTATATTTTATTCAAACTTATTAATAATTAATTATAGTTAATTTATATTTCTTAAATATATATTTATTAAATCTAACTCATTTGGTATCTACCTCGAATTCTACCTTAATGAATATTTGTAATAACTTATTCGATATGCGATATATTTATTTGAAATTTTGTAAATAGAGTAATATTGTTGCAATAAATAAAGTTCTATTTAAATTGTCGATATAATCGCATTGATAAGAATAAAAAGGGAATAAGGTAGTATGATAGATAAGCGTAATATCGACCCCCTATAATAGGCGTGGTCATTTTAGTATTATAATATCCAATAAAAATAGAAGATATGAATAGATTTAATGAATAACAAAACTAACGAATTTATTTATTATAATTCAATAATTATTGAATTTAGGTTTTAATACTCATATTTAATTTATATTTAAACTTTATATTTTTATATTAAACTTTAAACTGACTATAGATATACATATATATATATATATATATATATATATATATATATATATATAAATATATATATATATATATATATATATATATATATACTACAAGATACCTTAACATAATACCCACACATAATTTATAAGATACCCACACATAATTTATATTTGACAGTTATGTTATAACACATCATACACGGTTTTATAATATAGGATTATATTTCAGGAGTACATATGTTAATGTTATATACTAAACAATACAAAATAAATTTCTCAAATTAATTATTCCAATATGATTATATTAAAATTGTAAGATAATTTAATATACATTATATTATTTAGAATGTCAACATAAATAATATACGAAAATATCTTTCAAATAATATACTAAAATATCTTTCAATTTAATAACATATATATAAGAAATACAAATGTATAAAAATTAATTAATTTTTATTTTACAAAAAAATAAATATATCTGATATCTTCGAAATCATCGAGATATAATTAAATATATATATATATATAAATATTCAGTGGTATACCACTGCACTTTTTATATTTCTAAGTACAAAAGTCCTGTCCTTGTTGTTAGTGGTAGGTGTTTCTGTCTAACCAGTAACTTGCGCTAAGTCTATACTAATACATCATTATATATCTGAAACTATTAGAGCATGTAGCATATACCTAGGTATAAAGTTATCTATAGAAGTTACTATAGTATTAGTAATGTATATAGCGTGTTTAACTGTCTCTCTGTGTTTGAGATACGGACCCGATACACGGTTATACGTGGTCGATAAGGGGCGCCTTGTATTATTCCAGGAATATTATTATAAATACATAAACTATGATCTTATTGTGATGTTTCGATTATGTTTCTACGTCAATTTAATACAATATTGTACAATATATACTAATCAAATAAATGTCAGATAAATTAATTTATAGATATTCGAGAACTATATGCCAGTACATTTATATTGTCCTATTTATTATTATCAATAATGAAGACGTATTCATTTGCAAATGGCATAAAATATAATAAAATATTAGAACAAGTAAAAAATATAAATTCAATAAATTTATTTTCCCTATCGGAGTTAGCCCTATCTGAGTTTGCCCTATCGGGGTTAGCCCTATCTGAATTAGCCCTATCATAGTTAGCCCTATATGAGTTAGCCCTATCTGAATTAGCCCTATCGGAGTTAGCCCTATCGGAGTTAGCCCTATCTGAATTAGCCCTATCGAATTTAGCCCTATCTTAATTAGCTCTATCGTAGTTAGCCATATCTGAATTAGCCCTATCATAGTTAGCCCTATATGAGTTAGCCCTATCTGAATTAGCCCTATCGGAGTTAGCCCTATCGGAGTTAGCCCTATCTGAATCAGCCCTATCGAATTTAGCCCTATCGAATTTAGCCCTATCTTAATTAGCTCTATCGTAGTTAGCCCTATCTGAGTTAGACCTATCTGAATTAGCCCTGTCTGAGTTATCACTATCGGAGTTAGCCCTATCGGAGTTAACCCTATCGGAGTTAGCCCTATCTGAATTATCCCTATCGTAGTTAGCCCTTTCTGAATTATCCCTATCGTAGTTAGCCCTATGGATTTATACCTATCTGAATTAGCCCTATCTGAGTTAGCCCTATCTGAATTAGCCCTATCGGAGTGAGCCCTATCGGAGTTAGCCTTATCGTAGTTAGCCCTACGGAGTTAGCCCTATCTGAATTAGCCCTATCTGATTTAGACATATCGGAGTTAGTCCTATCATAGTTAGCCCTATCGGAGTTAGTCCTATCTGAGTTAGCCCTATCTGAGTTAGCCCTATCTGAATTAGCCCTATCGGAGTTAGCCCTATCTTAATTAGCCCTATCGTAGTTAGCCCTATCCTAGTTATCACTATCGGAGTTAGCCCTATTGGAGTTAACCCTATTGGAGTTAGCCCTATCTGAATTATCCCTATCTGAGTTAGCCATATCTGAATTAGCCCTATCTGAGTTAGCCCTATCTGAATTAACCCTATCGGAGTTAGCCCTATCGGAGTTAACCCTATCGGAGTTAGCCCTATCTGAATTATCCCTATCTGAGTTAGCCATATCTGAATTAGCCCTATCTGATTTAGACATATCGGAGTTAGCCCTATCATAGTTAGCCCTATCGGAGTTAGCCCTATCTGAGTTAGCCCTATCTGAATTAGCCCTATCGGAGTTAGCCCTATCAGAGTTAGCCCTATCTTAATTAGCCCTATCGTAGTTAGCCATATCTGAATTATCCCTATCGGAGTTAGCCCTATGGAGTTAGACGTATCTGAATTAGCCCTATCTGAGTTAGCCATATCTGAATTAGCCCTATCGGAATTAGCTCTATCTGAATTAGCCCTATCTGAGTTAGCCCTATCTGAATTAACCCTATCGGAGTTAGCCCTATCTGAGTTAGCCCTATATGAATTAGACCTATCGGAGTTAGTCCTATCTGAATTAGCCCTATCTGAGTTATCACTATCGGAGTTAGCCCTATCGGAGTTAACCCTATCGGAGTTAGCCCTATCTGAATTAGCCCTTTCGTAGTTAGCCATACGGAGTTAGAACTATTTAAATTAGCTCTATCTGAGTTAGCCCTATCTGAATTAACCCTATTTAAATGAGTCCTATCGTAGTTAGCCCTACGGAGTTTGTTCTATCTGAATTAGCCCTATTTGAGTTATCACTATCGGAGTTAACCCTATCTGAATTAGCCATATCGGAGTTAGCCCTTATCTAAATTAGCCCTATATGAATTATCCCTATCTGAGTTAGCCCTATCTGAATTAGCCCTATTGGAGTTATCTCTATCTGAATTAGCCCTATCTGAGTTAGCACTATCGGATTTATCCCTATCTGACTTAGTCCTATCGGAGTTAGCCCTATAGGAGCACCTCGTCTCTCGATAGAATAAGTTATATATATTCGTATAAAACTGTATAATTATGAAATAAATAAAAATAAATTTAATACGTACGATATTACTAAATAAGTCGTATACTAAGTTACCTCGTACGAGATTACTGGTAACCATGAATCTCATTGGATGAATCTAATGTTATTAAAAAGCGCCACCTATTGAATATTCGATGCGAATTAACAAATTTAAATTTTTAATCTTTAATCTTAATTTGTAAATCCACTTTAATATATGAGAACACGGTACAATGTAACATTTTAATAGTGCATATTACAGATGATTACAATATAAGTGTAACTGGTGTCTACTGATCTTGCATTTATTTCTTAAGTTCGTAGTACCGCTTGTTATATTTTTGGAGAAATATATATATATAGAATATATTTATATACATTTTTTATTTTTATAAATATATATGGTTTATATATAAATTAAACAACTATGTTATTATATGTACTATAAACTTATTTTAGTATATATGTAATTTGTAGCTCTACATATATATATATATATATATATATGTGTGTAAGTCTGTATTTAGATGTGTGAATATGTGTGTAAACATTTAGAAGTTATAATCATAATCAATGAAAGCATAATAGTGTTGATATATATTGTATCGTAACCATGACAACTGTTACCATAACAACGGAGATGTTCATATCATAATATAAAAAATTAAATATCTTAATTTAGAATATTATTAAATCTAATCTAGCGGTGATTTAACTTCGCGAAAGTATCGGTTAATAGAACACGTATCGTACAGCCTACCTCGAGAGTTACAAGACCAGCGCTATGAACCCCGACAGTTAGTACCAGCCTAGTGTAATTGACATTCTTATATTACTATTATATATTATCGTATATAGATAACACAACAACTTATACGAATGTTTACTGTTATCGTATACTACACGTATACCTCTACTACACGTATGTAATGTATACCGCATCACCCCGCAGTGAACATCAAAGGTGAAGGTCATCATCGAAGTCCTCATAAAGATCCTGCACAAGGTTAATATCTTACCCGTGATACATAATAATCATACCCTATCCTATAATATATAATATCGTCTAGATATATAGATATATATATATATATATATATATATATATATATATATATATATATATATATGTGTGTGTGTGTGTTTATGTGTATGGGTGTGTGTGCGCGTGTGTATTGATGTGTGTGTACAATTTATATGGTTAAACTGTCCATGTGCGTGTGTGTATCAGTATTTGCCGTACGCTAATTAGTTATGTAATAATGTCATGCGTAACAACGTATTATTTATTTTAAATAAACCACATATAAACTCTACATATATGCAGTATATATATATATATCAAAAAAAAAATCATCTAAGTTCCTGAATGGGATGAAAGGACTCCACCAAAAAAAATATACTTAAAACACCACTAACTTAAATACGGAGACATACCTTATATCTTACGTAACAAGGAAGTTTACTATTACGTAATACAGTAATACAACGTGTGTCTTACATGCTGTCATATTCACAATATGTATGATATAATTATGCCTCTTTCTATAATATCTAGTATATTATACACTGTATATTATACAATATAGTGTAAGTATATGTTTAAAAACTATATAGTATATATGTATATACATACATATATATATATATATATATATATATATATATATATATAACATGATTCATATATTATGCGTAACATGCATATATAATACTTTCAAGTATGCGACATATTATATAATAGACCATGGTAGACCATACTGAGTGTTATAGTACTGTACATTTAATCAAATCTTAATCAATTATATTTTTTTATAAACTTAATTATAATATTTTATAGGTAATATACTATATATATGGGTTTATTTATCGATGATAAATAAAATCGGAAAATACATATTTCCCATATATTAAGAACATTATCAAGATCTATGGCCATATTAAATAAAAGAAAGTATAAATTAAACGAAAAAAGTTTAATTTAGTTTATTATGCGATTTTTAAATGTCATCTTGATTATTGCTCACATATATGGGGTAATGCTTTCAAAAGCAATATTAAGCCAATATCAAAACTCCAAAATCGAGTAATTGTAATTAGTTTATAAAATAATGTTCAAAGATGTTCATAGTTATATTCTATATAATAAATATACATTATGACATTTACTGATATTGATAAATTAAAATCTAATATCTACTTACAAAAATTGTTTATTTCTGACAGAATATTTATCGGGAAAAAAAATAGAACTGTTAGAAAATCGTTTTGTAATTTAATTATTGGCCCAAAATTATGGAATTATTATTATAATATGATAAATATTAAAAAAAAATTATCACTTTTAATACAATTTATCGATTTTAAATTTGTATTAATGATATGAAAATTATCCATTCTTATATTAAATCGATGAATGGGTTTGACTTAAGGGGTACGCTTGTTTTGAAATTAAAAAAAAATGCAATGTAAAAAGATAGGGATTTTTATATTTTGTTAATTATCAATAAGTTTAAAAATTCTTAAGATATTACAATTCTGTAAAATGCACATTGAAGGAAGGACTGCTCTGTATAGTTAGATATAGCATAATGAGAAATTATGTTATATTTTTGGAAATATAACTCATCTAATAATGGTAAAATGTAGTTTTATTTTTATTTTTTTTTAATTATATTTTATATATGATATATTAAAAATAATCATATGATTATCTATTCTGTCACTAAACATATAATAACTAATATATTCTGAAAATGTCATCTATATTTGAGCATTATTTACATAGTTATTGAATTTTTTTAAGAATAAAATTATACTAAAATAATTATTCTGATTAAATCAAGTTTTAAAATTACATATATTTGTTATTAAAATATAGAGCATATTTGAATAAAAAGAGTATAGTATACGTGTTTGTATGTTTATTATACAAATATTATATGTATAGTATGTATGTATATGTATATTATACATAGTTATGATAACAATCCACAAAATGATATGCATATTATATATATTTTATAGTAATCACTAATTTATATGCATATTATAGTAATCCACACTATGATATATATATATAATTATGATAGTAATAGTAATCCAAAATATTATAATAGATACAAAAAATAATTCTGTAAAATCACTTTATATAAACGTATTTTTAGAGATTACTTCTTATCGTTATTTATTCTCCAAAAATACGTCGTGTTATAAAACCTTTATTTTTATATTTGACCATTGGTTTTGAGCTCTAATAGTTTAATATGAGTAAAATGTGAGTATATAAACATCTCAAATATTATATATTTAAAATAATTTTGTTTTTAATTATTTGTTTTTTACTGTTTTTCCCAAAACGCCCGTATCCCCTTAATGGATATAACTCGGCTTTTTTTAGTTTGCATTGGGATTAAAATTGAAAATATGTTATTATTGTGGCAAATATAGATATGATTGTAGTGTATTGTTTATTGGGTCATGCTCATTTAAAAAAGATGATATTATATTACCAGTCCCTAACTGTATGTTACATCTTTTAAATTTATTTATAACAATATTTATTTTTTAAGTTTTATAATACCTATATTTTACCATTACAATTTAAAAACTTTCGTTAGTTAATCTTTAATACTATTCGCATAATTTTTTTTCAACGGAAAATTATAAGCTTTGATTCAATATCTATCCGTGTTCTTATACCAAATTCTGAATTGTATATATATAAATAAGATAGTCATTAGACTTTATAAAAATAGAGTATACCGATATCCATTTGGAGAAAAATACGTATTCTAATTTAACTATATATATAAGAAAATATACCAATGTTTATTTTTATCGTGTATTATAGTAGATATATATATATATATATATATATATATATATATATATATATATATCAGTCCAATACACGAATTTCATTCATACACCACCCCGCAGTGAAAGTTCAAGGTCAAATCCCTACCCAAGGTCAAGTTCCTCCCCAAGGTCAATGTCCTACCCACGGTCAAGGTCATAACTATAAATGTCCTCCCTACAGTAAATGGCTTATAAAAGGTCAATGTCCTCCTCAAGGTAAAATCCCTCCACAAGGTTTATGTCTTCACCAAGATAAAGGTCAATGTCCTCCAATGCAAGGTCATTACCAAGGTCATACCAAATGTTCTCCTCAAGTTACTCCCCAAGATCAAGCTCCTTCGTATGTTCAAGATTATCTTCAAGGTCATCCACAAGGTCCTCCTCAATGCCAAGATCCTACACAAGGACAATGTCTAAAAATTCTAAAAAGTCAAGGTCCTCTTCAAGTTCCCTCCCAAGGTCAAACTCATTCAAAAGGGCAATGTTCTTCTCAAGCTCCTCTCAAGGATAAATTGTCTTCACAAATTAAAGTTCATCCTCGAGGTCATACCCAAGGTCCTCCTCAAGTTACTCCCCAAGGTAATACCCAAGGTCAAGCTCCGTCAGGTGTTCAATGTCTTCCTCAAGGTCATACTCAAGGTCCACCTCAAGGTACTCCCCAAGGTCCCCCTCAAGTTACTCCCCAAGGTCAATCTCCGTCAGGTGTTCAATGTCTTCCTCAAGGTCATACTCAAGGTCCTCCTCAAGTTATCCCCAAAGGTCAATCTCCTTCACATGTTAAATGTCCTCCTCAAGGTGATCCCCAAGGTCAATGTACTCCAAAAATTCAAGGTCATTCTAAAGGCCAAGTTCCTCCCCTAGGTAAATGTCCTCCACAAATTCAAGGTCATCCTCAAGGTAATACCCAAAGTCCCTCTCGTGTTACTACCCTAGGTAATACCCAAGGTCAATCTCCGTCAGGTGTTCAATGTCTTCCTCAAGGTCATACTCAAGGTCCTCCTCAAGTTAGTCCCCAAGGTCAATCTCCTTCACATGTTAAATGTCTTCCTCAAGGTGATCTCCAAGGTCAATGTCCTTCAAAAAGTCAAGGTCATTCTCAAGGCCAAGCTTCTCCTTTAGGTAAATGTCCTCCACAAATGCAAGGTCATCCTCAAGGTAATACCCAAAGTCCTCCTCATGTTACTACCCAAGGTAATACCCAAGGTCAAGCTCCGTCAGGTGTTCAATGTCTTCCTCAAGGTCATACTCAAGGTCCTCCTCAAGTTATTCCCCAAGGTCAATCTCCTTCACATGTTAAATGTCCTCCTCAAGGTGATCCCCAAGGTCAATGTCCTCCAAAAAGTCAAGGTCATTCTCAAGGC
This sequence comes from Osedax fenrisi, assembly GCA_964019155.1. Classification (NCBI taxonomy): domain Eukaryota; kingdom Metazoa; phylum Annelida; class Polychaeta; order Sabellida; family Siboglinidae; genus Osedax; species Osedax fenrisi. The sequence goes on from OZ025239.1 coordinate 7,003,661, forward strand.
CAAGCTCCTCCCATAGGTAAATGTCCTCCACAAATTCAAGGTCATCCTCAAGGTGATAACCAAAGTCCTCCTCATGTTACTACCCAAGGTAATACACAAGGTAAAGCTCAGTCAGGTGTTCAATGTCTTCCTCAAGGTCATACTCAAAGTCCACCTCAAGTTATTCCCCAAGGTAAAGCTCCTTCACATGTTAAATGTCATCCTCGAGGTCATCCAAAAGGTCCTACCCAAGGAAAATTTCCTTCTCAAATTCCTACCCAAGGCCAAGATCCTTCACAAGGACAATGTCCTTCTCAAGCTCCTCCCCTAGTTAAAATTTCTCCGCAAATTAAAGGTCATCCTCAAGTTAATACCCAAGGTCCTATTCAAGTTACTACCAAAGGTAAAGCTCCTTCGCATATTCAATGTCCTCCAAAAGGTTATGCCCAAGGCTCTCCTCAAATTCCTCCCCAAGGTCAAGGTCCTCCTCAAGTTCCTCCCCAAGGCCAAGCTCATTCAAAAGGACAAGGTACTTCTCCAGCTCCTCCCCAGGGTAAATTTCCTTCAAAAATTCAAGTTATTCTTCAAGGTCATACCCAAGGTCCCCTTCAAATTACTCCTCAAGGTCAAGCTCCGTCAGGTATTCAATGTATTCCTCGAGGTCATCCTCAAGTTATTCCCCAAGGTCAAGCTCCTTCACTTGTTAAATGTCATCCTCAAGGTCATCCCCAAATTCCTACCCAAGATCAATGTCCTCCAAAAAGTCAAGGTCCTCCTCAAGTTCCTCCCCAAGGCCAAGCCTCTTCACAAGGAAAATTTCCATCTCAGGCTCCTCCCCCAGGAAAATTTCCTCTACAAATTCAAGGTCATCCTCAAGGTAATACCCAAGGTCAAGCTCCTTCGCATGCTAAATATACTCTGCAAGATCCTCCTCAAGTTCCTCCCCGAGGCCAAGCTCCTTCACAAGGACAATGTCCTCCACAAATTATAGGTCATCCGCAAGGTAATACCCAGGGTATTACTCAAATTACTCCCCAAGGTCAAGCTCCTTCACAAGGACAATATCTTCCTCAGGCTCCTCCCCTAGGTCAAATATATGTACCCGTTCACTACACCCGAGACGACGTCCTCTCCGCAATAACCTATACCGTTTCGCTAGCCGAGTACCTGGTGAACACGCAGAAGACGCTCAAGGTCATGCAGCACGGAATCCAGAATTCAGCGTTGACGCCCGACGATCGAGCCATCTCTGTACGCAAGTACGAGGGCACCCTTTTGGTTGAGAAGATCGCCTCCGATATGGTATTGTCGAGTGTTAAGCACGTGGGCTGGGTGTTGCGTACGATGGGTGCTCAGTATCACGAGGAAGAGTTCATCGCCTTCTTGCAGGGCGTACTGAACGTCATCCAAGGGTTAGAGTTCACGGCGGTTCAACCACCTTCGTCGACGCCGTTAACGGTGACCTACAAGTTCTCGTGCACCGACTCCCAACAGAACAACAACATAACTAGACGGTACTAGTGCGTCCGGGTGATATATACTGTTGTGACGTCACGAGGTATTAAGCGATGTGCCTATTCGATAATAAATCACATATATACTTTCATATACCTGTTTTGATTCCTGTGTTATTTATATGTATATATATATATATATATAATAATAATAATAATAATAAATATATTTATATACAAAAATTAATTATAATAGTAATATCAGAACCACAACAAATGCTTACCCTGAATTATTAATATTTCAAATACTCTTTTAAATTATGATTATTTATAGTTAAAATTAAATATATTAAAGTTTTATGATATTATTAAGGTATGTATTAAAATATATGTATACATTATGGTTCAATTTATATGTAATTCCTAATATTGCTTCATTATTTTAGTTTAGCTTTATCCATTTTATTTTCGATTGTGCTGTTAAAAATGTATTAAAGCCTTTATTGATGAATTAAAATTACTTTTAATTCAAATGTATCGGTAGATGAATTATATTTTATTATTTTAATTTACATGTTAGTTCCGAATTTGTAGATGTTATATAACTTATTATAACTATATTATATAATATGTATATCATATGCATATATTTATATTCTAAGATGTATTACAGTTTATGTTTTAATACATTATATGTTTATGTATATTATTACTTTATTTATTTTCCAGTATTCAGTATTATATATTTTATATATTTCCAGTATTCAGTATTATATATTTTATATATAATATATTTAGTATTCAATTTTCAGTATCACAATTTAATCAATCATTTATATTTTATATACCATTACTTATTTTTATTAAATATTTTTTTGGGTTATTATATTATCTATACATATATTATTATTATAAATTCTTTTAAATTATTTTATATTATTAGTTTATATTCTTATTCATCTACTGAGAGGATGATATCTTGATAGACTAATATAACTTTAATATCACCCATGTTGTATAAACCTCTGGGTGTTAATATCAAATTCGGTAAATATCAAAGGTGTTTAATACCAAATATGATTATTAAATATATATATGCTGACTTACTTGCTCGAGGCCGATCTTGCCAATCTTCATTGCGATCATCAGGATAACACAACTTCCTACATACATCTCTATCTATCATGTTATTTCTTCAAGCTTCTATGTGACACCGATGTCTTTGCGTAACATATCAGAATAGGTAAGTCGACGACGACCACTATTTGCACTGCCATGGGTAGGATCCCATGGCATTATGCATAATATGAGTGGGTTCGTAGACAGTTCATGATGTCGTACGCAGTGATCGGCCATTTGTTTTCTCCTGGACATCTCTTTGGTATAAACTGGAGGCAAATGTCCATATAATTGTTTGTTTTCCATGTGTTCTTGCCAATATATATTAAGAGCTTTACTGAGCATGCATGTATAGGTAGCGTTTAGGGATTTCTGTTGTTGTACTGTTAATGTCCATGACTCAGCTGCATTGTAATTAAATTGTACATCTCTGTTCTCGTTTGCTTATATAGGATAAGAGTACCTTGATCTTTATTCGCAACTACACATTTATGTGCCGACGTTAACGTCCCCACATAAATTTGTAGTTGCGTTATAATTATTGCATCGCAGGCATTAATAATACGTGTATCCTGTGAATTTAATTGTCTTTTAAGATGCGGTACTTGACGCATGGATTCTGCAGCTGTATCTTTATTGGCCTTCATTAGTCGTTCAAAATTGTCCATTAGTTGTTCAAACATTGTTTCCTAATCTGATATTAGTATACTGAATCGATTCCTTATCTCCACTGCATATTTCTCCTGTAGATATTTGTGGTCCCGTAGATGAATTCAAACATACTTAAGTTTACGCTTTACAGCCTGTTGTTCTAAGTTTTTATAGTACTTATTCTTCACTTCTTCCTCTGCATATTCACACTGGTGCATATGTTACAACCATGGTCGTCATAGGATTACTTGATAATTAGCAAGCATAATCCTATTTGTAATTCTTCTTACATTTATTAGACTTCTACTAGCCTCATTACTAATAATTATTCCAACTCCACCATTTGCTGTTTGAACCTCGTTTCTCCAGGCTAATACAGTATATAGATAATACCCACGATCAACTTCATAACGGTTGATTTCTTTTATTCTATCCGGTGTATGCACTTTTCTATGTTCTTGTATACCACATATAGATATACCTCACTTTCTCATATTACAAATAATTTCTTCTGTTTTGTGTAGCTCCTTATCTACATCTCTAACTAATAGAGTTTGTATATTAAAAGCTGCTATTTTTAGATTATTTTTAAATGTCAGTAATTTCGCTTTAGTTACCTTACACGATACAGCCACACCCTCCCCTTATGGTTTAAAGGTGCAGCATCATAACATCTTCTTTGGCAATGTACATGGTTTTCTTTATCTGGTATCCTGCGGACTCCCGCCGCTGAAATATAGGATTTGTTAATGTTGTTGTGTTCTTATTTTGCTATTCATTACTAATGAGCACATATATAATCTAATGGGGGTCGCAACTTCTCTCATCAAGTTTTAATAGGGTCCTCATAAAACCTGACGAGAGAAGTATATATGTATATAATAATTAAATATATTCATTCATATATATAATAAGACTATATCTATATGTCTATATTCATAGACTCATCACATACAAGTTGAAAAGCTGTATTGCTCTATAATGGTAATACTATTGTATTACTTCCGGTAATTTTATGATCACAAGCAGGATATAAAAAATATCCACGTTTTCTCTGTTTATGAGATAGTCGAGCCTATGCTAGTCATTTTACATAACGTGATTAGTCATTTAAGAGAATTTTTTTAATTTATTGTATCCTGGTTTATAAAAATCTAAGTCATGATCGCTTATTAATCCAGGCATATTATATATTCATTAATGATATCCTATTACCTACATTACTCATTACATTTAGATTAATGAACAATTTTGTAAAAGCATTGGATAAGGAGGGACATTATTTTACTCATTTACAAAATGATATTTCTACATATAATTGAAATTAGTTAAGTAGGGAATGTATAATGGACCAACATATAGGGAGTTAATGAGCAACACTAATTTTGATTAATATATAATAGATATTGAATTAAGAGCTGGCTGATATTAGAGTCTATTGTAAAAAATGTTCTCGCAAATTATAGATGTACAGAATATGTAATTATGTGGAAGAATTGATTTTATGTTTTAGAGATATCTGAGCTCGTATGTCCATAAAGATTTATTTTATCATTGCATATTTAGACTATTCTACTGATAACTGTGTTTAATATATTGAAGAACAAGAAGAGTGCTTTAATCAGGATATGTTGACAATGGAAGATAGATACCAAGGAGATGTAAATATTAACATCCTAGATGATTTCTGTTGGAGTCTAAAAATGTGATATAAAATACTTAAAATAGAATCAATTCATTGAAATAATCTTTTAAACAATGATTAATATATTAAGAACTATAGTTAGAACTATAGTACATATATGTACATTTTTATTTCTAATCATTATACATTAAAATATACCAATAGGTTTATTTGAACTATTGAAATAAATGCATTACATTTCCGTTAATTTTATTTATTTGTCCTATATTTGTGATTTTTTCACATATTTTCAAATTTAAATAAAAAAAACTTGATCTGATCTGAAAAAACTAATTACATATTTGAAATCAGTATGAAAAACTAGTCTATAATCAGTTATCATAACCTAGACTTCAGAGAATTGTTGTTCAAATGTCAACCAGTGTTATTGATGTGAGTGTTGAAGCCATATCATTACCGCAGTAATTGCCTACCTAGGTCGGATATAATTAATAGATTACTTCTGATTTTTAGAATGTAAAAATTAGATATTTTTCTTCATAATTATGATAACTATTATCTTAAACATCTAGGTAATAACTGATGTCATTATAATAGGATAATGATTATGACTTTTCAAATTCATGATTAAATCATTATGATAGTGATTATAATAAATTATTAGTTATTTATTAATATTTATCATTATTAATAAAATTTAATTTAATTATTATTAATTAAAATATTTATTATATTTAATAATTAAATAATAATAAATACTAATTTGTTGGTATTAGAACTACTCTGTGCGTGAGCGAGAGATTATTGTGTGGGGGGAAGCACGGGAGAATTAGTATGTCTTTAGATGACGTTTGAAGGAGGAGGTTGATGTCATTGTTCGAAGATGGTAGGGTAGGGAGTTCTAATGATAAGGGCATATAGGGCAAAGGAGCGTATATAGGAGGAGTGAAGGTTTGGCAGGTGGGGTGTAGTATGGAGAAAGGGGTTGGAGGATCGTGTGTGGATTGGAGTAATGGGTGTGTGTAGATGGAGAAGGGAGGCAAGGCAGTCGGGGGAGTTGTGATGTATGGCTTTGTGGATTGTCAGGGAAAGTTTGTATTTAATACGGTAGGAGACTAGGAGCCAGTGTAGGTTTTTGTACCTAGTTATTTGAGGAGAGGTGTAATGGAATCAGAGGAGCGATGGGGAAGTAGATGGACGCAACGTACTACAGAATTTTGAAGACGTTGGAGTTTAGTAAGTTTGTAGGCTGAAGATTGAATTATATGTTGTTGCAATAGTCGAATAAGGGGAGTATATAAAAGGAGGCGATGGTAACAGAAATGGTGAAGGGAATGGAGCGTCGAATTAAGCGAAAGCAGTGTAGGTTGTAATGGATGTATTTGTTAGGTGGAATCGATGTATAGGATAAGGTATCGGATATGTTTATAATAGGGGAGGGTATTAGTATTTAGTAAGATAGGGGTGATTCAGGGAGGGTAGAGGAACGTAGGGGTAAGTGGAGAAAGATAGCTTCGGTTTTGGTAAGGTTAAGTTTAAGGGAGTTAGGAGTAAGCCATTGGTGTATGGAGTTGATGCAGGAGGAGAGTCAGTTAGGGGCATGAGTGGGGGAGTCTGTGCAGTTGAGGTAGAGTTGAAGGTCATCGACGTATGTATGAAAGGAAATTTCTGGGTAGTCGGTATAGATTTGGAACATGGGGAGGAGGTAAATGTTAAAAAGGAGAGGACAAAGAACAGAACCCTGGGTAACACGATGGGTGAAAGAGTGGGGCCCCCCCCCCCACTGGGGGATGAGTTTGAGTTGATCATAACAGTGAAAGAACGATTGGAAATGTAAGAGGTGAACCAATTGAGGGCGATTCCAGTAATGCCAATGGTGGAAAGTCGGTGGATGAGGACGTTGTGGTCAAGGGTATCAAAGGCGAAGACATGTTATTGTTTAGACCGGATAGTAAGTCAGAGGTAATGAGTGTTAACGAGGATTCGGTGGATTTTTGGGGAAGATAGGCACTCTGAAAGATGTTGGGAATGTTATTAGTTGTAAGGTATGTGATAAGTTGTGAGGATAGTACGCGTTCGAGAATCTTAGAGTGGATTAAGAAGTTAAAGATGGGTCGATAGCTGGAGGGAGACAGAGAATCAAGATGGGGCTTTTTAAGGATAGGCGTGATGACTGATTTTTTGAAATCGGGAGGGACGGAGCCGGATGAAAGTGAACCGCAATTGATTTGGTGAAAGGGAGTTGCAACAGTATTAATTATATGCTTTAGTATTGGGAGGGGAAGAGTGTCAAGGGATGATGTTGAGGAGGTAGATTTGAAAAAGGAGATGATTTGATCAAGTGGAGGAGATTCAAATTGTTCAAGGGAGGTGGGAAAGGTAATGGGAGTGGTGGTAATGACATAGGTGGGAAGGGTGGAAAGGGTGGTGGATATATTATATCATATAATGATCATATATTATTATAATAATTATATAATTATTATATTGATACTATCAATGATAGGATGATTAAAATATAAATTATATTTATATATATTATACTATTATAGTATATATAGTAACTATAAATTATAGTCTATAATATTATTATAGTGATATAGATATATATATATATATATATATATATATATATATATATATATATATATATATATATATATATATATATATGTAGTAAGGCCGGAATGCCTCTTTGTCGTTTTGTATTAAACAAAACGTGAATTGCTTTTACAACTTTATTAAACCAAAAACCTAAAGAAATAGTAATAATAATAATACATGTAGTTTACATTAATGACATGAACCTTACCGTGTATATGTGGTTCGAATAATGCAGTACATATAGCGTATACAATTTGAATGTTACAATTAGAATATAACTATACCTATACGTTACTATCAGAATATCAACTGAATGATGTCGCTGCACTAAACATTCTATGTTATAGGTGCACGACGCTAATTGGTTGATTCTACGTGACGCACTGATGCGTGATACGCCACGCTATATCGACAGATTAGTGCATTGTATGCATATTCGCTGGGTCTTATATATTGCGTAATATCACTATATAACATCCACCCAACCCCTGAAGAAAAATTTGCCCTCAAATTTTCAAACATTACCAACAACTAACTTTATATTTTCCCTATTCTCTACTCTAGTATTATCACCATATATAATCTTATATGCCGATGTCCCCTTTACCCTTCCTTCAACTTTCCACAATTCATCTCCCCAATAATTTTCTAGTTTCCTTCTCCCTAATACTCTATTTTTTATACGTACTACACTACCTTCCTCTAGTATATCCTCCCTTTCAATATATAATTTCCTATTTTCCTCTTCCACTACCTTAGCATCCATAATCTTTTTATTCATTTTCAATACCCTATTTTTTGTATCTACAAGCCATTCTCCTTCCAATTTATTTGCCATGCCACTTAACTTCCTATCTATCGGTAACCTCTCTTCTCGTCCAAACATCAACTGAAATGGGGAATAGCCAGTCGTCGTATGTTTCGTTATATTATAATAGTAAACTACCCTTTGCAAATGTTTTGGCCATTTTCTTTTTTCTTCTACACTGAGTACTCTTAGCAGACTTATTATCGTCCTATTCATCCTCTCACATTGCCCATTACCCTTGGGGTGATATGGACTCGATCTACTTTGTTTTATACCAAATAAATTACAAACTTCCTTCACCAAACCTGCCTGGAAATTACGTCCTTGATCGGTATGTATTCGTTCTGGTATTCCATAATCATATACCCATTCATTTAATAAAATCTTTGCTACGGTTTCAGCACTCTGATCTCGTGTTGGAACTGCTCTTACAAACTTGGTATATGCATCTGTCATTACTAATACATTTTCTCGATTATCTGTAGATTTATCTAAAGTTACGAAATCTAAAAATAGAAGTTCTAATGGTCTACTAGCCCCTAGACTACCTAATCTTATTATCGGTTTTCTTACTATTCCCTTGGACCTACTACATACCTCGCATTCATTGACATACTTTCTTACATCTTCATATTTACCTTTCCAGGTATACCAAAGATTAACCCTCGCCATGGATCTCTCAATTCCCTGATGTCCATTATTATCATGTATCCCTTCTAATACTTCCTTAATCAATGACCTCGGTAAAACTAAAATGTTATCTCCCTCCTTACTATTCTTATATAATATTCCACCCTCTAACTTATATCTCTCTACTTTCTCCCCTTTCTCTAATAACTCTATAATACTTAGTAACCCGCTTTCCTGCATCTGTTTCTCCCTTAATGACTCTATATCCATTTGACCTATTATTTCAATTTCATTCACAACCCCATCTCCTCCTACCTCTACATGTCTCACATCCAAATCTTCCTCATACATATTATTACTATCCTCTACCTCTGAATTACTATCCTGTTTTCTTGATAAGGCATCTGCTACAATATTTTGTTTTCCTGCTCTATATTTAAATGTAAGTTCAAATGGTGCTAATCTACCTATCCACCTCTGTTCTAAAGCCGAAAGATCCTTCTTATTTAATATGCAAGCAACTGCGCTATTATCAGTAATCACCTGACATTTAGATCCTAATAAGTAGTGTCTAAACTTATCTGATATAGCCCATACTACTGCTAAAAATTCCAACTTTTTAGCTGAATAATTCGCCTCATTTCTCTCTCCCTTATTCAGTGATTTACTAGCATACGCTATTACTACCCTTTTTCCATCTATTTCTTGGCTTAATACTGCCCCTAGCCCTCTATCCGATGCATCTGTCTCTACTGTAAATGGTCTATCATACTTTGCTATTCCTAATATTGGTGCACTCACTAATTTGTCCTTCAGTGCTTCCATCGCCTGGTCACATTCCTTATTCCACCCTATCAATACTTTTTTACTCCTAAACCTACTTACTCTCTTTTCACCTACACTCTTATCTATTCTATTCAACTCGTTTAGTGGAGATACAATTTTAGCAAATCCTTTGATAAACCGTCTATAATATGAACATACTCCTAAGAATGATCTTAATTATATGTACTTCCTGGTTTCACAGCCCTCCGTTGGCGAATATACACGGTTAATTGGAGTTTAAAAGCAGGATACCGCTGTCACCAATGTAGTAAGGCCGGAATGCCTCTTTGTCGTTTTGTATTAAACAAAACGTGAATTGCTTTTACAACTTTATTAAACCAAAAACCTAAAGAAATAGTAATAATAATAATACATGTAGTTTACATTAATGACATGAACCTTACCGTGTATATGTGGTTCGAATAATGCAGTACATATAGCGTATACAATTTGAATGTTACAATTAGAATATAACTATACCTATACGTTACTATCAGAATATCAACTGAATGATGTCGCTGCACTAAACATTCTATGTTATAGGTGCACGACGCTAATTGGTTGATTCTACGTGACGCACTGATGCGTGATACGCCACGCTATATCGACAGATTAGTGCATTGTATGCATATTCGCTGGGTCTTATATATTGCGTAATATCACTATATAACATATATATATATATATATATATATATATAATAGATATTATAGTGATATATTATAATAATAAATTAAATATTAACTACATATAAGATTATAATAAGAAATGAATACTTAAATTTAATTAAATATCATATTAAATAGATTACAATTTATAATATCAATCCCCGTTAGTATAGTGGCGAGTATCCCCGCCTGTCACGCGGGAGACCGGCCGGTTCAATTCCCGGGGTTCAATTCCCCGACGAGGAGATGATTTTTTAAATTAATTTTTAATGAATAATACAAACATTATTATTCAATGATACAATTATTATATAAAATACTATATATATATAGTATTTTTATATAAAATATATTTTATTATAATAATTATATTCTTATTAGATTTAATTATCTTATGTATATTTTCTATTATTTTTAGAAGCACAAGTGATTTAAAATGAACTAAGTTATTGTCCTTTGTAGATATTTTATAATATTACTCCTCTATATGTAACACATTGTAGTTTGATATAAACTTTATTAAAGATATATCTATATAACTATATACATATAACACGTACCAACCCTATGATACACAACACCAAGGGTGTTTCGACCTAACTGAGCATTCAGCGTTCCTTTTATAGGAAGATAACGAAACAAAATTAACAGACGATTAAAAATGTAAAATACAAAAATGAATAACACAATTTCTAAAATAGAATTCCGAGCTATTCGATAAATCAATATAGAAACATTCAGATGTCTATGTAATCAACCGATCGTGAAGCTTAAAACAATTTGTTTATGCAAATATATCGATTATATTATGTAATAATTAGAGTATTGAAATGAATTAAATTCAATATATTAAATTCATACTTTAATATACATATATATTACATTAATTGATATACCTGTAAACTTCATTTCATAACATACACACACACATATATATATATATATATATATATATAAGTCTGGGGTCGATGGCTCAGTGGGACAACCAAAAGCTAGTAAGCCAGAGGTCCCGGGTTCGACTCCAGATAGTTCTTGTTTTTCTCTTGTGTTTATCAAGAATTTAATAAACGATAAATCAAAACACAAGAAAAAAGTGTTACTATTTGTATTGTATTGTCCGGGCCCCTCACAGTTATTTATAACATGTACAAGTCTATGACTTCTTGAGGGGTCCATTTGTATCCGATATTATTATATGTGTGATTCAATGAATAACAATATATATATATATGTTAATATTATAACGTTCTATTACTATAATTTAAGAAAATATTTGTTTGTCAAGATTATAATTTTACTAAGTAATAATACCACCTATATTATAATAGATATAATAACAAAAACAAACAACTTATATAGGTTTTAGGTTCTACATTTTATATATCGGTAGAGTAACTCTACTGTAGAGGAATTCCTCCATTTTCTATATATATTATGTGATATACCTATAGGTATATATACCTACGTATACTTATACGTATAAAAAGGTGTACCTAATAGGTAATATTATATAGAAACTATAGTATAGGTATACCTATATATAAATATTATTATAAGTATACATTATTACTATTTTAATTAAATAAGTTATTTTAATATATATATACAAAATATTTGTTTATTTTTAAACTTGGGAAACATATTATAATGAATTCATACAATTTCATATTATTATATATTATATACAAATTAAAATAAACTATAGGATTGATAATTATCGATTATTGATATTATAATATATTAATATAAGTAATATACCTCATATCAATATTATATTATTTCATTTATATTATAAAGGATATATTAAATTTAAAATTATAGCTAATATTATAATAATTATAATTAGATAGTTTATATTTTATTTTTTAATAAATAAAAAACTATAATTGTTAATGAATTACAATTTCAATAATGTTACGAGTTATATCTCGATAAAATGTATATTTGTAGAGTTATATCACATTATCGGTTATCTACCTATAGATATACCACATCGCTCTTGTGCGGTTCAGTTCGGTATAGCCAGGAGTTCACATATGTTATATGCATAGATGTCTCAATCACCTTCGGTTTACAAAGTTTAGCTATTCATGTACAATAAATATACATGTGTAGGCTATTTATAAACATTAACGTGTAGAGGTATGTATTCGTTTATGTCTTTTGAGGGGGCGGCGGGGTTAATTGGTTATTTAACTTTGCATTAATAACCCTTAACCTAATAACTAGTTATGAATTATAGCTATAATAACCCTATAATCACAATAGACTAAATAACACCGTAAATCCCTAAATCAAGTAGAGCTTCAATGAATATCCAGGTCGTAAACAACACGCGATATGATGTAAGGGAATGGTGCATCGAGCTCGTATGTCCGGATTCGCTAATCACGTGGTCAATAAATAACCACTATAGTGGTATACTGTACACCGCACATGTTAACACGGAACTCGTAATGATGTTATAACCTATATATGCTGATACTGTTGCCGATAGTCGTAAATAATGTCAATCTATAGGACTGGCGCTATATATATAGAATATATTCTATAGATACATATTCTATATTTATTGGTGTCGGAGTGAGAAGAATGTGTAACATTGAATAGAGCAGCCGAGAAGCATTTAAATACTAATAATATAGTATAGTTTTTGTTAATTCTACAATGCACGTAGATTGTTGAACGGTCTCAACTATATATGTAACAATAAGTTACAATAAGTAATACATATCAGGCACGTGATACAATATTATTTAACTAGAACTGATTACGAGAAAATATTATATTATTTCAAGATGGCCAGTTATTAATAACAATAATATTATCTAAGATACATTAACATTATCTTCTGCTCTATTAGATACAACATCTGCTGTAGTTTAGCCTACATTTAATTACGATTTTTACTTTTTAATCACCTAATTTCTATACATTTGTATAATTGTACATCCTATTTATATTTATTAAAATATATAAAATAAAATAAATAAATATAATTTCTTCCCTGAGTTAGTTTTTAAAAAATTTCCTACATATATAATTAAAAAATCTAATAGATGATATAAATGATATATGTAACGTAATATATTGTTGAAATTATAGTTGTATAATCGATGTAGGGGAAAGTACTCGAATACTGACATCTATGTATTGTCGACACCCTAGAGAACTTCTAAAATATAACTCCAATCAAATAATAATTATTTTACGAAATGTTAAGGAATGTAATTTTAATACATATAAGTATAAATTTGGTCCTAATTAAAAAATAAGTTGGAATAAAATTAACACTATATTGAATGTACAAGTATATTTACTAATAGTTTCAATAAGTTTAATGAATATTTCTGCAATATTTTCATAATGTTTTACTACATTTTATAACTCGAATTGATCTTATAAGACGCGACGAACGTATTAAATGTAACAAATGGTAATATATTATACATAGATTACCATTACGCGATTGTATTTGTGTGACGTTAATTACGCAGGAAAAGCTAATTACAACAGTAGCTAAACATATCTTAGGGAAATATCGATTCGAGAAACAACCTTGGATCAGGGATGAAATTGTCGACCTATGTGATATAAGAAGAATCCTGAAGAACATTAAACGACTAAATGATACAGAAGCAGAAATATACAGGGTAATACATACAAAGTCAGAAAGAGTATGAAATTGGCAAAAGAAGAATGGCTCAAATCTAAATGCCTACAAATCGACAATGACCTTAAAATATATCTACAATCACCCAATTGAACCTTACTTAAGTGGGTATCCCACTACCAGTATTTTAGCTAGAAAGTGATTTTATAGTTAGTTGTATTGGGAAACCCCCTTTAAAATTACTATATTACCGGCAAGTTACCGGAAATTAAGGGGTATCCCAATTGTAGTTAGCTTGCTAGAAAATAACTTTCTAGCAAACATTTCCGGACATTATTTCCGGAAATACTGGTAGTAGGATACCCCCTTTATAAATACTTAATGATTCATTATAGGATAATAATGATGAAGAATTGCCGATTTTAAACTCGGAGGTTGAATTATCGATAAAAAGCCCAAATAGTGGGAAAACACCTGATATTGATAATATTCCTGGTGAATTAATTAAATTGGGTGGACCCATAATTATAAGAATCTTCAAAGAATTGTGTCAACAAATATAGGAAACTAAAGTATGGCCCAAATCATAGACTACATCGGTAGTAATACCAATACCAAAGAAAGTAAATCTAAAGATATGCCTCAACTATAGAATACTCAGTCTGATAAGTCAACCAAGCAAGATACTACTCAGAATTACACTGAACAGACTATCACCACAGACAGAAACAATCCTTGCAGATGAACATACCGGCCTTAGGAAAAACAGAAGCACTGTAGAACATATATTAAATAGTAGATTACTGATGGAAAAACACATAGACCAACCGAAACCTTTATACCATAACGTAATAGACTTAAAATAACCGAGTATGGCATGAGGGGTTATGGCGAAAGGAACGAATCGATATGATACCAGCCCTGTATGCCTCATCAGGAATCTCAGTACTAGTAAATAATCAAATAGAAGATCCATATTCAACCACAGTAGGTGTTCGTCAAGGTTGCCTGTTATATCTTTTGTGTTATATAACATATTTTTGGAGAAGATAATGCAAGATACACTAACATATCATGACTCATCTATATCTATTGAAGGTAACCAGATCGGCAATCTACGTTTTGTAGACGACATAGACCTCATTGCAGGTTAATTTAATGAACTTCAAAATCTCTCAGATTCGCTCGCAAAAAGCGCAATCTAGATATGGAATGGAAATAAGTCATGAACAGCGTAAGATTTTAATCAATGATCCTGATATCCAAATAAAGATAGTAGTAACAATTTGACAATAAACATGTATGGAAAAAAACTAGAACAATTCAAATCGTTTAAATATATTGGGGTTATACTAACTTACAATGCTAATAGTAAAAACGGAATAGCAATAATAATTGCTACATACATAATGGTAATATTGGAAATGATCTGTAGAAGAAGAGAACTAAGTTTTTAAATTAAATTCAACCTCTATAATTTCTTAATTATATCTACTCTTTTGTACGGCTTCGAAACATTGACTATTCTAGAATAATCTAAGAAACGATGGAATACTTCTGAATCACATAGAAGAATTCTAAATATTACCTACAGACAACGAAAGACAAATGTATATATGCACGAGGAAATGATATCTATAATAGGTTCATATGAACGTGTTTCACAAAAAAAATTAGTTAGTTTGGCCATATGTTTAGACATGACTTGGCAAACACTATTTCACAAATTCGTATTGATTGCCGACAAGGAAAATAGGTCGATCTAAAAGGAATTGGATGAACGACGTCTATACGTGGACCGATATGTCTACTCGATCCTTACTTGAAGTAACGAAAGACCGTTATAGTTGTAAGAAGTTGTGCATGACGCCATATCATGTTCCCCCTATGACGACTCGTCATGGGACTAGTTAGTTTGTTAATTGTGAGATCATTAATATTGTAATAAAGTCTAATTTTAATAATAGTCTATAATATTCTAACCGGATTTTAATATAATTATTAGGTACACATGTACCGTTACTAATTATTATATTAAGAGCACCATATGACCTCCACAAATATATAGTAATAGGCATAATATCCGACAATTTTATAATGTCAAGAGTTTTAACTATATATAAAAATAGTGTCAAAAAGGAGACTTAAATATATAGATTAAGAAATATTCGAACATTTATAAAAACTGGATTGATGTAGTTTATACAATACAAATATCTTCCTACGGATTAATATAAAATACTTATATGTATAATTGATTAAGAAGCTTTATGAATAATATTGATGATGATCATAATACATACATCCTACTATTATACAAATTCTAAATAGATTTAGACCCGATCGAATACAGTAAAGATTTACTAAAAAAAAATGTATATGGATTTATAGGAATTATCTATAATATACTCAAATATATTATATCAAATAGAAAACAATACATTTATATAGTTGAGATTAAAGCATATATAAATAATATAGAATACATCGAGTTTCTTGTGAATCTATTATTTTTCTGCTACTTTTATGTAGGCATACTATGTATGCCTATTAATTATTTGTACTACCTATGCCTATAAATTCTAGATGTAACGACATAGTATTATAATTATGTGGTATTTGTCAATGATAACAGTATATTTCTCATTAATGAAAATATCCAATTTCGACATGATTCATATCTTATGCGTAACAAGCATAGATAATACTTTCAAGTATCCGACATATTATATAATAGACCATGGTAGACCATACTGCTTGTTATAGTACTATATATTTAATAACATATTAATAAATTATATTTTTTTAATAAAAAAAATTATAATATTGTATATATATATATAAATATAGAACATATTTATCGTAATACCGGTATTAAGGGTATTAAGGGTATTAAGGGTATTAAGGGCCCTTACCTTACCGGCTCGGGATTGTTTCCCGAGCACTTTCAACAATTTATTTCTACGTTATCCTATCTTTCATTGCTGTCTTTAGTTCTTCAGTCGCCAGTCCCGTATCATCACATAGCTGTTTAACATATGTTTTTCTCGGTCGTCCGAGCTTTGTTGTTCTATGGTTCGGCGTACACAACAAAATATCTTTTATAATTTATTCCTCACATAGATAACAATGGCCAGCGAAACGTGTTCTTCATATACGTATTGTACGCGTTAGTGGTGGAATATTTCCGTGGAGGCGAAACTTCGTTGGATGCTCTTTCCATGATATATTTAATATGGCTCTCAACATTCTTGTATAAGTTCCATCTAGCTTTTTCTCGTGTTTCTTAGTTAGGGTCCAAGCTTCAGAGCATTATTGTAAAACATATTCTACCACGGCTCTGAAGATGTTCCTCTTTAAAGTTATGTTACGTTGTGATTTCCATTTGTCTAGAGATGCCCAGGATTTAGCTATTATTATTTTGATTTATTTATCTGTTGATTTATTTCGCCTCCGAGATAAATGAAATTATCGAAATTTTTCAAGAATTCCCCATCTATAGATGTTACGGTTTCATTCGAGTTTCGTATCAATAGCAATGAAAAACCTTATATGTTATTATCTTCTATATATTAATATAGGTTTTATTTGAATGGTATTCTGATGTGGAAATTAAAGAATGACTCAATGTACTTTCATCTACCAATATTATACTGAAAAGGTGTACAATATGAATGAATATCATTTTGGTAATAAATATATATTTTTTTAATATATCAATACAATTATTAATATTTGTTATAAATATTATACTAATATATTTATATAGATACATTTATATATAAATATCATATATTTTAAATAAATTTCATATACAAGAAAATAATTATATAATAATTGTTTATATTAGTGTAGAACAGTGATTATTAACCTTTTTTTTACAAATGTCCCCTTTTTATTTTTTTTCACAAATAATACCCCCCACCTCGCCTTAATATTTATAAATGTATTATAGTTATAAGTGTATTCATACATCGTGTAGTAAATAATATACTAGAATGGCTTCCTTCATCCTCGAGAGTAGAAGGCTAAATATAAAGTACATGGGACCATGATATATATATATATATTTATTTATTTAATTTGAATCAGACATGCATAACAGAGGTCCATAGAGTATACAATAATTAAAACTAACAAAAATTAAACGAAAACGAAATCTAAAGTATTATCTAAATACAGATTTATACTATAAGGTAAATAGTTGCGAAGGGCACAATACATTATAATAATAAAGTTGAACAATTAGCGAATTACGAGAATTTCGTATACGTTGATAAAGTGAATTATATGATTTACGTAGTTTAATTGTTAAATTATTAACATTATCATATAAAAACATCAACGACGCGCTATTTCGACGCTTATATTTCATCACTATACGATAAGCGTTATTATATGCTACCTTAATTTTTCGCATGTTGGCCCTATTCGGTAACCATATACTACTAAGATAGATATTTGAAACAAATGATTTAAATAGAATAATCTTAGTAGCTTTAGAGCAATGGCTAAAATTATTCGCTATCATATATCTTTTTTTATATAGCTGTTTGATATTACTATATATATCAATATCATCAGACAAGTCCTCTGATATCCAATGTCCAAGATATTTATACGCTTTAACAACATTCAAAAGTTTATTTCCTATGTATAACTTTACTGGATTATGTATAGATAAACCATAATAGATAGGTTTGACAAGATTTTAAATGACAGATTTATCTATGTTATATGTTATGAAGTTATGGCTAGCAAACTCTTCACAACAATTTATCAATAATTGCAGACCCTTCAGTGATGGTGAGAATAGAGCTGTATCGTCAGCATAGCATAGATTATTAATTACATTCCCATTTAAACAATATCCTGATTTTATCTGATTTATTTGATTTAGTTTCACAATCATAGGATTGGTATAAATATTAAATAGTAAAGGTGAAATAATTCCTCCTTGACGGACACCATTCGAAACTGGGAAGCTATCTGATGTATTATCACCCCACTTAATATAGATTCTCTGATTTCTGTACCAATAATTTAAAAAATGTATTATATAAGATGGAACATTATTATCTTTTAATCTATGAAATAAAATATTGTGATTAAGTTTGTCAAACGCTTTAGATTCATCTAAAAAAGCTACACATATATTGGTATTGTTATTATTGTAATCTTTTAAGTATTGCTTAAGTGCAAACACACACATTTCGGTTCCAATGTTTTTTTTAAATCCAAATTGATTATCAAGAGTAACTAATAAAGAAGATATTCTATTATATATCACCTTTTCAATTATCTTACAAATAATATTGGATATACATATAGGACGATAGATAGAAGAGTCATTCGATCTTTTATTTTTGTTTTTAATTATTGGCAGAATATAAGATAATATTAACTTTTTTGGAAAATAGGAGTGATGTAACATATTATTAATGAGTAATACTATGACTTGGATAATAAGACTATTTTAATTAGAAATATGTTCTATGTAAATTCCATCAGGACCTACAGATTTACCACCTTTAATGGAATCTATAATAGATGAAATCTCAACCGTATTTGTATAAACAATTTCATTAACATTAATTGTATTATATGGGTACTGAATATAATTAGTACTGTTAAAAATATCATTAAAATTATCAAACCAGAATTTAGTAACATCAGCTATACCATGTGCATTCTCAATGTTATTAGGAATAGAAGATGTTTTTTTCAAATTATTTGAAATTAATTTCCAAAAATTATTTCGATCACTGATTACATTTAAAGCAATATTATCAGCTTCTATTTGTTTACATAACAATTTACTATGGCGTAATTCATATTTGAAATGTTTTCTTGCATTAACCATATTATCATAGCATATACCAGCTAGAGGTTTTTTATTTTGTATCCAAGTTAAATAATATGATCGGGCAATACAATGTTTTTCCTTAACAATACTATTCCATTCCGAACGAGCGTATTTACTATTATTAGATTCAAAACATATATCTTTAGAACATTTTAATAGTATATTTATTAACGAATTATATAAATATTCAGAGTATGTATATATATATATATATATATATATATATATATATATATATATGGTCGACCATTGGATCCAAGATAATTATTTATATAAATAAATATAATAAATGAACATATGTCTTGTTAGAAATGTTTATTCGAAACATAATGGGATTAATGAGATCCTCGGGCTCGGTGTTTGCTAGAGAGTTCTTCAATGTCTGGATCTATTGAAGTAAGCATCATTTTTATTATCAATCACCTTTATTGATAATATCTAACTTATTTATTGCTTTAGTTAGTAATTGCAAAACCGCACTGAAACCTATAATATTGATAGTAGTTGTTAGAATTATAATTTAGAATAATTTGTTGTAATAATATATATATATATAATATATTACATTACAAATAATTTAAAATTAGAATATTAAATTATAATTACCTCTTTCAACTAGATAAGAAGTTGGAAATGCTAATAAATATAACTGTATATCTTTCCATATGTGTGGATATTTTGTTACATTTTTTAGCCAGAACTAAGTATAATCATCTGTTCGGAATATAATTTTAAGTTCCTCATTGTATTTTATATCATATAATTCTTCTTGTATGTCAGTAGAATAAGAAATTAATTCATTATTTTCAATTATAATTGGATTTATAATATATGAATGTATACCTATATATATATATATATATATATATATATATATATATCCAATTTAATTAAATCTTCGAACCTTTCATTTATATTTGTTATTAAATAATTAAGGTGAGCTACATATTTTAATAGATCTTCATATACAAAATTATTATCATTTTTATATTTTAATAATCTAGGATACTTATTCAAGTTTGTTCTGGCTAAGTTATCTCTATACATAATTAATTTATTTTTAAAACTATTAATAATACCTTTTGACTTTAGTAAAGTTAAATTTGAATGTTGAAGAGAATCGTTAAGTATAGTTAATTTTTCGAATATATCAGAAAGATATGCATACCTTTCTGATAGCATGCCAGGTCACATTCTATTTTATATTAATTTTGAATACATATTCATATCAAATGTATTCATGTATTCAAGTATAGAATTGTACAACTCATGGAATCTAATAAGACATTTGCCTTTCGATAACCATCTAACTTCTGTATGTAATAATACTATTGTATAGTTTTCACCATTATCTTTACATATATATAGCTATAGCTGTTGAAATATTCTATCATGAAGGCTATTTCTTTTAATTGTATTGCTTGTTTTAATAATAATATTTAAAGAGTTAAATAGATCTGAACTTATATGTTTTGCTAAAAGATGTTCTCTGTGAGCAACACAGTGGATATAAAATAATGAAAGAATATCCTTTTTCAAGAAAGAAACAACTCCTTTTATTCTTCCTGTAATTAAAATGAAAATAAATAACATAACTTTTTATATATTACATTTATATATATATATATATATATATATATTTATATATATATACATTTATTATAATATAATAATTATGAGTTATAAATTATAATTTAAGTTAATAGGTACCTACTTACAAATCATTGCTGGTGCACCATCGGTTGCTAATGAAATACAATTCTTAAAAGGTATTTCTTTCAACTCAAAATAATTCTAAACGTTAACCGTAAAGTCCTTAAATTAGTATATTTTGAAATAATAACAAGTAATCTTTATCAAAGACTAATAATATAAGAATATTAGTGGAGTTACTAAAACACGGAATAAGTAGGAATAATGGAAAAAGGAACAATGGAATATTAATAAATTTAATAATTAATATTTTTTTGAACGCCCCCCTAATGCCCTCTAGCCCTGAATGCCCCCCTAACGCCCCCCATGGGGTGGTACCGCCCAGGTTAAGAATCACTGGTGTAGAATATCATTGTAATAGATTATTTCTAAATATAAAATATTTGAAATTAAATTTATTTATTTTAGAATAATACTAATTATTATTTATTCTCTTCCATTCTCGTTATATATATATCACTATTATATCTAAATATAATAATATTACAATTTCTATTACAAATAACCAGATATGATATCAAATATATCTACCTAATAAACAATCGTGCAATGAACTATTAGAAGAATAGTTTAAGAATATAAATATTGTAAGCTCAACATAACTAAAGTGACTTCACTATCTAAAGATGTAGGATATCGATACAAGCTGACAAGGACGGTAAATACCTCGATAAGTTCATGAGAATTTCTATATCATTTTTCGTTTAATATAATTTATTTCTATAGGAACTAATCTGATTATTATTATTATTATTTTTATCACTAGACCCTTAATACATTTTTGATTTTCTTATCAATGAATAACCTACAAATTATATGTGTAATTATCCTATAGTTAAATGTATATAATGTATATAATGTATATAATGTATATAAATATATATATATATTTATTATATTTGTATATTATATGCCTATTATTCCTGTAGGAGTTAGTCTTTCTGTTAAGATCTTTAAATATCTAGGTTTAGCCGTATAAGTTAGAATTATAACTATAACCTACTAATTTAAATAATAAATATATATTTATTGAATATTATATAATAATATATATTGTAAACATCTCTTATTATTATTGAAATATAATAATTAGTTGAACAGTATTGAGATCTAATGCAGATTACTTTCACATTAACAAAACACTCTCATATAACTAAGAGTAGGTATACGTTTTTATATCCATTAAATAGTGTTATCTTAACCTGATAACTCAATGAAATTATGTATTACAATTTTATTTAACTAATTTAGTTTACGCTTGCTGAATTATCAACTTATAACCTCAACTTACGAACATGTATATTGCTAGCCTTTCTTATTAGACTCTTTAAATAGGAGTGTAATCCGCTTAATATTGTTAGTTTTTTAAGTAATATCAAGTTTTAACAAAT
Source organism: Osedax fenrisi (assembly GCA_964019155.1). Taxonomy (NCBI): domain Eukaryota; kingdom Metazoa; phylum Annelida; class Polychaeta; order Sabellida; family Siboglinidae; genus Osedax; species Osedax fenrisi. Next base: position 7,026,627 of record OZ025239.1, read on the forward strand.
ACCATACAACTATTCTGCATTTATATAAATAGATGCCTTGCATTTGAGTTGAATGATGACATTCTTAAGATATTTATTTTTATGAATTTTCTAATATATTCAATTAATAAATATTAATAAAATTAATATTAATTAAACAAATACAATTTACACTTTTATACCGAATATTAAATTAATTAATCTATGTATATTATAAATTACATAAAATCATATAAATAATGGTAACTTTTCGTAATGTTTGTACTTATAATTATTTTAAATGCAAACATGAAATATTATTAGATGTGATACACCATATATAAATTAATAAAATCTATTATTATTTTTAAAATGATCTCCTGAATTATCTTAACAGATATCACGCTGTTATCGATTATTGTGTGTATTATTATTATTTCATATGCGTAGATTGCCATCCGCATCTATCCACGTGATACCAGCGCACGCACACCTCAGGTATCACACACTCACATTCCTGCGTGGCCGTCTCGCATGATCGCACTTCGCGCAGACGGCTGCTTATATATAGCGGGCCGCCGCTATATATCATTATGACAAATAAAGCCATCACTAATCACCTAAGCCTTGACGCTCTATACAACAATGTACATAACGATAACTATATAACAACGCGATGACCTGATTCACAACATTATAAACTACCCGGTTGTTGCTGACTGTTCCAGATCGTTGACATTTCAGTAATCATCAAGTAATTTCTTAATCGATGCCTTGTTGTCAGAGTCAACAAACACAAATGTAAAATAAATATGACAACTTCACCAATAGGATTTCATCTCCGGAAGTCGCTTTCTAATTATACATGTTCTGTAAACATAGTATGTAATGTATCATTATACTCACATTGTACTACCCCTCCTCCCTCAGTATTGCAATGAGTCCCTATATGATCTACTCTGAATCAAAACGTATGCTATAATTCATTAGCCTAATCTATCTATAAATTGATCTAAACATTAGGCAGACATACGCAATAGTATGTATTATAACAATAGTAGTATATGCTTGCTCTATCAGAAATAAATCAGATCAAATAACTTACTTTCCTGTAAATAAATTAGTGCCTTATTAAGGAGTATATTGTGGGCAATTGTCCCCCCAATTTAAAATACTTAAAAAGCACTGCATTACCTACTATATAATAAAACAAGTAATTTATTTCAACCATTTATGTTCATAACATCTTCCAAAGTGTTACCATATCCACGATATAGATGGATATTCTCGAAATTGTCATATCCAAATAATTAAATAATCTAATGTCTGATAAACAGTTTGATTTCGAGATACCACTTAGTTCAATCGCATAAACCACTCGACCTTCAAAAACATTCGCAAAATAGATAATATCAATACTGACCTCTTTTTAAAGGCTGCAATAGGACACTGCAGTTTCTCTTACTGGTAATAAACGCTTAACAATATTTTGTCTTTCACTATCATTTGCTCTTTAGTAACATATTCCTATAGTCTACAACATTATCATCCTAAGTTATAACTTTAAATACTAAAATGTATTTAAATTAATATCATCCAAATGTAAACTAATATTAGGTCTACTAGAAGACACCTGACATCATTGCTAATCACCGAACAACTAAACATTATTTATCACATAAAGACGTATATATCGTAAACCTATAACACACTCGAATACAACTCAATATACTTATTTATTACATAAGGTAGGACATGACTAACATAGGTAATACATAATTACTGTATACTTAGTGTGAGTGTAACTAAACAAAAAGATTTCGAGTATTTCAGTTTATAAATATTTATGCTATAATAGATGCAGATGGTTTAGTGTATTAATATAGAGTAACTATACTATAATATTTGTGGGCGTATCTGTTGGTCACAGTCCTTAGGGTAGATGTACATTTGACATAGCTTATGATATATGATTATAACTAATTATGTTTTAAATATAATGATTATTTGGGCGTTTATCTCCTAAAATACTATCTGAAAGTCCTATTCACTTATTAAATAAATACTTTTATGCTAATTTCCGTTCGAAAGATCTTGAAATTATAAATTATTTGTCATACCCATCTAAACCTTATATTACCTATGCATTACAAATATTTATATTATTCGAATTCCCATCAATTAATACCATTGATAAATATATGAAGATTGATAAATCTGTGAAATCGATAGAACGGTAAAGAACGCGATCAGACGCTTGTTCACATGATCCAACAATTCTAATCCAAGCAAAATAAAAAATATTTATAGTAACAATTATATACAAGTACAACATTTGTATAACAAACCGTACAATATAAAATTATATATTATAAAGGTAATACTTATTGTTGGATAATAATATATGTCTCATTTTGTACTACCCTTTAAAACCCAGTAATTTTAAATAATACTACATTATTTTCCCAGAGATTAAATCTATATTTAATAACAATATACGTATGTTTTTAAAATGAAAATGTGTACTCGTGTATTGAAATTTGTTTTGTACATGTTATATTTATTTTTATAAGTATATTCTATTTATATTAAGCTGAAGAATAAAATGGAATATAATTCATAATATTATAATTAATTAATTATTATAGTAATGTTTTATTTATACATATTAATTTCAAACTAAACATAAAATATAAAAAATGTATATATATATATTATATATGTATTAATATATATTAGTATATATTACTAATAAAATATTTAATATATATTAATTAATAAGATATTTTACCAATTTTATAAAATAACAGACTAATCTGTACTCAAATTAAATATATTTAATATGTATTATACGAATAAAACTCGCGCAGTTATTAATAAATTAACCGAACCATATGTCACAATGTTATATTATGAGGAAGTTTATGATTTAAGGCATTATCTATTTCCATTTTACAAATGGCCTACTCACGAATAAATGCTGACGAAGCTTTCGTATTAGTATACTAACTATAGTGCGGTTAATTTAATAATAACTACGAGAGTTTTATTCGTATAATACAGAAATAATTATAAAACAACGTTATTTCATTAAATCATTTTAATATAATTAATTATTATTATTTTAATTTATATATATATACATAATTTTTACATAATAGTATCCTAGTAACATTTCGTATTTAATATAAATATTATTTATTAAATAATTGTAATTAGGACACTATTGGGTATCCTGTATTTACAATTGTATTAGATTGAATATGATACAAATATAAAGGCTCACTCATTGAGCCCCTTATATTGTATCATGATACCTGGACCAAAATAATAATCCATTCTAGAATTTAAAAAAAATGGTGTTCAAGTTCGGGTTCGATAGGCATGAGTATCAGTTCGAAGTTCGAAGTTCGAGGTTCAATGGGACTATTATGAATATATTACTAGTTTATTTCTATTATTAAATTACATATTGTACCTTATATAATTTATTTAAATAAAATTATTAATTAATACATAATCACCACCAATATAACTACCAATATCATCAGCATCATCACCATCATCATCACCATCATCATCATTATAATCATCATCAATAACATAATTATCCACATCCATATTTACATACACATAATCACCATACATAGTAACAATATGTATACGCAGTAAACGTATTACAACCATTACAATTCGTACACAAAACACAGCTATAGAAATTAAGATGTAGGCCAACATACATTATAAATAACAACAACAATAATATCCATTAACTTATGAACACGTAACTATCGATCTACACATATAGATATGTCTACACATGATGTAATGGCTACGACAACCTATGCCTGTAATACATATTATACTATATATATATATATATATATATATATATATATATATATATATATATATATATATATACGTATATTACACATATTATAATTAGGGCCGTAGCCATGATTTATTTTATAGTGGTTTATATGGATTTATAGGATTATTAATATTTTTGGTGGGGCATTTCAACATTTTTTTCCGTGAATATCATGTTTGATATATTTATACATATTTATAATTATATCTATAATAATTGACAAGTGAATCAATAAATATTAATCACTAATAATGAATAAATAATTTTCTAAAAAAATAATTCTAATTAAAATTACTTTGTTACTTTTTAAATGTAAGTTTTATTTATTAAATTTTAGTGACATACTAACGTGCACTTAATTTTTATTGAACTTTATTGCTTGCCATTTTTAGAATTCTTATAAAAGTTAGAATAAAGTGTTTTAAAATAAAAATATATATTTAAATTAAAAAAAAAATATTTTTTCCAAAGCGCCACCTATTTATCATAACAAATACGAGAAAAAGATTTAAAATATAATTTGTCTTTCGTTAACATCATCATACAAATCTGAGGAGCTTAGCAACAAAATCTATGGGGGCTTAGTGAAATTCTGAGGGTGCTAAGCCCACGAAAGCCTCCCCACCCCGTAGCTACCATCATTGTAATATTGCTTATTAGCATTGCTCATTGTTTACTATATCCGTTATACAATTTACAATATTTTCGTGTTACAGTGTACAATACATCTGTTGTACACTGCACTGTATATCCGTTATACATTGTATAATATAGCCGTTATACATTGTATAATATAGCCGTTATACATTGTGCACTATATACTTATTTACCACTGTATTGCTGATGTGACCGCATTATGGATTTCGTTCATCAGGTTGTCATGGAGATAATGCATTAGCAGTATCGCGTGTTGCATTCGCACGTATCGGGTTAGAGGTAGGTCATCTGCACACCCACACACACCCACGCACACCCACACATACCCACACACACATACACACATATATATATATAATGTGTAAATAATACTTTATATATTTCATTTATATTTACGATAATATTAATATATTAAATAATGTTCAATATCATCTATATACACATAGTATATATATATATATATATATATATATATATATATATATATATATATATATATATATATATATATATATATATATATATATATATATATACTATTTGATTATATACTCTGTATAAATTAAAATATATTTAAAAATTTAACGTATATAAAATAAACGAACATTTTCAATGGTTTAAATATTTATATTTATATATTTAATAATATATTTATTGATATTATTCATAATATAATAAAATAATTTTACGATTAAAACAAATAATTATATATATAACCCACTCAAGGTAATCTGATTTCTGACCATTATGTTATTTCTTTTGATATACTTGTCTCTCATTTTATATTTACTGACCATGTAAAACACTACAGAAACATTTCAAAAATTAATCTACAATCGTTCATCAATTCTGTATATGCTTATATATCTATTCATAATACATCTTTAGCGAATTACATATCTTATGATACCTTTAATGACGCATTACGATATTACATTGACGCACATTCACCTTTAATAATTAGCACCAAGAAATATGGTGCTCACTCTCCTTGGTTTAGCAATGACCTTTTTCTTCTAAGGAGAAGTCTTCGCTACCATCAGTTGAAATTCAAATGAAGCAAATGTTTTACCCATCTTGAATCTTTCAAAAATATAAGATCTTTGTACAAGAAAAAATTATCAGCAGCAAAATCTTCCTTCTATACTGATAAACTTAATAATTATGGCACTTCTTCCAAAGAAGCTTTTAAATTATCTTTTTCTCTAATTGGTAAAAATCGGAATAAAAAACTACCAGATGGTTCTGATGATAATCTGTGTTCTTTATTTGCTGACTTTTTTCAAAATAAAGTTTTAAAAATAATAGAAGATCTTCCAGTAGTAGATTCTATTTATTTTGAAAGTCCACCCTCTGGTCTTATTTTAATTTACCCACTTCTTATGTTGTCCTTTCTCTCATGTATTGTTTGAAATCCAATTCCCCACTTGACCCGCTTCCTCTTAATTTACTTCGTATATTATCTCCCTATCTGATTGATATAATTACTGGTATAATTCGTGTATCATTATATTCATCCATTGTACCACAATCGATGAAGTATGTTTACATCACTCCGATATTAAAGAAACATAATCTCGATTCTTCCATACTATCCAACTATCGTCCTGTTTCGTAATTATCATCAATTTCTAAGACTATGGAACGCATAATTGCGCTTCAGCTTATTGCTTATATCATATCGAACTCTATTGTGGATTGCTTTCAGAGTGCATACCTTCCCAAACGTGTTTAACGATATTGTACTATCTATGGATAATAAGGATTCTTGATATTTGGTTCTTCTTGATCTGTCTAGTGCCTTTGATACGTTAAATCATAGGATTCTTTCTTACCGTCTACGTAAAATAGGTATTCATGGACAGGTTCACAACTGGTTGATGTCATTTGTATTTAATAGAATATCTTCAATAAAGATCAAGTCATATTTGTCGGCTCCATTTGATAACACTCATGGCGTTCCTCAAGGATCAGTACAGGGTCCGATTCTTTTAATTTTGTATATTCTTCCCATTAATTTGATTTTTTTAAATACCCATATATTCGTTATCACCTCTTTGCTGATGACTTACACATTTATACTTTTTTCCACCTGGTTCTGATATTGACATAATTCAACTTTCAATTGCTATCTGTATTAATAATTTAATCTCTTGGTTTTCCTGTAATTCACTTTCATTAAATATTACTAAAACTGATAGCATTATACTTTCTAGATCTATGTCTTCAATTACTCTCACTCGTCCATTCCTTATCTCACTTCCTATATCAAACACCATCACTACTCTAGGTTTTATTATAAATAATGCATTAGATTACTCAGTACATAACCTATACGCAAATGTGACCTGATTTAACTATCTTTACCGCCTGTATAATCTATATATGCAGATATTGCTTTCACTGTTGCTGCTCCGAAGTACTGGAACAGTCTTCCCGATGAATTACGGACCATGTCATCATTTATTACTTTTAAATGTCGACTACATTCATATATGTTATCATTATAATATCTTCTTTTTAAATTTTTATTATTTGTGTAACTATTTATTTTATTTATTATTTCAACTTGACGCATATAAACGTCCATCGTTTTCTGAGTCAATAAACCTTTCTATTATTATTATTATTATTATATATTATTATTATTATTATTATTATTATTATCAGATTTAGGCAATGCCAGGGTAATTATAGAAGCAGTGTTGCTTATCGAGACAATTACCCCTTTATTAACATGATAAGTTTCATTATAGATAAGAATAATAAATAAATAATAATGTTATAATAATATGACTTCCTGTTTACATATATATGATAAAAAAAAAAATTAAACTTATCATGTAACTAAATGTAATCATCATGTAATAATATAAATAAATGATAAAATAATAAAATTAAAATCGAAAAAATACATAAAGAATGAAATAAAATAAAATAAAATAAAACATAAAGAACCTAAATAGGAGAAAGCCAATATTTAAATATAAAAGAAATAAGAGAAAAAAGAAACAAATATATTAGATAAATAGGTAAAATGATATAATAAAAATGAAACATATAATACTGAATAAACATTTTTAAATAATTTTTTTTTAATACTGATATGTTATAATTAATAATATTAATTTATATTTATATTTTTATAATTTTATATTATGTCAGAAAGTAATAAATATTTATATTTTTTATAAAATATGTCATCTAAATATTATGTGTTAAATATAATATTCACTTTAGTAGTTACAACTAGTAATGTATTCGCAATGAGTTAACATGGTAGTACATATGTATGGGACATATATACCACATGCCATATGTATATACCATGCGGTTGACATTAAGATCACTATCTAAATATAGATTAGTGTGCCGGTCCCACAAATCTATTTATATGAATTCGCCATCATACCTAGCCTAAAGTATTAATATTATACCTGATATCAGACATCGACATATATAATGTTATTGAGTTATTGAGTGTGCAGCGACAAATTCTACATATGATACTACTGCTATCACGGTACTCGCATCATGGAACTCTCTGCCAGTTGATAGTATATGTATTAAACACTGTATTACTTTTACCCCTGCATATTATTATTATTATTAGTATTATTACATCTATGCTATAGTTTATTGACTACACACAAAAATATATATGTGTGCTGATTATAGGCGTCGTTAAATTATCAAAAATAAAAATAAATAGAAAACCAAAGAACGAATACAAAATAGAACGTATTAACATGCACAAATAATGAAAGTGGTGTAATAAATCTCATTCGGTAGAGCGTTTTAGTTCTGTATAGGTATAAATGTATATATGTATACAAGGATATATATATATATATATATATATATATATATATATATATATATATATATATATATATAGGTACACTACATCTAGTTAAAATACTAATAATGTTAATGTTTTATTACATTATTTTACATTTAATAATTATTTTTGCATTAAAAAACCGCTTTATTTAAAACCTAGAATAGATATATAAATATATTAGTGTATTATATATAGGTATATTTAGCTATATATGTATATAATTATATTTCTATTTATTTAGTATAAAATGAAAACTATTCATATAGTAGCCTTATTATATCGACTATATATATAATAAATAATAATATAAAGGTTTATTGACTCAGTTGGAAACGATGGACGTTTATATGCGTCAAGTTGAAATAATAAAACAAATACATAATTATACGAATGACAATAAATTAAAAAAGAAGACATTATAATGATAACATATATGAATGTAGTCGACATTTAAAAGTAATAAATTATGACATGGTCCGTAATTCATCGGGAAGACTGTTCCAGTACTTCGGAGCAGCAACAGTGAAATCAGCATCTGCATATATAGATGGGAAAAGCGGTAAAGAGAGTTTCATCAGCTCACATTTGCGACTCGGACGAGTAGTAGTTCGAATTATGAGTCCCTTCGATAGGTATTACGGAACTCCAATATATATAGCCTTTTGAGTAATGCAAAGAAGACGAAATTTGCATAAATCTCGAAACTTCAACCACCTGAGAGTCGCTATTATGGAATGTATAGATATAGTTATATGATTACACTTTAGATTAAATAATATGCGAACAGCTCTACGTTGTATTGAATCGAATTTATTCATCAATTTTTGCGGAATATTAATGAAAAGCGAATTAAAATATCTAAGTCGACTAAATACTAATGAATGTAATAATGATTTAGTTAAATTAAATGTTAGCTTAGAACGAGCCTTGCCTATATTATACTGGAAATAATTAGCAGTGCGGACAGTGTTTGATATATGTACTGAGTAATCTAATGAAAAATTAGATAGTATAATAACTGAATTAGAGTAAGTCTAGTGTGTACACGAGGGATAATGCATATTATCTGTTCGCATTTACGTAAGTAATGAGTCACTATTACGTATCGAAGAGGTAACTAAGGAATGTCTAGGGTAATAACGGGGGTATGCCCAATCAATTTAAATACGGAAGCTACCCGGCGACCTAACCTAGACCCCATTCGCTTATAACCTATATGTTATAGAATAGGATTTACTTTGCCTATTTAGTATAGTAAGTTATGTAGGTTATTGATATTAAGTTGTAAGTGTGTAAAGTGTATCATACACCAAGAATATATATATATATATCTATATATATATATATATATATATATATACTTATAATAGTCACTCTTATTGAAATAGTGTATTACAGTAGGTATACTAATATATAATATACTATTATAATATAATATAGTAAATAAGTTGATATAAAGGTCATAATGGGTGAAAAACTTATATATTAAATACTTGCATAATAGTTACTTTATAATGACTATAATCTCTAAATTTAAATAATAAGGTTATACTTTTAAAGGTTTAAATATAATTTAAATTAAATCTATATCATTACGTAGACCTGTAATTCAACCAGGTGTAATCTAAAGAGTCCGCGAAATGGTTTCTATAGAAACCAATCAATCAGGTAGCCGTCAATCATTCATGATACGCCCACCATCGTACACCTACCGCTAACACACACACCTACATCATAATCTTATAAGCTATCTATTATTAAAATATAGACATGTGAATAGTAACTACGTGATTATTGTATAACTCTATTACGTAATTATATTTCAACAGGTTTCTCATTCATTAAATAAACAAATTATATAAATATATATATATATATTTGCATATCATTTATATATGATTCTTTTATATATGTATATAATTAAATGACCATAGTTACGTATATTCAATTAATATAAATATGCATTTTATTTCAATTATTTGGTACTATATAAATGTAACTTATACATATATAAGTAATGTTATATTATCCTTAGTTAATCCATTTAGTTATGAAATTATATAATACATATATCACATAGGAAACGTGTATAGGTTACCTATATATGAAAACAATATATAAAGGCCGTAGGTTTATTATTATTGATATTCGTATACTAATGTATTGATTATTACGATTTATTATCACGTTTCAATACGTATAATAAATACTTGCTTATAACTAAACGTATACACTTATCGTAATATATTATTGCATAATAATGTGAAATTACTTTAATATGTTATCTGACAATATAAACATACAATTACAATATAAGTGACTATATTTTGTATGCCTTCATTCCTATTATACGTAATATATTATATATTATTATATACACTAGAATATTATTATAAAATATACCTAGAATATACCTCAAATTATAATATATATATATATATATTTGAATGAAATCAGTTTATAGATGAAGTCTAAGAATGATCAGTGAATGTGATAAGATTTAATGATTCGATACCCCTTGATAGTATGTGCAGTGCCATATATCATCATAGTCATTCGGAAAAAAATAAAAAATAATAAAATAATAATTCAATTTTATTTTCAAAATAAAATAAATGACACTGAAATAAAAAGTAGTGACGAAAATATATAAATATATGTAAGAAAATATATAATTAAGAACAAATTATATTTTTATAAAAGATTAAAATTAATTTCAAAAAAACAGTATACATTACTAAACTTAATTAACATCGAGTGGGACATCAATAATAAAAACTCAGTTAATCTATAGTGAGACGTGCAATGGCGCCACATTCTTGCCAAATATAAACAGACAGATCAATTAAGGGAAATACCCAAAGGAATACCATTAAGCATAATACTGCAGTATTACCCATGGGTTTGAAGAGGAATAACATATGCCACCTTTAGCATATCTTTATTATATATATATATATATATATATATATATATATATATATGATTTAAATTAATTAAGGGCAATTTTAATAATACACTCACTAATTAAAGTCTAGAAATAAGAATATCATGAAGTAGTGAGTCAAATACACATAAAGGTCTAAAAGAAAAAGCTGGCAAAAAGTATAATGAGATACTTTAGAATACATAATATTCAAGATGTATAAGAAGGTAGTTTCGGTGGTGTTCCTTATTCTAAAGTCACTCCAATGAACTCATAAGAATCGTTCGGTGAAATAAATATATATATATAGATTTAACATCCACAATGCACTCAAATATTTTTCTAAGGAATTTTTCTGAAAGTTGAGAGGTGGATCAATAACTATAAACAAGACTTCCGATTAGAAGAAGAATTGTTAAGTACTAGAGTAATTAATATAGGTTAAAATGTTATTATTAATATTATTATCAGATGTATGTTTTGTACCTATATAAGTACCTATATAGTCTAATATAGGATACAATAGTTTAGTTATAAAATACCTATATTTAAAATATACCGTACTGACGAAACCACTAGCTGATTGACAACGGAACAAGAAAATAATTAACTATAAATCTACGTATGTAGTAACCTACCTATATGTATATCAATATGCAATGACATACGTTTAGTAATATATATTATAGTATATATATATATATATATATATATATATATATATATATATATAAATCAATAACGGTATCGACGTGATAGCATTGTTTACCATTCGGTTGTAAAATATTTTGGATAATAAATATTTTGTTAATATTTTACAAATCGTAATGACTAGTATATGAACCGATAACATATTTGATTAGATGACATCATATAGGTTATATACCTATGTATTATAAATGTATGTATTAACAGGTCTGCATAATGTGATTTAGCCAGTCATATACATAATTGCAACCTCAAGCAGTTTGTATTTATACTTAGAAACATACGTATACATCTGTAATGTGTATACAGTAGACCGTGCTTAAGCTTTACCATATCTACAATATCACGATCAGAAAATATCTTTATAGGACAAATTATCCAATTACTGATAAAAGGACTATGCGTGCCTAATTATAAACCCTCTCACCATCGACAGAAGTAAATAAATATATTGAATGATATTTATTGATGGACGTGTTATCAACAAACGTGTATTCAGCGTATGATCTGGTGTAGACTATTCTAGAATAACGCTACCGGCAAGAGTTTTAATAATAATGTAATAATTCCTTCTAATAGGTGAAATCCTTTTTATTGTATTTTACCGGTATTGCCAGAAAAAGACGAGTGATAGCTATCCCACCGACACTACTAGGTGCGTAGAATACACCGAGTGAAGTATCTGAAGGTAGTCGAAGCCAACGTCTGACGCATGTTCGTTACAATATGTACACATGTTTGTAATATAAAAATATGTCCAGCGCATCATGTACATTATAGTGTGCACACATGTGTGTATGTGTTCATTATATAATATATGCATTGCGATATCTAATCACACACACACACACACACACGAAGTCACGTGTGTGGGTGACGTAAGGTCATAAAGGTCATAGCGCATGCGCATAACTGTAGTCACGTGATAGCATGTGCAAATGCGTCATCAATTAATGCATAACTTATATACACTATATACATCATGCATTATATGATATATTATTGAAAACAAATTTGTTAATGATAAAACAATATCATTAATGATAAATGTGCATCCGTACATGATAAGAAACTTATATAATAGTAAATATGTACATGATATCTGATATATAAATTAGTATGTGCAACGTGTATATTAATGATTATATATTTAAATGCGGTAAATAAATTTGTAATTAAAATATTCAAGAAATTATATATTAATTTTGTTATAATTGATTGATTTTTCATAGTTTTCAAATTGGAAATTAATTTATTATTTGTATAGATCATATATACCGGTCAATATGATATACCATTGTTTATATATATATATATATATATATATATATATATATATGTGTGTGTATATGTATATAGTATATGTATATAATTAAAGTAAGAAATAAGTAAATAATAATTGTATATGTACATTATTTAATTAGACACTTGTATATTATAATATGTCATAAGTGTTGAGAAAAGATAAATAACAAATAAACTGAATTACATTAGATACCAATATATTCTTAGTTTCACGTTGAACGTATGTTGACTCATCCAGTGGTGTAGTTTTAAGAGAAGAGCATTCCATAAAGAAGTAGATGGTATAACTGAAAGATATATTTATAATTTTCACACGATGAATTTTGGGAACTTTCAATACTATATACTATATAAATAAAAAATAAATCAGATTTATTATTTCATGTTGTAAAGCATATACATCTTAAATAGTATTAAAACCTTCTCAAGAAGCTGGCGTTACCTGTCCGTGCATGTATTAACGAACTGCCGAGGCTCGTCGCTAAGTTCAAGTTTTAAAATTACATTCACCATTCAGATAAAATGGGTGTACCGAATGAAATAAAATGAATTTAATTGATCGTTGTGATGGTGTCTCGTAAAACCACTATACTCGCGATAATTCGCTGATTTACTGGGTTCATTCGATTTTTGGAATCTCATATCAAGTTTATAATATGATATTTCAATATTTGACAATATTTGAATATTTTTATTTTCATTTTTAAATTTAAATAATGAATTAATTTATTAAATTAGTACAAATGTCGTGTTTTATTTCTATAAATAATTTGTTTAGTACTACGGTAAAGCAACATATTATTTGTACAATATATATATATATATATATATATATAAATACATAACATAAATACTATTAATACTTGAAAACGCTAGCCCTCTTTCACTCTATATATATATACATGTATAGCTAATACATATAAATTAATAACCGAAAAATACAACGTAATCCATGCGGAAAATGCACTATATATATATTATATAATAATATACAAATCAATAACCGGGCACCCTCTTATATCTATAGCACCCTACTATAATAAGTATATAAAAATAATAGTGTAACGTACAAAATCTATTATCCTTAAAGGGGGTATCCCACTACCAGTACACTGTTAGAAATAAATGGTATAACATTGATTAAAATATGGTATAACCCCGTGGCGCCCTGGTATACCATTTACGGTATAACTAATTAAAAAAGTTATACCATATTTTATAAAAAGTTATACCATATTTGATATAAAGTTATACCATAATTTATACCATATATTATATAAAGTTATACCATATTTTATAAAAAGTTATACCATATTTGATATAAAGTTATACCATCATTTATTAAAATTTATACCATATATTATATAAAGTTATACCATAATTTATAAAAAGTTATACCATATTTGATATAAAGTTATACCATAATTTATTAAAATGTATACCATATATTATATAAAGTTATACCATAATTTATTAAAAGTTATACTATATTTTATTTAAAGTTATACCATAATTTATTAAAATGTATGTTATATAAAGTTATATCATAATTTATTAAAAGTTATACTATATTTTATTTAAATTTATATCAGTTTTTATAATAACTTACTATTCTATATTATTAATTTATATATGGAATCGACATTTATAATGATAATTTATTTTCTAAAAACCACATATTTTGGTGTAACAATATTGTTTATTAACAGTTACATTTTTAAATAAATAACGTGATACAAAATTACATAAACAATTAATGTTTGTAGGACATGTTACGTGAAACAAATAAAATTAACAATACCACTTAATACAATACGAAATAAATTATTTTGAACGAAAACCAAACAATTATCGACACACATAATAAGCATCCTCTTTTCTGATATATGCATATATCAATGTATCCATGGAGTCATTATTTCCTGCAATTAAAATTCAAATATTTATATAAGTTATATATATATATATATATATATATATAGTATACTAGAGTATGAATAATAATATTGTATATTATATAATAGTATAAATATGTATCTTATAAGAAACTTTATACAGTTAATATCATATATGATAATACTATATAAAGTATACTTTATAATTGTATACTTTATATACGTTAGAATTGTAATTAGAAAAATCCAATATATTATATTAATTACTGGAGTTATATATATATATAATAGTGTATACTATACTTTTGAATTAGCATACGAAAAATCATATAATAACTATAATATTAAATCTATAGTTATTAAGTAATTATTAAGTAACCTTATCTTTATTTTCATTGTAAATTCATTTTTCAATAATTCGCAAACTCCCATCATAAAATATATGATTCCCGCATCTATTTTAGGAAATATTATATTATATATTTAATTATACACTTTATAATCTATATTTGATTAAGGAAAGAAGGATATTGATAATATTTGTACAACAGTTAACATTATTTATATATACCTATTAGTAATATTATTTAAATTTAATTACATTGTGAACTAAAAATAAAATAAATAATTGACCATATATGTATATATAGTATACTATCCATGGACTAATAAAATATAATTGCATATTTATTTTATATAGATATTTAACTAATGTTATTAATTAGATAACTAAATTACCTGTTTGATCAGTTTGCGTAGTAGCGATACCTAGTACATCAATATATTCATCTATATATTTGTGTATATACGTTATATGCTTTATAATCCCCATCAACTCACTATTCCTCTCCGGCAGTTTTTCTAATATTTTAAATGAAATTTGAAATTCTGCAAATAATTCTACAGTTTCCTGCATATTAATGATTGGCATATAGTTATCATAATTTTATAATATATATGTATGTAATAATGTGAATGTTCTAATACAGTTTATTAATCAAAGCAAAGACATGTTGAACATAATAATAATATAACATAATAATAATTATAATAATAATAATAATAGTACCTACCCAATGAGATGCAAACCGAAGAATGAGGCAATCTCACCGAGTGGAATTTATTCTATAGACAAATAACGAAATATACTTTACAGACGATAACAATATAAAATACCAGAAAAATAAACATTTACATGGCTATGGCTATAGACATATATGCATTTAACACAGAGCGAGACACCGAAATCTAGTTTAAAGTTTTATGTAGATATATCGATTTCTGTTACGTAATGCTAAATGCATTTAAATGTATATTACATTAATCGATATACCTATCTACAACTTTTACTTTATAACATATATATATATATATATATATATATATATATATATATAATTATATAGTTATATTCTAACAATTTAATTATATATTATAAATAATATATAAATATATTATAAAATTATATATTATATAAACTTTTATATTATTATATATAATATGATATAATTTGTATATATATATATATAATGTAGTATAAATACCTTATGTATATTGTAATGTGTTGAAAATAGATGCTTCTCATGTTGAGTGTAGAGTGGAAATAGAATATGTTAATAAATAAAATGGAATTATTTATATATATATATATATATATATATATATATATATATATATACATATACTTGAATAATTATAAGTATTTGTATATGAAATATGTATATGTATAAATATTTCCCTATGGGGAATCTATATAGTTTCTGAAAACCAGTTTAATTGCAATTAGAAGCAATACATGCTATGTCTATAATAATTTAACACAACAATAAGTAAACTGTTATATTAAGGATATTATGAAGGATACTATTATGAATTATATTCTTATACATTTTATTTTCAATCAAATATAAACTTAATTTTAAAATGTTATGGTATAACTGGTATTTCCATATTGTATACCATATAATTCATAAAGTTATACCATTATATTTAATAGCTAATGGTATAACTACAAATTACAAATGTTATACCATATAATTCGTAATCTTATACCATTTAAATTAAGCTATATGGTATAACTAATAAAAACAAATGTTATACTATATAATTTGTGATCTTATACCATTTCAATTAATCTATATGGTATAATTAAAAAAATCAAATTTTATACCATATAATATGTGATCTTATACCATTTAACGTAATTGTATGGTATAACTCGTATTTCCATATGTTATACCATATATTTCATAATGTTATACCCTTATTTTTAACAGTGTATTTCCAACTTGCCGTAACTAGTGTAACTTAAAAACTATTTTCTATCAAGTTGTAATGGGATACCCCCTTTAAAGTTATTATATTTAAGGCAAGTTGCCGGAATGTAAGGGGGTATCGCACTATAATTGTAGTATAACATCATTTTAAAGTTACAATTATCCGGAAATACTGGTAGTGGGATACCCCCTTAATATACAATATGTTTATGTTCAATAATGTCATTAATTTAAAAAATATATATGTATATGAATCTTATAAATTAATATTAAAGGTATAGAAATATAAATATATTATTAAAAGTATAATTCAATTCAATTATATACAAATAGCATAATTCATAAACTTATTTAAATATTATAATTTGTAGATTATAATCTAGAATTGCAATTTTCAAAATATTAAATGAATGAATGATTACTTACATCACTGATATACATAGTATAGGATGACTCATGTGATGAATAAAAGGCCGATCTCCACTAAGAAAAGAAGTTCGATGAAGCTTAAAATTCACTTGAAGTCGAAAAATCAACTCGGGCCGATACAAGACGACATTCCTTTGCATGCAGGTTATAGCGTGCGACGCAGTCAAGCGTAACGTGATCTATAGTAATGCCGTATAACTAGGGGCGCTGCAACAGGGGGACGGGGGGATATGTCCCCCCACTTTAAAATCTAGGGGGACCTCCTATGTATTGGCACCCCCCACTTTTAACACACACTTTATTTTGATTGGCTGGTCACCCCTAGATACGCACCATCGTTCCAGCGCCCCTACGTATAACTGGTTATATAACCATATTACCAAATATGTATATATGTACATCCCCGCTTTATTTATAACTAAGTAGTAACTAAAATAATCAACGAACATTAATCGGATAAGGATAAATCATAAAATTGAAATATTTATAAGTTAGTGTTTTAAAACATTGTTTATGTGCTCGAATGGAAGTACGAGCGCATAACCTCTACAGCTCTAAGTTCGAGTTAACGAGAGTTTATCTCGTATATTGGATGGCGAGATGATGATGATATAAGTGGGATGCGGCGGAGTATGATGTAGTAACGGTAATGCGGACCGAAGTACAACTGCATATAGCGGTGTAAGCGGTATAGGCGGATGTTAGTGTTTCAGAGTAACACGGTATATATAAGTAATCAAATACTAGCGTATCAGTGCGTCTTAATAACGTCTTAAAGATAAACCAGGAGTACGATATGTTACTTAACGATGTAGTAGAATGATAATGATAATGATAATGATAATGATAATGATAATGATAATGATAATGATAATGATAATGTAGAATGAAAATTCATTTAAACCTAATGGTTTACCGTTATCTCATTGTACACACGGTATGCTTAATAACGGTATGCTGAGATTAATAACGATATTGTAATACTAGTAGGGGAGATAGCGTACGAGGCAAATTAGTATATGTACTATACTATATAATACACTATAGTATATATTTTGGGAAAGTGGGATAATTTATTAGAAGTATTTAACATTGTAGTTTTATATGAGTTATGAAATAATTAAAGTAAATCAATGATAACATTATTTAAACGGGAATTATGTGTCGATGATATAATAATACTATTATTAGCATATAAATGATATATGATTTCAGGGTAATTTAGAAATATTCTAGATATTGTAGTGACATATAAGCAATACGGCTAGGGATCCCTAGTAGGTCGACCTAGAACAGTGTATTGTGGTACACCAAATAAAAGGGGTTTATTAGGATATACTTATTGGGAGTATTTGTTAATTATAACTTAGATGACTTTACATTTAAAATATTGATAACATTGATAACAAAATTTTTTTTTAAATAAATTAATAATGAGTCCTTGACGAATATTTGCCTGTCGGATACTTGATAACATTATTGATTAAATACACGAGTAATATGTGCTTAACACGTGCCCAGCGCACCTTTATTAACACCATTAACACGTGATATTTTTCGCGTTATATTTCACCATTCGACATGCGTAGGTGTTACCCAGGTATAGGTATAGGTGTTAATTCTACCACATGTTAACATCTCACGTGACAGCAACACTCTTAAAATCGCTCGATTCATATGTGAAATATTTTAATAGATATATCTTCAGCACCCATATATTTTCTACTAGTTATTTAGGATCGTCTTCATATACAAATAATAATAATAATAATAATAATAATAATAATAATAATAATAATAATAATAATAATAATAATAATAATAATAATAATAATAATAATAATAATAATAATAATAATAATAATAATAATAATAATAATAATAATAATAATAATAATAATAATAATAATAATAATAATAATAATAATAATAATAATAATAATAATAATAATAATAATAATAATAATAATAATAATAATAATAATAATAATAATAATAATAATAATAATAATAATAATAATAATAATAATAATAATAATTGTTATTGTTATTGTTATTGTTATTTTTATTTGGTGGAGTCCTTTCATCCCATCCAGGAACTTAGATGAAGTTTTCACTTATAACCATATATGGCTCTAATGTCCCTTCGAAGCCGCTCTCATGTTAAGGCATCCATGGTTTTAACGAGAGCCGATCATTTATTTATACACCATTATATAAGATCACTTCTAAATAATATTTTAAGACCCATTTTATAAAATTAATTAATGGTCCGGACGAGGGTCGAACCCGTGTCCTACTGCTTGTGTGTCTGACGCCTTAGCCACTGAGCCACACAGGCAGTTAATAATAATAATAATAATAATAATAATAATATTAATAGTAATAATAATAATAATAATAATAATAATAATAATAATAATAATAATAATAATAATAATAATAATAATAATAATAATAATAATAATAATAATAATAATAATAATAATAATAATAATAATAATAATAATAATAATAATAATAATAATAATAATAATAATAATAATAATAATAATAATAATAATAATAATAATAATAATAATAATAATAATAATAATAATAATAATAATAATAATAATAATAATAATAATAATAATTTGGATTCCGTCATAAAAAATCTGTTGAACTGCAACTATTAAATTATTAAATTGTTATACTAAATGGATTACTGCAATTGATAAAGGCAGTTTTATTGATATCATATATCTTGACTATGCTAAAGCTTTTGATAAGGTCTCTCATAGTAAATTACTTGTCAAATTAACTAATTTAGGTATATGTGGTAACATACATTCTTGGATAAGTAGTTTTCTATCTGGTAGATCTCAAAGAGTAAGAGTTAACAATCAAATGTCTGATACAGTTAAAATAATATCTGGTGTTCCACAAGGATCTGTAATAGGGCCTTTACTATTTCTAATATATATAAATGATTTAGTCGAAGTGATTGATAAAGATATATCCATTAATCTTTTCGCGGATGACACTAAATTGAGTTTTATATCTAATGACATAGATCATAGATATAAATTACAACATAATATTGATAAATTTTATGAATGGTCTAATTCTTGGCAATTAGAAAACGCTGCAAAAAAATCAGCTGCTCTAACATTAGGTAATACTAATAAACCATTGTATACTATAAATAATGTTTCAATAGTAAACTGTAGATCGTATCGTGATCTTGGTATCAAATTTGATCCATCATTACATTTCTCTGAACATATTGGTGTGTGCTGTACAAGTGCATATTGTGTTATCAATCGTATATTTCGCTGTTTCATTACTAATAATATGCCAGCTATTAGAAAAGCATATATATCATATGCTAGACCCCACCTTGAATATGCGTCGACAGTCTGGAATCCGGGATTAGATGCCAGGACATTCAAAGGACTGAAGATAAAACTAGAGAAGGTCCAAAAATTCTTTACGAGAAGATTAATCGAGAGATGCGGTTTACCTTATAAACCTTATAATGAAAGTTTAATATACCTACATCTAGATTCTCTAGAAATCAGAAGAACTAGATTTGATCTTGTTATGGTATATAAGCTATTTAACGGATTGGTATCTATGAATACATCATCTATTATTAATATCAAAAAGACCAACTACAATACCAGAGGCCATTCTCTGCAAATTAGTATGAATACATGTAAACTAAATGTAACAAAAAATCTACTAAATAATCGAATAGCTAAAATTTGGAATGGTCTTGATGAACATATTGTATTAGCAAATAGTTTATATACCTTTAAAAATCATATTAAAAAAATTATAACTTAATATTTATTTATACATATATATATATATATATGTATATATATAATTTTATAAATTATTAATTGTTTTTATCACCGGCACATGTGATACGTTTCTAATTTACTATTGTTATTTTTATATGTGTACTATCTACGTTTTGTTGTCGTTTTGTGAATTTATCACTACATATTGTTAATTATTACTAAATCGAACTTGAAAAATTCATAATAAATATTCATTCAATTCAATTCAATTCAATTCAATAATAATAATAATAATAATAATAATAATAATAATAATAATAATAATAATAATAATAATAATAATAATAATAATAATAATAATAATAATAATAATAATAATAATAATAATAATAATAATAATAATAATAATAATAATAATAATAATAATAATAATAATAATAATAATAATAATAATAATAATAATAATAATAATAATAATAATAATAATAATAATAATAATAATAATAATAATAATAATAATAATAATAATAATCATTCTGTCTCTATCGTT
Organism: Osedax fenrisi; assembly: GCA_964019155.1. Taxonomy (NCBI): domain Eukaryota; kingdom Metazoa; phylum Annelida; class Polychaeta; order Sabellida; family Siboglinidae; genus Osedax; species Osedax fenrisi. Next base: position 7,048,840 of record OZ025239.1, read on the forward strand.
CAGAGTGAACAGACGTGTTTTCTAAAATTACTATTTCGAATCCAGATTCTATTGTTTCAAAATTGAATAGCATTCGAGATATACTGCTGCTATATTGTCTAAAAATAGTTAGTAGCGTTATATATTGATTTTCTATATTGTATGCATTTGTTCAACACACACCAATACATTTATAATATTATGTCTGTATTCTATATCTACAGATAATATATATATATATAATCCAATTTCTTGAATTAATATATTATAATATATGTATTAATATAATAGCCTTATGGCTTGTTATTAATAAGTATACATATTTATTAGTAATTTATAGGTATTATGACATGCTATATATGTACAAATATTTCTCAAGAAAAATTATTAAGTTGTTCATGTGGTAATCATATACACATTAAATGTTTACATAAGGCTAAAATATTATCAAACCATTGGTCTAATGGTAATCCACCTAAGTATGTGCTGGAAATTTTCGAATCTCCTAATTTTAATTTTAATTGTCTTTCTTGTGATAAAACTAATGCATCGAATTTAAGTAAATCTGATAATAATCATTCACTTAACCTATCTGACATTAATAATAATATAATGTTAAATACTAAATTAATTAATGTAATTAATTCTAAAGTTAGTGAAATGATATCTAATCAACCTACAAAATCATATGCTAGTGTTTTGAGTGATAATTTTATAAATATCAATAAGTCTATTAATTCTATTAATTCTGATATGCATGCTATCAAAATTAACGATGAAAATACAGTTATTTTTGAAAATCTGCCTACAATTAATAATATTTCATTTGATAATAACTATTTAAATTATTTTAATAACATTATTTCCACAACTTTTGATATTCCAAATTATAAATTTAACTCTAGCTTTAATTACAGTCTTAAATCTATTATTCTAAAGCTTGATTCACATATTTCGAAAAATAATATTATCAATAACTCTAAAATTAAATTAAATACAATTCATGATTTTAAAAATATTTTTACTAGAACATCTCTTCCAAATTCTGAAATTATTCGTAAAAAAATCCTATATCATGCTATAAAATCAAATATGTTGGACTCTAATATTAAATTGGTTTTCAACAAATTTACAATGAAATACGAGCTTCATAAATTAGTTGATAATAAGATTGACTGGCATTCAAAAATTCCCGAAGTTGATTATGAGAAGTGGTCCACATCGTTTATAACTTATCAAAAATCTTTTTCTTCTAATGACAATTCAACCTGACTATCAAATTCATCTAATTTAAAAGTAATGTTTTCAAATTGTCGCAGTGTTAGAAACAAACTACCTTATTTAGAGTTAATTCTTAGTTCTAACATGTATGATATTGTTTGTCTTGTTGAAACATTTCTAACAAATGTTGATACTGATGCTTTACTCCTTTTTGGTAATACTAACTATAAAATATATCGTAATGATAGGAAATCTCATTCAGGTGGTGTAGCGATAATCTGCAAATCTAATTTAAATCCAATTCAATTATATTTCAATAATTTTAATAATATTGAGCATATTACTCTTGTACTACATTCTACTAAAAATATAAGATTATCTTGTATTTATCGTCCACCTTCAACTGATTTTAACACTCATAAATCGATTTGTAAATTTTTATTTGCACTATGTGATACAATTTCACCTACTATTATTGTAGGAGATTTCAACTTACCTCTTTATAATTGGAATGATAATACATTTCCTAATTACCCATCAACATATTGCGAATTTGAAAATAGTCTATGTCAAAACTCACTCATTCAATTAATTACTTTTCCAACTCGTAATAATAATTTGCTGGATTTATTACTAACCAATAATCCTATGATTATTTCGAAAATTAATGAATGTCCCCCTTTTGGATTTGGTAAATATATTAGTGACCATATATCATTTTCATTTTCTCTACCTTTCCAAACTAATTTAAAAATAAATCAAAAAGTTGGGCTAAATTTTAGAAAGTCTAATTTATATAGTATACATCAATCCCTTTCTTCTATTGATTGGAATTATTATCTAATTCAACAGATATTAATAATATGTTTAATATTTTTTATAATACTTTATATAATATTATTAATGATAATGTTCCAGCTTATAAACATATCAAAAATAAAAAAACATATCCAAAATATATTCTACGTTTAAAAGTAAAATGTTTAAAATATTATAAAACTAGATTAGATTCACATAATAATTTTATAAATTGGAAAAATATTAAAAAATTATTAGATTATAACATTAAAAAATTAACTATCGATAGAGAAAAATTAATTTTATCATCTAATGACAAATCACGATTTTATAATTATATTAATTCAAGATGTTCCTCTTTTTCCACTATAGGTCCCATTAAATCTGACGATAATACATATATTTTTTCAGATACAGTTAAATCTAATATACTCAATAATCAATTTTCTTCTGTATTTATTAATGATAATGATAATATTCCTCATTTATCTCCACCTAAACATAATTCAACTATAAATAACTTTTTATTCTATAGGCATAACATAAGAAAGCATCTAATAAATCTATCACTATCATGTACATTGCCACCAGATAATATCCCTTCAATATTTTTCAAACAATTCTCATATGAACTATCTATTCCACTTGCTATATTATTTAATAAAACTTTATCAGCTGGTGTATGTCCTGACATGTGGAAAGTAAGTTATATAGTTCCGATATTCAAAAAAGGTGACCCTTCAAATAGAGAAAACTATAGGCCGATTTCAATTACCTCAATTATGTCTAGAGTATTTGAGCGTATATTAGTTGAGGAAATTAATTTTTATCTATAACGTAACTCATTAATTTCTGATTCTCAATTTGGATTCCGTCATAAAAAATCTGTTGAACTGCAACTATTAAATTGTTATACTAAATGGATTACTGCAATTGATAAAGGCAGTTTTATTGATATCATATATCTTGACTATGCTAAAGCTTTTGATAAGGTCTCTCATAGTAAATTACTTGTCAAATTAACTAATTTAGGTATATGTGGTAACATACATTCTTGGATAAGTAGTTTTCTATCTGGTAGATCTCAAAGAGTAAGAGTTAACAATCAAATGTCTGATACAGTTAAAATAATATCTGGTGTTCCACAAGGATCTGTAATAGGGCCTTTACTCTTTCTAATATATATCAATGATTTAGTCGAAGTGATTGATAAAGATATATCCATTAATCTTTTCGCGGATGACACTAAATTGAGTTTTATATCTAATGACATAGATCATAGATATAAATTACAACATAATATTGATAAATTTTATGAATGGTCTAATTCTTGGCAATTAGAAAACGCTGCAAAAAAATCAGCTGCTCTTACATTAGGTAATACTAATAAACCATTGTATACTATAAATAATGTTTTAATAGTAAACTGTAGATCGTATCGTGATCTTGGTATCAAATTTGATCCATCATTACATTTCTCTGAACATATTGGTGTGTGTTGTACAAGTGCATATTGTGTTATCAATCGTATATTTCGCTGTTTCATTACTAATAATATGCCAGCTATTAGAAAAGCATATATATCATATGCTAGACCCCACCTTGAATATGCGTCGACAGTCTGGAATCCGGGATTAGATGCCAGGACATTCAAAGGACTGAAGATAAAACTAGAGAAGGTCCAAAAATTCTTTACGAGAAGATTAATCGAGAGATGCGGTTTACCTTATAAACCTTATAATGAAAGATTAATATACCTAAATCTAGATTCTCTAGAAATCAGAAGAACTAGATTTGATCTTGTTATGGTATATAAGCTATTTAACGGATTGGTATCTATGAATACATCATCTATTATTAATATCAAAAAGACCAACTACAATACCAGAGGCCATTCTCTGCAAATTAGTATGAATACATGTAAACTAAATGTAACAAAAAATCTACTAAATAATCGAATAGCTAAAATTTGGAATGGTCTTGATGAACATATTGTATTAGCAAATAGTTTATATACCTTTAAAAATCATATTAAAAAAATTATAACTTAATATTTATTTATACATATATATATATATATATATATGTATATATATAATTTTATAAATTATTAATTTTAATTATTAATTATTTTTATCACCGGCACATGTGATACGTTTCTAATTTACTATTGTTATTTTTATATGTGTACTATCTACGTTTTGTTGTCGTTTTGTGAATTTATCACTACATATTGTTAATTATTACTAAATCGAACTTGAAAAAATTCATAATAAATATTCATTCAATTCAATAATAATAATAATAATAATAATAATAATAATAATAATAATAATAATAATAATAATAATAATAATAATAATAATAATAATAATAATAATAATAATAATAATAATAATAATAATAATAATAATAATATTAATAATAATAATAATAATAATAATAATAATAATAAGAATAATAATAATAATAATAATAATAATAATAATAATAATAATAATAATAATAATAATAATAATAATAATAATAATAATAATAATAATAATAATAATAATAATAATAATAATAATAATAATAATAATAATAATAATAATAATAATAATAATAATAATAATAATAATAATAATAATAATAATAATAATAATAATAATAATAATAATAATAATAATAATAATAATAATAATAATAATAATAATAATAATAATAATAATAATAATAATAATAATAATAATAATAATAATAATAATAATAATAATAATAATAATAATAATAATAATAATAATAATAATAATAATAATAATAATAATAATAATAATAATAATAATAATAATAATAATAATAATAATAATAATAATAATAATAATAATAATAATAATAATAATAATAATAATAATAATAATAATAATAATAATATAGATAATATAGATAATTTTCATTAGATCGTATGTTTAATTGATAAGATTAATACGTAATCATAATATTATAATAAAATATATTAAAAATATATATTTAATTTATATATATATATATATATATTTATATGGAAATAAGTAATAAATATTAATAAATAACATTTTCATTCAAACAATCACGAAGTTCGCTAGTCGCACAGCGAGAACAATACACCGAGAACAATAGGCGTTACGTCATGTACCGCCACCTTTGTTTGCCCACACATACACACCTACACACCTTCATCACATCGCAGAGTAACCACGGCAACCCACCGTACGCAGATCACGAGCGAAGGGCGATAGGGCTGATCACGTGTACGTCGACGTCGTCATCACGTGATCGACACGAGCTGCCCAGCGTCCTCGTAGAGAGACGTCTGCACGAGTTACGCTCCCAAGGTCAACGAGAAGGTCAAGCCAGACCACCAACTCCGCCGGCGCACTGCAACGAAAGGTAGGTTACGTAACCAGAACGCATTATATTACGTAATACTACATATATCGATTAATTATAATCACACATATATATATATATATATATATATTATTATTACATCACATTCTATTATACGTTATAATTCCATATTATTTGCATCGTATGATTGATTTCTATTTACCAGACACAAGATAACTAGATGTATACATACATGGTTAGCTATACAAAAGTACATATATATACCATACGCATATATGTAATTACAGGCGTGTATATAATTCTAGTTGTCATCTACCAATACTGAACAACCAAATATAATATAATACTGAGGAGAATTTCAGCTATATTTAAGCCATACTTTTAAATTGTATAATACATTATTACATTTACTTCAGAGTTTAAAATTACCCGATTAGTTATGATTATATGATATAATTACGAACTTATAAATATGAAAATAAATAAACTATTTATGAATATCATTATTATGAGTATTATTAATAATAATAGTTATTAATTAAAATATATAACTTAAGATAATAATTATTATGGTAATATTACCTCAAGGTATAATCCCAGAATAATATAAAGAGCCTATAGGCAATTGTATATAATTGTTTATTTTGGGATTTTCAAAATAAATATGTTGGGCTTTTTATTTTTATTTAAATGCATTAACCCATATTATCTGATCCTGATTTATTCTGAATAAATTAAATATGTACATTGATTATTATATACATTGAATATATATATATAGGTATATATTTCATAGATTAAAAGTTAGAACAGATAGAAAATCTTTCTGCTTATCTATCACAGGTCCTAGACTATGGAATAATTTAGATTATTCCATAAGACATATTTTAAATTTGAATTTATTTAAAAGAACTTTAAAAAAATATTTATTGAATAGTTATCATTAAGTTTTTAATTGTCCTTTTAATTTATATTTTTAACTTTTAATTTGACTTATGAAAATATTAATATTATTAATTTTTAAATAACTTTATAAAACTATGACTTTAACTATTAGCTGACTCATGACATAATTGTATTTAACTTTTATCCGACTTATAATATAATTTACTTTTAAAATGACTTATTGAAAATTTTAATTGACTAATTTGTTATATTATTATTATTATTATTATTATTGTTATTATTATTCTAATTTTTACTTTTATTTTTATTTTTATTTTTAATCTATAGATAACTTATAAGTTTTTAATGTTTATTATAATTCAGTTGTATAGTTTGTTCCTATTTGTTTTATTATAACTTTTTAATATATTTTTATTATAATTTTATTATATGTTTATATATATATTTATATATTTTATTAAAATGATGATTAGATTACGAGGAGTTTTTTAATAATATTATTGTATTTTTATTATTTTATCTAAATCATGTTCTACTATTTATAAAGAATATAAACTTATACATTTGTTACTATTTATAATTGTATTATTTTTAATTATTTTTTTCTTTTATTACATTTATATATTTATATTAAGATGTAGTAGAATAATTATGGAATTTGTTTTTTTTTGTATTTCGTTGACTCTTAATTCATAAAGTTGTCATATTTTATATCGGGTAGTATGGATGCATTTGCTGGCTCCAAATATTTATTATGTAATATATATTACCAGTGTATATACTATTGGTATGAAAGTATATTCCCTAAGGTTTTGGACTTGATGAACCCACATTCGGAAAATGTTATGGTGGTTTATGCTTTATGAGTTGATGATTTATTTTAATAATTTAATTTTTCACTCTATTTTTTGTTCTACTATTTCTTGATTTTAATTATATTCCTATATAATTTTTTCTCCTCGTAATCATAAAAGGGTGAAAGACTTGATAAGCTCTGCTTCTTCCTTCACCCAGGCAATTGCCAAATCTGATTTTATTATTATTATTTTATTATATATATATTAAATTATTTAAATTTTACAATACTACCTATCATAATAATATACCATTATTACATCATATATTATATATTAAATTATTATATAATTTAAATTATTTCTATCTTTTTAATATATATTTTACATAGTATATTATTTAAGGTAGTATTTCAAGAACCAATGACATATCCTATTTATTCATATATATTATGTAGAGTATTTGAATTTGAATTAATAATTTAATTTTTCATTATACAGATTTAATCATCCATGTTTCCCCAAAAAGTCTGTCGCATATTTCCCACCACAAAAAACTAAACGTATCTATAATCATCAGGTTATATCATTATCATCATCATCATTATAATCGTTATCATCATCATCATCAGCACTATCATCGTCATCACCATCATCATACTGATCATCAGAATCATACTTATTAGCATTATCGTTACCATTATATTTATTTTCATCATCACCAGCATCATCATCATCATAATCATCACCATTATTATCATATTATTAATCTTCATAATATCACAATTATCACCTCGATAATAATCACCATATTCACACACACACCTACACACACATATATATATCACCTGTATCACTTATAAGTATCATCATCATTATTAACATGTTAGCATTATAACATACTATTAATATTAGAAGTATTTATGGTGTGATTATTAATACATCCATTGTATATTTTTTTAAATGTAAATTTACCGGTGAATAGTGGCCACTATAACATTACATCGAACCCTATCCATAATGACCCCGAGTATAATATGAATTAGAAGTAGTCGATAAACGCTATCATTATTAAATTAATTGTCTATGTTTTAATAATACTATTTTATTATATAAAATTAAATTCATTCTTAAATTTATGTCACAATACTGATGTATAACTGCCATTCATTCACTATACGCTTTCCACGTTTAGACTATATTACTTCACTCCGTTTTACTATGAATATTGTTTAATATTAATACGAGTTTTAGTGCGTATTTAAACGATAAATAAAATCTCGTCTGCGAAGCTTTTATCGTCACAATTTCGAATCTACGATCACCTTTTCACTATGTCGTATATGACTTCCATAGAAGTTGGTGAACCATAAGAGTATTTATCATCGTAGATATTCGCAGTGTAAATACACTATTAAAGTATCTGTCTCTCTTATTAATAAATGTAATACAATAGCAATGTATCGATTACTCATTTACCAATACGAACGAGACTAGTAAACTCTGATAATAATTGATTTATCTGAAATAATGTGTTCATGACCTACATTATCATAAATGTGTTACATTCACATTATTATTAACATATACAATAATATACTATACTATAATGTATAAGTAGTTATTTCGTCGAATTATGTAAGCCTGTATCTGATTAAATGTCCATAGCCTACTTAGAAGGTGTGAGATAATCTATGTTATTATGTAAGGCGGCCTTAATGCATATTTAACTGGAATAATCCTCCAAACGATATTTGATAATTGTGGAATTGTATATTTCCGATGTTTCTTGAAATGTATCTGTTATTTAATATTAGACAACAAAATCTAAATTATATAAGTTATAATTTTTGATTGAATACATTTATTGAATATTTCTTTTGATACAGGTTTATGATTATTTTATTTAGTTAACTTTTTATTATCACATATACAATCATATTTTTACATAATTTTAATAAAAAAATTACATCACCATCATCATCATAACCACTATTTATCACTACCAATCACTATCATCATACAATATTCAACTTTTGTATATTATACACTAATATATACCTATTATTATGTAATATATAATACCTAATTATATATTAGTGATATTATACGTTTGAATTATACGAACAGCTACTAGACCAGAAGAACAGCGTGATCAGCAATAGAGAGATCGTTACTATGGAGCAAATGAAACTGGAAAGGAAGCTAATGGATTTCAGAATGAAAGATCTCTTGAAGTAGAAACTTCTAGTTAATATTCTATTTAACTGAAATATTAACACATATATAATGATTACCCTTAATCGTCAAAGTAATTATTATTATATTTAACGTATAGAACTATAGGCCTACTCTATGCCTATATAAAACCTACTATTACGACTATTAGATTGTTCAATAAATTTGATGACATCTATATCTACATATTCGTTTAGGATATATTATTATTATAGATAATATATAATATTATTTATTATATATAGTTCAAATATTTAGTAATAAATTGTATATTAAATTTATCCATTGTATAATAAATATTTTATTAATCCCTTATCATGTATTTAATTATAATACAAATATTTTAAATAATATATATATATACACGTATACGTTCAAGTAAAAATAGATTTATCACGAGATATTGTCAGTTTCGAGATGAATAATATAAAGTTATTCAAGATAGCTTGTAAACTAAAAAAAAGATACTATTTAAATGTTAATGACAGTTATAATTTATACAAAACAATACAAGAAGGTATAACATGTTTACATATTTAGATATGGATTTCATCTACTCCGATAGGATAATGATGAATTATAATACATAATTATTGAATAACCATGGTTGTATTGCAATACAATTTCAGGAACCTTAAATAATAAACCGGGAAATATATATTGTAAACTCTATTTCTTCATAATAATAGTATACTTATTATACTATATATAAAAATAGATTTATTTTTTAGATTTTGTTAGCTGTTGGTATACTCCAGTGTAATTATTAAAGGATACAAATAATGAAACTTCTTGTAAACCGAGTTTGCTACATCTTTGATATATATATATATATATATATATAAATGCATATGTGGCTCAGTTGGCTAAGGCGTCAGGTACACAAGCTGTATGACGCGGGATCAAGCCTCGTCCGTACCATTAAAATAGGTCTTAACATAATATTAAAAGATATATTATATAATTTTGTATCAATAAATTATCAGATATCATTAAAATCATGGATGTCTTAACACGAGAGCGGCTTCGAAGGGGCATTAGAGCCATATGGTTATACGTGAAAACTTCATCTAATTTCCTGGATGGGATGAAAGGACTCCACCAAAATAAAATAACAATATATATATATATATACCTTACTTTACCAGGTCGAGCATGCTCGGCAGTTTTTGACACGCTGCTTCCATCCATCTCGTTCGTTCGTCGCAGTTGTTAGCTCAACTAGTGTACATCCGGTATCTTCCATCAGTTGATAGATGTATGTTATCGATGATTATCCCTAGATCTTTTACCATGTAGCGGTTGCCAAAGAAGAAAATCGCTTGTAAATTCATTTTTTACTTCTCCAGCAATGTCCTGCAAATATTAGACGTTGGATTTCCCAGTATAGTCTCTTTTTTAGTTTTACAAAACTATATATATATATATATGTGATGTATAGTTCATAATTATAGAATTTGTCAATTATTCTATTTCATTTTATTGAGTGGTCAGTGATGACACATAATATGATGTGTACTACCTGTATGTATGTCAGCATTATATCGTGTACAATGACTAACTTCGTTTGGAGAAATATTTACATATGTATTAATACGAAATAATATTAACGAATATAAATGAAATAACAGCATTTCAACTTAATAATAAAACTAAAACCTATTTTTTCTATGTTCATCATACATAGCTATATTTGTTATTTACGAAATATATATTTCACATTATCTTAATCCCTATATATTATTTGATCCAATTTTCCCTATAAGAAATAATAATTAATAAATTGTAAAGATGTATAGGCTAATTTATTATGTAAAAAATCTAAATAGATATTTAAATACTCGGTAATAATTTATAATAAATTAAATATAAATAATTTCAACTCAAGAGACTAATCAGGTTAACATAAAGTATATAATAACTAATATTTATGTTACATAAATAAGCGAAGTTATATCCTATAATTTAATATAGGAATATATGTCCTATACATAAAGATATGACTTATACTTAAATATATTAATATTGTACTAAATGTTGCATGTTTGATCTTAATAAACATTTCACTGATTCAATTAATAAATTACAACATAAATTATCATATACTATTGAATCAATAGTATTGATAAAACAATGTCAGACTTAATTAATAGTAATAACAACAATATATTTCTAAAACCGGTACAAATAATAAAATATAAAACTGCTATTAAAACAGCTCTTTAGATATTAGTTTATTTAATATGAAAATATTAATATTCATATATGTTATATATGTTATCGATTATTGTGTGTATTATTATTATTTAATATGCGTAGATTGCCATCCGCATCTATCCACGTGATACCAGCTCACGCACACCTAGTGCCTGGTATCACACACGCACATTCCTGCATGGCCGTCTCGCATGATTGCACTTCGCGCAGACGGCTGCTTATATATAGCGGACGCCGCTATATATCATTATGATAAATAAATCCATTGATAATCACCTAAACCTTGAAGCTCTATACAACAATGCACATAAAGATAACTATATAACATGGTGTCAGTTGCTTAAGTGATATGACCCATCCTACCGCACCTAACTCTCACTACTCTACCCTCAAACAATGTATCCCATATTTACCCAACCAACTTTCAACTGGACCGCACAGGACAGATACGAAGAAGTGTGCAAATTCAATTAGAACACGTACAATCTCTTTCAATGGCCCACTAGCAAACCTCACTCCAATAAAACAGGCAAGCTATGTACTGCTATGGCTAGGAGAGGAAGGCCAAGAAAAACAGTAGTACTGACCCGCAATCGTTAAAGACGCCTGCCCTATCGCGCAGATCTGGACACAACTGTTCCTATCTGTAGGCCCATATGTACGCCCACTCGTCCATAGACTACATCTACAGGAATCAAGACAACATACACACGAGCCGATATGTGATTTCATCACCCGTTGTCGTCGCCTTGTATCATGGTGCGCATACGCCAACAGCAACGATGCCCTACTAGACGCACTATTAAGAGGAGGTATATCAAGAGCTGCTCGCGATAAATTAATCAGTAGTAACGTCACAACTATTGATCAAGCACTCTTGATATACCAGACCGACGAAGCCGTGAATAGATATCACGCCCCTCTCGAGCCCACAATAAATACAGTGGATAAGGCTCCTGCGAAAGACACCAAGCCATGCATCAGCTGTGGGAGGCAACACGATACCTGCCCAGCACTAGGAGCCTGATGCAGAAATTGCGGCCGCTTCAACCACTGGTCATCGATGTGCCGGACGTCTAGGAAGACTCACACTATTAACACCACATCAAATGGATACGTGGACTCTCGGGATGAGGTTTTTATTAGACTTACAATCAACCAGTGCCGCAATAATTACATTAACATCCGCGCAAAGGTAGACGCTGGCGCACAGGTCAATGTACTATAGTTGTCAATGGCACCAAGCGTATTATTAGCATACGGCCAGCAGCCTATCACACTACTCGGCATAACTAAACTTATGCACTACTTACGAACTTCTACTAATGTGGAACTCGTAGAGTGTACTTCATAAATTATGAATTGACTGATTAGAAATGATCTTCTAGTGAATATTCTATTGAAATACTACTAAACTATTGAACGTATCTCGATTCGATAGGAAAATTGTTACAATTTTCCCATATATGATATTGATGATAAAATGATACAACCCTCTGATTCATTCCATAACCTCGGCATTATTATGGACAGTTATTTAGAGTTTAGTCAGCACATGAATGATATATCAAAGTCTGTAAATTAACATTTATGTATAATCGCCCATATTAATAAATATTGATCTACGCGTATTATTAGAAATTTTGTATTCTTTTTGCAGTTATTAATATTATTAATGATCTAGAATGGATTACTGACGATCACTTTTTAGTAACATAAATAGCACTGATATAAACAAGTAGACAGGATTATTCGCGCTTCTATACGACTTATTGATAATGTTAATAGCCGCGACCATACGCTAACAGATATGTACCAACGTAATATTAAGTGACTTTCATTTAGAAAGCGATGAAAGCATCGTTTATTATGCTTAGCACAAAAACATTATTAATAGGGTCAATTAACCTAATACGGACACTTTAACAATAAATTGTCTTAACATTTTATTAAATATTTGTATTCAAAAATTAAAAAAATATATTAATATTATATGATTATAGATATTATTGTAGTTTTAAATCTATATTTAATCTTTTTATTCAATATATAACGGGTGTGTCCGTATTCGGTACCCATGTTCGAATACGGATATCCTATATACCACTAGATAAACAATATATTATTGATGAACCAATCAGATAAATTACAATCACATTTTATAATTAATATTATGAAAAATTTAATATAATTTAATTAGTAATTCATTTATTTATTTGTATTATTTTATTAATTAATAATACAAGTTAAGTATCTAAATAATACAATTTTTAGATTAAGCTTCATTGGTGGTATTGATATTATAAC
>OZ025239.1:7067668-7130168 GCA_964019155.1 Osedax fenrisi
TAATTTCGTCCCAGTTGACATGTGGATTTATAAGTCTCACCTTTTCCCGGCTTACCGACTTCCTCTTATGAGATTTATCGTGAACAATCACTAGCACTTTCCCGAATACTTTCGCAACCTTCCAATGTGGATCCCATCTGGATGCGAATGTGATTCTGTCGTCTACACATAGCACGACTGAATCACCTACCGATATATCTTTATTATGCGCTTTTATTCTAAGACGTTCTCTATTGAACTTGCGTGAGTTTTGAGTCAACTCTTTCGCTATCTTAAATGCCTTAGAAAGATTGTTTAATCTTTCTTCAAAGAAATTTACCTTATCTAATTGTAATAATGTAGCAAATGGTAATTTCACATTTCTTCCGTACATTAAGTAAAATGGTGAAAATCCTGTTGTGTCTGACACTGCAGATCTATAAGCTAGCATAGCGCTTGCAACAACGGATTCCCAACTGTTTACTCTATTATCTACCAGTCTATTAATAAGCTCCTTCAACGTTCTGTTGAATCGCTCTATCCTGCCATTTCCTTGCGGATGACCTGGCGAGGATTTCCTATGCTTAATTTTAAGCAATTCCAGATATTTCTCAAATACATTAGCTATGAATTCCTTTCCATTATCAGTTATGATAACTTCCGGGACCCCATGTCTAGTAATGAACTGATTGGCAAGAGCATTTATGACACTTAAGCCAGTCTTGTCCTTTATCGGAATTGCCTCGGCATATCCAGTACAATGACAGATAATTGTTAATATATATCTGTTATTATTAATACTAGGAATAAACGGTCCTATCAAATCCATCGATATAATCTCAATTGGATATGATGCTACTGGCATTTCTCCCATTTCGTACCTTTCTGGTTTTCTACTATGCAACTGGCAAATTGCGCATAAATCTATTTGTGCTTTTATATCCTTTATCATTCCCGTCCACGTATATGTCTGTAATAACCTCTTATATGTTTTCCTAACAGACATATGTCCTACATCGTGGTGCGCCCTAGCTATTGCCGCTATATGATATTTCGCTGGTAATACTAGGCGCGGATAATCTACTATTCCCGTAGATGCACTATCGTAATTATAGAGCGCATCATCTATAATCGTGTATTCGTTCTCTTCTTCCATTCCGAGTTTCCATAATTTCGGAAACTCTACCCTCTGTTCACGTCCTACTTCCTCTAGGTTTAGGTCTTCAAACTTCCTCCGTAGCTTTTTGAGTGTACTAATCTCATCTATGTCCCCATTATTCCCGTCTAATTCTATATCTATTGCCGCTATATCTATCGCTTCAGTTATGTCTGGGTGCCTTATTCTAGATAAGAAATCTGCTCTTATATTTTCTGAGCCTTTCTTATATCTAATTTCACAATCGAATTCCTCTAATTCAATGGCCCACCTTTGTATTTTAGTATTATTCATTTCCCTAATGAATAATGAAATAATCGGTTTGTGGTCAGTGTATACAATAAATCGCGCGCCGTATAAATATGTTGTAAGCTTTCTTAAGCAATAAATTAATGCGAACGCTTCCTTTTCTATTACAGGCCATCTTAACTGTGTACTGCCTAGTGCTTTAGATACATATTGTATTATCTTTTCTACACCAGCATCATTAACTTGTGTTAAAATGCCCCCTATACTATAGTCGCAAGCGTCTGTATATAATATATAAGGTTTATTTATATCTGGCGATTGCATTACATTATTAGATTGGAGTTCAATCTTAAGGTGTTGGAATGCTTGTTCCTGCTTATTTCCCCAACTAAATTTTCTATTTTTCTTAGTTAATTCTACTAAAGGCATGGCTATTTCCGCGTAATTAGGTATTGTATCTCTATAAAATCCAGTCATTCCTAGAAATGACCTGATTTCTTTTACGCTATTAGGTGATCTTAATTCTAAAATAGGCTTAACTTTATCTGGGTTCGCTTTTACCCCTTCTTTGCATACTATAAATCCTAACAGTTCTACTCTCTCTTTACCGAAATTACATTTGCTAGGTTTATATTTCAAACCTGCTTCCTGTGTTAATTCGAAAACTCTAGATAAATGTTTTGCATGGTCCTTAGGATTTTTACTATAAACTATTATATCATCTATATATACATATACGCAGTGTCCTATTAACTCATGGAGTATATAGTCCATCGTTCTTTGGAATACCGCTGGTGCATTGGTTAGCCCAAATGGTATTCTATTAAACTCATATAACCCATAATGTGTTATGAATGCGGTTTTTTCCTTAGACGATTCTACTAAAGGTATTTGATGGTATCCCGCTTTTAAATCTAAGGTTGAAAATATTTTCGAACCTCCTAGTCTATTGAATATATCTTTCATATTCGGTAGCGGATAACTATCCTTTATGGTTTGTTTATTAAGTTCCCTGTAATCTACGCAAAATCTAGTAGTTCCATCACTTTTTGGTACTAATAAGACCGGACTCGCATATGGGCTATTAGATTTTCTAATTACGTTTTCCCTTAGCATGTTATCTATATGTTCTTTCACTACTTCTTGTTTAAGTAGTGGGATTTTATAAGCGTTCCTTTTGAAAGGTACCCCGCTTGTTAGTATACGCATGGGTGCTATTTCACACCTCCCGTTAGTCTCGCCTTTCTCGCAAAATATGTCGCTGAATTTTTCCAATACTACATTTATTTCCTTATATTCCGTATTTCTATCTGATAAACTTAATGATTCTACACCCTTTATTTTAACTTCCCCTAGCATAAATTCTTTATTTCTATAAATTAATGTTTTTCTACTTCCTAATATATCACATTCATTTAGAATGTCACTACCTATGATGCATTTATAAGCAATTTCCTCAGAGACTATTAACGTTATTGGATGTTGAAATTCGTCAAATTTCATCCTTATTATCCCATTAGTTTTTAATAAATTACCGTATACAGATCTCAATGGTTTAGATTTCCCTACTATCATTGGTCTATATGAGTTATTACATATTTCTTCAAATATGTCTTTCCTAATAATTGAGCATGAGGCTCCAGTGTCTATCAAACATTTTATCGACACTCCTGCAACTGTTAAAGTCAGTGACGGTCTAGTGTCAGAGAAATCATCCAGATTACAGTTGTGGTCAAAAATATCTGCTAGAGTCATATCTACGCTATTTTCTAAATTAATTGGTGGCTAGCTCATATTTGGGTTTCTATTATAACTATTATATCTATTGTTACTTTCATTATTATAATCCCCATTATAGTTATTGTAATTGCTTCTCCCATTATTATTATAATAGTTTCCTCTATCATTATTCCCTCTACCGTAGCTATTTCCTCTAGCGCTAATGTTGACTCTATTATTATAATTTCCTATATTATTATTATTGCCTCTACTGTTATAATTCCCTCTAGTGTTCTTATAATTGCCTCTATTACTATTTCCTCTATTACTATTTCCTCTATTACTATTTCCTCTATAACTATTTCCTCTATTCCTATTTCCTAGCATTCGACAATCCTGTCGCAAATGCCCTATGTTTCCACAATAGAAACATGTTCTTGTTTCCCTCTCATTATCCTTGGTTAACTGTTCCTCTTTTACCTTATCCCGTCTATCTATGTCATCAAACATTCTTCTGTTTCTACCTATTTCCCTTAGTTCTTTTTCCCTACTAAATTTTTGCGCTAACATAGGTGTCGGTTGTTGGTCCGACCATGGTATACCATCATGGACATCTCTTGCTATATTTACATTATTTTGGAATGGGCTGTCCCTGTATCTATCCCGCTTATCCCCATACAGTGAATAATATTGATCAAGATTAGCATCTTCATCAACTTCCAATTTTTTAAATTGTTCTAAAAAGTTTTTTAAATCGCTACCATGTTGTCTACATATTTTGGTTTGGTCTTTCTTGGGTATATTTGACCCGTGGCACAACCAACCCATTGCTAGCTTAGCCCAGTTATCATTTAGTGTGTCAGGGTACGCTATATCTAATAGTTTCTTAAACCTATCTACATAATCTACCATTTTCTCTTGTTCCCCCCTTGTGATATACCTTAACTCCATACTCGCTTTCGCATCGTCCTTATACTGACGTCTCCCTTTTATAGCTACCTTAGCTGCCTCCCAGCTCCCCGATACCTCTATTAAGTCCTGTAAATCTCCCCTCGATCTAGAGGATGCTAAGAACATCTTTGTCATTATGTTCCCCCCACATCTATCAATTCTTAATACCCATTTGTCTACCAGTACGTCATTGCTACCATCTACCACATCTAAGTAAGGACCATACCTTTCCAAGATATTGTTATCTATAGCCTCAGCCATGATTACAAACTCTTAGATTGTACCGTAATTAAATTGATATTATAAAATAAACGCTATATAATATACGCTATATCATATGCTATATAATATTTTTAGATGACTTATATCTATCGTTAGTTACTGGGTCTTAATTGTGCGATAGCCTATAAGGTTTGTTGTGGGTGCGATTTATACACGCTTCACCAATATATTTCGTTTAATATAAGTAACTTATATCAAGAAATATATAAACAAACAACCACTCTCAGTTCGCCTTCTACCACTTAGTATTGATTCAACACTAAGTATTAATAATAATTTTCTAAAATTATTATTCCACTATTGTAGATAAGACTTAAAGCTTATCAACAACTAATGGTATAAAGTTTTCAAAACTTTATAGACTGGCGTACTCACCAAATGTAAGGTTCACGGTCAGTTAAGAGATTTATAATACGAAGCAGATAGAAGATTGCTTCAATGTAATTCAGAATGTTTAGATCTGGTTGTCCAAAGAATTAATATATATTTAGTATTATATTTCTCAACGTCGACAGAGTCTTACGAGAGTGGTTTGTGTATTATACTAATTACAAAATAAAGACAATAGTGTTATTGAACAATTGTATTAAATTGAATTGATTTATAATTAGTACAATGATATCCTAAACAATAATAACTATCGTGTGGGTCAACTCACGGATCGTGTTCTTGTTGTCGGCGGGTACGAGCGTTGTCGGAGTTCTCCTTGTCCTGATGCGTCCTGTATGCTGCGATGTCAATACGGATGAGACGGTGGTAATACTACGTGTGTATGTGTACGAATGCTACGCGAGAGATACTGCATATGAAACGCACAAGTCGTTTCTTATATAGTGTATACTCTCACGTGACTTTCTCTCATGATCTTTGCAACTTTGCTATTTGATCATTGGTCGAGAGTTTAGTTCCAACGTGGAATTTTCCCATGGCTGTCTGAGTTTCTTATCTATTTGACGAGTCGCCATTGTTATCTTAGTGTCGCCGCCGTGGCTCGGAGTTCGTGCTAATCTGTTATTGTTCTCAGTGCATTCTTCCTTCGACGCCTCGTTATCTCTCGCCGGCTTTAGTTACTAATAACTGTCGCGTGTCGGTGGGTCGTTGAGTACGACTATTCTGCTCATTAATCATCGACTCGAATTGTAATTATTATCAACAATAAAGTCATTACTTTACAATATATATATATATATATAATATATATATATATATATATTTATATATTTTATTATAAAATGATATACAAAGTCACGTATATATTAATAATGTGTTGAATAAACTTTATATATATGAGTGTATACAGTGTATACTACACACACAAATAATGATTCATTGATGAAGTGTTGGTTGTATAAATAAGTACTTAACAGGGTGTGTGAGTGTGTTAACAAGCTCTCGATAACAAGGAGTTACTTGTTACATTAGCCACTAGTGTCTTAGGTGATCTCATCGCATTCTTCGCTGTACTTACACAGGACACACGCACACCATGAATATCACGTTAGCTCACACATATACACACATACACATACATACACATACACACACACATACGCGCACACATAACTACGTCAGTATAACTACGATATGTATGTTCTATTATCGTTCAGTACCGCAAACATTCACTATGTATTTGTATTCGTATTTAATATGTCTTAGTGTTAATATAAGATTATAATTATTATTTAATATTTAATATTGTACGTACTAGAAAAGCCTACAAGTACGTATTCTTTTTAAAGTACACCAGTTAATTGGTTAATTGATATATTAAGAGTATATATAGGGATCCCGCACATAACACGCAATTTGCTAATTTCGTGTATAAATAGATAGGAAAAACATAGGTCCACTAAAACAAATAGAACTGATATTCTATTCATTCAATTGACCTACTTTTTTTTGTAATGTATTCATAACATATACATGCATAGGAAAATAGAAAGTTATTTTTAATATTATTATTTATTATATTATATATATATATCTAAATTAAAAATTAGCGATACTAAAATGATGGTATTTCTATAGAAATTATCATTTTATACAATTCTATACATTTTATTAATTATTTCCCATTTTACTATTCACATAATTCAATTCTATATAAAGCTACACATATTAGTATTATAATTATAATAGTTTTTATGTTCTATATTTTTGAATGCACATACCTAGCGCGAAATTATTATTCGGCGTTTGAAGTTTGATAGCATAACAATGTAATAGTGAATAGTATATAATATAGCATTATCTTATCGTCATAAAACACATTTTTATGCAATTTCTAGACTGAATTCATGTCTAATTTTTTCACAGATACTAAAAAACACTACAATAAATATTATTATGTAATCAAACAAAATATAAAAATAAATAAATAATCATCACTTTAAATGTGCGATCCCCTTAATATATTAAATATATCGATATTATTTAAGTTATAATTATATATATATATATTTATTTATTGTGTATGTATAATTATATATCAGCTAATATATGATCTAGATATTTAATGATAACAAATTTTAAACTTCGTTTATGAAGTTAGACCCTCTTATATCATCGGATCACTGAATCAGCACTGAATCTATCATTAATGATCTACTCCTATCCCTTGACAACAAAGCCCACTTCTACCTTGTGTTACTTGACCTATCCAGTGCTTTTGACACTCTAAACCATGACATTCTTGCTTTACGACTCAATGAAATCGGTATTCATTGTAAAGTACACATCTGCAAACCATGGTTTATGTCCTTCAATTACTTAAGGTTCCATTCAGTGAAAATTAACTTATCCTTCTCTACTCCCTTTATCAGCACTCGTGGCGTTCCACAAGGATCGGTGCTTGGTCCTTTACTTTTTAATATTTATATTTTACCCATACAATCCATATTTCGTAAATATTCTTATATCCACTATATCTCTTTACCGACGATCTATACATTTAAACTTCTTTTCCCATTTCCTGTGACTCCAACTCTATTCAACTATCTATGTTTAACTGCCTCACTGAACTTACCGACTGGTTCTCCCATAATTCCCTATCACTAAATATGACCAAAACTGACACCATCATTCTCTCCAGACATACCTACCCCCTAATCCTCACCCACCATTTCTACTATCCCTCCCTACCTCACAATCCATAACAACTCTTGGTTTCACAATCAACTCCCACCTAGATTACTCTGACCACATATCTATAATGATTCGCAATTCCAACTATTTTCTTTATAACATTAGAAAATCACACAATAAATTGACTCTTTCAATGACTAAAAGTCTAATACACTCGCTAGTCTTCAGTAGACTTATATACTGCTGCTCACTTCTATGTAATCTATACCTAAATCTTATGCTTAAACTTGAGATGATATAATGACGTTCTATACGCACCCTATATAAACTAAAGTTCTCTTCAATATTATCAATATCGACCCTAATGCGATCACTCGGCTGGCTTGAGTTTAGGTATCTCTGCAGGTACAGACTACTATGCATCACCGGTGATATAAGGTGATACATCTTAGATCTCCCGAGTACCTAGCAGACTTGATCAGTATTCAGACCCTTAGTACAGTTAGCAGGAAATGTCACACAATGAAAATTGTGCAACGCTCGACTATCTCTGCTCACTCTGAATCTGCTTTCTCTGTGGTAGCTCCAAAATACTGGAAGTATCTACTATATGACATTAGGTGTTTGAAATCCCTGTCACTATTTAAATGTAAACTCTCCACGCACCTATTAACATTGTAACCTACCCTCCCTTTTCCTTCATTTTTATTGTACTCTATTTATTTTATTTTTGTTTCCTTCTCATGACGCCCATAATCACCAATGGTTTTATAGTCAATAAAACATTTAAAAATAAAAAATAAAAAAAATACCAACTATAAATGTGAATTTAATTCAGTGATATTAATATATATATAAGTTGAATTTGAATGCGGAAATTAACAGTCGTGTTTCTTTTACATTCATTTATCATTTATAAATTTACATTTCAAATTTATAAATGTATATAATATTTTATATTTTATTTATATTTCATTTGCTGAATACCAGGTATTTATAAAATATATATTTCAATTTTAATTTCTTTTGTATTTTAGATTTTTCAAAATCGTTTAATTTCAATTTCTTTTGTCTGGCATAATTATTTTTTTTCTCTTCATAAAATAAATTCTGATATCATTTTATTATAATGTATATTTAGTATTTTGTTTTATTGATTTTTATAGTGCATACATATATTATATGTGGTATTAAAGTAACTTACTATTATTAAAAACCTTAAAGGTAAATTAAGTAATACAAATAGATATGTTCATGAGTATTCACATGCTACAATATTAGTTATAAATATCCATGGTAACATATGAGGTTCTCGACCAATCAGCGAATTCGTCGAGTTCGAGTAGAATTCACAATAGGCGTTATGTATAATATATTCTAATATATAATATAATATAAGTATAGTATATAAACCTAGTTGTTCACACCTCCTACCCCACCTGCCAGGAGTTTTCTCATAATGATCATCCTGGTGTCTGTAATACTGGACGAGGTGGTGGAAGCATACAACCCTTCGAAATTCGTACGACGGATCAAGTATAAAAATAAGAAACACAAACACCGAAAGAACACCAGGTGTAATTGTTAGTAAACATATCTTCGTCGTTAGTCATAATTGATGTTTACTCACTGCTCAAAAAACCACTAAATAGATAAGTGTATATATATATATAATAGTTACTTACAACAAGATGATTATTTAATATAAATATGTCATAATAATTATAAGATTATAAGTAAAAAAGTAGAGACACATGTGTGATTGATTGATATCTAATAAACGGGGCGTGGCCATGCTAATATCACGTGTGTGCACACTCTAAGTGGGGGAGATGTACTGTAACCATTTTGAAAAATATAGTCTGTAAATAGATATCGAACAAGTTATAACGGGAATTCTATTTACTTTTCGAAAAGTTTCCAGTAATATCGTAAATTAAACATGTTCTTTTACTTCAATATTAGTAAGCAATACATATCAGAAATTATATACGTAGTGTGAATTACGGCTATATTTTTGGAATCTATAGATTACTAAAATACTAGCTGGTTTACTTTTCCGAAAGTATCGTCTGCGAGTCGTAGTTATAACACGCCCCTTTTATCACGTGTACCCGATACGTCAGCTGGATTAAATTAGTGTGTGCTTTTTGTAGCAGGAAAGTTAGTCAGATGGACACTGTCCATTGGACAGGTGTACAGTAATCTGATAAATTGCGTGTATATACCTATAGTGTAGATGAATTAATTAGATTAATTAAATGGACTAATTAGTCCATCTTTCAATATGTCCAACTATGAATGCAATCACACACTAACCTAATTCGTGTGCGTTATCTAATGATATGATGTCACTCGTGCACTCCGTAATTACGACATTACGTCACACCATCGATGTGTTAAGAAAGTGGATAAGCAATTGAATGTAGTGTATGGCACTATCCGCTACGAGCGCTGCAGTCGAAACCCACTAGCTGGCCCACTACTTTTTATTTATAATAATATTTATTTATCATATATATATTGATAATCACTACCAATTTTAATGTACTATCTATACTAAAAATAAAATTATATATTTAAAATACATAATATCAACATTCCTCGTAATTTTGTGTATTTAAATTGAAGATATAATACTATTTTATTGATTTTATTGATATTTATAATTTAAATCCATTGATATAGATAGAAGTCACTTTAATCTATTTCGACGAAAAGACTACTGTTTTAATATTTGACATATATAATATGACTAATATCCAATCAAAATCACTGATACCATTTTGTTAATTTATCGATAAAAGTGTCATTCACGTGTCTATATTTTACATGCATTGCGTGCGTCAATTGCTTATCCACTTTCTTTATATCGATGCGTCACACACACATACAGCGCATAAAAAGGTACTGGAATCTGACCTGAGGTTATCGATAGAAGATTGTTGAGATCGCCACACTCGCTTCGGAATATACGCTTCCTGTTTTCAAGGTGACCTCTAGGACATATGACCTCGTGCCCGTGTGTGTGATGACGACACGCATCTACGTCGTAATGTCCTTACTATGCATGTCCTTACCATTCAGTATATTCTCGTTCTACTATAATATTTAGATGTCGATATTTTATGCTTTATTTTGGAATATCTAAAATGGCCAAAATAATAAAAATATCATAACATATTATGCGGTGTATACATATAATATATATATATATTATTTAATATTATAAAAGTATTAATAATAAAAGTATTAAAAAATTAAAATAAATGATATCATAGTTATATATATATATATATATATATCATATCATATTACATATATGAATATTTATATATTATAATACCTACATTATTTATTGTGACAGTATTCCCAAGAGCAGTAAGTAATAATCAATATAAAGGGTATCGTGGGGTAATAATAAGGGGTAACGTGTAACCCATTGCTATGCAACTGTTAGTGCATATACTCTAGGTTATATTAACAATTCATTATTTCTAATAATCTATTAATAGAATAGTGTATTAGTTATGTACGATTACATTTATAATATATTATAATTTATAATTTTTAAGATTACAAAATTAAATTATTAAAATGGTAAAGGAAATTTATTATGATGTACATAATTACATAATAATGTAATAATTAATATAAGCTTAATAATGTATTCATACAATTAATATTTAGATAATATACATTTTTACATATTATTATATAATTGTATATTATAAATTTAAAAATTTATCACAAACAAAATATATATCTATGACGAGATAATCAAACCTTTAATATACCATATACAATATCATCTATAATATATAATTTTATAAAAATAGTTGAAACCAAATTTAGAACAAATTCCTATAAATATTCGATAAATAAAAATAAACAAAGTACCTAAATCATTAATATACTAAATAATTAAAATAAAATATTCGATAATTAATTATATATGCGTATATAGTTAACACCTATTAGGTATTATATTTTCTTTATTTATTATTTATGTTCATATAGTTTTATATAAGAAAAAGATAGAGAGATAGAGAGAGAGGTGAGAGAAGGAAGAGTGGTAGATATAGATAGATGTAGAGAGACAGATAGAGAGAAAGATATACGGATTATAGTTATATAAAGAGATAGCGAGATATATGGAGTGATAGTGAGAGTAGAATTTTTGCTTCAGTGAAATTCAATTGTATAGTCAAAAGATGATTATAATCATATATAATATATATAATCACATATATATATATATTAAAACTTTAATTTTAAAATTTAAAATTAACCATATTGTAGGTGTTATAAAATTATATAATCCTTAATGAATATATACAATTAAATAGTTGTGGGTGAAGATTATAGGACAAGTTGCGATTATTTAGTGACCAGAACATGGTATCCGTAAGGTGTTTAAGCAAATGGTATAATAGAAAGTTTTATAATAATCAACATAATAATGAAAATAATGAAACGCATCAATAATTTGGATTTGACTAATGTATTGATGATAAATTTAAATATATAACGATAATAATGAAATATTCGAAAATATAAATATCATTAACAGATATTATCCTACTAGTAAATATATGTATATATATATAATCTAATAATTTGTCATGTAATAGTTGCTTGTAATAATATCTATAGCTATTAACAATTATATAGTCCAATACTCTAAATGTTACTAAAAACGTTGATGATATACAAATTATTTATTACCCAACTCTGTAAAGATATACAAATTATAATTGAAACTTTTCTTGAGGTTTGTTGTAAATATTTGTAACAATTAAAAGGTTGAACTAACTCATACGATTATAAATAATTAAAGAGAGTGGTATTTCCTTGTATATTAGAGCTATCTTTAATGTTGAAATGATAAACAGTTATATATATATATTATATTGCAAAAATGTAGTTATCTACAACTATCCAATGTATGATATTTCTTTGGAAGTTCTCGCAAAAAAAAACATACATTTGTTTATTAACTTCTCCATTATGTCATGCTTTACAACATGAAATAATAAATCTGATTTATTTATTTGTGTATATATTAACTATAAAAATGTCTAATAATTCTTCAAATATGAAATAATTTATAAATAGCGATATATACAGAACACAGAATTAAGATGTTTTGGAATTAAGCGATATGATATCAGCTCTGTATGTCTCTTCAGGAAGATCAGTACTAGTTAATAATCAAATATTAAATCTATTTCCAACCACAGTAGGAGTTTGTAAAGGTTGCTTGTTATCTCCTGTGTTATTTAACGTATTTTTGGCGATGATAGGATAATGCAATATACACTGAAATACCACGACTTAACCTTGTCTATTGGGGGTAGCGTATCAGCAATTACGATTTGCAGACGACATAGATCGCATTGCAGGTTCATCTAATGAACTACAAAATATACATACTCGCTAGTAAAAAGCGCATCTAGATATGGAATGGAAATAAGTCATGAAAAGAGTAAGATATTAGTCAATGATCCTTATCCGAAAAAGGTAATAGTAATAATTTGACAATAAACAGGTATGAAAATAAACTAAAACAAATCAAACCGTTTAATATATTTGGGTTACACTAACGAATAATACTAATAGCAAAAACGAAATAGCCATAATAATTGCAACAAGCACATGCATAATGATAAGATTGGAAATGATCTAGAGAAGCAGAGAAATAAGTTTTAAAATTAAACTAAAACATCTACAATTCCTTAATTCTATCCACTCTTTTATACGGATGCGAAACATGGACTATTCTCAAAGAATCTAAGAAACGATTGAATGCTTTGAATTTAAATTTGATAGAAGAATTCTAAACATATAGACAACGAAAGATAAATATATATATATATCCATGAGGAAATTATATATAGAATTGGTTCATATGAACGTGTTTTACAGAAAGTGAGAAAAATTAGTTGGTTTGACCATTTTTCTAGACATGGCACATAGGCAAACACTATTTTACAAGGTCGTATTGAAGGTACAAGAAAATAAGTCACCTTTAAAGGAATTTTATGGACGATGTCTATAAGTGGATCGGTATGTCTACCCGATCCTTACTTGATGTAACGAAATAACTTTATAGTTGGAAGAAGTTGTACATGACGCCATATCATGTTCCCCCTATGATGAATCGTCATGGGACTAGTTAACTAGTTAGGGTACAGAACACCATGTCAATTATCACGTTTTACTATTTAATGCTATTTATTAATAGCTAACAATACCGACACATTTATTTGTGATTATTTCAACATTTATATTTTAAATATAATTATTATCAATTAATGATTTTATTAATTGATGTTAACTATTTAGATTTTATCCAACTATATTACACCAATATGCATTCAAAATAATTGTTGATCACTAATAGATAATATATTTACTATTAATAACTACTATGATCAAAAGAATATACACGTAAATGATCTTACTAAAAATGATATACATAGCGGATTATTTCCCAATTTCAATTTTAATTAATACTATGTTCTATAGGATGGATAAATATAATAAGTCAAACTTCTATAGAACTATTAATAATAATATAACTTATTTAATTGATACTTTAAATTCGCAATTGGAACTTCATATATTATATTAAGGATCTAAATTGGCTTCTTCTACTTTAGTATCTTCTCTGAATTATCTCATAAATTGCAATAAAAAAATAAAACCTAAATAAAAATAAATGTACATAGATTGAAAAAAAAATTAAAAAAGAAATAGTGAAAAAAAACTTTAATTTAATTCTATTGTAATAAGTTTTATTAAATAACTTTAATAATTAACTATTTAAATAATATATTGACTGGGGTATACTTATAAATCTGATCATTCATCTTTGATAATACTTCACTTGAAACATATAATACATTAAATGAATAATTTACAGATACTGGATTAATTCGTACAGCAAATATTAACCCAGTAACTATAGATTTACAGAATAATATTGATAATTATAACAGTAAAGTTTCAATCACGTAGGTACCATCACACGTCATTAAGTAAACTTCGAAACTTGAAATTATACAATTAATAACAATCTATAAAAGTAGTTATACATGTTATAAATGTTAAATTAGTATGAATCATATTAAACTAATAGTTTATATATTGTTGTTATTATTATAACACATATATTTAATATACAAATATATATATATATATATATATATATATGTATATATTTAATATGTATATAAGTTGGATATTTTGGCAAAACTCTCTACAAAAAATCTTTAAAAGTTTATTGTAATGTATAAGAGTGAAAAGAAATATAGTATAATTAATAATAATAATCATACATATTTCATTACTCATTAAAATTTCAAAAATTATATATAAATTGTCAAATTTTAACTCATTAACTAGGGGAAAGTATCCGATTACTGACCCCTACATTATTATTTGTAATAACTTATTCAATATTAAATATATGTGTTTGAAATTGTGTAATTAGGGTAATATTATGGCAATGAATAATGTAACTATTTTAAATTTTTGATATAATTATATTTACAAGAATAAACAGTGGGGTCGGTAATCGGATACCTGTTCCTAATACCGACCCCATTCCCCTATTACCGACCCCCTTAAATAATCGTGATATAAATAATTGTAGTATTATAATATCCAATAAATATCACATATCATAGTTATATTATTTATATATATATATATATATATGTCATTAATATTATTATTTGTATATTTAGTCATTGCAAGGGAAATTATGTAATACTTACTGCTAATCAACATGGGTCAAAGATCAAAGTTTATTATTCCAGAAAAACTGATACTACTAATTGCAATGGATGTTTTTCTTGTAGTGAAAGGATCGGTATTTTTATACTATTATTTTCAACATTATAAAAAACCAAGTATGATAATATCACATACTTTATAATTAGGTTATTCAAAGTACATTATGACAATAATATAAAAAAACACTACTTCCTATTTACATATCAACAAAATATAAATAAAATAATTTAATATATATGAAATTTAAAGTGTACTGTATTTAAATCATCATATAATAATATAAATATAATATAATAAAAATATTCTATTAAAATATACCAATACCTACTAGTATAATAACATATAACATATAGGGGAAAGTAACCGAATACGGACACTCTCGGTATCTCAGAAACCATAAATCCTACAAAAAAATGTGTTATTAATAACATTTTCATAATTATATAAATAGTCTAAAAAAGTATTTTTTATTTTTTTATTATTCAAAATATTGCTGATATATCCAATAAACTAATTTTTTTATTACGTTTTTAAATTTATGAAAAAAAATGTCAACTTAAAACCTTCTCAAGAATAAAAATGTATCGATATAAAATATAACATTATATTATTACAAAATAAAGCATTCTAAAATTATATATATAAATTCTATATTTGTTATCAAATATTCATTAAGTTATAAGCATATATCTAGAGGTCATATAAGTTCCTAATACGGAAACTCTAGATGTCTTAATACGGACACCCTATAACTAATCAGCGCGCAGCGTATGCACCATTCTGATATTCATAAAATTCGCGTGCGTTATAATAATAATACCACCAATAAAGATAAATCTAAATTTTTTATTATTTAGATACTTAAATTATATTATTAATTAAAAAATAATAAAAATAAATAAATGATTAACTAATTAAATTATGATAAATTGTTCATAAAATTAATTATAAATAATATAATTGTGATTTGTCTTATTGATTCATCAATAATATATAGTTTATCTGGTATATAAATAAACTGTTTGTATTATAACACAGGGTGTCCGTATTCGGACATGGGTACCGAATACGGACACCCTCGTAATCTATGGAATTAAAAGATTAAATAAAATTTTAAAATCACAATAATATCTATAATCATATAATATTAATATATTGTAATTTTTGAATAAAAATAATGAGTCATACAATTTTAAGACCATTTATTGTTAAAGTGTCCGTATTAGGTTACTTTCCCCTATGTTATAAATTATAACTATTTTATAGAATATATTGTGAAATAAATAAAAGAGATATAAATCAAAATTATTATAAATAGCATAATTATTTAACATAATTCTAATATTTATATATATATATATATATCTTGTTGATTTATATAAAGTAATTTTAAAAATAATATTTATATAATTATAAAAATTGTAAAAATATAACAATAATAATAAAAATAGTATTATTGTATTTTATATAATTATGATATTGATATACGTGTATATATATAGTGAAGTTATATTCCGAGTTATGTTGAAGTAAATGATATGTAAATTTAAATAAATGTATTTTATTCTTTTTTATTATGCCAAATATATAAAATAGAAATATTATACAATATTTGTATATTTAATATTAATAATTAAATAAAATTTAGTAAATTAAATTAAATTTCAAAAATATGAATTTATAAATAGAAATTAATTAACTATTAATCTAAATACTTAATTGTTATATACATATATATATATAATATTTTGTAAGATTATAGAAAATAAATATAAAGAATGAGACATTCTTATATTCATACATAATATTTGTCCGAATTTCATTAATGTATTATTATTATTATAGTTATATTTAGAATAAGGTTGCATAATATCACATTTACGTCTCAAATTGATCTTATAACTTTGTTTTACATAAAATGATTAAAAATAATCGATGTCAATTTATATAATATATTGTACACACACACACACACACATATATATATATATATTTATATCATCATTAATTATTTACATTAATGGTTAATTAATTTATATTTATAAATTCATATTTTTTAAATTGTTTACTTATTAATATTACAAATACAAATACTGTATAATATTTTTATTTATAATGTTACAATGTAATGTTCATTAATTGGCGAAAAGAAGAATGGTCAGTTTATTAAAAAATATCTTTAAAATATTTTATAATTTCGTAATTGTTATTTAATTTGAAACCTAACTTGACCAATATATACAATAAATTAAATTTGTGTACAATATCATCAAGTGTTGATTGTATTTTGAATAATATTTCGATGTATCACTAATAACGTTATTAGTAAATATAGTACTATATTTATATCACTAATAACTATAGTTATATATAAAAAAATGTATACATTTTTATCGATATTGGCAAAGAATAAATATATTATTAGATAACTTGAAACTCTATCATTAATACATTAATAACAACTAATAAATGATACCTGGTACATGTATTGGTTCAAGAATATCACATTGAAGCAATCTATATATATATATCAGTGTTGGGCAAATTTCCTTTTTTTAGCGCTATCCGTTCCCGTTCCCGTTCTATTAATTGTATTCGTTCCCGTTCCAGTTCCCGTTCCTTTTAATGTATCCGATCCCGTTCCCATTTCTATTCCTTTTATATTATCCGTTCCCGTTCCCATTCTTTTTATATTACCCGTTAACGAGAATTCACAGTAAAAACTAAACGTTCATTAGACTCAATGTAAACGTTCATTGGGTGGTCGAAATAGCGAACCTTTTATAACGTTCATTAGACTCCAGTTTATAATGAACGTGTTTGCATAAACGTTCATTAGACTCTATATTCTAATGAACGTTTTTGCATAAACGTTCATTAGACTCTATATTCTGAATATTTTATATTATTAATATGCTTATAATTATATACGTATTAGCGGAGATATGTTCATATTAGTATTTAACTTCTAATGACTTATATATTACAATATTATATAATTACATATATGTTATATTTAATACATGAATTTAACATTAATAATATTTTTAATATTAAATACAATGTTTCAATATTTAATATTGATAAATCATTATAACATTATTTCAAATTTATATTATCTTAATTATCAATATAATTATGATTATAATTCTTGTTGATTATTATAATTAAGTTGATACATAAATGAAATTATGATGATATCAAAATAACATAGATACTTAAAGAATTTATTTTTTTTAAATAGTAACTTTATTTATTAAATCATAATATCAACTTAAATATAGAAATAAAATAATAATTGATACTTAATTCCATTAGTGCTAAATTAAATCAATTTAACAAAATAAAGAAAAATTAAAATGTGATATTGTATCTATATATAAATAAATAATCTAGGCGAAAATTAATATTATTGGCAAGAATTTTTTTTAAATAATTCTGTATTTAATAGTATATCTAAAGGTTCATTGGAATTCAAATGTTTAAAGAACGTTTATATACCGTTGATACACGTTCATTACACAACTATATTTCATGAACGTTTATGTTAAATTTTATAATATTAAAGGTTCATTGGACTCTGAAATATCTAAAGAACGTTTATACACCATTGATAAACGTTCATTACACAACTATATTTCATGAACGTTTAGGTTAAATTTTATAATATTAAACGTTCATTAGACTCTGAATGTGTCTAATGAACGTTTAGTTTTTACTGTGTTCCCGTTCCGGTTCCCGTTCCTTTGATATGTAACGTTCCAGTTTCAGTTTTTTATTATTCATAAAATACAGTATACAATTTATACTTCATAATATACACTATACAGTATACAGTTTATAGTACATATAGGTATACTAAACCATGTATAGTGAATATTTTACGGAATAAGTCCAACTTTAAGTACACGATATTACCGGATTATCCGGTAATACTGTGTAGGTACTTAGTAGGTACGTAGGCACTTGTAGGTACGTGTAGGACCTAATAATTATACGGTAAATTGTACACGGTGTAAAATATACATAATTTACACAGTATAATCTAAAATTTACAGTATACTGTACAATGCACATTATTCATATTACAAACTATATAATAATTTCTATATAGTTAAATATAGTATATATGTCAAACAAATGCACCTAATTAATAATACATGAATCAGTATGATTTGAGTGCAAAAAGAAATAGAATTGGCGATAAAACATTCGAGTATATGATAGTATTACGTGGTAATATGCATTAAATGTTAAATGTATTTATTATTATTATATATTTGTTTATTATATTAAAACTTTTATTATAATTGTAATGCTAATCGTTGTAATTCTTTATTTATATAGTAATATATTATAAAATAAATATATAAAATACCTTGAATTAATACTATATAAATCTCCGTACTTGTAAAGGAACGCGTTCCACTGGAACTAGTTCGTATATTTCTGTCTAAGCGTACCCGTTCCTCGTTCCCGTTCATTATTCTATATCCGATCATTTCTTCGTTCCTGTTCCCGTTCCTATTTTTATATCCGTTCCCGTTCCCGTTCCAAAATGAACGCCGTTCCATGAACGGAACCGACGCCCAACACTGATATATATATATATATATATATATATATATATATATATATATATATATATATATACTATATAGAGTACTCTACACGTGTTTATATATATAATATATAATATATAATATAAATATATATATACAAATGAATACATATCCGATTCACTTTAATTATATTATACACAATATAATGTATACTAATAATGTATAATGTCTACATATATATAAAGTATACTTTCTGTCTTAAAGGGAAGGATGAAAAGTTCGTTTCATTTTATTTTCAAACATTATTTTACTTTAAATATTAAATATAATTCATTATCCTTAAAATGTTTTATAAAATTTCATTCAAAATTAACTATAAGTTTATTATGTATGTATTATAAACATACTCATGTACAACATATAATACAAATTATATGTAATATTTATTAGAAGCCAATATCTCGGTATTTTGTGCATACAATTTATGAGTTTTAGAAGATGCCATCGTTGTTACCATTCGTTACCGACAGGCACGGCAACACTGTGTCTTCTCATGGTTATATCATCGATATCTACAGACTGATTACAGTCATATTATAATATATGTGTTATATTTAATAGTGTACATATGTAGTCCTACCCATCACTCTTAACCCGTGTTAACAAATGGTTAACAAAGTACTAATTGCTACATTAACTTAATATATTTATTTTAATATTTACTATTATTTTATTAGTATATATATATATATATATATATAATATGTGTGTATTATATGAAATTTAAAGGTGATAATATTGACCCTGAAATATGTGATCGAGATGATCTCGGATAAAGAGAACCTGGAGAAACTGGAAGCTGACAAAGAGGCCAGACGTTCTAATACGGGGCTATTAATGACGACAATATTGTTGTGAACGTTCTTTTGACGATTCCTATTGGTCAACTATTGTTTACATTGTATTACTTATTAGCGTACTTTACTATTTAACTGAATATCTAAATATGAGTTGAAAGTATGCATATCATTTAATTATTATTATTATTATTATTATGAAGATTCCATCGTTTTTACCATTCAATATATATTTATAAAATTTTTTAAAATAGTTTATAAATAATATATAGGTTATGCTAAATATGGACTTTTGAAAATATAAATATATTAATTTGTTACACTTATTAAACCATACATTGTTTTGCCAACAATATGTGTTTTCTATTACAAGTTTATCAAATATCATAAAACTATATATATAACATAATCTATATAATATTTATAAACTCGGAAAATGTCATAAATATTTATCGAATATTTTAATCGGTGTAACCTCCAAACATCATACATTTTATAAACTAAAATACGTGATATAGGTTTCTAAATGTGTGTATGTGTGTTATAAATATGGCATGATAATATATATTATAAGTTTTACAGGAGTATATTTTTAATGTATAGATAAATCACGTATCGTTAATCTCGAATGACATACATCATTCTAAAGATAATTAATTATAATTAAATATTTTAAAGTAATATAACATTTGAAAAAAATGACACAAATGGTTCCCCCTAGAAGATAGCTTGTTTACTAACCAAGATGATTGCCTCTTATTATATAATCATTAATTTAATAAGTATATAATTTTATACAGTATCTAATATTTTTAAATAAATATATAAACCAGAATACAATTTATGTCAATCAAGGATCGTTATTTTACTATGTAAAGTTTCTATTGAATTAAGTCACTGTTTAAGCGTAGTGCCTACCACTAAAATCAAACTTCACATAATTACTTTTTGAAGACATTTCACTTTCTGGTATAGAGGATAGCTTCATAGAATTGGGATTTTTGATTTTTAAATAATCTAGGAATGATTATTTGGCATCTTTAATTGTATCATCTAGTTTATTACCAACTTGTTTATAATGATAATTCATATTATTAGCAATGTATTTATTAATGCGTTCCCTAGAGTTTAACGCATATATTACTATAAATACTAGTATGAGAGGTAAACGACTAGATAATTATGTATAATATATTAATCATATATATATATATAGGTATATATGATACCTATGTGTATATAAAATTATAAATATATTCGAAAAATAATTGTATAATATATTACTTATTATTTTTCCTATTCAATTTTAAATGTATTATATAAGCTATTATCTATTATCTAATGCGAGCTGCTCATCATCTCGTGTAATAACTGTACATATTTATATTCCGAAATACATCATTTTGGATATTTAATTATATCTAATTTGTAAATGTTTTTCTTAATAAATATATTATTAAAAATACGAATTTATTTATAAATTCTGTTTGAATTGAAATATTGTTTTCTATATTATTTCTGTATAGGTAATATAATGTAATATTATATTAATATTTATAAATTATCATATTTAATTCATTTAAAAATAATAGTGGCATTAATTTGAATGGGAAATCCAAATATATACACCTTGACCATACTACAAAATAATATTTCAACCGTAAAATAGACGTTTACAAACATACGTAAGCAAATATGCGTATTGTCCTTTATATTATTAATATATTAAGAAATGTATTGATTATAATATGTGCATACTTGTGAATACTCATATAATTAATATATTAAATCTAATACAGAGGTTTCATAGGCCCTATAATGTCGACGTGGTCTGTATAGAATTACGGTTTTGCCTGGATGACGACAGGCACGGCAACGCTGTGTCTTCTCATGGTTATATCATCGATATCTACAGACTGATTACTGTCATATTATAATATATGTGTTATATTTAATAGTGTACATTTGTAGGTCATTTGTACCTACCTATCACTCTTAACCCGTGTTAACAAATGGTTAACAAAGTGCTAATTGCTACATTAACTTAATATATTTATTTTAATATTTACTATTATTTTATTAGTATATATATATATATATATAATATGTGTGTATTATATGAAATTTAAAGGTGATAATATTGACCCTGAAATATGTGATCGAGATGATCTCGGATAAAGAGAACCTGGAGAAACTGGAAGCTGACAGAGAGGCCAGACGTTCTAATTACGGGGCTATTAATGACGACACTATTGTTGTGAACGTTCTTTAGACGATTCCTATTGGTCAACTCTTGTTTACATTTTATTACTTATTTGAGTATTTTAATATTTAACTGAATATCTAAATATGAGTTGAAAGTATGCATATCATTTAATTATTATTATTATTATTATTATTGTTATGTCATGTAATTTATTATATTCAATTGATAATATTATTATTAATGATTAGGATTTTTAAATTAATTTTATTTATACGAATAATTAGAAAAACAATTTATATTAATTATAGTAGTTGCTAGAGTATATAATATGTTATAGTTAATTATATTACGTAATCTAGTGTGTAATCTATTATGTAACTGTTGTTACGATTATTTCTCAGTATTATTCTTTTATATAATATGTCGTTATTCAGAAAATATTTAAATTTGATATGCAAAATAAAATAATTTTTATAATATTCCATATTAAATAAAATCGTTAATATATTTATATTATATTATTAAAATACATGTATATGATTAGTATATTAATATTACTTCTACTTGGCAAAAACACTAATCTTAAATAAATTAAATAATGTAATATAATAAGCAGAAATAAAATATAGAAATAATATATAATATAACTTATAATATTAAATATATTACTTATAATGTACAATATGAATACTAATTTATATATAGCTTATATATGTATGATTATCTTATTATATTCATGTTTCTCAGGTTATAAAGTATACTATTAAGATGTTACAATATCTTTAATATGAAATTAAGTAGTTTATTTTCTATTATGTAGTATTTATGCGAATTTATATGCGACTAAACTAATAATAAAGACTAGGACTAACTAATGGGATAAAAGGACTCCACCGAAATAACAAGAATAAAAATAATAATATGTATATGTATATATATAACTATAAATATTATACTTTGTCTCTAATGTTGACAAAAAATGTAATATCAACATAGTTTAATATACTTCTAAAAACTATAGTTTGTAGAATAATACTTCTCGTTATTTATTTACCTTTATAATTAGGTTAATTAATTATAAAATAGAAAATGTTATTAAAATATGTGACCTTAATTACTTAATCACTTATTAGTGTCATTACCGGTCGGTAGTAGGGGAACATGATTCCATCGCAGAAGTCGTCTACATTTGTCTCGATTCCTTGTTTTATCTAGTACTACTCTATAGAGTACTACTAACTATAGTTCACTATTGAATATTGCCCGTCCGATTAATTATATGTCTTATATTTATGTTACCATGTATAGAGACATTTATTATGGTATTAATGGGGTATCTTACCACAACCTCCAGAAATATTATCTATTTCTCCATAATGTTGATGCTACCCATGCCGCTACAAGATTAATACTCAATACTATCTTGCGTCAGATAGTATTGCTAGAAATAGTATGATAGGCTATTAATCAACCAATCACATTTGTTATTATTTTAATTTATAAAAATAAAAATTACATAAGCATCAATACCACAGATATATAATTAGGTAATTACCTAGTTATATGTCTGTTATCAATACATATAGGATAAAGTGGGGTTGAATGACCATGTGTTTGTATAAATACTATAATTATGGCAATAATACATTTTTGTAAATCATTTAAATTATATTATTGGTGGGGCTTAAGTAGCATTTATGATTCAGGATTGATAGCTGTGGTTGACTATCTTCTATTCTTTCCGAATTAGCTACTAACATTACTAACATCACAATTATAACATCAGACTCCAAGTGTCACACCCCAGTACACTATTCAGCTAGTAGGCTAATGCTGTAGAGGATTTTTGAGATTGATGGACTCGGAAAAAATGTAATTAGCCCAAGATACGCCAATGATGATCACATAATATAACAGAACACTCATGCCGGCTCGGACATCGCTCGAAATAAAAAGGGCCGCTTCATCTATCAAACACCAGGGTAATGATGACAAGTTAATGACTGTTGAATGAATACAATTACGACACGACACGTATATTGGTACATGGAATGTTTAAGAGCTTATGTCAAACTAGAGGAATTGTCTCATTAAATGAAAAGATACAATTGGAACGTCATTGGACTAAGTGAATTACATAAGAAATGTATTAATGAAGTACAAACTACTGAAGATCATAAACTCTACATTGGAAATGAAGTCCGACACACAAACGAAGTGGGTTTCCTGGTAAACAGTGAGACTGTGAAAATGGTCATGTTCTTTAAGTGGATCCCGCACATTTAAACTGATGCTAATTTATTGTTTTTCATATTTTTAAAAGTTATACAATTCCTTTACGATAAAGCAATAAGCGCAATATTCTCCTAAGATAAAGTTGTTGAATGGTTTGCCACGAAAACCGGTGTACGCCAAGGATGTTTACTATCTCCAACTTATTATATATCATGCTAGAGCAGATAATGAATGAAGCTATACTAAACCACTAGGTACTATATCCATAGGAAGAGGATACATTACAAATATAAGGTTTGCTGATGATATAGATGGCTTAGCACTGCTAAGTTAGCAGGGAGTAAAATTAAACTCAGCAATCTGATCCATAAAATAGATTCTACCTCAAGAACTTATGGCATGGAGATTAATACAGTGAAAACACAAGTTATAACAAATTATAAAGGGCACTTCACGACTGGTATTTTCGTGAATGGCGAAGAAATAAAAGAAGTCATAACTTTTAAATACCTATGTTCTATTATATATGATAAAGGTTCAAAGAAAGAAATTATTTCAAGAATAGGACAAATCACATCAGTATTAACAAAGCTAAGTGTGATTAGGAATAACAGGAATATAATGCTGTAATCAAAAATCCAACTGCTACATTCACTCTTGAGTTCGATATTCCTATATGCAGGTGAGACATGGGCAATCACTAAAGAACTTCAAAATTGAATATCAGCAATAGAATATAGATTCCTTAGAAAAATTCTAAAGATCACATATAAAGATAGAATAACCAATATTGAAGTGAGAAAGAGAATACTCCGAGCCATCGGCCCACATAAGGACCTACTAACACAATGTAAGAAATTACTATGGTATGGACATGTATGTCGCAACAACAATTCGATATCGAAAGTCATATTTCAAGATACCGTAAATGGCACAAGAAGAAGAGGACGTCCAAGGATGAAATGGTCTGATAACATACAAGACTGAGCCGGCCTCAATCCTTGTGAATCCATGCGGGCGTCAAATGACAGAATAAAGTGGAGACAGATTGTGAGAAAATCATCAGCACCCCAACGGCTCAACGCTACGGGATATGTAATCAGGTAGGTAACAAATTATATTACATAGAATATCATTTATCTTACAATTATATACCAATTCTTTTTAGTTTTTCTTGGCAGCTGTACAAAAATGTGTGGCAATTATCGGTGGTGACTTTACCTGTTCATGTCCATCTTGTTTCCGCTATACCGATTATATCCCATTTATATTTATCTAGTTCTCTGCCGAGTTCTTCCTTTTTCCACATCTCGTAAGGCTTCTAACATTCCATGTACCAATTGACGTCATATACGATGTCAATCTTATTTTTTTACTTATTTTTATCTTTGTTTATAACTTTGTTATTTATGTTAATATTAATAATTTAACCAGTAGCTAATTTTTCATTTCTATCCTGGTATCCGATAAACAGGCCGTTGTTATCCCGGGGCTCGACCGATCCGTAATGTTGTTTTGTTTGTTGTTGTAACTCGTGATGATTCTTTCGATGGGCAATTAACAGGTAGTGACATTAATAAATTTAAATTCTCATTTCGTCTGGGGCTCGTTTTTTTTCCGAAAACAGAAGTATCGGCTCGGCATCAATAACCAAAAGTCTCGGCGTAGCATCAAAAATCTCGGCATCATTTAGACATCAACTACAGTCTCTATGCCCATTTTAGCATTCAAGTATATATCTAGTATAATTATCATATTTTTGTATATTTTATATTGTCGTTTGTATTTGTGAACATAATCATTCTTATCTAATCATTATATTAATCTTTGTGTATAAATAAATACTATTACTACTACATTCTATTTGTTCATCTATGTATTGAGATGTTGTTGCATAGATCTGTGCATACGTTATATTATATAATATATTATAGACATATTAAGCGGTGTAACTTTAAGACGTATAGAACAGATTATTCTTAAAATAAGTATGAAGTATATTATTATATATTATTACTTCTATATATTTATGGATTAGGAATCCTGTTCAATAATAAAGTATGACCTTCATTTATTAGGATATTTTCATTTTCTTTCTATATTTGTTAACAAAGTCCCAGAATTTTCCATTTATAACTTTTCATTTATTATATTAGTTCATTTAATGTACCTGTTTTAACAGTGTTATGGTATTCCGAGTACCGAGTAAAGTATTGATTCGTAGTCATGTTGAATGCTTTGAATATTTATAATTCTTTAATTTGTCGCATTCGCCCTGATTTGTAACGATAGGCGATGTCCTTTTTAACCCAGCTTAAATGTAAGTCATAATGATAAATAATGTTCTACAGGGGCCGGTAAACGTGCTTGGTCAGTTTATTCAACATCATAACAATTATCTTAGAACGCATCATATTAAGTTTACTATGAACGCTAGATGATACATTAACTTGAACTTTGAACTATAAAATATAGCCAGAACACGTGCATTTTTCATATCGTTGTATATACTTAATGACCACGCAATTTAGATAACCTAATAACATCTACAGGCCCTATAGTTACCCCTTTTTCAACGTGCTTACTGATATATAGTTATATGTATAATCTTATAAAATAACTGAATATATTGATATTTATTTTATGTTATTTTTGTTAGTGTTGATATAAATACACAAATATAGATAAGATGTATTGCTGGTTAATACTAGCTGTATACTGTAGTACGGTTTAATAATTATAGTATATTACATAGGGGAAAGTAACCTAATAAGGACACTTTAACAATAAATAGTCTTAACATTTTATTACTCAATATTTTTATTTAAAAATTACAATATATTTATATTATATGATTATATATATTATTGTTTTTTTTAATTTTATTTAAACTTTTTATTCAATATATAACGGGAGTGTCCATATTCGGTATCCGTGTTAAAATATGAACACTCTATTTTATATTACGGACATCATATATACCATTAGAATATACTAAATAGTATTGATGAATCCAATCAGATAAATTAAAATTTCATTATTTAATTTATTTTATGAATAATTTAATATAATTTAATTAGTAATTAATGTATTCATTATTATTATTTATTAATTATGATTAGGAGTTTGGTATCTAAATAAAAATGTGAAATGTAATAATAAATGTATGGTATAAAAATTATAACTCACGCGATTTATATGCAAATTTGAATGTTT
This sequence comes from Osedax fenrisi, assembly GCA_964019155.1. NCBI lineage: Eukaryota > Metazoa > Annelida > Polychaeta > Sabellida > Siboglinidae > Osedax > Osedax fenrisi. Next base: position 7,095,968 of record OZ025239.1, read on the forward strand.
CGTATGCTGCGCGCTGATTGGTTATAGGGTGTCGGTATTAAGATAACAAGTATATCCGTATTTAGGATTTACATTACCTATAGATATATACTTATAACTTAATTAATATTTGATAACAAATGTACCAATTATTCATATAATGTTTAGAATAATGTATGTATTAATAATATATTGTTATATCAATTGATTATTATTATTACTACATTTGTATATTCTTGAGCAAATTTTAAGTTGACATTTTGTATTGATACATTTAAAAACGTAATAAAATAATCAGTTTATTGGATATATCATAATTATTTTAAATACAAAATTATTATTTAGATTATTTACCTATACCTAAATGTGAATATTTTATTCATTAAACATTTTGTTGTAAAATATCTTATGCATACATATGTATGTTTTGTTAGATACCGAGAGTGTCCGTATTCGGGCACTGTCTATATTCGAATCCTTTATCCTACCAATATATTTGAGGATAGGGGGCACGTGATTAAATAGGGCGTATATTCTATATTTGAGGGTGTCATCGCGTTGTATTACTTACTGGGTACATAGCATTATAGTTAGTCAGTTATTGTATATTATTTCTATAAATCATAGTGATAGTGTATACAACTATAGTTGTTGTATTCGTAGGGAATTCTATTTATAGATAAATTCATGGTTAATAAGTACATTTTCTTCGTTTTCGAATTCTACTATTAAATATGTAAATAATATTTGAATATTACGATGTTAATAATGTTAATAGGTTAATAATATTCTTGATAATAGTTCAATGGTTGTATGTATACATAATATGTGTGTATTGAATATGAACTGAAATCGTTCTCTGCAGGGACTATAGTTGTAATAAAATATATTCTATTATTTGTCACAAACATGATTAAATAAATGATATAAATAAATATGAAATATATAATTATATTATATTTTAAATATATTCAAATTAATATTAATTTTAAGATTTCAATTTAAAAAATAAATTATAATAATTATAATTAATAATTATATACTTCTGAATACATGTATTCAGTATAAAAGATACGGGGAAATTGTTATTTAATAAATTAATATTTCATATTGATTATGTATATTAAATTATCAGTAATATTCATTAAAACACCATTGTTAAATGTTGGGTTTTTTTTTATTTGATACTAATTAGTTAATATATTAATATAAAATATGCATACAATATATGAATATTCTCTATGTGTTCCCGCATTCTTCAGATGAACATGTGACAGTATAATATATCACGTGTTCTAATACGGCAGATTATCATCATGAGTGTCTGGCATGTCGAACACACTGTAAATGTTAGAATCGTCTTGGAATTCGTCCATGTTATCTTGTAAACTCGCGAAGAACTCTGCATTCTCTACGTCGATATCATCAGTGGTTTCTGATAGTGCGGATAAGTCCTCAGTAATCTCAGGTAGCACGAACATATCATCGGTGATTTCTGCTGGCGATGAGATATCATCAGTGAATTCGGGTAGAATGAATATATCATCAATGAATTCGGGTAGAATGAATATATCATCAGTGATTTCTGCTGGTGCGGAGATATCATCAGTGATTTCTGGTGACATCGAGATACTATTATCTGAAATATAAAGTTATAACGTTGTATTAGTAATATAGTTATTATTATAGTAGTATAGGATATATTTGATTTAATTGTATGATATAAATGGTATTATATATATATATAAATATTTGTTTTAACTGAAATTGTATCCATATTGGTAATTTCTTTACACAGTACTGTGTGATAAAAAATGTGATTTATGAATGTAGATATGTAATACTATATATTTACAATTTTTAATGGTATTTAAACTAATAGCACTTATTAATCTCAATAGAAAATATAGTTTAAAATGAATAATGTTGCAAACTTGACCTCACGACTTATATTGGTATTAACCAATACAATATCAGTATATCTAGATATGTGTATATCTCTCTATATGTAACTGAACTTTCATATGTATCTACTCGCATCAATCTACTTACCAATAATCGTAACTAAATGCTTTGTTTAATCGAATCCATAGCTTTTTTCAGACTTTGATGTCTATTTAATGTACATCCCTATAGCTTCTCAGTATGTATCTCAGTAGTGACACTACCACTCTTTTTAATAGTATTTCCATCATTAGTTAATAACTTGTTATTCACACGATAATGAACTCAACTCTTCTGATCCTAAAGCATTATTACCTTGTTTTAGTATCGCTTCCATACAATTTATTAATTAATCACAATCCTCTAACATGATATCGGTCATTATCTATTATAATAGATATTAATTGATAGTTAGTAATTATTACATATTCCTTTGATAGTAGGCCTATATACCCTTCTCAATGAATTTACGGCCTTCCCATATCTGCGAGAACAACTTGTAAACTATTATTTGTATTCATACTTATATATAACAACATACCTGAATACATCACCTAACTTATCTATCCTCAACTAGCCGAGTGCCAAAAAGTTTATGTATAATATTTATGAATTTAACAGATACATTATAGATTAATAAATAACTAAAAACCAAAATAAATTTATATTTATATAACCTTACTTTATAATACCCCATATACTAAAGTATAAGTCGACGAGCCTGCTCATATGATGATTTCACACAAACACACATACACACACATACGCACACACGTATATATATATGTATATATACATAGTTATAAATTAATATACGATATAAATTATGTAAATAAGTCACCTACCAATATAAGAATTCATTACGTCACAGAAATCATCGTAGTTTTGCATTGTTTGTAGTGGCCCGTCAACTATATTATTTACAATATCGTTTTGTTTACTCCTTTTCAGAGGTATAACGTCGAAAGGCTCGGCGAAATCATCGAAATCGGGAATACATTTCCTCGTGTAGATGTTAGTGGTACTCGAGTAACTTTGTTCTTCTTCTTTAGCATCTATCGTTGTGTATATTTTATATTCATTTTTATTAATTACCTTTTATATTGTATTTATAATTATCATTATCAGAATTTTATTTCTTACATAATTGTATATGATATACCATAAATAAATAAACATATATAAGTATCTACATTATGTAGACACCATATATATATATATATATATATATATATATATATATATATATATATATATATATATATATAGTTGGTGATTAATATGTTAACCTATAATATAGATCCTAATTCTTTATATATATTTATCACAACAAAAGTGAAAATTATTTATAAAGTGAGTTTTGTACTTTCCATTATATCTCAAATTGTATAATTATTCTTTTAAGAAATATTAAATAATATACTATATATATAAATACATATATATATATATATATATATATGTATGTGTTTGAAATAAGAAAACTGTGCACATTGTAACCCTACCTGACACGGGGTATTTTTTCTCTACATAGTACGCCCTCTTTATCCGAATTGTATCAATTGACGCCCCACTTTTTTCTGGGCTGGCCACACTAGACACCCCATTAGAGGACGCATAGCTGTCACTCCAATCAGGGGGCGTGGCCTCTCTATCAAAGCATGACGTACCCTTGATATCATCATCGTTGATATAACTGGATATCGCGTATTCTCTCTCTTTATTTGTATCTAGCGATTATTGTAGGCATCAATATAGGAATATAACATTAACTATTAATAATACATAATATTAAAGATGTTGTTAGGTACGTATATATGAATTATATTTATACTATATTATCGGATATCAGTAATAATAACGAAGTTTCATAGTAACACATCATTCATTTGACTAACTTCCGCTAGTTATTGTATCAAACAAGAGCTAACTAAATCAGCGTAATCAAATGTTAACTATAAATTCACTAATTAATGAACGTCATTTACTAAGTTATATCAGTAATATTAAAAATAACAATAATTGCCTATATTCGTACTGTTGACCTATTGACCTACTTAATATAGCCATATCGCTCATCACTAGACCATTCCGGATTTCACTCTATTACTTTCATATTTAATACATTATGAATACATATTAATTAATAATATATATATATACAATACTCTAAAAAAATGACTGATATAATTTCAAATAATAATATTATTGTTAAACCTATTATTATTTATAATTAATATATATATATGTCATTAATGTATATGTTTACATTGTTATAGCCTATATATATATATATACATAGATAGCTATTACTTAGAAGAAAAAAAGTTAGTTGCTAGTTTAAAATGAAATCAAATGCTGTCTAATAAATGATAACGAAATAAATTTTAATTGAGGTTATTAATAAAGCAATATTTTATCAATTCAGACTTAATAATTTCTCTATAAATTAACTGTATTGATAGTTTCCTAAATATGTTAACGACTCCTTAATTTACTAATCAATATAACTCGATTCACTAACATGTATTATTTGTGAGATATGTCAGAATCTGGCAACAGTGACATAGTTAACTACTTTAGGTACACTGTTAACTACTTTAGGTACACTGTTAACTACTTTAGGTACACTGTTACAAATATTTCTCTTTTAAAACCTTTAATGAATGCGGAATCAGTGTTAAAGGTTTATGACGCGCATTACGAGTTTTTTTATTCATCTATGCACTAAAGGTTTTGGGAACCTTTATTGAAAACATTTCATGATATCATATTTTCGATTAAAGGTTATTTGTATCTTTACTGATCTCATAAATTCGTAGTTAATCCCGTACCTATTTGAAACCAGTATGTAGTGGAGAGTAACCTAATACGGACATTTTAACAATAAAATGTAATTAAACAACAAATTAAACAATATCTTCCCCTTTATATATCTATCTATATATCCCCATATATATCCTTCTTTTTCTCTCTCACTCTATCTCTATTTATCTATATCTATCTCTCTATCTATCTCACTATCTCTCAATCACTCTATCTATAGATATATCTATATGGTTCCAATCCATTTATCTCACTCCCCAGTAAACACATCATTTTTCAAACCGTATTCCCGGTAAACAAAAATAATAACATTCATACCTTTATTAGTTACTGTAATTACAAGTTACATTAGAGTAACTTATGAACACAATAAGTTACTAGTAATATTTATATCACAGAGTACCTTACGAGTAGCTTCAGCTCAGAAAATATAGTACGAATGTTAATCTAATGTTACTAGTTACATTAGAGGAACTTCTGAACCACATTGGTTACTAGTAATTTCGTACCACAAAGTAACGAACGATCGTTCGTTAATTAACTTACGAGTAACTTCAGACAAATGTGGTATGCATGTTACTCTAATATCATTAGAGTATCTTATGAACCACATAAGTTACTAGTAATATTTATAGCACAAAGTAACTTACGAGTAATTTCAGCGCGACAAATGTAGTACGAATGTTACTCGTGCGTTACTTTGTACCCTGCAGGGGCGGCTTAAGCATACTATTGACCCCGGGCAAAAAAAAACGCATGGGTCCCATAATAAAGTAAACGTATATGTAAGTGTCAACATAGTTAGATAATTGATTATTATTATGTATACAACATTAGTTATTATTTGTAATTGTATTGTAAAACTAAAGTTTATAAATTAATTAAACAAATAATATGTTCACTTTAATTTATAGATATTATTAAATATATAAACTATATATAGTTATACTAATGATTTGTCTACGGAAATATATCACTTATGCGTAATCGTTTAATTCGATTCACAAAAACCTACAGTGTCATCTATAGATGTTTTGATTTTATATGCAGGGGCAATTTTCGGGAAAATGTGTTGTTTATAATGTTTATAGTGTAAATTCATACTAAACTAATCATTTTAAAATGTAAATATAATATATTTTAATTAGTATTTATATGATGAAAACTAAGTGTTCATTACTAATATATAACAAAGCAATATTATATTTTGTATGAAAATCGCGGTAAACCTTAATCTATTTTAGTAATTATGATAAAATATGTGAGTATACTATCTATTAACTAATTATAAATATCAAGTGAGTATATGAGTTGGAAGATGTATATTAAAATAATTAAATTGTATAAGTAAACTTTTCCTTAAATATAATAAATATAATTTTATATATACCTAATATATATATACTATAATACCTTTTATTTAATCATTTCATTGTTTTTTATATTACTATGATTTTATTATTATGTTTATCATTATTTCTATTTTATTATTTTATTTGAATGGAAATATTATAAAATTATAATATATATATTATAATTTTATATTAAAATATATTTTGCTTATATAATTTAATTATTTTGATATTAAATATATTCTCTAAATATAGTTTATAATATTAACATGTAATATAACATAAATACAGTATCAATAATAAAGACAAAGGGGAAAGCCAAATAACTATATAGATATCTTCAATGAAATGTATACAATGTTATTTAAAAGTATCTACAATTTATTGATTAGAAAAGACAAAATTGATTAAAATTAACTAACTGTATACTATAACACTATATGTATATAGATTTAATTAATTAGTATTAATTACTCTAATTATAATTAAGTATATTTGTAAAATATTAATTGAGTAATATCCCTAAATTGAATGGATTATGTTATCATTTGATATGCAAGATTTTGTTCATTGTACACTAGAATAACAGCATTGCTAGGTAGGGGAAAGTAACCGAATACGGACACTCTCGGTATCTCACAACTATAAATCCTACACACACAAAATGCTAATGAATACAATATTCATAATTATATAAATAGTCTAAATAATAATTCAAGTTCAAGTCTCATTACGGACATTATGTATATTCAACTATTACTAATAAAACGTAGTCAATAAAGAATATGGCTTTGTCATCTTGTTAACTAATAAGTATGATGATATAACCAAACCAAATAATTTGCGTTGGGTCCCAATTATATTCAGAATGTATTCAAATGAGTAGAGTATGACTCATAATAGTGTAGATAGTATTTGTATGTATATATATATATATATATATATATATAAGTATATGATTACGAATTTAAATAGTATCGATTTAAATATTTAATAAATACGTTATAAGTGTATATGTGTATGCTAAGGCAAGCTAACCCGTGTAAGTAGATACGGCACTAGTGGACTGTAGATAAGGCGATATGATCTCATAGCTAACGCGTTGACAGTAGATACCTTCCTCGTCATCTGAATCTGACCCGGAGTCTTGTGTCACAACGTTATCCCCCGTACTGGGGTTCACGATATAACCCTCAGTAGGTCTCGTACTGGGGTTCAAAGTGGGACCCGTACTGGGGTTCACGATGTAGCCCTCAGTGGGTCCCATACTGGAGTCCATAGTGTAGCCCTCAGTGGGTCCCACAACGGAGCATGACATTAACAGTTCTCTATCTTCAGGGCTGGTCACGTGTTGTATCCCGTCAGAGGTCACCTCTAGGTTACGCCTCTTGGGGGGCGTGGCCTCACTACCAGAGCCTGTCGTTCTCGCGATATCCTCATCGTCAATGGTATTCGCGTATTCACATCTTTCCGCTTCTCGGCATTCATTCTTCGACTCTTTTTCGCTACCTAGCGGTTATTTAAGTTATTTAAGTTGTCGATATATATATATATATATATGTGTGTGTATAAATATAAAAATGGAGTATCACCTAGTATACCAGTCAATCGTGGAGTAAAAAAGGTGACCCAAAATATGTCATAAGTTGTTTGTGTAACATTGATATAGATTAAGGATTCATGATTTCATTCGATTATATACATACTGATTAATAATTAAATATTAAATAATAATATACACTATTTTAATATAATTACTATAAAGTTTAAATTTAAATTGAATATTACTATTAAAACATAAATTAAATAAAAAATAACTGCTTGCATGTTATAATTAATTATATTTATGAATATCTACTATGTTGATTGTATATTATAATACTAACATTATTTATAACACGATAATTTAGGGGGTCGGTAATAGTATACCGACCCCCTTCTATAGAAGGGGGTCGGTATTAGAAATTGGTATCCGATTACCGACCCCCCTATTTATTTTGGTAAATATAATTATATCAAAAATTTATAATTGCCCCATTATTCATTGCCATAATATTACCCTATTTACAAAATTTCAAATAAATATATTTAATATTGAATAATTTATTACAAATAATCATTTAGGGGTCGGTAATAGGAGACTTTCCCCTATATATATATATATATATATATATGTAAATTGTACACTTTCTAAGATAGATATTTAAATTCTAATAATATATGTATTTATCAAATATGTGTCACGTGGAGCGGATCGCGCGCATGAATGACTCACTTGCCCGCTGGTGATGCGAATGTCACGTGGATACGTATAGATCCGTACGAGGTCGACAGTCACGCCCCACTCATTACCCGACCCCGTGTCTTAACCATTCGCCATACCACTACCCCTTGGGACACTTCTAGCGAGGCTACCATCATCGCGAGAAGGGGCAGCACCGGCGATATTTCATATTATTCATATTCATATTTACGACGGAGATGTCACGTGATCAAACGCGCGTCATATATTGTCACGTGACATGTGTCGTATATACATATATTGTCACGTGACCTACACCTATAGCTAGTGATCACTCCACGGACCTGATATCGTGTACTGAGAATACACGTGTTAATTCTGCGGGTGGTCTTAGCGGCAGTAGCGATATCGCTAAGATGTGTGTGTCTACATCTGTGTGGACTAGGCGCGACCTATGGGGGTTACACTGCACCTATTAGGGGCTATGTGGAATCTATAGCAGCATAAGGGGTATATGGGTGGGTTATACGAGGCTGTGAAGGGGTTACATGGGGCTTAACATGGGTCCTAGGGTATATGTTTACTAGTAGAGTAGACGTACGATTAGCGTACCATACAGTAGAATCACATAAGATGTCCGCACTCGACCTTCACCCTTGCTCGGACGTGTCTGACCGTTAGAGGTCAACGTAGAACTATACTGAAGGTCAGCATTAATGGCTAACACGTATGTATCACGGATATATCTCGCCAGGGGGCGATACTATAGGCTATAGATATATATATATATATATATATATGTATATATATATGTAAAACTACAACTATAGTTTAATATACATATATAGTTGTATGTATACATACCTATATGTACATACACTTTGTATATGTACCTATTTTAGTATTATGTATTAATATTATTAAATATTATTAAATCAAATATATATATAATCTACTAACTATGCTTATTCATAATCGATATTTAAATATAGGATTCTATTTAATAAAATTTAATATTATTAAAAACTTATGTAACTATGGTCACTGTATATTGAATAATAGATGTTTTATTATTTACAAAAAAATAAATTAATTGTTATTTACTAAAAAAAATATAATATTTATTATTTACATTTATAAAAAATAAAAATAAATTTATAATTTAAATAAATATTTATTTATTTTTAATAATTTATAGAGAAATAAAGTTACATTAAGAATATAATAAACAAATGATATGATATATGATATGATGATGATAATGATAATGATGCTTTGTTATATACATATTATAATAATATGTTCAATAATCGAATGTGTATATTGTGTGTACACCTATAGACCTATAGAAAATAACAATAATCTAAAGTTGGAATAGTGAGATGAAAGAATTAACATTATTTATACAAATATGACACATACAATTAATACTTATACATAGACAATATGATTAAAAATGATATATTTTGAAATATATCCTTATAATATAGTAAATAATAAACGGCATTTAAATATAAACAATATACTATATTAGTACTCATAGTATAATATTTAAAATTAAGATTTTTCCCGAGAAAAACTTTTTCGTAAGGGAAAGTAACATAATACGGACACTTGGACAATAAATGGTCCGTTTTATGACTCATTATTTTTATTCAAAAATTACAATATATTAATATTATATGATTATAGAAATTATTGTGATTTTAAAATGTTATTTAATATTTTAATTCCATAGATAATGGGGGTGTCCGTATTCGGTACCCATGTCCGAATACGGATACCCTGTGTTATAATACGGACACCCTATATACCACTAGATAAACTATATATTATTGATGAATCAATTAGACAAATTATAATTACATTATTTATAATGTATTTATAAAGTTTTTTTTTAATTTCTGTTCGCATGACAATAGCAACAACAACATTTAATTTTTTAAAATGTACTTATTTAATTCTAACTTTATAACCTATAATTAAGCTAAGTCCAATATGTATTACCATTTACTTCCACTTACTCCCACTAAACTACTTCTACCCACAATTATGAATGACTCTACCCATACTGGCTTCACAATCTCCTCATGTAATAATATCGCCACGTCACTCACGGAATGTGACCATTGTCGTAAGTGGATTTGCCAATCATGTTACAAACTCCCCAAATAATCCCTTAACAAAATGTCTGCCCTTTAAAAATCTGGTTTCTACTGGTTTTGCACAAATTGTAGAACTGACACTAGACCATCTAAACATAAGATACTCTCTAAAGCTCCTTCCAAACCTCTCCCATGAGCTCCCCTCCCATATCACAATAATCCCCTGCACATGCTCCCCACATATCTCCACAACCCACTTATTCCACATCTTCACCTCTCACCCCACCACCCAATTCATCATCCCAAACCATACCCCTGTTACCCACAACTCTCCCACTGTTCCTACCATCCATACTATCCCCACTCGACTATCCCCAGTTACCACTAAACGATCCAATCCATTACTTCCATAGCTAAACCCCCCACGTTTAATAACCCTTACCGCTCATGCATATCTCTCTTTTTCACCCATCCCCAAATCTGATAAAATTTCATGGAAAAGAATTATTGACCCCCACAACACTCCACTTATTAACTTTCTTGTCGATAAATTACCTACTATTTCCCACACAATCATTGGAGCCAATGAAACAGCCAATGAAACACAGCCTAACTGAAAAAGCTTTTTGATTCAATCAATATCCACTCCCAGCCACATATACACATTCACCCATCTCCTCCTCCAACCTACCCAAACCCCTATTCATCATCTATCTTGATCATCATTGCAAAAACACTTGTTTACATAGAAATTTGAATATATTTCAGATTTCATTAGGAGTACATTAACATCCTAATAATCATCCACAAATAATATGTAATATAATATGTATTAGTAATAATAATTCTGGGATATAAAATCATCAGTACGTTGAAGTATGAGAATGATATTTTTCATATATATGTTATTATAATAAAATGTATATGATCGATAAGCCTATTAAATTATATAATACAAGTCATATTTTGGTTTTTTCAAATTTATAATTTAAAAAAGGGATGATCAAAAATATGTACTCGTAAGATTGCGTATCCGATTTTTCATTAAAATGCATAGACGATATTGACGAATATCTATATACCTAATGATAGATCTGTGGATATTTCACTGATTTTTAAAATATATATTAAATTAATTAATTTAACCTCCAAAAATTCCGTCACACGCTGTAGTAATAATGATATAATAAAGTAAATAATAAACGCACGCAATTTTGAAATAGTATAAAAGGAGTAGATTCCCTTTAAATAGCATATATTACACGCGTTGATCCCATACACTTGTCGATGTTAGTACCCATATATACACAAATATATATATATATATATAATGATAGATAGGTAGATATATAACTAAATATGTATTGATGGTATATATTTTATTATAATAACAACAAAAATAATAGTTATTTTCTTTCTTTTTACTTCTTTGGAATATTGTTCAATGGCTACAAGAAAGTAATACAAATTGTAAAGGCTTACTTGAGATACTGCAACCTCAGACTGTCTCTCTCTCTTCTGTCATATCTCTAATTGTATGAGTAACTTTATTTTTAAAAATCATCAAACTTTTTGAGTTTCTTGAATCTTCTACCAGATTGTTCAATTCCTTTACTCATATAATTAAAAAACAATTATTAGTAAGAGTAAATTTGTTGTTGGTATATTATATTTTCTACTATTTCTTAATTTATATTCTACATTAAAATTAATATTATATATTATTAATAATACTATTAAGCATTCTATACATATAGGTTATACTATACATATTCCTAGCATAATGTGTGCATTATAATTATATGGTAATCTAAGTAAATGTAATCATTCATATATATATATATATATATATTATAATATACTTTATCATATACTTGATTGAAGACTCAATTTAATTTAATTCATTAATTTTAATCAATTTTTAAATAATTATTTTAATAATCAATAATAAACGTATACATTATAATTTATAATGAATACATTTATAATAAATTAATTTTAAATATTATATTAATATTATATATTTAACTCGCAAATATATCATACTATATGTATATGTGTGTGACAACGGTTCAAATCCCGCCCGGGTTCATAACATATGTATTAAAATAAGATCTGAGATTATATAATTTTGCATTACAATCATCGGTTATAGTTAGTGTATTCAAATGGAAAGTATAGCCATTTTTATTAGTAAAACTTCATCTGAGTGAGCGGAGTTATCGGTGAATAGTTCAAGGCTCAACCAATCAAACCTAATACAGATGTTATATTATAATCTGATTGGATAAAGTTATAAATTTGTAAAAGTTGTAAAATTATAAATCCTTCATTTTAAATAGCAGCCTATGTACCTAGATTGTATGAAAGGACCAAAAACATTATAATAATTTATATTTATATATATATATATATATATATATATTTGTTATCGTAGGTGTTTATCTTTTTACATTTTGTTTATAATTGAACTACATAAATTGAATACTTACAGTAAAAGAGTAACTTGAAAATATAATGTATGCTTGTTATGATTGATTAACACAATTATAATGTCATCGTGAAATAACAATATCGTGTGTGTATGTACAGTATACAGTAGGGTAGACCGTTTTTGAAGGTTTTGCTAACTAGCTCACAGTATGTCTTAAATGTTATATTAAACATATTTTTGAAGTTGTATCACAAAATATTTAATATTGGTAAAGTGCACTTTAATGATGAAATATTTTCATTTATTATTCAATGTAAATTTCTATATGAAATAAATTTCTTTTGCCCGGCAATTGACCAGAAAATGACCTCAACGGAACCTTATCTCTATGGGTTTTTAAGATTTAAAATAACAATACATTATAATCTATAACTTATATTTATTATTTCACACAAACTGTTATATCTCAATAAACAATATTTATTTATTTATTTATATTATTTATTTATATATATATATATATATATATATATATATATATATATATATATATATATATATATTATGTATTTATGTAAGTTTGCATTGTCATGCAAATAAAATAGTTGACATATACTTGTATAGTATATTAATATTATAGTATATGTATACAGTGTATACATATACTTTTTTTTTTCGACTAGTTTATTACAAAATTAATTTGTTGTTAAAATTCTCAATAAAAGTAATTTTTTGAATAAGTATATGCTATTTTTATATTAAAACTTATACTCTTATATTCACATAATGATGATGGACACATATAATATACATTTTTTTAATTTATTATTCCATTGATAATTTTATTTTTCGATTTAGAAAAAAAATTAATATTTCCGTTTTAATCGATTTAATAATTTTAAAACATTTTTTACGGATGTTTTTATTAACTAAATATGCTAAAAGGCAATTTATAATTGTAAAATATGTTCCTTTCGTATATCTGTAATTTAATTTTTTCCCGTAATTTTCGTTTATTTACGTTTATACACCATTGATAAACGTTCATTACACAACTATATTTCATGAACGTTTAGGTTAAATTGTATAATATTAAACGTTCATTAGACTCTGAATGTGTCTAATGAACGTTTAGTTTTTACTGTGTTACCGTTCGTTTGATATGTAACGTTCCAGTTTCAGTTTTTTATTATTCATAAAATACAGTATACAATTTATACTTCATAATATACACTATACAGTATACAGTTTATAGTACATATAGGTATACTAAACCATGTATAGTGAATATTTTACGGAATAAGTCCAACTTTAAGTACACGATATTACCGGATTATCCGGTAATACCGTGTACTAATTATACGGTAAATTGTACACGGTGTAAAATATACATAATTTACACAGTATAATCTAAAATTTACAGTATACTGTACAATGCACATTATTCATATTACAAACTATATAATAATTTCTATATAGTTAAATATAGTATATATGTCAAACAAATGCACCTAATTAATAATACATGAATCAGTATGATTTGAGTGCAAAAAGAAATAGAATTGGCGATAAAACATTCGAGTATATGATAGTATTACGTGGTAATATGCATTAAATGTTAAATGTATTTATTATTATTATATATTTGTTTATTATATTAAAACTTTTATTATAATTGTAATGCTAATCGTTGTAATTCTTTATTTATATAGTAATATATTATAAAATAAATATATAAAATACCTTGAATTAATACTATATAAATCTCCATACTTGTAAAGGAACGCGTTCCACTGGAACTAGTTCCTATATTTCTGTCTAAGCGTACCCGTTCCTCGTTCCCGTTCATTATTCTATAACCGATCATTTCTTCGTTCCTGTTCCCGTTCCTATTTTTATACCCGTTCCCGTTCCCGTTCCAAAATGAACGCCGTTCCAGGAACGGAACCGTCGCCCAACACTGATATATATATACACTATATAGAGTACTCTACACGTATGTATATATATATAATATATAATATATAATATATATATATATATACAAATGAATGCATATCCGATTCACTTTAATTATATTATACACAATATAATGTATACTAATAATGTATAATGTCTACATATATATAAAGTATACTTTCTGTCTTAAAAGGAAGGATGAAAAGTTCGTTTCATTTTGTTTTCAAAAATTATTTTACTTTAAATATTAAATATAATTCATTATCCTTAAAATGTTTTATAAAATGTCATTCAAAATTAACTATAAGTTTATTATGTATGTATTATAAACATACTCATGTACAACATATAATACAAATTATATGTAATATTTATTAGAAGCCAATATCTCGGTATTTTGTGCATACAATTTATGAGTTTTAGAAGATGCCATCGTTGTTACCATTCGTTACCGACAGGCACGGCAACACTGTGTCTTCTCATGGTTATATCATCGATATCTACAGACTGATTACAGTCATATTATAATATATGTGTTATATTTAATAGTGTACATATGTAGTCCTACCCATCACTCTTAACCCGTGTTAACAAATGGTTAACAAAGTACTAATTGCTACATTAACTTAATATATTTATTTTAATATTTACTATTATTTTATTAGTATATATATATATATATATATATAATATGTGTGTATTATATGAAATTTAAAGGTGATAATATTGACCCTGAAATATGTGATCGAGATGATCTCGGATAAAGAGAACCTGGAGAAACTGGAAGCTGACAAAGAGGCCAGACGTTCTAATACGGGGCTATTAATGACGACAATATTGTTGTGAACGTTCTTTTGACGATTCCTATTGGTCAACTATTGTTTACATTGTATTACTTATTAGCGTACTTTACTATTTAACTGAATATCTAAATATGAGTTGAAAGTATGCATATCATTTAATTATTATTATTATTATTATTATGAAGATTCCATCGTTTTTACCATTCAATATATATTTATAAAATTTTTTAAAATAGTTTATAAATAATATATAGGTTATGCTAAATATGGACTTTTGAAAATATAAATATATTAATTTGTTACACTTATTAAACCATACATTGTTTTGCCAACAATTGTACCAAAACATTGTATTACTTATTTGCGTACTTTACTATTTAACTGAATATCTAAATATGAGTTGAAAGTATGCATATCATTTAATTATTATTATTATTATTATTCATGTTACTAAATTTACTATATTCAATTGATAATATTATTATTAATGATTAGGATTTTTAAATTAATTTTATTTATACGAATAATTAGAAAAACAATTTATATTAATTATAGTAGTTGCTAGAGTATATAATATGTTATAGTTAATTATATTACGTAATCTAGTGTGTAATCTATTATGTAACTGTTGTTACGATTATTCCTCAGTATTATTCTTTTATAATATGTCGTTATTCAGAAAATATTTAAATTTGATATGCAAAATAAAATAATTTTTATAATATTCCATATTAAATAAAATCGTTAATATATTTATATTATATTATTAAAATACATGTATATGATTAGTATATTAATATTACTTCTACTTGGCAAAAACACTAATCTTAAATAAATTAAATAATGTAATATAATAAGCAGAAATAAAATATAGAAATAATATATAATATAACTTATAATATTAAATATATTACTTATAATGTACAATATGAATACTAATTTATATATAGCTTATATATGTATGATTATCTTATTATATTCATGTTTCTCAGGTTATAAAGTATACTATTAAGATGTTACAATATCTTTAATATGAAATTAAGTAGTTTATTTTCTATTATGTAGTATTTATGCGAATTTATATGCGACTAAACTAATAATAAGGACTAGGACTAACTAATGGGATAAAAGGACTCCACCGAAATAACAAGAATAAAAATAATAATATGTATATGTATATATATAACTATAAATATTATACTTTGTCTCTAATGTTGACAAAAATGTAATATCAACATAGTTTAATATACTTCTAAAAACTATAGTTTGTAGAATAATACTTCTCGTTATTTATTTACCTTTATAATTAGGTTAATTAATTATAAAATAAAAAATGTTATTAAAATATGTGACCTTAATTACTTAATCACTTATTAGTGTCATTACCGGTCGGTAGTAGGGGAACATGATTCCATCACAGAAGTCGTCTACATTCGTCTAGATTCCTTGTTTTATCCAGTACTACTCTAAGATACAATCCAGTCCACTCTTGAATATTTCCCGTCCGATTAAGTATATGTCTTCTATTTATGTTACCATGTATAGAGACATTTATTATGGTATTAATGGGGTATCTTACTACAACCTCCAGAAATATTATCTATTTCTCCATAATGTTGATGCTACCCATGCCGCTACAAATTAATACGCAATACTATCTTGCGTCAGATAGTATTGCTAGAAATAGTATGATAGGCTATTAATCAACCAATCAAATTTGTTATTATTTTAATTTATAAAAATAAAAATTACATAAGCATCAATACCACAGATATATAATTAGGTAATTACCTAGTTCTATGTCTGTTATAAATACATATAGGATAAAGTGGGGTTGAATGACCTTGTGTTTGTATAAAGTACTATAATTATGGCAATAATACATTTTTGTAAATCATTTAAATTATATTATTGGTGGGGTTTAAGTAGCATTTATGATTCAGGATTGATAGCTGTGGTTGACTATCTTCTATTCTTTCCGAATTAGCTACTAACATTACTAACATCACAATTATAACATCAGACTCCAAGTGTCACACCCCAGTACACTATTCATCTAGTAGGCTAATGCTGTAGAGGATTTTTGAGATTGATGGACTCGGAAAAAATGTAATTAGCCCAAGATACGCCAATGATGATCACATAATATAACAGAACACTCATGCCGGCTCGGACATCGCTCGAAATAAAAAGGGCCGCTTCATCTATCAAACACCAGGGTAATGATGACAAGTTAATGACTGTTGAATGAATACAATTACGACACGACACGTATATTGGTACATGGAATGTTTAAGAGCTTATGTCAAACTAGAGGAATTGTCTCATTAAATGAAAAGATACAATTGGAACGTCATTGGACTAAGTGAATTACATAAGAAATGTATTAATGAAGTACAAACTACTGAAGATCATAAACTCTACATTGGAAATGAAGTCCGACACACAAACGAAGTGGGTTTCCTGGTAAACAGTGAGACTGTGAAAATGGTCATGTTCTTTAAGTGGATCCCGCACATTTAAACTGATGCTAATTTATTGTTTTTCATATTTTTAAAAGTTATACAATTCCTTTACGAGAAAGCAATAAGCGCAATATTCTCCTAAGATAAAGTTGTTGAATGGTTTGCCACGAAAACCGGTGTACGCCAAGGATGTTTACTATCTCCAACCTTATTATATATCATGCTAGAGCAGATAATGAATGAAGCTATACTAAACCACAAGGTACTATATCCATAGGAAGAGGATACATTACACATATAAGGTTTGCTGATGACATAGATGGCTTAGCACTGCTAAGTTAGTAGGGAGTAAAATTAAACTCAGCAATCTGATCCATAAAATAGATTCTACCTCAAGAACTTATGGCATGGAGATTAATACAGGGAAAACACAAGTTATAACAAATTATAAAGGGCACTTCACGACTGGTATTTTCGTGAATGGCGAAGAAATAAAAGAAGTCATAACTTTTAAATACCTATGTTCTATTATATATGATAAAGGTTCAAAGAAAGAAATTATTTCAAGAATAGGACAAATCACATCAGTATTAACAAAGCTAAGTGTGATTAGGAATGACAGGAATATAATGCTGAAATCAAAAATCCAACTGCTACATTCACTCTTGAGTTCGATATTCCTATATGCAGGTGAGACATAGGCAATCACTAAAGAACTTCAAAATTGAATATCAGCAATAGAATATAGATTCCTTAGAAAAATTCTAAAGATCACATATAAAGATAGAATAACCAATATTGAAGTGAGAAAGAGAATACTCCGAGCTATCGGCCCACATAAGGACCTACTAACAAAGTGTAAGAAATTACTATGGTATGGACATGTATGTCGCAACAACAATTCGATATCGAAAGTCATATTTCAAGATACCGTAAATGGCACAAGAAGAAGAGGACGTCCAAGGATGAAATGGTCTGATAACATACAAGACTGAACCGGCCTCAATCCTTGTGAATCCATGCGGGCGTCAAATGACAGAATAAAGTGGAGACTGATTGTGAGAAAATCATCAGCGCCCCTACGGCTCAACGCAACGGGATATGTAATCAGGTAGGTAACAAATTATATTACATAGAATATCATTTATCTTACAATTATATACCAATTCTTTTTAGTTTTTCTTGGCCGCTGTACAAAAATGTGTGGCAATTATCGGTGGTGACTTTACCTGTTCATGTCCATCTTGTTTCCGCTATAACGATTATATCCCATTTATATTTATCTAGTTCTCTGCCGAGTTCTTCCTTTTTCCACATCTCGTAAGGCTTCTAACATTCCATGTACCAATTGACGTCATATACGATGTCAATCTTATTTGTTTACTTATTTTTACCTTTGTTTATAACTTTGTTATTTATGTTAATATTAATAATTTAACCAGTAGCTAATTTTTCATTTCTATCCTGGTATCCGATAAACAGGCCGTTGTTATCCCGGGGCTCGACCGAACCGTAATGTTGTTTTGTTTGTTGTTGTAACTCGTGATGATTCTTTCGATGGGCAATTAACAGGTAGTGACATTAATAAATTTAAAGTCTCATTTCGTCTGGGGCTCGTTTTTTTTCCGAAAACAGAAGTCTCGGCTCGGCATCAATAACCAAAAGTCTCGGCGTAGCATCAAAAATCTCGGTATCATTTAGACATTTACTACAGTCTCTATGCCCATTTTGGCATTCTAGCATATTTCTAGTATAATTATCATATTTTTGTATATTTTATATTGTCGTTTGTATTTGTGAACATAATCATTCTATTTGTTCATCTATTTATTGTGATGTTGGTGCATAGATCTGTGCATACGTTATATTATATAATATATTATAGACATATTAAGCGGTGTAACTTTAAGACGTATAGAATAGATTATTCTTAAAATAAATATGAAGTATATTATTATAATAATATACTTCATACTTATTTCTTCTATATATTTATGGATTAGGAATCCTATTCAATAATAAAGTATGACCTTCATTTATTAGGATATTTTCATTTTCTTTCTATATTTGTTAACAAAGTCCCAGAATTTTCCATTTGTAACTTTTCATTTATTATATTAGTTCATTTAATATACATGTTTTAACAGTGTTATGGTATTCCGAGTACCGAGTAAAGTATTGATTCGTAGTCATGTTGAATGCTTTGAATATTTATAATTCTTTAATTTGTCGCATTCGCCCTGATTTGTAACGATAGGCGATGTCCTTTTTAACCCAGCTTAAATGTAAGTCATAATGATAAATAATGTTCTACAGGGGCCGGTAAACGTGCTTGGTCAGTTTATTCAACATCATAACAATTATCTTAGAACGCATCATATTAAGTTTACTATGAACGCTAGATGATACATTAACTTGAACTTTGAACTATAAAATATAGCCAGAACACGTGCATTTTTCATATCGTTGTATATACTTAATGACCACGCAATTTAGATAACCTAATAACATCTACAGGCCCTATAGTTACCCCTTTGTCAACGTGCTTACTGATATATAGTTATATGTATAATCTTATAAAATAACTGAATATATTGATATTAATGTTATGTTATTTTTGTTAGTGTTGATATAAATACACAAATATAGATAAGCTGTATTTCTGGTTAATACTAGCTGTATACGGTAGTACGGGTTAAGAATTATAGTATATTACATAGGGGGAAGTAACCTAATAAGGACACTTTAACAATAAATAGTCTTAACATTTTATTACTCAATATTTTTATTTAAAAATTACAATATATTTATATTATATGATTATATATATTATTGTTTTTTTTAATTTTATTTAAACTTTTTATTCAATATATAACGGGAGTGTCCATATTCGGTATCCGTGTTAAAATATGAACACTCTATTTTATATTACGGACATCATATATACCATTAGAATATACTAAATAGTATTGATGAATCCAATCAGATAAATTAAAATTTCATTATTTAATTTATTTTATGAATAATTTAATATAATTTAATTAGTAATTAATGTATTCATTATTATTATTTATTAATTATGATTAGGAGTTTGGTATCTAAATAAAAATGTGAAATGTAATAATAAATGTATGGTATAAAAATTATAACTCACGCGATTTATATGCAAATTTGAATGTTTCGTATGCTGCGCGCTGATTGGTTATAGGGTGTCGGTATTAAGATAACAAGTATATCCGTATTTAGGATTTACATTACCTATAGATATATACTTATAACTTAATTAATATTTGATAACAAATGTACCAATTATTCATATAATGTTTAGAATAATTTATGTATTAATAATATATTGTTATATCAATTGATTATTATTATTACTACATTTGTATATTCTTGAGCAAATTTTAAGTTGACATTTTGTATTGATACATTTAAAAACGTAATAAAATAATCAGTTTATTGGATATATCATAATTATTTTAAATACAAAATTATTATTTAGATTATTTACCTATACCTAAATGTGAATATTTTATTCATTAAACATTTTGTTGTAAAATATCTTATGCATACATATGTATGTTTTGTTAGATACCGAGAGTGTCCGTATTCGGGCACTGTCTATATTCGAATCCTTTATCCTACCAATATATTTGAGGATAGGGGGCACGTGATTAAATAGGGCGTATATTCTATATTTGAGGGTGTCATCGCGTTGTATTACTTACTGGGTACATAGCATTATAGTTAGTCAGTTATTGTATATTATTTCTATAAATCATAGTGATAGTGTATACAACTATAGTTGTTGTATTCGTAGGGAATTCTATTTATAGATAAATTCATGGTTAATAAGTACATTTTCTTCGTTTTCGAATTCTACTATTAAATATGTAAATAATATTTGAATATTACGATGTTAATAATGTTAATAGGTTAATAATATTCTTGATAATAGTTCAATGGTTGTATGTATACATAATATGTGTGTATTGAATATGAACTGAAATCGTTCTCTGCAGGGACTATAGTTGTAATAAAATATATTCTATTATTTGTCACAAACATGATTAAATAAATGATATAAATAAATATGAAATATATAATTATATTATATTTTAAATATATTCAAATTAATATTAATTTTAAGATTTCAATTTAAAAAATAAATTATAATAATTATAATTAATAATTATATACTTCTGAATACATGTATTCAGTATAAAAGATACGGGGAAATTGTTATTTAATAAATTAATATTTCATATTGATTATGTATATTAAATTATCAGTAATATTCATTAAAACACCATTGTTAAATGTTGGGTTTTTTTTTATTTGATACTAATTAGTTAATATATTAATATAAAATATGCATACAATATATGAATATTCTCTATGTGTTCCCGCATTCTTCAGATGAACATGTGACAGTATAATATATCACGTGTTCTAATACGGCAGATTATCATCATGAGTGTCTGGCATGTCGAACACACTGTAAATGTTAGAATCGTCTTGGAATTCGTCCATGTTATCTTGTAAACTCGCGAAGAACTCTGCATTCTCTACGTCGATATCATCAGTGGTTTCTGATAGTGCGGATAAGTCCTCAGTAATCTCAGGTAGCACGAACATATCATCGGTGATTTCTGCTGGCGATGAGATATCATCAGTGAATTCGGGTAGAATGAATATATCATCAATGAATTCGGGTAGAATGAATATATCATCAGTGATTTCTGCTGGTGCGGAGATATCATCAGTGATTTCTGGTGACATCGAGATACTATTATCTGAAATATAAAGTTATAACGTTGTATTAGTAATATAGTTATTATTATAGTAGTATAGGATATATTTGATTTAATTGTATGATATAAATGGTATTATATATATATATAAATATTTGTTTTAACTGAAATTGTATCCATATTGGTAATTTCTTTACACAGTACTGTGTGATAAAAAATGTGATTTATGAATGTAGATATGTAATACTATATATTTACAATTTTTAATGGTATTTAAACTAATAGCACTTATTAATCTCAATAGAAAATATAGTTTAAAATGAATAATGTTGCAAACTTGACCTCACGACTTATATTGGTATTAACCAATACAATATCAGTATATCTAGATATGTGTATATCTCTCTATATGTAACTGAACTTTCATATGTATCTACTCGCATCAATCTACTTACCAATAATCGTAACTAAATGCTTTGTTTAATCGAATCCATAGCTTTTTTCAGACTTTGATGTCTATTTAATGTACATCCCTATAGCTTCTCAGTATGTATCTCAGTAGTGACACTACCACTCTTTTTAATAGTATTTCCATCATTAGTTAATAACTTGTTATTCACACGATAATGAACTCAACTCTTCTGATCCTAAAGCATTATTACCTTGTTTTAGTATCGCTTCCATACAATTTATTAATTAATCACAATCCTCTAACATGATATCGGTCATTATCTATTATAATAGATATTAATTGATAGTTAGTAATTGTTACATATTCCTTTGATAGTAGGCCTATATACCCTTCTCAATGAATTTACGGCCTTCCCATATCTGCGAGAACAACTTGTAAACTATTATTTGTATTCATACTTATATATAACAACATACCTGAATACATCACCTAACTTATCTATCCTCAACTAGCCGAGTGCCAAAAAGTTTATGTATAATATTTATGAATTTAACAGATACATTATAGATTAATAAATAACTAAAAACCAAAATAAATTTATATTTATATAACCTTACTTTATAATACCCCATATACTAAAGTATAAGTCGACGAGCCTGCTCATATGATGATTTCACACAAACACACATACACACACATACGCACACACGTATATATATATATATATATGTATATATACATAGTTATAAATTAATATACGATATAAATTATGTAAATAAGTCACCTACCAATATAAGAATTCATTACGTCACAGAAATAATCGTAGTTTTGCATTGTTTGTAGTGGCCCGTCAACTATACTATTTACAATATCGTTTTGTTTACTCCTTTTCAGAGGTATAACGTCGAAAGGCTCGGCGAAATCATCGAAATCGGGAATACATTTCCTCGTGTAGATGTTAGTGGTACTCGAGTAACTTTGTTCTTCTTCTTTAGCATCTATCGTTGTGTATATTTTATATTCATTTTTATTAATTACCTTTTATATTGTATTTATAATTATCATTATCAGAATTTTATTTCTTACATAATTGTATATGATATACCATAAATAAATAAACATATATAAGTATCTACATTATGTAGACACCATATATATATATATATATATATATATATATATATATATATATATATATAGTTGGTGATTAATATGTTAACCTATAATATAGATCCTAATTCTTTATATATATTTATCACAACAAAAGTGAAAATTATTTATAAAGTGAGTTTTGTACTTTCCATTATATCTCAAATTGTATAATTATTCTTTTAAGAAATATTAAATAATATACTATATATATAAATACATATATATATATATATATATGTATGTGTTTGAAATAAGAAAACTGTGCACATTGTAACCCTACCTGACACGGGGTATTTTTTCTCTACATAGTACGCCCTCTTTATCCGAATTGTATCAATTGACGCCCCACTTTTTTCTGGGCTGGCCACACTAGACACCCCATTAGAGGACGCATAGCTGTCACTCCAATCAGGGGGCGTGGCCTCTCTATCAAAGCATGACGTACCCTTGATATCATCATCGTTGATATAACTGGATATCGCGTATTCTCTCTCTTTATTTGTATCTAGCGATTATTGTAGGCATCAATATAGGAATATAACATTAACTATTAATAATACATAATATTAAAGATGTTGTTAGGTACGTATATATGAATTATATTTATACTATATTATCGGATATCAGTAATAATAACGAAGTTTCATAGTAACACATCATTCATTTGACTAACTTCCGCTAGTTATTGTATCAAACAAGAGCTAACTAAATCAGCGTAATCAAATGTTAACTATAAATTCACTAATTAATGAACGTCATTTACTAAGTTATATCAGTAATATTAAAAATAACAATAATTGCCTATATTCGTACTGTTGACCTATTGACCTACTTAATATAGCCATATCGCTCATCACTAGACCATTCCGGATTTCACTCTATTACTTTCATATTTAATACATTATGAATACATATTAATTAATAATATATATATATACAATACTCTAAAAAAATGACTGATATAATTTCAAATAATAATATTATTGTTAAACCTATTATTATTTATAATTAATATATATATATGTCATTAATGTATATGTTTACATTGTTATAGCCTATATATATATATATATATATATATACATAGATAGCTATTACTTAGAAGAAAAAAAGTTAGTTGCTAGTTTAAAATGAAATCAAATGCTGTCTAATAAATGATAACGAAATAAATTTTAATTGAGGTTATTAATAAAGCAATATTTTATCAATTCAGACTTAATAATTTCTCTATAAATTAACTGTATTGATAGTTTCCTAAATATGTTAACGACTCCTTAATTTACTAATCAATATAACTCGATTCACTAACATGTATTATTTGTGAGATATGTCAGAATCTGGCAACAGTGACATAGTTAACTACTTTAGGTACACTGTTAACTACTTTAGGTACACTGTTAACTACTTTAGGTACACTGTTACAAATATTTCTCTTTTAAAACCTTTAATGAATGCGGAATCAGTGTTAAAGGTTTATGACGCGCATTACGAGTTTTTTTATTCATCTATGCACTAAAGGTTTTGGGAACCTTTATTGAAAACATTTCATGATATCATATTTTCGATTAAAGGTTATTTGTACCTTTACTGATCTCATAAATTCGTAGTTAATCCCGTACCTATTTGAAACCAGTATGTAGTGGAGAGTAACCTAATACGGACATTTTAACAATAAAATGTAATTAAACAACAAATTAAACAATATCTTCCCCTTTATATATCTATCTATATATCCCCATATATATCCTTCTTTTTCTCTCTCACTCTATCTCTATTTATCTATATCTATCTCTCTATCTATCTCACTATCTCTCAATCACTCTATCTATAGATATATCTATATGGTTCCAATCCATTTATCTCACTCCCCAGTAAACACATCATTTTTCAAACCGTATTCCCGGTAAACAAAAATAATAACATTCATACCTTTATTAGTTACTGTAATTACAAGTTACATTAGAGTAACTTATGAACACAATAAGTTACTAGTAATATTTATATCACAGAGTACCTTACGAGTAGCTTCAGCTCAGAAAATATAGTACGAATGTTAATCTAATGTTACTAGTTACATTAGAGGAACTTCTGAACCACATTGGTTACTAGTAATTTCGTACCACAAAGTAACGAACGATCGTTCGTTAATTAACTTACGAGTAACTTCAGACAAATGTGGTATGCATGTTACTCTAATATCATTAGAGTATCTTATGAACCACATAAGTTACTAGTAATATTTATAGCACAAAGTAACTTACGAGTAATATCAGCGCGACAAATGTAGTACGAATGTTACTCGTGCGTTACTTTGTACCCTGCAGGGGCGGCTTAAGCATACTATTGACCCCGGGCAAAAAAAAACGCATGGGTCCCATAATAAAGTAAACGTATATGTAAGTGTCAACATAGTTAGATAATTGATTATTATTATGTATACAACATTAGTTATTATTTGTAATTGTATTGTAAAACTAAAGTTTATAAATTAATTAAACAAATAATATGTTCACTTTAATTTATAGATATTATTAAATATATAAACTATATATAGTTATACTAATGATTTGTCTACGGAAATATATCACTTATGCGTAATCGTTTAATTCGATTCACAAAAACCTACAGTGTCATCTATAGATGTTTTGATTTTATATGCAGGGGCAATTTTCGGGAAAATGTGTTGTTTATAATGTTTATAGTGTAAATTCATACTAAACTAATCATTTTAAAATGTAAATATAATATATTTTAATTAGTATTTATATGATGAAAACTAAGTGTTCATTACTAATATATAACAAAGCAATATTATATTTTGTATGAAAATCGCGGTAAACCTTAATCTATTTTAGTAATTATGATAAAATATGTGAGTATACTATCTATTAACTAATTATAAATATCAAGTGAGTATATGAGTTGGAAGATGTATATTAAAATAATTAAATTGTATAAGTAAACTTTTCCTTAAATATAATAAATATAATTTTATATATACCTAATATATATATACTATAATACCTTTTATTTAATCATTTCATTGTTTTTTATATTACTATGATTTTATTATTATGTTTATCATTATTTCTATTTTATTATTTTATTTGAATGGAAATATTATAAAATTATAATATATATATTATAATTTTATATTAAAATATATTTTGCTTATATAATTTAATTATTTTGATATTAAATATATTCTCTAAATATAGTTTATAATATTAACATGTAATATAACATAAATACAGTATCAATAATAAAGACAAAGGGGAAAGCCAAATAACTATATAGATATCTTCAATGAAATGTATACAATGTTATTTAAAAGTATCTACAATTTATTGATTAGAAAAGACAAAATTGATTAAAATTAACTAACTGTATACTATAACACTATATGTATATAGATTTAATTAATTAGTATTAATTACTCTAATTATAATTAAGTATATTTGTAAAATATTAATTGAGTAATATCCCTAAATTGAATGGATTATGTTATCATTTGATATGCAAGATTTTGTTCATTGTACACTAGAATAACAGCATTGCTAGGTAGGGGAAAGTAACCGAATACGGACACTCTCGGTATCTCACAACTATAAATCCTACACACACAAAATGCTAATGAATACAATATTCATAATTATATAAATAGTCTAAATAATAATTCAAGTTCAAGTCTCATTACGGACATTATGTATATTCAACTATTACTAATAAAACGTAGTCAATAAAGAATATGGCTTTGTCATCTTGTTAACTAATAAGTATGATGATATAACCAAACCAAATAATTTGCGTTGGGTCCCAATTATATTCAGAATGTATTCAAATGAGTAGAGTATGACTCATAATAGTGTAGATAGTATTTGTATGTATATATATATATATATATATATATAAGTATATGATTACGAATTTAAATAGTATCGATTTAAATATTTAATAAATACGTTATAAGTGTATATGTGTATGCTAAGGCAAGCTAACCCGTGTAAGTAGATACGGCACTAGTGGACTGTAGATAAGGCGATATGATCTCATAGCTAACGCGTTGACAGTAGATACCTTCCTCGTCATCTGAATCTGACCCGGAGTCTTGTGTCACAACGTTATCCCCCGTACTGGGGTTCACGATATAACCCTCAGTAGGTCTCGTACTGGGGTTCAAAGTGGGACCCGTACTGGGGTTCACGATGTAGCCCTCAGTGGGTCCCATACTGGAGTCCATAGTGTAGCCCTCAGTGGGTCCCACAACGGAGCATGACATTAACAGTTCTCTATCTTCAGGGCTGGTCACGTGTTGTATCCCGTCAGAGGTCACCTCTAGGTTACGCCTCTTGGGGGGCGTGGCCTCACTACCAGAGCCTGTCGTTCTCGCGATATCCTCATCGTCAATGGTATTCGCGTATTCACATCTTTCCGCTTCTCGGCATTCATTCTTCGACTCTGTTTCGCTACCTAGCGGTTATTTAAGTTATTTAAGTTGTCGATATATATATATATATATGTGTGTGTATAAATATAAAAATGGAGTATCACCTAGTATACCAGTCAATCGTGGAGTAAAAAAGGTGACCCAAAATATGTCATAAGTTGTTTGTGTAACATTGATATAGATTAAGGATTCATGATTTCATTCGATTATATACATACTGATTAATAATTAAATATTAAATAATAATATACACTATTTTAATATAATTACTATAAAGTTTAAATTTAAATTGAATATTACTATTAAAACATAAATTAAATAAAAAATAACTGCTTGCATGTTATAATTAATTATATTTATGAATATCTACTATGTTGATTGTATATTATAATACTAACATTATTTATAACACGATTATTTTAGGGGGTCGGTAATAGTATACCGACCCCCTTCTATAGAAGGGGGTCGGTATTAGGAATTGGTATCCGATTACCGACCCCCCTATTTATTTTGGTAAATATAATTATATCAAAAATTTATAATTGCCCCATTATTCATTGCCATAATATTACCCTATTTACAAAATTTCAAATAAATATATTTAATATTGAATAATTTATTACAAATAATCATTTAGGGGTCGGTAATAGGAGACTTTCCCCTATATATATATATATATATATATATGTAAATTGTACACTTTCTAAGATAGATATTTAAATTCTAATAATATATGTATTTATCAAATATGTGTCACGTGGAGCGGATCGCGCGCATGAATGACTCACTTGCCCGCTGGTGATGCGAATGTCACGTGGATACGTATAGATCCGTACGAGGTCGACAGTCACGCCCCACTCATTACCCGACCCCGTGTCTTAACCATTCGCCATACCACTACCCCTTGGGACACTTCTAGCGAGGCTACCATCATCGCGAGAAGGGGCAGCACCGGCGATATTTCATATTATTCATATTCATATTTACGACGGAGATGTCACGTGATCAAACGCGCGTCATATATTGTCACGTGACATGTGTCGTATATACATATATTGTCACGTGACCTACACCTATAGCTAGTGATCACTCCACGGACCTGATATCGTGTACTGAGAATACACGTGTTAATTCTGCGGGTGGTCTTAGCGGCAGTAGCGATATCGCTAAGATGTGTGTGTCTACATCTGTGTGGACTAGGCGCGACCTATGGGGGTCACACTGCACCTATTAGGAGCTATGTGGAATCTATAG
This sequence comes from Osedax fenrisi, assembly GCA_964019155.1. Taxonomy (NCBI): domain Eukaryota; kingdom Metazoa; phylum Annelida; class Polychaeta; order Sabellida; family Siboglinidae; genus Osedax; species Osedax fenrisi. The sequence continues at coordinate 7,126,099 of OZ025239.1, forward strand.
CAGCATAAGGGGTATATGGGTGGGTTATACGAGGCTGTGAAGGGGTTACATGGGGCTTAACATGGGTCCTAGGGTATATGTTTACTAGTAGAGTAGACGTACGATTAGCGTACCATACAGTAGAATCACATAAGATGTCCGCACTCGACCTTCACCCTTGCTCGGACGTGTCTGACCGTTATAGGTCAACGTAGAACTATACTGAGGTCAGCGTTAATGGCTAACACGTATGTATCACGGATATATCTCGCCAGGGGGCGATACTATAGGCTATAGATATATATATATATATGTATATATATGTATAACTACAACTATAGTTTAATATACATATATAGTTGTATGTATACATACCTATATGTACATACACTTTGTATATGTACCTATTTTAGTATTGTGTATTAATATTATTAAATATTATTAAATCAAATATATATATAATCTACTAACTATGCTTATTCATAATCGATATTTAAATATAGGATTCTATTTAATAAAATTTAATATTATTAAAAACTTATGTAACTATGGTCACTGTATATTGAATAATAGATGTTTTATTATTTACAAAAAAATAAATTAATTGTTATTTACTAAAAAAAATATAATATTTATTATTTACATTTATAAAAAATAAAAATAAATTTATAATTTAAATAAATATTTATTTATTTTTAATAATTTATAGAGAAATAAAGTTACATTAAGAATATAATAAACAAATGATATGAGATATGATATGATGATGATAAATATAATGATGCTTTGTTATATACATATTATAATAATATGTTCAATAATCGAATGTGTATATTGTGTGTACACCTATAGACCTATACACAATAACAATAATCTAAAGTTGGAATAGTGAGATGAAATAATTAACATTATTTATACAAATATGACACATACAATTAATACTTATACATAGACAATATGATTAAAAATGATATATTTTGAAATATATCCTTATAATATAGTAAATAATAAATGGCATTTAAATATAAACAATATACTAAATTATTACTCATAGTATAATATTTAAAATTAAGATTTTTCCTGAGAAAAACTTTTGCGTAGGGGAAAGTAACATAAATTCACAGTCCACACTTGGAAAATAAATGGTCTTAACATTTTATGACTCATTATTTTATTCAAAAATTACAATATATTAATATTATATGATTATAGATATTATTGTGATTTTAAAATGTTATTTAATATTTTAATTCCATAGATAATGGGGGTGTCCGTATTCGGTACCCATGTCCGAATACGGACACCCTGTGTTATAATACGGACACCCTATATACCACTAGATAAACTATATATTATCATGATGAATAAATCAGACAAATTATAATTACATTATTTATAATGTATTTCTAAGTTTTTTTTTAATTTCTGTTCGCATGACAATAGCAATAACAACATTTAATTTTTTTAAATGTACTTATTTAATTCTAACTTTATAACCTATAATTAAGCTAAGTCCAATATGTATTACCATTTACTTCCACTTACTCCCACTAAACTACTTCTACCCATAAGTATGAATGACTCTACCCATACTGGCTTCACAATCTCCTCATGTAATAATATCGCCACGTCACTCACGGAATGTGACCATTGTCGTAAGTGGATTTGCCAATCATGTTACAAACTCCCCAAATAATCCCTTAACAAAATGTCTGCCCTTTAAAAATCTGGTTTCTACTGGTTTTGCACAAATTGTAGAACTGACACTAGACCATCTAAACATAAGATACTCTCTAAAGCTCCTTCCAAACCTCTCCCATGAGCTCCCCTCCCATATATAACAATAATTCCCCTGCACATGCTCCCCACATATCTCCACAACCCACTTATTCCACATCTTCACCTCTCACCCCACCACCCAACTCATCATCCCAAACCATACCCCTGTTACCCACAACTCTCCCACTGTTCCTACCATCCCTACTATCCCCACTCGACTATCCCCTGTTACCACTAAACGATCCAATCCATTACTTCCATAGCTAAACCCCCCACGTTTAATAACCCTCACAGCTCATGCATACCTCCCTTTTTCACCCATCCCCAAATCTGATAAAATTTCATGGAAAAGAATTATTGACCCCCACAACACTCCACTTATTAACTTTCTTGTCGATAAATTACCTACTATTTCCCACACAATCATTGGAGCCAATGAAACAGCCAATGAAACACAGCCTAACTGAAAAAGCTTTTTGATTCAATCAATATCCACTCCCAGCCACATATACACATTCACCCATCTCCTCCTCCAACCTACCCAAACCCCTATTCATCATCTATCTTGATCATCATTGTTCATCAAACTACGATTTATTCAGTTTCATATTTCTATTAATAATGAGTATTTTTTATTATAATATGTGCATTCAAAATTCTAATATTGTTCATTATATAAAAAAATAGTTTACAAATGAAAATGTACTAAATAATAATTTATTTATCAACGATTTTGGTTTATAAATCTACTATTAATTAAATATTTCAAAGCACCATTGGAAAGATTAATTAAATATGAAGAATATAAATGTATACATTATAATTTATATTAAATATTAAGTGTGTGAGAGGTTATTTAACAGGTGTACCAAATGTTTGCAATACGGGCCACCTAATGTTAGTAATACGGGCCACATGACCAATGAAAATGCTTGATTCTATATTACTATTTTATAATATCATATCACTGAAATAAAATGTAATATAAGTGCGTGCGACATCGTGCGTGTATTCATATTATCTATATAAAGAAAGTGTATTTATATCGAATATTCATACATGCGTTTACTGATAGATCGAACTATTATTAGAGTGGTTATAATGAATGTGTACATTATTATCATAGAAATTACAATTAGGTGATTCTAATATATATTATTATTACACTATATGTATGCGTATTCACGTATACTTATATGTATGTTAATATATACATACACATATACACTGTATACGCATGAATGCGTACACTGTTAAAAATTAGGGTACAGTGAGTGCCTTTTTTAGGGTGTAAGTAGTTTCCCCATAGCCGTACCCTAATTAGGGTACAATTTATATAAATATGACCAGTACCCTAAAAATGATCAAACTGTACCCTACATAATATCAGTTGGTTATACCCGATGTATATGATACCGTGTACCCTAATGCAATTGTATGATATATAACGTAATTGAATTGCATGATATGTAAATTTAATATTCACGTACATTAATATTTAACATAGCTGTACTCTAATAAATATATATAGTGTACCCTAATGCATTTAATAGTCAGGTACCCGCATATTTAACATATATCTACCCTAATAAATATGTATATTGTCCCTATATGGAGTTTAAAAGTCGTGTACCCTATAGGGTAAATATATTTAGGGTACATGGCAAATGTTATTGATATATTAACGATCTGTACCATATACATTGAATTCTCTGTATCCTAATTTTTAACAGTGTATGCGCATATACCCATATATGAATATCCATATGTATTGATATATAAAGACATATTAAATGTTTAAATATATATGCATTTATAATAGTGTACATGTATTTGAATATATGAGAGGGAATATGTGTAATAGTATATGTACGATTGTATTATATATATATATATATATATATATATATATATAACCAAATATGTATACGCATAGATACATACTCATATATATATATATATATATATATATATTTAACATTCGGAAAGTTGATATATTATGGTGGTTTATGCTTTATGAGTTGATGATTTAATTTAATAATTTAATTTTTCACTCTATTTTTTGTTCTACTATTTCTTGATTTTAATTATATTCCCATATAATTTTTTCTCCTCGTATTCATAAAAGGGTGAAAGACTTGATAAGCTCTGCTTCTTCTTTCACCCAGGCAATTGCCAAATCTGATTTTATTATTATTATTATTATTATTATTATATATATATAACTTTTTTAAATGTGATATTATTTATAATTATATCAGTGTATCAATTTTAATATTAAATAATACAATCATAATTGGTATCTATAGATA
>OZ025239.1:7135168-7392668 GCA_964019155.1 Osedax fenrisi
GTATAAGCCAGAGTAAAATCGGCAATAGTTATGTGTAGGGAGAGTGAATATAAATTTGAGAATTTCAATCGATCAGAATAATTTAAATATGATAAATTATAACAATAAAATAATTTGTTAGTAAAATTTATTTGCACTTTTTCAAGTAAGTCATTATACCCAATATAGTTAGAATGAGGATTTCATACAGAAGAACCATACTCTAGAATTGGTCGTATATAGGTTAAAGTATGCATATATAAAGGAGAGTACTGGTTAGTTATGAAAGGCCTAAATATCATATTAGATATTCTATATGCTTTAGAACATATCTCAGATATATGAGTATAAGATTTTAGATTATTTGTGAATATTATACCAAGATCTTTATAATAGGTACAATATTTTAATAAATTATCATTAAGATAATAATTATATTTGTTGATACATTTACCAATACGCATAACTTTAAATGTGGAGGTTGCTATAGCAACCAGAACTATAGTTCCAGTTGCCAATTATACATCTATTTGTCAATATTGGCAAGGGTTAGTTTAAGATGTATATCATCAGATGACTGTAGCATATTTCCGATGTTTGCATAATCAGCAAATAGACAGGTATATGAAGGTTTCTCCACACAGTCGGGTAGGTCATTAATGTATATTAAAAATAGAATTGGTCCTAATATAGAACCTTGCGGAACACCTGAAATTACCTATTGGGGTTTAGACATATTATTATTAATTGTAACGCTTTAAATTATATTAAATAGGTAGGATTTAATCCAGTTCAGGACATCTCCTTGTATACCAATGTTAAATAGTTTATGGATTAATAAGTTACGCGACCCCTTGTCAAATGCCTTAGCTATATAAATATAGATAATATCCGAAGATTTAGAGTTATATTTGGCTTTAAATATGGCTCGATAAAATTTTAATAACTAAAGATCAGTTGATTTATCCGAAAGAAAACCGTATTGATTATCATTAATTAGATTATTATCTCAATATATATATATATATATATATAATTCATTGTAACTCACACGGGTGAAGAATTGAGCTGGTAAATGCAGTATGCATATAGGCATATTATATAGGTATATAGGTATATTATATAGGTATATATATATAGGTTTAGGTATATTATATAGGTGTATACATGTATATGTTTACATACATAATTATAAGTGAGTAAAGTATATCTTCAAACATATAATTATAAATAAATATAATTTAAATTAAGAATGAAATAATATTTAAAATTATTGTAAGAATTAGTATTTAAAATAATATCTATTTTATATGCTAATGTTATATTATATAATATCACATGTGATACTTCAATTTACCTACCCACTCTACCCCTTTGATATGGTATTCCACGTTGTTCTATTATCGGTCCTATCCTCTTTTCCATCTATATCATACCTATTCACGATATTATCAGCCTATTCCCAGATACGCAACATAATATAAATGCCGACTACATTCAACTCCATTACTCTAATATTCTCTCCAATAATTCCCAAATATATGACTGTCTAATATATAAATCCTTAACCACTCACAAATGTTCTTTTCAATGTTACATCCAATTATCGTTGTGCTCCTCCTCTTGTGATCCCCGTCACCCTGCCACTCAGGGGTCGCGCTACTGTGCACTGTAATGTGCATATTGTGTAGTCAACGCAACAATGGAAAGTCAATCATTTATTTGTACAGTCAATTTTTTCAATTTTGAGCAACAATATTTGTATTATTCTACTTAATTTTTGGAGGCAATATGTAAGATATATATCATACGGGGAGCTTCCCGATATTGATACATTACTAAGCACAAGAAGATCACCAATAATAACAGATTGTGGTGTAAAATATAGAAATGATATCATTATGAAGCATCTAAGTTCTGAATATCATAAAAAAAGTATTATTGCTTATCAAAAAAAGATTGAAGGGATAAAAAAATCAGATAAGACACAACTAGCAGACTATATATATCAAAGACAAATAATGATTTAGCTTATAAGATAGGATCGTTATTGATCGTGGTGTATTATAATGCAAAGAAGTTGGTTTTATCTGAATATTCTTTCCCTGCTAGAGCAGTTGTGAATATGATGGCATCCAAATTAAAATATAATTCTGATGATAATATTATTACGAATACCGATTTACAATATCCGAATCATAAATAATTAGTATTCATTATAATAGACACATATATGGAAACATTACAAAAAAAAATCAAAAATGCTACTGCGATATCTCTTAGGTCAGACGGTAGTGTATAAAGGACATATGTTGATATACGCAATTGAGAAATTAATAGATATATTTGGAAACTAATCACTTATATTTCTAGATTTAGGAGAACCTTTGTAACGTGGATCTCGTGTGATATTTAACACAATGATAACATCAATGTAAAATATGCTTGGAAGTAACATATCAAATTTAATAATGAAAGAGGTTTCGTCATTGGTGACAGATGGTACATCTGTAAATATAGGACATAATAATGGTTTATGGAAGATATTTCAAAATTATATATTGGAGAAGTTCAGCGAGCCTGTAGCTCCTCTACTTATAATATGTTGTTCTGCACACAAGTCAAGTCTGGCTGCAAGTAATGAAATACCAGAAATTAAAAATATACTGATAACATTAAGTGGTATTTCATCATATTTCGCTAAATCTGAAGTCAGATGCAGAGAGTTCAAAAATATTGCAGAGTACAATAACCTTATTGTTTGCTCATTTCCAAAAATATTTGAAATACGATGGAGTGAATAAACTCATCAACTAGTTGAAAGCATATTAAAAGCATGGAATTCATTAATAATGTATTTTAATTCAACGACATGCAATAAAGTCCGTGAATTTCAACGTACCTTTGCAATGAACATAATTTGCAACTATTATGCTTTATTTCCTATGTACTAATTATATTCTCTCGATATCTATAACGTGTCGTGTGTTAAGGCTTATTAATATTTGCAAAGCTACTAATATGCTAATAGTTGCTTACCTTGTCGAGGTATCTCAAAAGGAAAAAAGAGCTAGAATATTTGTTACCGGAAGTGGTAAATACAATAACATTAGCGATAATTGAAGATAAAAAGAATAAACTAAAATACCAAACGAACAAAGATGAAATATGCACAAAACTGATAGAATATACAGAAGTAGGTTGGCCTAATAAGAATGAAATACAGGAAACTATAATGCCGTATTACTCTATAAGAAATACAATTACCCACATAGACGACTAAAAAAAGATGCAATCCGATTCGACTACGATATGTGATATTCATCAACAACTTAATAATATTGAGTTTTGTCATATGTATATAGGTGTCCTATTTAATATTGCAGAATACAATGATTATAGCCCATGCTATTCAGAGAAAATAAATAATGTTTCATAATATTTTATAATATTTTGTAACTTTAATAGATTATGTTGAATAAATTATTAACAACCGATTTAATTGGCAGATTTGATACTAAGTTAATCGAATCAATAGAAAAAACCAATGGTACTCATTACTTGAAAGGTATTGAGTAAGAGTAAAAATAAGTGTGAAGTAAGACATTATTTATATGTATCTGAAATTAGAGATATATCTGCTATAAAAGTAGAACTTATATAAACTTTAGTAAATAATCTTAAGGAGCGATTTACAACAGATGAAAATATATTTTCGAAACTTGAACATTTTATTAAATTTAAAGAAGAAGTAAACATAAAGTAAGTACATACTTTAATAAGTGATGATTTGAACTTAAGAGATCTATCCTTACAATATAACCATTTATTATTACATTTAGAAATTAATATATTCAGAAAATACAATCTTCGTGAACTTGTTATAAAGCTATCAAGTTATGTATACATATATGAAGTATACATAAAATATATCAATTATAAATTTATTATTTTCTAGCATGAAAGAAATGTCTACATTGTGTTGTACATATAGTAGAATTATGTGCGCTAAACCACACAGTGTCGATGTGGAAAGAATTATATCTGCACATAATTTTCTTAAGTCTGGAAATAAAAATAAAATGAAAATATAAAATGAGAATAATTAATTATAATTTAATATTCTCATAAATAATTATTTATTCATTATAATATGCCGGATCTTGAAAATTGGAATCCAAGACCTGTGGTATTAGCTTGGTTAGTTATTTAATTAAAAAGTCATTAATAACATTGTATCCATCATCTAATGAAATTTCAGATTAACCTAAAATGTTTAGGATAAATAAACGAAATCATAGATAACACGATAGATAGCATGGTAAAACACAAGATTATGTCAAGGGAATTTTTCTGGTGCAGGAAAACATAAAGGAGAAGAAGAAAATGAAATTCCTTTTAAAACAATACAATTCTAAATATAGCACAATAACAATAACCGCTTCATCTTTAAACTATATTTTGTAGTCATACGTTTTTGCTGTAATTATCAGTATTTCAGCTCACATGCATATATTACCTACCTATGCATTTATAATAATTATATATAATTATATATATATATATATATATTAAAACTATACAATATTAATTGATAAATAGTTATTAATAATTATATATTTATGTGCAGTCAATGTGTATTCCTTAATGAGACTCCTGCTGTCACTGTATCTGTCCCAATAGCAGTGTTACTATGGTAACTCGTTATGCTAAACTATTCGTCAACAGATATATCGTGGCTAAACACTAATTATCACCGTACGAGGCAAACCTATGATAAGTGACAATAAACTAACTTATAAATCAACCATTCAATCATAAATATATATAGTGTCCTAAATATATTGAATTGCATTATATGCCTATATGCCATTTATAGTTAGAAGTAGGTATACATATATAAAATCATGGTAAATATATATTTGTATATACTATAAATCCATTATATGAAGAAGGACCTAATACACCAGCTCACCAATATCCTCACAAATGCGCTAGTCTTTTCTCGTATGTTAATAACTACTACTCTATCATATTCTATAACATTGCCCATATCTACCAATATCCCTCTAATTCCGCATTATGTATCTATATATATATATATATATACTAGTTTATATATATATATACTAGTTTATCCACGAATCGTCTCGATCATTCCATTCCATTACTCCCACTAACTCTTCCATTACATCAATATATTCTATATTTCCCTTTCATGTGTATCGCCTGCGTACAATAAAATGTTCACTAACCTCCTTATATACCAATATAGATATTCAAATAACTTGTCCCCGTGGTTCATACAATGAATATATATATATATATATATATATTATTCCATCATTATGTTACTCCATCCCTAACTCCATAAGATATAGTGTTATTGTTATTGTTATTTTATATTTGTGGAGTCTGTTCATCCCATCCAGCAACTTAGATGAAGTGATATATTATAATAGGACATATGGATCTAATGTCCTTTCGAAGTCGATCTAATGTTAAGGCATCCATGGTTTTAACGAAAGCCGATCATTTATGTATACACAATTATATAATATCACTTCTACATATTATGTTAAGAGTCTTAACTTAAGATCTATTGTAATGGTCTAAGCGGGGATTGAACCCGTGACCTACTGCTTGTGTGTCTGACGCCTTAGCCAACTGAGCTACGGAGGCAGTTATAATATATATCCATAACCATTAATTCATAGCGTACCTTAAGTCCCACCTTTCCTCAAACTCTTAATAGTACTATTCATTTATGTTAACTATGCGTGCATCATTTACTACGTAAACTACTTTTGTTATGACAATCGTTTTCAAATCGTTTTGATCTAATTTATAGTTATCGTTTATTAATAGCTATGATGTGTTTTTATGAGCACCTGCATGTATACGTATACGACGGTCACACCTATGATAAGTGACAATAAACTAACTTATAAATCATAAATATATATAGTGTCCTAAATATATTGAATTGCATTATATGTGCCATTTATAGTTAGAAGTAGGTATACATATATACAAACATGGTATATATATTTGTATATACAATATATAGACTATATACACATATTTTTCAAAGCAAATATATAACACTCTTTATCTACGAAATATAATTAGTACTACCAAGGTCATGTCATTGGAAGTATCGCCACTGAATATATGTAGGTATGACGTGGTTTTTAAACAACCATATGTTCATTGTTCTGTAAATTACGTACACTACAAGTTATGTTTTACTCACCTCGTATATATATATATATATATATATATATATATTTATTAGACTTAATAATTATTAGATTTAATATCTATAATATAAGTTAATGTGAATAAGTTAAATTAATAGATAGATTACGTAATTTATTTCATTTGAAATATATATAAAAAATAATAGTGAGGTGAAAACTTAAATGAAATATATTAGATAATATTGTAAAAACCTATAAATATAGTATGAATTACCCATGTGTAATGAATGCTTTCGGTAATATTATCATATATGATCATATACTATAGTATATATATATATATATATATATATATATATATATATATATATATGTGTGTGTGTGAGTGTGTGTGCTACGTATGACATACAAGTCGTATGTGAGACGTCGATGTCGATGTAATATAGATAGTGATAAGTAATCTATGTTGAGGTTTATTAACATTGATATTGTGATCATTATGTATGGAATGTATACCTACAGGAGTATGCATGGAACAGCTGTTCGTACAAACACTAATAATGGTTCTTGGTTCTTCACGAGACGAAATCACGTGTGCACGAATGATCATGTGATTATGATAAAGTGCACTTTATCGTGTAATGCTTGTGTTGTATTCATCAATGAATCACTTATTAGAGGTGTATTATTGGTTAGTAATCATTAATCACTGATGCTAGTGTTACCGAAGTATTAAACAGGGACCCTGATTCAGGGTATTAAAGTAATACTATTTTCGAATTCAAAAAAGACACGCGTTATGTACCTTATTTACTTGAATACAAACTAATTATTAAATTAAATATTAAAAATTATCATTAAATGTTTATTCAAATATTTGCAGCAACAATATAACTATTGTTCTCTTTAGATATACGGTATAGAAGCTATTACTGAATGTCCGTAATTAACTATGGTGATGTCAAAGGTCAAAGTTCAAATATAGATATTTCGTAATACTATTTCACAACTTATATTATTTGTTATAGATCTCTCCAAACTCACTATAGCTTCATGATTTATTAATATAAAGGTGTCTTACATAAAGTAAAACAATTAAATGAAATTAATATATTCATATAAATTAATATATTTCACCTTCCAACTCAGTCCTCAATCTTAGTGTTATTGTTGACTCTGATCTATCTTTTTCTAGCCATATTGCTAACATTTCTAAAGCTGCTAATTATCATTTATTTAGAATCAGATGTATCCGTAAACATATTACTCGTCCCCTATGTGCTGTCCTTGTTAATTCACTTGTAATTTCTCGTATTTATTATTGTTCTTCTTTATTATATATCCTTCCTGCTTCTTCCATTTCCCCATTAAATAGAATCATCAGATCATCTATACAATCCATTTTAAATATTAAACTATCTGACCATTCCTCTAATGACTCATTTCAAATTATACCAAACTGGTTTCCATATAGAAAACGATCCCTAATTAGACTCCTTTTTATTACCCATAAATCTATATATTTTTCCATTCCTTCATATATATTTGACCTACTTTTAATTCGCTCCACCACCCACAATACACGTTCAACTTCCAGTATTAATCTCATTATCCCACAGCCATCCTCCCTTAAATTCCAGAAACTCTCATTCTCCTACATTGTCCCATCTATCTGGAATGCACTCCATTTATCTATAAGATCTATTCAATCTCCCACCTCCTTTAATTCTCATCTCAAGTCATATTTATCCAGTATCTAATTTCATTATATTATTATTAACTTTTATATTTCATTATTATTACTTCCACATTGTTAGTTAGTTTATTTCACTTTGTTGTTGTGGTTGTTGTATTTTTATTTGTATTATTTATTTTACGTGCACTTACGAGGAGTGTTATCACTTTGTAACGGTGCCTAATAAACCATATTTCATCATCATCATCATCATATATAAATATATATAGGAACCTAATTAAATTAAACTAATTAAACATACGAATATTTGTTGTCCAATATGTAGTCAACAATTGAAAGTATATAGGTAAAGTATAAACCTATTATGAAATATATTTACAAAAAAGTATACAATTAATGTAATAATTGATTACATTGTTGTTGTATATAGTCTAGTAGTCTGTAATAGTTGTATATATCGGAAGTGATTTATGATTTGCATTCTTATTTTACGAACACGTACATTTTACACGCCATACATTGTGTATATCCTCGGGGTATATATAACAGTATGACATAACAGTATGACATAATAGATCGCAATGCGCGACGTATTGTATACGTATTTTTACGTGTGAATGTATATGTTCATGTCGTGCATATATACATACATATATATATATATATATATATATATATATATATATATACTATAATCTATTATGTACAAGTCATAGATTTTTTATTTATTTAATTTAATAAGTTGATATAATATATACTATATATATATACTAACCAAAGATTTTACGAAGCAAAGATATAAATATTATACTCCATATATTATGCAGCGTAATTAATGACTGGTACCTGCCGCTGCTAGCAGTAGTATCGAATCACTGAACTATATACAGGCTAGGCGCGTTTTGACGTTAACAATGTTTTCATTGGTCTATTAAATTACATGCGATTTAAATTAGTTTGTACTCGCCATTCAGATATGGATAGCATTAAAAACTACATGTCCCCTTGTTACGTTGCTTTGTTATATATTAGTAATGAACACTTAGTTTTCATCATATAAATACTAATTTAAAATATATTATTTTATATTTTAAAAGTGTATAGTTTGATACGAATTTACATTATAAACAACACATATATGCGTGAACTATAGTTCCTACAATTAACCCGATATAGGTGGCGCTGTATGTGTTTTTATACAACATAAAATTACACGCTTTCGCTTAAATGTTATATATTTAAATATAAGGAATTCCTTAGAAAAATATTTGTACTAATTATAATATAAAATTGATATGATATGTAATTTTTATTTTCCTAAATTAATAAGCCCTATTAATTATTTGTATTTAATTAGAAAGCATTTTTAACTATAGTTCATTTAAATGTTATAGCATATATGCTGTTATAATAAATACTTATTAGGAACTATATCAAACAACGTGAATTCATTATCATTCTAATGTAGTATGTGTACATAGGGGAAAGTGTGCATATTCCTTTAAAATAACGGATCATTATTTAAATAATTGTACTTATAAATTATTTATAATTTAATATATTATCTATAATGAATATGAATCTAATGAATGGTATTTGTAATATATACGTGTACATTATACATATGTGTGACCCATGGGTCGCAATGCATTGTGGGTATCGGAATACAAATACCGATACCCATCACGTGTCATGACTCATCACGTGTTATGACTCATAACGTATGACTCAGACAGATAGACAGACACACACATACGCCATATAGTATTCGTAAGAATTCAAACTCTTCTAGAGTCTTCTAATTATAGACTTTAAATGATATTTAATTTAATTTAATTTAAAGACTCTTTGTGCCAGAGTAATCAAGCGTATAAATTAAAAATAAAAATCAGTATAACGGAACATAAAACAAAATAAAATAACTAATAATAACGAACAATAGGAATACCGAAAGTACTCGACATTAATATAAATAGTAAATAAAATTGTAAATAGTGATACAAATAGTGATACAAATAGTGATCAGGGAAATTCAATGGTAAATATATACGTTTTTATAGAGATTTAGAGATGTAAATGAGTTGGTGCAGCATGGATCCATGGATTGAGTGCATCGTAGTTTATGCAGTAGTTTATTCCATAAATAAGGGGGCTATATGTGCCTATAGGCATATATATATATGCACGAATATTAGTGGTATGGAGATTAAGTTTATAGGGTAGATGTAAACGGTAAGAGGTAGTAAAACGGAGAGAGATAGTATGAGTGGGAATAGAGATTAAGGAACATAGATATTCAGGTCGGTTGTGATGAAAAGATGTATGTGTTAGTAGAAGAACTATAAATATTACTCTACATTTTATAGCAAATAAGGTAGCCAGTGCAATCTCTTTAAATATGATACCTAAGTATATTTTAAACGGGCATATAATAAATCGTAATTTTTATAAAGTTGGATGAATTTGAACATTTTAGTAGATTTCAATATTATATTATAGTAATTAATATATGAATATTCGCTATCACTACGCAGTGTGCAGATGGATAAGCGGAGATCTCCCCGATAAAACCGCACGATAATGTATTGCATTTATAAAATTATTAAATATAATGTAACGTTATATAAATGAATTTTTAATATATAATTCGTACCAGTATAGACAGTTTACGTGATATTTAGTCTAACTAATTATGTTATCCGAGTTTGATAGCCGCATCGATTACCTTACGTAAGTTGTGACGTCACGGGGTAGCGATATGTACAAGTATACACACATATGTGTGTATGTATGTGTTTATTAAATCATTACACAAATGAAACTATAGTTATGTTATACAATCTATATTTAGATTGTCGTTATCGAATTTAAATTTGTCGGTGCTCGCCGCCAAAATACATTCCCCTATATCGGTGAACATTAAAATCGGTCAGTTTCGGAGTGAACGGATATAAACATATATATATATATATATATATATATATATATATATACTGTATAAATATATTTAGTTTCCGATATCAGCATATTGGCTGGTATCGGGAACTGATAACAGACCGGATGTTTAGTAAGTGTATGTTCTAGAATATCGAGAAATATAGCGCGATAGCGTAAACTTAAATCTCTATCAAACAACTATAATATGATCGTGGTTTATAAGTAGATGTTATTGTGTATATGTTGTCCATGTATATATATATATGTGTGTGTGTGATATGTTTATATTATATACAATTATATTATTCATTTATTAACATTACATATATATATAGATATATTAAAGCCATCCGGTCTCATAATATATGCAATACATCAATACAGATATTTATTTCATCATGTAATACTTATTTTATTTATCATAATTACTTTTTTTCCGGTTTATTTGATTATTTTACGTGGTATGTCAGTATTGCCTATTATCTAGTACACTTTTAATTACACTTTTGAGAAATTAATTATGATTTATTTAGGTGTTTAAATAAATATTCATCATATATATATATATATAAATTGATATCTTTAAAGTGTTATTATTGATTTATTAACAAGATACTTTTCAAAATTATAAGGAATATTCCGCTAAATACATGATATATACTATATTCACTAGCGTAGGTCTAAATAGTAACACATTTATCGCAGCGTTAATATACGAATTTGGTGAAAAAAATTATAGGATAATTTTATTGTTAAATTATTTAATAGGTTTTTAGTATACTAAGTATACTGAGTATACTAATATGACAAGTGTACAATATACATGTCATCAATTGGCAGTCAACATATTTTAGAAATACCGTAAAATGCATATTTTATGATAACCATTTATAAAATTAAGAATTTATTTTGTATTGTATTATATATATATATATATATATATATATATATATATATTATATATAAACTATATAAATATAATACATATGTTATATATAAATGATATAAAATCAAATATTATTTTATTAAATTGATTTGTAAAAGTATGCAAACCATTCCAGACGACAATGCCCGTTGCGAACTTCTTTAGATCTCACCTATTATCAAATAGGTATTTCTTTCTCGCAGGATATTTACTATATAGTTGCAGTCGTGTATGTACACACGTATAATAATACGATCGCCTCCTATTGTTGTGTGTCCACTACCCGTAGTTATTGTATTGTTATGTAACATGTAACATGTATACATATACACACGCTTATAATATTGTTTAGGATTTTTGTAATTAATTAAATTAAGTATTACAATAAGAGAATAGGTGGTTGTTAATATTAATTATTAATATTCGTTAATATCAAAGTTGTTAACAACTACAATTGTAGTGTAATAATCAATAAAGCTGTTATTAAGATAAACAAAGTTTTCACAGATGCGATTTCATCTTTACTTTACAATCCAGATATTTCATTTATCAAACGATATAAATTTGGTTATATATAAATATGTATATAATGATATATAATGATATATATATATATATATATATATATATATATATATTTGACGACTAATACGCAATATTAAATAAATATATAACTATTTATAGAACCATCACTAGCCATTCTCTTGTTATTCAATAATTACGAACACCCATAGTCGCATTGCGAGATAGCAAGTGAACGGGGAAGGTATATATGTATACTACATAGTATCAATGCGTATCATTATGGGTATCATATATGGGTGTGTATGTAATGTTGCGAGTTTAGTCGTTAGGTGGCGTTACTTGGTGTCGTGACAAATGAGTACAGTAAATATAAAAAAGTGTGTCTATAAATTAGCCCACGAAATGAAAGCGATCACACAACTTGTAAATAACTTCAGTAAAGCAGTTGGGTTAATATCATACATATATAGTACATATATAATACATATAGAATATATATATATATATAAATATTATAATTTATATAACTAATTGTTATGTTAATTATTACTTATTATTACTAATATTATACCGTATATATAAGCAATTATGCATTAATTTTAATATTAAATATGTATTTAATATTATTTTATATAACGTAGTACATATTAATAAATATTTAGTAAATTATATGTATATATTTATATAAATAAATAATTATTTGTTGAATAAATAATGAATAATTTATCTTAGTGAATATTTTACGGGGCTCGAACCCGTGTCATATTGCTTGTGTATTTGACGCCTTAGCTAACTGAGACACATAGGTAGTTTATATATATATATATATACTCAGTAGTAGTAATTCAAATAGTTGGTTATGTATACACCCTGTAATATATACTAAACCATTATTTATTTAATTACCATTATATATTTCAAAAATGTATGTTGTGCATTACATATTTGGAGGTATCGAGCAAATAACGCCTATAGCCTATATATAGACTCACTGACTCACTGATCCTCCATATACGTATGATATACGTGTTATGTCGTATGTCTATAAACTGATCTCATTCATTCATTAACATACAATTCATGTTAATTTTGTCAGTAATGTTAACATTAATATTATATAATAGTTATGTAATTGTATTAATAATAATGTATATATATATACATTATAAAAGGTAGTTTATAATATAATATAGTATATATATAGTATAGTGTATACTATAATAGTGACACTACCTGTGGTCGCGTACTACTTTGCTCATGTACTACGTAATCTATGCAACAGAGCTATACCGCACACTACTGCAGTATCCGACATGTAGATAGACTTACTATTAATGTCTGGCAATCGATTGCCCTTTCCGACAATTAGTTGACATGTCGAACATCTGACAATACCTGTTGGCTATACGTATGTGACATGTTTACGAGCTTACCGTAACTATGTGACATATTGACAGGCTTAACGTACGTATGTCACGAACTTACTGAGATAATAACACATTAGAACATTAATAATAACATTCAGATGATAAACCTGACACACGCGTGAACTTATCTGTATGTTAAATAAAGTAAAACTATACTAAATATACATAATATATATATATATACCTGTTTATTATTTTTATGTGTGATGTTATACCGTTCGATTATATGTTCTTGTTCTCTAGAGAGGTATGATGTTTGTTGTTATTGTTATTTATTGTTCTTTTGCTTGCACTACGAGGAGCGTCAATCTCTTTATTGTTGTGCCTAATAAATGTATATCATGTATAAATACACACACACACATATATATATATTGACGCGTTAAGTTGTAACTAGCGCTTCTAGCCCGAATACCTATACAGATAATCAGACGAATAGGAAGATGATGCTACCCGAAGTTCTCCTCGTTATGACGACGCTAGCCCTAGCGGTAAACGCCTACAAAACCGGCGCCCCTGTCTCCCTATACGATGAACTTTGCACCGGAGACATGGAACCTCATCACTCGGCTAAAGCGCTGACCTACGAACCCTTCTACGAGATCACGCTGGTCAAGGAATGCCAGAGCTCCAGGATTCTCGGTAAGTGACACGTGACACGTGTCTAGCGTGACACGCGCAGTGCCATTGCTCGCTATACTACGCTAATCGTGGTCGTTTATAGTCACATGTTATTTACGATAAAAAGTCTATATATAGAATATGTCTCATGTAGAGCTTATTCGTAATTATGTAAATCATTTGTAATTAAACGAAGATTCACCGATACATAGAGCACACTTTAGGATGTATCGTATACTATACGTGGTATTCGTTATATGAAGTATCCGTTATAAGACGCATACAGAGATATACGTGTATATATATATATATATATATATATATATATATATTATAAAATATAAATATATCATATATGATAAACAATATATAAACATTGCATGCATACATATAATTAACATGCCTTCTAGTATCCACACATACACACATAGACACACGCGCACACACACGCGCACACACGGGCAATACATTGTAAGTCATTGTCCGCTAATCACTTGGTACACTGTATACAGTACTGCGTGTACCCATGCAAAGTGGGCGTGGTACATGGCCATACATTCACTACTACTGCCTCCACGTGTACACATGCACACATGCATATATTATCGTGTGTGTGTGCATATAGTGATTACTACTGCTACGCACACACACAGTGACCGTGAATTCCACGTCGTCCGACGTAAAGGAGAACTACTTGCAAGGAATCCTCATGGTTGCTAGGAAAGGAGTGGAAGACAAAACCGCCGTGTTGGGAAGTTTCTCTCTGCTGCCCAACGAAAAGTTCTTCAAACTATCCGACTGCCTCGGTAAAAAGAACGTTAGTTATAAATGTTACAAACTTTAAAAAAATTACCAACTGCCTGTGTGGCTCAGTGGCTAAGGCGTCAGACACACAAGCAGTAGGACACGGGTTCGACCCTCGTCCGGACCATTAATTAATTTTATAAAATGGGTCTTAAAATATTATTTAGAAGTGATCTTATATAATTGTGTATAAATAAATGAATGGCTCTCGTTAAAACCATGGATGCCTTAACATGAGAGCGGCTTCGAAGGGACATTAGAGCCATATATGGTTATAAGTGAAAACTTCATCTAAGTTCCTGGATGGGATGAAAGGACTCCACCAAATAAAAATAACAATAACAATAACAAAAAATAATATTGTGACTGTTATTGTTATTTTTATTTTGGTGGAGTCCTATCCCATCCTGGAACTTAGATGAAGTATTCACTTATAAGTTATAACCATATATGTCTCTAATGTTCTTTCGAAGCCGCTCTCGTGTTAAGGCATCCACGGTTTTAACGAGAGCCGATAATTTATTTATACACGATTATATAAGATCACTTCTAAATATTATTGAAGACCTATTTTAATGGTCTGGTCTGATCTTGAACCGGTGTCCTACTGCGCGTGTGCCTGGGGCCTTAGTTACATGAACCACATAGGCAGTTTTGAATACGTATTGAATGCTCGAGAAAGATTGTTCGGGTATGATTTGTGTTTCATTTTGTATGATTTTAGTCATATTCATTCATGTAGTCATAACATGTGGAAAACGGTCGATATCTTGCTTAGATATAACGGCAGCAGTAGCTTAGATAGCGGTGCTAAGGTAACATGTCCATCTGTCCATCTGACCATTTGACCAGCGTCAGACACACAAGCAGTAGGATAGGGGTTCAAGCCTCGTCCGGACCATTAATTTTTTTATTTAATTGGTCTTAAAATATTATTTAGAAGTGATATTATATAATTGTATATAAATAAATGATCGGCTCTCGTTAAAACCATGGATGCCTTATCATGAGGGCGGCTTCGAAGGGACTTTGGAGCCATATATGGTTATAAGTGAAAACGTCATCTAAATTCTTTGGATGGGATGAAAGGAAAATAAAATAATAATAATAATAATAATATATATATATATATATATATATATATGTATAATCATTTATAAATATAAAAATATAATATACATATGTGTAGAATTAGTATTTAATAAAGTATATGATAATTATCCAGAGTTCAATAACTCATCAAATTGATCTGCACCAACCTTCGTCGTCTGCTTACTGGATGCCCCCCAAAGATTACGATGGACTCATACAATTCCAGTTAGTACACTAAAACATGGGCTTCACCCGCTAATATTTCGGTGATTCGACAGTCACGAGTATTTATTAATTGGTTATTACATAGGATATGTAAGGATTGTTAGTAGATTATGTTAGTCACTCTCTAAATACATCTATAAATAACGCAATATTACTACGGGTATTACTAATTATTAAACATTAATGTTTAGACAATAACCGTAAACATCGTTGCCATGTATACTGTCTATAGCTTGAACATATCTAGTGAAATGTGTTAACACTTAATACGCCGTACACTGTACGGCACACACTGCACACTGTGCACACACACACTGTGACGTCACCGCCTAGCCGTTAGTCATACACGCGAGTGACTCATCATCTATGTAATCCGATGTTATCACTTTCTGTACATCGATGACGCATGTTATCGGATACGCGCTTACTGTAACTTGCATTATGTAACATCGTCGTAAGGAAGCTATCTCTCACTGTAGGCAATATCGGCATATGTAACCTGTAGCGTATATTCTACAATACTCTGCATACGACCAACCTTAATTATTCTCTTACAATATATAATAAAATAATAATTAATATAATATTTAAATTACTATTATTTATAACATATATATATATATATAAATATATGCATATACATAATTATCAAAATATATATAACTTTGTATGATTGTATTGTTAGCGATATTCTTGTATACGTTATGTATAATATCACACACACACGGACACACACACACACACACACACATACACAAACACACATACATACTCACAAATATATATATAAGTAGTTTCCTCAATCACGATGTCTCGAGGTATACCTTCGCAACAATAAATCTATTTTTATCATTATTGTGATAAACTATATAATTTGTGTATATATATGTATATATATATATATATATATATATATATATATATATATATATATATCTATGTGTGTGTGTATATATATTTGATATAGTCACATGAACTATATAGATTTAAAATATATACAAATAGAAAAAGTGTTATTAATCTGGTAGGTATATAGGCCAAAGTACGTAATAAAAATAAATTATTTTTACATAGCTTAAAATAGCATTCGCACACAACTGTGCGGCGCTTAAGAGAGTGTGTGGAGATGGATATATTATATCGGCTCTTCACAAATATCGTAATATGGTTCGCGCAAATAACGTGTAAAGTACCCGCTAGACGGCCTTAGTGTGGCTGGACAACGGAAGAGGTCAATTGTATGCGATATCACGTGAATAAGGACAATCCAGGCATTGTAGTGGCGCCTCCTATAGTAGACTATAGTATATACTGTAGTCTCTATAGTAGACTATAGTATCTAATAATCGCGATATACCAGCACGGCTTATCGGTTAAGAATCGTAGCTTATAGCGTAAAAAGTGATTAATTGTAGTTTTCAAGGTTATGTTGAAGGTCATAGCTAGGGCGTTTATGTATCATAGTTATTGATAAGCAGCGTAATGACTGAGTATCTATCTATTCATAAACGGTATGGAATTCTCATTGTAAACTCTCTTTCGATACGAAAGTGACTTATTTCATTGTAACTTACAAGTTGTATGATATATCTATTAATAGATATTTACCCGAACGCGATATCAACACGTGACATATTAAAGCTATCTTGTACGACGTATATTGTACGTAGCGTAGGGGTTTTATCACACATGTGTGCGTGCGTGCAATCGAGATCATGTGATTATGATTTATTAAACACACACACACACACACACACATACACATACTCGCGCATTATACTACCGCCCGTCACGCTCCAGTGCAGATATGTCGTCTATAAATAGAATAAGTAACATCTAAAGCGTACCGATAATGATTAGGTTAAATAAGTCGTTAATATAAATGTGGGGCAATTAAAAGTAATTGTAATCAACTTATTATATAGGGCTCCCACAAATGATATAGGGCTCCTCACTAATAATGATTTTATTGCTGAAATAACCGCGTCCTATGGACGTCGTCCATTACTACAGCTATACAGTGTACAGTATTAGAAGAGCTGTTCCGGGTATAGCTAGGGTATCTACTGTATTGTATATGGTATATACCTAAAGTTGATGAAGAGAGTTTATATATTATATTATATATATATATATATATATATATATATATATATATATATAGTATATATATATATATATATAGTATATATACTGTATATACGGTTTATACACACGTGTATTCAGAATATACGTGTTAATATACGTGTCGTATTAAAAGAATTGTTATATATTATAATCATTACAAATACCAGTGAATATATATGGGTAGTATTAATGAGTTATGGGTTGGGGACCTTAATGAAAGCTTGATGAGACCACGAGTTAACGATTCATCTTTATAAAGTACATATTTCTCTTAATTATAATATTACTAATCATTATTAATGATTGTACAATGCACGCATGTATGTATGCGTATGTATGTATGCGTGTGTGCGCGCATGTGTATGAGTATGTTAGTTGGTGTGCGAATTTATGTGTGTTTTTATTGTTTTTATATAGGTGTGAGTGTGTGAGTGTGTGTGAGTGTACGTTTGGATGTATGTGAATGTGTTGTATTGTTACAATGCAATTATATTACAGCAGTGTCAATAAAAAATACGTGAACTTTGTTCTTTATAAAACAAATCAAACCAGACATATTGTGTACAGTATAGAGTAATACATTGTATATAGTGTATATAGACTGTATAATATACAGTGTATATATTAAAAACTGTGTACATTATATATATATATATATATATATATATATACATATATATATATATATATATATATATATATATATAAAGTTATACAATAATTAAATATTGATAAATATAAGTTTTATATATATATACCATTTATATTTATACCATATTGAATTCTTGATTGAATAACTTTATATACAACACTACCTCATGTATTTACGGGACAAGTTAATTACAAGTTATATCATATATATATATATATATATATATATATATATAAGGGTGTGTGTGTGAGTGCGTATGTATGTGTGTGTATTTAGGTATGAATATGTGTAGATAATAATGTATATAGGTAGACTATATATAGATTTATCTATCTATCATACCATTACATAACATATCGTAACACCTACCTACACCCTACCTACACCCTACTTACACCCCACAGGACTACCATCGTATGGCACACTAACCCATACTTACACCCCGTACCTCCCCCTACTTATACCCCTACCTAACCCCTACCTAACCCCTACCTAGCCCATACTTACACCCCTTACCTCCCCTTACCTCCCCCTACCTAACCCCTTATCTAACCCCTACCTAACCCCTTACATACCCCCTACCTAACCCCTACCTAACCCCTACCTAACCCCTACATAACCCATTACCTACCATTTACCTAACCCCTACTTATACCCCTACCTAACCCCTACCTAACCCCTACCTAACCCCTACTTAACCCAACAGAGCTACCATCGTATGGCACACCACCCGATACTTCCTGAACGTCAGATCTCCGCTGTTAACCTACGCCAACGGTACAGTGTCCGGACTAGAGGACAACTGTTCGGAGGCCACCACTCCATCACCTTCCTCAGCTTCCGTAGGAGTCTACTCCGCCATTGTTATGATGCTCTCGTTATTCGTCATTAATCTAGTTCAATAAATATATCCTACATTACGTAACGTTTGGTAACGTTTTTATTCGTTTAATATATATATATATGAATGATTTTTAATGTGATAATGTTTAAGAATAATAATGATATATAACATTTGTACATTGTATAGTTAGCTTAGTCGTTACCGGTCCGTAATAATGATGATGTCATGATGATGTCATGATGATTACTTTGAAATACACTTATTATAGCAGCGCGCGTTATTCGAATGTGTATATAAATATATATATATAGATATATATATATATATATATATATATATATATATATATAGTTGACAAAACAGATAAGTAAAATATAAGCTTATATTTTATACACTAGTGTACGAATAATTAATCGTTTGCATGGAATGAAGTGCAATTAAAAGTAAGAATAAATAAACTATTATAAGACAATAAAATAGAAATAAGACCATTGAATTAAATAAATGTAAATAAAGTATATGCATATTCTCCCGAGTACAAAAAAGTTAATTTTAACTACATGTTTATAATCACTAAATAACAATACATAAACTTTGTTACAATATAAACAATATATTATGTATATACATATAAGATTTATATGAAGTAGTTATAAATAGCGTAGATAACAATAGTATATATATACTAAATATACTATCGTATATAGTATAATATATGATTCTTTTTCTTGATCATTCCGATTGTTTACTATAGGAAGATTATTACTTAGTACATGAGATGACTTATCAATAAATCTTCCTTAATGTTGTTGACGATTAATTGTTGATACCGTTAATATTAATAGTCATCCGAAAACACGTGACTAACTAACTAACGTATGAGTTATTCGTTGTATTTAAGTTAGTGCTATGTGTAACAGTTCATGCATGAGTGATTTAGTAAACAATAACACGTTCAAATACCACGTGGGCTACATTCTTGCATACCACGTGAGCTACACGATAGCATACCACGTGAGCTACATTCTTGCATACCACGTGAGCTACACGATAGCATACCACGTGAGCTACATTCTTGCATACCACGTGAGCTACACGATAGCATACCACGTGAGCTACACGATAGCATACCACGTGGGATACATTATTGCATACCACGTGGGTTACATGCTTACGAAACGCGTGCATTATATTCTTCTTGTAATACTTGTATAAAAACTTATAAACTGACGATGTAAACAAGGTAGGGTATATTAAACACTATCAAAACGTAGCGGGTGTTTTGTGTAAGGGCATAGACTCTATACCATAGAGATATTTATATAAATATGAACAAATTGAATCTTTTTAATATGAGTTATATATGTATGTACAAAATATATATGTATATTACATGTAATAAATGCATTTATAAAATAATTATATTCGTTCATAATGAAATCAAATTTTATATTAATATATTTGTTTATAAAAAGAGTTAAAAATGACAATTCATTTAGATGAATTTCAAAAAAGTCTTGTTATTTACAAGAACGTACGACATATAGCGATATATGGTGATATGGGTATATTATTTATTTAAACTGTGATTCTTAAACTCACTATACGATCAGTTAACATACAAAACTAAGCCATTCGTCAGCATAGGGTACATATAATTCAAGTATTGCAATCAGATCTCCATAGGGTAGGAAACTATTATAAATTATATATTATAAATCAATCGATAACGTAAAATGTATTGATTATTGATTTATTATAGTATTACATATATATTACTATTTATTTATTAGTCTTTATAATTTTCATATGTAAAGTTTTTCTGGAGATTAATAGATATTTAGGTATAACCAGGGAGTATACCTGCAGGTATAACAACTCACCAAGTTCGTATAGTGTCCCCTAATATGCATATGCATATTTCCCATGGGAAAGTCTCCAATTACTGACCTCTGAATCACTAATTTTAACTTATTCAATATTAAATATATTTATTTTTAATTTTGTATTTATGGCAATATTATGGCAATAAATAATTTTACTATTTTAAATTTTTGATATAATTATATTGACAAGAATAAACAAGAGGGTTCGGTAATTTATACATGTGCTTAATTCCGACCACTTCTAAAATTACAGATATCCTAACTACAACCTAATATGCATGGTAGAAATAATGTTAGTATTGTAATATCCAATCAAAATAGCAGATATACATAGATATAATTAATTACAAAACATACGCAATTTATTTATTATTGAATATTGTTAATATTAAATTTATATTTAAACTTTTTATTAATTATATTAAAAGAGTGTAAAATATATATATATATATATAATATATTATATATTATTACTTATTAATTAGTATGTATATAATCGTCTGAAATCATGAATCCTTATTCTATATAGAATAAGTATTCATGATTTTAGACGATTATGTACATATATCAATGATACACAAACAACTTATGACACGTTTTAAAGTAATATACGGATCTATTTTGATTGTATATTAAAAATCACAATGGATCGGTAAGAGTAATGTAGGTGGTCGGTATTAGTGCTGTAAAATTTCAAATCTCAAATATCAAATCTCAAATCTTTTGTTTTCGGTTCGGTTCAAATCTTTAATTTTCGGATATTTGGAAAGATTTGATGGTCTAAAATCTTTATTTTAAATTTAGTTTCTGTTCGGGTATCATGTCGGGTAATTATTCGGGTAACGATCGATTAACATAATTATGTAATAAGTTTCTTTCAACTATTTTAAAATATCCATTAAAATGTATAGATACTATTAATTCGATCATCAGTTATGCCACCTATATGATAATATATGTAAAATAGAATAATGTTATCAAGGACACCGTTTCTTTGATTTATTATCCATTAATAACAATATTTAAAAATGAATACGTATATTCTGCATATTCCTGAAGGAATATCATTAGATTAAGTTTAAATGACGTATACTCTGTACTAATATATAAAAATGTTAATTCACAAACCGTTTAAAACTATATTTGTCTACAAGTACATTTTGAATAAATAGTTGACACTATGGTATATATGTATATATATATAGTCTAATAATATAATATTTATATTTAGCCTTCTAAATAATTATAATAATTAATAAATAATTATAATAATTATAATAATTAATAAATAATTATAATAATTATTATTAATTAAATTAATTATTATTTATAATAATTAATAAATAATTATAATAATGAATAAATAATTATAATAATTAATAAATAATTATAATAATTAATAAATAATTATAATAATTAATAAATAATTATAATAATTAATAAATAATTATTAATTAATTTATTATTATTAATAGTAATTAATTAATTAATATCTCATTTTTTTCTTCGTTAACTTATTTTAAAATATTATTAAAAGATTTGAAGTTCTCGAGAACATACCTAAATATGAAAGATTTGAAGTTCTCGAGAACTTGATATTTTTTTAAAGATTTGAAGTTCTCGAGAACAACAATTTTAAGATTTGATGTTCTCGAGAACAACCAAGTATTTTAAATTTTACAGCACTAGTCGGTATACCTATTATAATAGGAAAAACATACGGGTTGCTATAATTAAGATATATTGGTTAATACATATTAAAATTAAATTATTTGTATAATGTTTATAAATATTTAATTGTTCACAAATATTATGCATAGCATTATGTTGTATTTTAATTAATAATTTATTATATATTACGATGATTTAAAAAAGTTATTTTTAAAATATTTGTAGGATTGAATATTTTGAAACACAAAAATATATATTATTTATATTTACCATTAATTTACTAATATTTTATGTAAATATAATTACTGAGATATGAAAGGGGATCGGTAATTGGAGACTTTCCCATACGTATTATACTACAAAGTTTAATATGTTCTATATTAAACTGTAAACATATTACGTATTACAAGTATCCTTACAGTATATAATAATCTATAATTGACATTAAATGTGATCATTATATATAATTATATATGTTATATATAACAAATGTGTTATTCATAAAAAAATCAAATGTAATAGACTAATAGGAATCAAATTTTAAAATATTGACACTAAAATAGAATTATGTATATTAATAAATCATCTTAACTCATTTGATAGTAATCATAATTATTCTGAATATTTATATAATTCTTTAATAAATATACTATTAAAATGTTCTAAAGATATATGTTTTGAGTCATATAAGAGTAAATACGCTCGTTCGGAATGGAATAGTATTGTTAAGGAAAAACATGTTATTGCTCGATCATATTATTTAACTTGGATACAAAATAAAAAACCTCTAGCTGGAATATGCTATGATAATATGGTTAATGCAAGAAAACATTTCAAATATGAATTACGCCATAGTAAATTGTTATGTAAAGAAATAGAAGCTGATAATATTGCTTTAAATGTAATCAGTGATCGAAATAATTTTTGGAAATTAATTTCAAATAATTTGAAAAAAATGGAATTTCCCTAGAACATATTTCTAATTCAAATAGTCTTATTATTCAAGTCATAGTATTACTCATTAATAACATGTTACATCACTCCTATTTTCCAAAAAAAAATTAATACTATCTTACATTCTACCTATAATTAAAAACAAAGATAAAAGATGGAATGACTCTACTAACTATCATCCTATATGTATATCCAATATTATTTGTAAGATAATGGAAAAGGTTTTTATATTTATAATAGATTATCTTCTTTATTATTTACTCTTGATAATCAATTTAGATTCAAAAAAACCTTGGAACCGAAATGTGTGTTTTTGCACTTAAGCAATACTTAAAAGATTACAATAATAACAATACCAATATATTTGTAGATTTTTTTAGATGCATCTAAAGCGTTTGACAAACTTAATCACAATATTTTATTTTATAGATTAAAAGATAATAATATTCTATCTTATATAATACATTTTTTTAAATTATTTGTACAGAAACCAGAGAATATATATTAAATGGGGTGATAATACATCAGATAGCTTCCCAGTTTCAAATGGTTTCCGTCAAGGAGGAATCCTTTCACCTTTGCTATTCAATATTTATACCAATACTATGATTGTGAAATTAAATAAAATAAAGTCAGGATATTGTAAATGGGAATATAATTAATAATCTATGCTATGCTGACGATACAGATTTATCTCACCATCACTGAAGGTTCTGCAATTATTAATAAATTGTTGTGAAGAATTTGCGAGCCATAATTTCATAACATATAACATTAATAAATATGTCATTTTACCTATCTATTATAGTTCATCTAGACATAATCCAGTAAAGTTATACATAGGTAATAAACTACTAAATGTGTTAAAGCGTATAAATATCTTGGACATTCGATATCAGAGGACTTGTCGGATGATATTGAGATATATATATATATATATATAGTAATATAAAAAAGCTATACAAACAAAGCTATATGATAGCGAATATTTTTAGCCATTGCTCTTATGCTAATAAGAATATTCTATTTAAATCTTTTATTTCAAATATCTATCATAGTAGTATTTGGTTACTGAATAGGACCAACATGCGAAAAATTAAGGTAGCATATAACAACGCTTATCGTATAGTGCTGAAATATAAGCGTCGAAATAGCGCGTCATTGATGTTTTTATATGATAATTTTAATTCAACAATTAAATTACGTAAATCTTATAATTCACTTTATCGACGGATACGAAATTCTCGTAATTCGATAATTGTTCAACTTTATTATTATAATGTGTTGTGCCCTTCGCAACTATTTACCTTATAGTATAAATCTGTATTTAGATAATACTTCAGATTTGGTTTTCATTTAATTGTTGTTCGTCCTAATTATTGTATACTCTATGGACCTCTGTTATATGGCGTTCACGTCAATTCCGTTTTCCTTACGTTACGTGAAACCTACAGAAAATGAATTATTTACAGAACATTTTCTGTAAATGATTCATGAAAATGCATTTTCTGTACGGATTTCACGTAACGTAAGGAAAACGGAATTGATGTGAACGCCATATATATATATATATATTATAATAGGCATTTATGATTACAATTAAATAAATAAATGTATATATATATATTCCTTACATACGTTATGTAATAAGCAATAGTTATATGAAGTACGTATAGATGGGAGACATGCGCATTTGACGACGGTTATATAACATATCCTGTATAAGCATTACAATCATAACATATATTATAATATCCTTATAAAATATCCTATAGGATAACTTCTATATTTCGTATTTATATGTATATATATATATATATATATATATATATATGTTGATGCTTGTGATTTATATATATATATATATATATATATATATATATATATAAGTAGGTACCTATAGGTACCTACTTATATATATATATATTACTGTTATAGTAATATATTACTATATATATATTCCAGTTTTATTTATTCTTTTCAATATTTAAATGAATTTATTTTAAAAGGTAAACATAATATCATTAAAATACATTCTCTATATATATATATATATATATATATGCGTGTGTATGTATGTATATACTTTTAATTACATATATGTATAAATAATTAAATATAATCTGTCTATCTATCTATCTATTATGTATTTATAAGGTATGTATATGTAGTTATTTGATATGATCACCGTTGTTAGTCTATGTAATTATATTTCTATTGTTAGTGTTCTGTAATAATATCATAGACAATAGAGTTGGCCAATATACATATATGCATATATGTATCGACTACATCATGAATGTTCACTAACCCCCCCCCACCACCCCCTCACCACACTAACTGTGTTCATTCTCTTTGTGTAATATATGTACGTATGCACTTCTAGTTATCATGTATATAAGTTTATTTGAATGGTATATATATATATATATATATATATGTATATATAAATATAAGTATACTTATATCTCTCATAGTAAAACTCAGATTAAATATATCTATAATT
Organism: Osedax fenrisi; assembly: GCA_964019155.1. Classification (NCBI taxonomy): domain Eukaryota; kingdom Metazoa; phylum Annelida; class Polychaeta; order Sabellida; family Siboglinidae; genus Osedax; species Osedax fenrisi. Next base: position 7,162,243 of record OZ025239.1, read on the forward strand.
ACGATATCATATAGTATCTATAGATACGTTATATACGTATACGTTATATACGTTATATTATATTATTATCTATATATAGATAATAATATAATATAACGTATACGTTACATTAGCGTGAAACACATGTATTATGTAATATAGGTCAACAAATATATATATAATATATATATGTGTGTGTGTGTATGTGCGTATGAGTGTGTGCGTAGCCCAATGTGACATTTACTAGACTATCTGCCGAACTAGATATGCCGAACGATATATGCCGAGATCAACGTCAGACTGTCTAGGTATATTTAGCAAACGTTTCGATAACTTCAGACTTTTAAAATAAAAACAATAATGTAACTGCAGGTACTGTTTGTCATATCATCTCTGTATATAAGTGTAAGTATTGTTAAGGTCATCGACCTATACAATAACTAGTATATATATATATATATATATATATATATATATATATATATATACCTAATATCTATAGATATTAAATGCATTTATATAATTCTCTCGATAGATATGCGGCCTATAGTTGAGGGCCATTCACACCTACTTTTGTATATATTTTTCTTTTACTAACTTAACATTTTATTTTATTTATTTTAATTTTACTTTTACAATAATTTTCTCCATGTGATTATTCTTTAGGAAAGTGAAACGGGTAAACGACTAGATAAGCATCGCGCTTCGTCATTTTTCCTACCATGGGCGTGCCTAACATTCTGATATAGTTATTATATATAGGTTATAGGTTATAGGTTATAGGTTATAAATGTAATAAATAAGCGTACAAGTTAGTCATGTAATACTATTGTTATTTTAATTATATATCAAATATAATATATTATTATATTATATAATAAATTTCTATATCATTCTAAATTAAAAAACTTCCAGATTTACCTGAAAATGTACTTTGCTCATCATTTTCTAGTTTTTTCATACAAAAAACAAAAAGTATCATAAATAATCTACCTCCTATGAGTAATAATTGCCAACCATCTTTATGTAAACATTTTTCATCATTTCACTGGTCCTGCTTTTCGCTTCCTAATCCTCTTGAAATCCAAACATTAATGATGTCCATTAAATCGCCATCCCCTCTAGATCCTATTCCTCTTACATTACTACGTTCTTCTATTTCATACTTGATAATTCATATTACTAATATATTTCGCTCATCGCTTATCTCCTCAGTTGTTCCTCCAAGTATGAAACAAGCATATATTACTCCAATTATTAAGAAGTCTACTCTTGATTCCTCTATTCTATCTAATTATCGTCCAATTTCTCAACTATCATCCCTTTCTAAAACTCTTGAGCGCATTGTAAGTAAACAATTAGTTCATTATATAACTTCTAATTCGATAGCTGATCCTTTAAAAAGTGCTTATCTTCCTAATCGTGGAACGGAAACAGCGCTTAATTTGATTTTTAATGATATAATACTGTCGCTTGACAAAAAAATGCCATGCTACTTAGTATTACTTGATCTATCTAGTGCTTTTGACACTCTGGATCATACAATGTTATCATGTCGGCTTAAAGAGATAGGTATTCATGGACAGGTGCACAATTGGTTAATGTCTTTTGTAACATCTCGTTTTTCATCAATTAAGATTAATAACAATTTTTCAAAATCATTTATGCACACTCATGGTGTTCCTCAAGGATCTGTTCTGGGCCCAATACTTTTCCTGCTTTATATATTACCTGTTTCTTCTATTTTTTAAAAATATCCTTACATTCACTATCATCTATATGCTGATGATTTACAGCGTTATACTTCCTTTCCTCAATCTACTGATCACGCTATAATCCAATACAACATTAAAAACTGTATTACTGATATAAAAAATTGGTTCACTAGTAATTCATTATCCTTAAATGTCTCAAAAACTGATACTATTTTATTCTCTAAAATACCTTCAATTGTTAAAATAACTGATAGTTTTCTTGCCACGCTGCCTTTATCTAATAAAATCACAACACTCGGTATAACAATTGACTCTATTATGAAATATGACAGTCACATTCTTAATGTTATTCGTACTGCTAATTTTTATTTATATAATATACATAAGGCTCGTGCTAAGCTCTCATTTGATATCACTAAATCACTTATATATTCATTGGTTTTTAGTAGATTCGACTACTGCAATTCACTTTTTGTTTTTGTCCCTGATAATATTATGATAAAATTCAAAAAAATAACAATCATAACATATATTATAATATCCTTATAAAATATCCTATAGGATAACTTCTATATTTCGTATTTATATGTATATATATATATATATATATATATGTTGATGCTTGTGATTTATATATATATATATAAGTAGGTACCTATTACTATATATATATTCCAGTTTTATTTATTCTTTTCAATATTTAAATGAATTTATTTTAAAAGGTAAACATAATATCATTAAAATACATTCTCTATATATATATATATATATATATATATATGCGTGTGTATTTATGTATATACTTTTAATTACATATATGTATAAATAATTAAATATAATCTGTCTATCTATCTATCTATTATGTATTTATAAGGTATGTATATGTAGTTATTTGATATGATCACCGTTGTTAGTCTATGTAATTATATTTCTATTGTTAGTGTTCTGTAATAATATCATAGACAATAGAGTTGGCCAATATACATATATGCATATATGTATCGACTACATCATGAATGTTCACTAACCCCCCCCCCCCCACCCACCACCCCCTCACCACACTAACTGTGTTCATTCTCTTTGTGTAATATATGTACGTATGCACTTCTAGTTATCATGTATATAAGTTTATTTGAATGGTATATATATATATATATATATATATGTATATATAAATATAAGTATACTTATATCTCTCATAGTAAAACTCAGATTAAATATATCTATAATTACGATATCATATAGTATCTATAGATACGTTATATACGTATACGTTATATACGTTATATTATATTATTATCTATATATAGATAATAATATAATATAACGTATACGTTACATTAGCGTGTAACACATGTATTATGTAATATAGGTCAACAAATATATATATAATATATATATGTGTGTGTGTGTATGTGCGTATGAGTGTGTGCGTAGCCCAATGTGACATTTACTAGACTATCTGCCGAACTAGATATGCCGAACGATATATGCCGAGATCAACGTCAGACTGTCTAGGTATATTTAGCAAACGTTTCGATAACTTCAGACTTTTAAAATAAAAACAATAATGTAACTGCAGGTACTGTTTGTCATATCATCTCTGTATATAAGTGTAAGTATTGTTAAGGTCATCGACCTATAAAATAACTAGTATATATATATATATATATATATATATATACCTAATATCTATAGATATTAAATGCATTTATATAATTCTCTCGATAGATATGCGGCCTATAGTTGAGGGCCATTCACACCTAGATATTAGAATTATACCTAATCATAATGTATATGACTCATGACCGTGCTCTGTACACAGGTAGTTAAACACAACTAATCTCATGCATACACTACACTCATGTAAGTAAACAAACCGATAAAGTAGTGAGCAAACATAACTTTTTTGAGCGCGTTGTTTACCTTGAGCGAGTGTTACGTTAACTTAATATAAACTAATAACTAATAACTTAAATAAATTAATATAAACTACCGTTATCAGTATATCTATGACCATATATGGTATCGTTTACCGTCAATTGTAATCGTGTAACATAATTGAAAGATATGCATACCAGAGACGGGTCAAGGTTAAAAGTTGTATAGGGCACTATTATTATATAAATATTAAAATTAATATATTTATTAAAATAAAAAAGTCGCAAGTAATATAAGAATTATGACTTGTCTTTATAAAGTTATACAATATTATATAAAACTTGTCGTATTACCCATCTTTTCCATATAAATTTGATTATTTAAATAGAATATTAAATTAATTCTTTAAAGATTTTACTTCATAAAGTCATTAATGCTGTCGATATTGGTATATTTAAATGTACCATGTTATACCGATAACATTGTGAGGTCACATTATTACATAATATTATTATTTTTAAATTACTTCGTAGCTATTTATTATATATATGGGAGGGAAGGGAGTAGTGGCCGATAATTAATATGCCTCAGAAGATTTAAAATATATCGATAAATACTGAATTTTAGGCTCTTATTTTTTTGAATTAACTAGAAATCATATAGTTCTAGAATACTGTGATTTCACTTTTATATATAAAGTGTTTACCTAATAATATAAACGATTAATTAGGCATTACAAAAATCATTAAAATAAGGCAAGGCCGTATTAGTGGCCGCTAGTACCAGAAAATGCAATAGGTGTCTCGTAATGTATTCGATTTATATTTTGTTAATTATGTAATATTAAATAATTATATTTATGATGCATACACACCTTATTTGATTCAATGATTTAATTATATATCCACATACTCTTACACATAAATAAGCATAAATATATATAATCATGTTTTTCTCAAAATTTGACAAAAAATTATTATGTAATAAATTAGAATAATTAATTAATTATTTAAAAAAAATTGTACTATATATTATAAATATTTTGATTATCTAAATATTGTGTATAGAACTTTTTATCCTATCAAACACCATTTAAGCGTTAATTAAAACGGCCACTACTCCATCCTTGGCCACTACCTCCTTCCCTCCCCTATATATAATGATAAAATCAGGTTCATCAAAAAAAAGGATAGTTATGATTGGACATTCTATAGAAGATGGTATACCATATCACAAATAGTTTCATAAACTAGTAAGGCTATATGCAAGTATCTGGGGGCATCGCATATAAATCTTTGTATATCTCACACTGCAGTGTACGTCGACCAGTTTGGTAAACATACAAATGTAATATATTTATAACGTAATGTGATACTATTTCGTAGTTTGAAAGAGCAGTTTGTATAAGAGCGGTATGCTTAATATATGTCAAAATAACGTTCCATATTCTTTATCGACATTTTGTAATTAGAAGTCATTGATAGTATTTCATGTATGACACTTGTTGATGCCAAGTGTAATTAACATATAGTGTTAACTCAACCTTACATTTTTTTGATAACATATAACATTATGAAAATTTGAACATTTGGCTTATTATAAAATAATGTATTAAAATAAATATTTATACTAATTAAATTTACTTAGAATGTATAGTATTAAATTACACAAATATTTGTTTTTATGTAGGGGTATTGGGTTATTATTGTATATTAATTATATTTATATTTGTATGTTTAACTATATTTATATACGTTTTTTTTAATTATATTTTTTCTTTTAAGAATTTTATTTTAGTTATTTGAATTATATTATGTTATATGTCTTACCTTAAATTGTATATATTACAGGATAAATGACATTATGAGGAGTTTTAAAAAAATTTATTCTATCTATTTTGATAATATTTATAATAAAATATTACCATTATAAAAAGTAATATATCGGAATACACATTTATAATAACAAGTTAACTTAAAATAACGTTAACTCTATTTTATATTGTGTGTTTTATGACGGAGTGGCTGATGTGTTTGTTTGAATATAGGTGTGGTACGTGTCGGGGAAAAGGGTATATATATATATACTTGTAGTATAAGTACAAGTATACTTGTAGTGAGAGGAAAGTATTGCCAGTGTTGTTATTTTTGGCACAAATAGGATATCTACGGACCGTAGACTACGGTATTGATCCTAATGAACCCATATCCTAAAGTTGATACACCATCTATATATATATACCTTCAGCTATTTAAAACTAATTTGTAAGGTACTTAAGAATCATCTTCCGAGTTATTTGAATGACCTCCTACAATTCAGAGTTTACAAGAGGAATCTAAGAAACGCGTCTACTCGGTTATTACAAAAGAGGAATTACAAGCTATCAAGATATGGAAAACGTTCTTTCAGTGTAGCTGCAGCCGATCCATGGAATTCATTCATCTATCCTCATTATTTTCAATTAATCTTGGCTACTCTGGATATAAATGTAACGATTTAATATCTCTGATTTTTTAAATTTATATTGATAATGTTGTTCTTTTGTATATATTTTTCTTTTACTAACTTAACATTTTATTTTATTTATTTTAATTTTACTTTTACAATAATTTTCTCCATGTGATTATTCTTTAGGAAAGTGAAACGGGTAAACGACTAGATAAGCATCGCGCTTCGTCATTTTTCCTACCATGGGCGTGCCTAACATTCTGATATAGTTATTATATATAGGTTATAGGTTATAGGTTATAGGTTATAAATGTAATAAATAAGCGTACAAGTTAGTCATGTAATACTATTGTTATTTTAATTATATATCAAATATAATATATTATTATATTATATAATAAATTTCTATATCATTCTAAATTAAAAAACTTCCAGATTTACCTGAAAATGTACTTTGCTCATCATTTTCTAGTTTTTTCATACAAAAAACAAAAAGTATCATAAATAATCTACCTCCTATGAGTAATAATTGTCAACCATCTTTATGTAAACATTTTTCATCATTTCACTGGTCCTGCTTTTCGCTTCCTAATCCTCTTGAAATCCAAACATTAATGATGTCCATTAAATCGCCATCCCCTCTAGATCCTATTCCTCTTACATTACTACGTTCTTCTATTTCATACTTGATAATTCATATTACTAATATATTTCGCTCATCGCTTATCTCCTCAGTTGTTCCTCCAAGTATGAAACAAGCATATATTACTCCAATTATTAAGAAGTCTACTCTTGATTCCTCTATTCTATCTAATTATCGTCCAATTTCTCAACTATCATCCCTTTCTAAAACTCTTGAGCGCATTGTAAGTAAACAATTAGTTCATTATATAACTTCTAATTCGATAGCTGATCCTTTAAAAAGTGCTTATCTTCCTAATCGTGGAACGGAAACAGCGCTTAATTTGATTTTTAATGATATAATACTGTCGCTTGACAACAAAATGCCATGCTACTTAGTATTACTTGATCTATCTAGTGCTTTTGACACTCTGGATCATACAATGTTATCATGTCGGCTTAAAAAGATAGGTATTCATGGACAGGTGCACAATTGGTTAATGTCTTTTGTAACATCTCGTTTTTCATCAATTAAGATTAATAACAATTTTTCAAAATCATTTATGCACACTCATGGTGTTCCTCAAGGATCTGTTCTGGGCCCAATACTTTTCCTGCTTTATATATTACCTGTTTCTTCTATTTTTTAAAAATATCCTTACATTCACTATCATCTATATGCTGATGATTTACAGCGTTATACTTCCTTTCCTCAATCTACTGATCACGCTATAATCCAATACAACATTAAAAACTGTATTACTGATATAAAAAATTGGTTCACTAGTAATTCATTATCCTTAAATGTCTCAAAAACTGATACTATTTTATTCTCTAAAATACCTTCAATTGTTAAAATAACTGATAGTTTTCTTGCCACGCTGCCTTTATCTAATAAAATCACAACACTCGGTATAACAATTGACTCTATTATGAAATATGACAGTCACATTCTTAATGTTATTCGTACTGCTAATTTTTATTTATATAATATACATAAGGCTCGTGCTAAGCTCTCCTTTGATATCACTAAATCACTTATATATTCATTGGTTTTTAGTAGATTCGACTACTGCAATTCACTTTTTGTTTTTGTCCCTGATAATATTATGATAAAATTCGAAAAAATTCAAAGGAGAGCTGTTCGTGTTTCATATAAAATTAAAAATAATATAAATACTAATACGGGTAGTAACTATATATCTATATCACATATTATGTTAACCCTTGGTTGGCTCAGATATCGTGATCTTTGTAAACTAAAATTGTTATGTTTATCTCATAAAGCTATCTACACGGGTGAACCTAAGTATCTGGCTGAATTGTTATCAATTGCTACCAGTAACAGACCAAGACGGGATTGCCATGCAATGAAACTTGTTATGCCTCATACAAATTCATGTTTTGGTAACTCTGCTTTTTCTGTTGCGGTACCAACTCTATGGAATTTACTTCCGAATATTATTCGTACGACAACTTCTCGATCTCAATTCAAAAGTAGACTCTTTAAACATTATTTAGTGAAATGAATATATATTTTGCGATTATTGTTATCTTTGTTTATATGTTATATTATTATATTATTATTATTATTATTATTATTGTTATGACGTCGAACAATGATTTTCATTTATGAAGTCTTTAAACAAATAAATAAATAAATAAATTACAGTATTAAAAATGTATTGTTAATAATATGAACTTAATTCATATTAAAAATATATTAATCGCCATCTAAAGTATTTATATATTTTACTATATATATATATTTCTCTACAATTGTATTAATAGATAATTAAATATACTAAATTAAATTAAAAATATTATAAAACGATTATAATATGGTTAGGATATAGTAGATGTTGATTCAATCAACTTTTTCATATAATGATGCACGCAATTTTATCAATATATAAAAATATTTATTTCAGATCATATCTCTAAAATGATTGGCTTAAATCATCGTCAACTGGCCACATTACCCGCTAAAAGGTGGCCACATTACCCGAGTATATGTATCACGCTATATGCACTGTATAATAATGAGTATTATTCACTAAAATAAATGTATTACATACTTTGTTATAATTAAATACTTATATAGTTAATTACATCTTTAAATTCAATTTATATTATAAATTAGTGATTTATTGTATGTTTTACAAAATTTGTATATCAATTATTTGAAAATTAAATCATTTTATTTGTATTTTCTTCATAGATTTGTTTGTATTAATAGATATACAAATTTGATATACTTATTTGATATACTTAATAGATATACTTATTTGAATAAATCTTACCAATGAGCATATTTCATGAATACATTTTTTTATTCGGGAACTTATACATAACTCAGAAGATGTAGCGAACTACTGGGTAGAAAAAAAGCAAGGCTTATCTAGTTCTACCCTGTTAATTATTCGAGAATGGAAAATAATTATACAAATATATATGATAAAAAATAATAGGCAATTTGATAAATGTTTACAAAACTAAAAAAAAATAACTAAAAGGATGCAATCTTATTTGATAAAATTATATAAATAAATAATGAGTTATTCAATAAAACAACGATATTGTAATATCAATATATTATTTCCATAAAATATATATGAATATACATATACATATATATACACATATACACACATACGTACATTAATACACGCATATACAAATGCACACACACAAATACATATACATACATATAGGTTCACCCATACAAACATACCTACATAAACAAAAATATACATATACAAATATAAATATAGAAAATGAAAGAAGTCTCTATTATCACTATATAATTTAAATGAAGATACTGATGAATACATATTAACAAAAATAATTAAATGTAAAAATATAATAAATTACAGAAAAAATCTACAGAAAAAAATTGCAATTTGGATATTTATATTATATAATAAAAGCTCATATATATCAAATATGTACATTAAAAACAAAAATTAAAAAATTAATAAAAAATTAAAAAATTCCATTCCCGAGTAATTACTTCATCATGTTTGAATATAAATTAAATTAAATACAATATAATAAATAAAATTAAGTATATAAAATTAACTAAAAATAGTTTTTAAAAAAGAAATAGTTGAAAAATATGTATAAAAGATATGTAAGATATATAAGATATGTAAGATATGTAAGATATAATATAAAATAAAGAATAAAATCAGTTAAAGCATTTAATACATCGAAATATAATTATATTTTAAACTTCGAGTAAACGTATTTATATTATATAATAATTTAAATCTGTTTTCAAGAAGATTCCATAAAAATGGACCATTGTGAGTTATGCAAAAAAAAATTATATTAAGATGGAAAGAAGGAATAACAAATTTAAAAATTTTTCTCTGACTATATATACATTGATTAATAGAGAACATATTTTTGATAATGATTGGTGTAAAATTATTAAAAATCCTAAACATAAATTTTAGAGTATTTAATTTTACAATATCAGTAATTTTCAAGATATTCAATATTTTATAATATTTATCTGTATTACATCTATTTGAAATATTGAAAATAGCTCTGATGGCTTTATTTTGTATAATAATTAATCTATTTAGATTATATATATATGTAGTAGACCATACAGTATTACAATAATTTAGATGAGGTAGAAAAAATGTATTATAAATGAGTTTTAATGATTTTATAGTAAGAGAATATTTTAATTTATGTATAATAGATACAACTTTAGAAAGCTTATTAGCTATATTATTTATATGTTTTTTCTAGTTTAATTTCTCATCTATAGTGATTCCTAAAAATTTATAATACCGTATCCTATTGATTATATTACCATTTATATGTAAAACAAAATTATTTATATATTTGTTATCATTAAACTTATCATGAATTAAAATGTAAGATGATTTATCTATGTTAATAGTTAGTTTATTTTCAGATAACCATATATTTAATTTCTTAAGTTCATTATTCATAGTTAATTTAAGAGTATTAGCATCTTTATCTTTAAAAATTAAATTAGTATCGTCAGCAAATAATATAGGAATAGAAGAAATAAAAACAATATGTAAATCATTTAAAAATATATTAAAAAGTAAAGGACCCAAAACATAACCTTGAGGAACACCAATATTAATATTACTAAAATCAGACTTAATATCATTGTAAATGACACATTGCATTCTATTTTCAAGATAACTAGTAACAAAATCTTTTGCAACACCTCTAAAACCATAATTTTCCATTTTAAGTATTAGTAATTCATGATCTATTGTATCAAAGGCTTTACATAGATCAATTGACAAAATAGCTGATAATAATTTACTTTCTAAATTATTAGTTATGTTTTCCATAAGGTAATTTAAAGCATCATTTGTACTACTATTTTGCCTAAATCCAAATTGAGATTCATTAATCTTAGAAAATTTATTCATGAATTCATTCATTCGATTTTTAATTATTTTTTCAAATAATATATATATATATATAATTGTATCTATACTATTTATAGAGAGTTACAGATAGACATATTATATTTTCTACTAAAAACCAACTAATTATAAAAGTGCAAGCGCCTTGATTAAATATTAAAATTGATAAGATTTCCATTTATTCAATTATGGACAGAGGGATGATTCGAAAAATAGTGATATAAACAGGTTTTACTAGTAGCTGTACTGATGAGCCGTAGGAGTTAATATATTAAAATTAATATACTGTAAGTTATACATACATGTATCTATTATACCTATTAAGGGAGGTATCTCATCCCGGCAATTTGTAGTGATATACTATATTTAAAGTTACTATATTTCCGGCAAGTTGCCGGAAAGTAAGGGGGTATCCCACTATAATTGTAGTTAACTTACTATAAAATCACTTTCTAGCAAATATTTCCGTACTTTATTTCCGGAAATACTGGTAGTGGGATATGTACCCCTTTATATTTAACTATACTATTTAATAGAAATATCAGATTACACAAGGATACGAACATAATAAATGAAACCTCAGAAGAACAATTAAAAGTTAAACATATAAACCTATGTTCGGACTTCAACCGTGTATAATGGAAGAGTAAAGTGCATGGATGCCTCTTCCAATTTAGCCAGGCCTTATAGAGGTTTATAGAGGCTTATAGAGGCTGTTACACCAACAAGTTTGTGAAATATTGTATCGTATTAACATTTTAATATAACTGATGTGAAAATTTCTATGCTGTAGCTATATTATATATTATTAGATAAAGTAAAATCTTATATACTAATATTATATACTTAATATTTCTTGTAAAATCAGAATACTATACAGATAAAAAATATGAACCTTTTATACATTACTTTGAAAAATTGTTGATAAAAGGTTATTTCACCACGGAATATTATTATATCTATAAGTTTGTTTGACTATAGTCTTAATTATAGGTATATACCTTAACACACTTACGATAGAAGAAATAATAATTATTTATTTTCTTTTTATATTCTTTAATTACTGATATTTATTTGAAGTATTAAAATAAATATATGCATTATTATTCTATTCATACATAATTCATGTAAGAACTTATAATGATCATGGAGGCTTTCATGATCGAATTAATTCCAGAACAATACACATATGAATAATTATCAAGATTAAAGATTAAAGATTAAAGATTAATAACTTCTCTATATTAATAATATTTGCTAGTTGATACCATATAAAGAGTAGTTTCAACAATTTCCATGTGCATGCCGTTGGACGGTAAATAAAAAGTACATTCTTATTATATATTATTATGTTTAAATAAATAATAAATAATTTTATATATAGGAATTAAGAAAATAAATTACGGAGAATCTGGGAAAAAGAAAATTATACCACAATGTAGATTAATAAGAAGATATAAAAAATTGTAAATAATAAACATTACATTTATTGTTTTGTATCACTAAAATAGATAAGAATTATCTTAGTATAGGCATATAATATTTCCTACTCGCATTTTCTTTTTATTTACTATTGTTTAAATATTCTTCAAATAATTACTATTAAAATCATTCACAATTAATATAATACTTCATATAATAAGGTAAATATATATATATATATATATATAATAAGTCATACAATTAACTGTATTAATAAAACCACTGAACGTATTTCGTTCCTGTATATAAACTTGGGCATTAATTAAGTTAGCTTAAATTTATTAAATTTATCATAAAATAAATTAAATATAAGTCAATAACTGAGTATAATAAAGTCACGGAGATTATTTCGTTCCTGTTATAAGAATCCTGTATGTAATCGTGTATATTAAGTAAGTTTAAGTTTAAAATAATTTAATTATAATATATTAAAGGGATATCCCACTACAAGATTTTATAAAATTAACTACATTTAATAAGTCATGCGAGATTATTACGATTACTTGTACATAAAATGTTCTTTTAAAGTTAGATTAGTTATTAAATATCTCCATGATAACAATTATTCATATACATACATCATGTATGATACATGTATTATACATGTATCATATGATGTATAACATGATGTATATACTATATATTGTATACATATTTAATAATTCATTATATATATATATTCGTATAATAACTATATAATTATGAAATAAATTTAATTTAATTAGTCGTACGAGATTACCTAAAAAGTCGTACTATTAGTAAAACAAGTTTTACGAAATTACCTCGTACGAGATTACTGGTATTCATAGAGCCTATATCAGAAGTTGTAATCCATTGGGTTGTAACAAGACCTCCTATAGGAGAGATATATATATATATATATATAACATTGAGGTTATAGGAGGTATTGGTTGTAATAAGTATTCATACATCGTCCCATACATACATAGATTTGTATTTTACTATAAATCTATGAATATATATATATATATATATATATATATATATATATATATATATATATATATATATATGTTAGATGTATTGATTCTCTCTATGTGTATAACTAAGACATCCAATAACTTCGAGGTTATAGGAGGTATTGGTATAACTCCCATATATTTTATTTCATTAACATTATTTAATTAATTAAAATCCTTGATCTGCATACTGGATCTTGGTACTGGATTATTAACATTATAATTCTAATATCTATGATAATTAAATATTATTTTCTGATTGGACATTTACAAATATGTGCTGTGCAAAATATAAACAATAATTTAAATATATAATAAACTGTTTTTATATGTAAATAATAAATATTATTATATTATTTATATATTTATATACTTTTACTATTAGTTAAATATATGTTACTATCCTTTGTTAATAATTGGTTATATATTGTATTAAAATTGTATATAATAATCAAATTCAAATACTTTAAAATTAATTGTAAAGGTTTTTGTTCAAATATTATTTTTAATATTATATTAAATATATAAATTTATAATAAATATTAATTTATATTCTATAGTAATATTTATCGCATTTTATTTATAAATATTCAATCAATGTTAGGTACTACTACATTTTTCGTGTATCCGCTCTCATACTTTATCTATTTACCTATGCATCTCGCTCTCACTTCTTTTAAGCCAGCTGCTCCCGCTGTATATCCTTTGTGACGAAGTTGATCCGCTCCCGATACTTTTAATTCACTCAATCAATGATTGAGTCAATCATTGAGTCAGTGAATCAATGAGTCATTGACTCAATGATTTACTGATTCAGTAAGTTACTGCACTCAAGCCTACCTCCGATCTATATATTGATTCGTAGTATTATTATAATTATAATAATTATACTTCTAGTATACTTAGTATAGTATTATTATAATAATTATACTAACTATACTAGTCGTATAATAATCGTTGTATAAATTATAATTATTATTATTAATTATTATTATAATAATTATAATAATTAAAATAATAATTATTATAATTATTAGTATTATTTTAATATAAATTATTATAATAATTATTATTATTTTAATTATTATAATTATTATAATAATAATTATTATAATTATTATAATAATAATTATTATAATTATTATAATAATAATTATTATAATAATTTGTATTAAAATAATACTAATTATTATTAGTTACTAATTGAGTATCATTATTATAATTATTATAATAATATGATATTGAATTTCAAATATTAAATAGGATTATGGTCTAACGCGACGAGCTTTTTTTAAATAAAGCCACTCACCCATTGCGGGCGTCGATTGCACGATTTATTTCAGTGATTTATAAATATATTCTATATATAGAAACTGCAATTAATATATATTTAATTTAATTTATTTTAAAGAAATATTTAAATCAATATAACGGAACATAAACGAAAATAAAATAACTAATAATAACGAAAAATAGGAATACAGAAAGTACTCAACATTAATGTAAATAGTAAATAAAATTGTAAATAGTAATAAAAATAGTGATCAGGGAAATGCAATAGTAAATAGATACGTTTTTAATAAGGATTTAAATGAGTTGGTGGATTGAGTAGAGCGTAGTTTATGTGTTAAATAATATGTGATACAGAGAAATACGTAATAATTCTTTTGAGACATATTTATATATATATATATATATATATAGTTATATATATATTAATATGCTATAATAGTACATATTAGTGTTCGAAATGAACCTGAACTGAAGCTTGCCTTATTTAAGAAAAAATAACAGCCCCTGACCGAACTGAAGCTTTGTTAAAACGAACCCAAACTATTATTTCATTACAGTCCTGGACCGAATTGGTGATATATATTGTCAATTTTAAAATAAAATTGTATATCTTTATATATTCTAAATTATCATTGATAAATAATGTATCAGTTGATATTATAAACCAATAGAAAAGATATTTATAACACTCATATTATTAGAATTTCCAAGCAAGTTCAAACTTTTCCACTTATTTATGAAGCAGGATCAAACCCGTGCATTATTTACATATGAACTTTGAACTATCATTTTGTGTTGAGTGAAGCTTCGAAGCACTAGTAGTTGGATTCATTTCGAACACTAGTACATATCCATATTGATACATTTAAAAATTATTTAAAATACAATGATAGCTTAGATCACGACATATAGGATGGTCACACACGATCCTTATAATGTTTACTGTGTCAAATACTGATTTCGCACAACGAAATATAATATATTCTTTTTTGTATAGAACTTTTTACATTTTTTCATACGTATATGTAATTCGATTAGGTTATATGCATTCATAATCATAATAATAATAATATTTATTAGAAGAATTACAATTTTTTTCTGTTATTTTACAATGATAATTATATAATGTGTCCTCTTATAGGGCTTCAATGTAATAATTGTCTGTTGTTGTTGCCCATTATGTGCGATAACTTTTGCAATTTCACTCAGCGTGTACTTACGGATTGCGTGAACACCCTATTATATAATAGGCTATTATACGACCAGTTAGTTCACAACTTTCTATATTACTAGTTTACGATGTAAATAAACACTTCTGAATTAGATATGCAGTTTACGCAGCATATCAGATACATTAGAGAGTTACTTAATTAACTGTAATAATATGCACCATGTGCTAGAATATACATTGTATACTATAACATTTACATATATAATATATATATATATATATATATCGGGCGACAGCATAGAAAAGATATTGATCTTAATCTGAAGCCCTTTAGAGAAAATAATAACATAAATAATTATATATTTCATACGAAAAAAAATGTACAATTTAAAACTTCTAATAAATATTTATTATTATATATATATATATATATACAGTAAAATCTGATTATAACAACATTACGCAGTGTAAGGTATCAAAATATCGTTATAAGCTCGTCATATATCGTCATTACATTTATTATTGTACTACCTACAAATAGACGCAAACCAAATATATGTTCTCTATATGACACTATATCCACATTATCTTAATACATTATAACATACCATTTATTTAATAAACCCACCGACATATAGACGCCTCTATCGTAATGAAGCATAAACTATGTCTTACGATTCGTAATGCAACATTAAATATTCGAGCTGTCAATTTACTGCATTATGCAGTCTGCATGGCGTTAAACCTTCAAAGATCTATCTAATAAATATTATTTATACTTAATTTTGTATTATAAAATTGATCGTGTACGCATATAAAAATAATTTTGATTTTATATATAGTGGTGAATATATAGTGAATATATATATAGATATTATATAGATAGAGTAAATATATATATATATATATATATAGATATTATATAAATTTATATATAAATATATAGATATATAGTTAATTTCACTAATGATAAGTTACTCGACTTCTCTATTTATCATTATTAATCTTAACTTACATCACCAGGTGGAGATCTCGGTGTGCAGCTCACTTAACACGTGTCCTCCTCCGTTCTTCAACTCTATCGATCATCTCAATCGGTAGTTCGTCATTATTGTTTACGCTTTACTCGTAAGCGTGTTCACATGATCTGTTAAATTCTGTATACACATTTTGTAGCAGGGTTGATGGTTTTTTCGGTTTTTACGTAAAAACCAAAAAACCCGGGTTTTATCGGTTTTTACGGTTTTTACAATATAAACAAGTACAAATTATAATTGTTAAATTCTGTACACACATTTTGTACTACAAAATTTGTAATGCAACAAATAGTACGCGTTCTATTGTTTCATATCCGTGATATTTTCATTATTAATAATAGCAAAATTTTATTAATAGCAAGATTTTATTTCAGCTAATGTTATATTGAATGTAAAATACTTTAAATATTCTGTACACACACTCGTAGTGCAACAAATAGTACGCGTTCTATTGTTTCCCGACGTACGTAATACATAGTTTCTTACAGCAAAACCGCGCGACGCAGTACCTCATTTACGGAGTGTGAACACCCCTCCCGTTAAGGCAGCGGTTCTATACAAGTATAATTAGGTTTCGTGAGATTCGGGCATCGCCTATATTTTATAGTACAAATTTGTACCGCGTACGAACAATTTTTAAAATAGAATATAAATGAATCACGCGATTGAATCTTAATAGATATCACCGACGATAACTTTAGTAAGTCTAGCTATCTCTGCAATGGTTACTTTGTGTACTCGACTTGATATTTTTTGTGGTTTATTTAATCATATGTCGGTACTTCATCAATCCTGGTGCTTGGTCACGATGCAATACGATAAAATCTCGTGGAAAATAAAAATTTCTCGAAATATGCATTAGTGTCGTTCTGCCTATCTTCGTGATTAGTATCATATATAATTAACTTTAATGTAGCGACATAATATATTTAAATTTCGGATACTATTTAAATGTTATTGATATTTAAAAATATTATTTATAATATAATCGTATACGCATTATAAGCTTATTATATAATATATATATGTATATCATATTTAATTTATTTTCTAAAATACAATTTCAGAGTCTCTCATAAAAGTTCAAAGAATATGAGTAGTCAAAATGTACAAAAGTCACCGAAAAAAGTTTATAAATTTATTAATTATTATTTTATAATATTTATATACAATAATATTTATAATAATATATATATATATATATATATAATTATCTTATTTTATTTGATAGTGATGAATTAATTCTGGTACACATTTAATCAAAAACATCTATTATCTATTTAATACAATTATTTTAAAATTTATTTATTCAATTCGCCATCTCTATTATTTATTCTACTATCATTGTTTAATTGCATATAATTCAGATTTAAACTATATCACATATGTATTATTGATTCGAATGACACCAGGTTTGTTTGTTATGAAATATCTGACACCCATTTTATATTGGTTTAGATACAAATGAAACTGAATCAAGTATGTTTCATATCCGTGATATTTTCATTATTAATAATAGCAAAATAAATACAAAAATATTATTTTATTTCAGCTAATGTTACATTGAATATAAATACTTTAAATATTTTAAATAATGTTAAATAATTTAAATTAATTAAAAAAAGCTTTCTCGCTCCTAAATCTTAGTCCGACTCGCTTGAATCACTAATTTGTATTAATATATTACCTTAGGTACATTTTTAGTTATATTGATTATACCACTATAAACTAAAACTCCTAATAAAAGATTATTAGTAATATACACTCATGGTTTATATACGCAATATTACTTAATATTACTTGATATAGATTACTCCATATTTAATAATAGTAATTCAATCTATAAAGGTAGTATCAGAATAGTTTCCCCTCTATCTTTATTCATATTTTCATGTTTCATCTATTTTCGCATGTATTTATCTTTGACACTTCTACTATTTGTACTATTTACATAAATCATTATATATATACATACTATTTTGTATTCGTTTATTTGTTATATTATTGTTTGATGTCACATTGTGTGTTCGCATACCTCTCAATAAAGCATATCAACTAACATCGACAGACGGCAAAGATCACTAAAGATTCCATATTTAAATCATTTAAATTCGTCGCTCGTGGAATTCCTTGGTGCAGCGAAATCAATAACAGGAGCATTCTTCCCGATAAGATTGTTTGTTACGTAGAACCGAGTTCAATAGAGCTATTTTAATCATATAGGTCTTCATTTTTACTTGCTATTAATCGTCATTGTAAATATTATTTACGATAATTATCCTAGTAATTATTAATGATCATATCTATTTTCAATTATTTTCGTTTATTTTTACGGTACCCGTAAAACGTTTACACTATTTCATTTCGTATTATTCGTTATTTATTTCAATGACCTATCCATTATCATTAGCAAACATATTTATACTTTATACTTTCGACTATATATTTACTTAATCAATTATCTATCGTAGTAATTACCAAGCGGAGTATTAATCGTTATTAATGATTAATTAGTGTATTAATCATTATGTTTATTCATTAGCGTATTACTGATTATTAACATGAATTCGCCAGTGTAAGCCGACCACTAAAGCTATCCCGTTCCATCTGCGAGTGAATCAGCGCGGCATCTCTAAGAATACAACATTCAGCGAGAAGGTTTCCTATTCTTCTTTCACATGTACACTGTACATGTGTAATATACAGTGTACAATTGTAATATTAGACCGGTTCGTACTTTTTTTTTTCATAATTTTATAAACCTTCACATCTATACAAATTATGTATACTATAATGAATAAGTATTTACAATGTTAGACCTATATCTTAAATAGTTTTAGGTCACCAGACCTTTATACAATTTAACATGGGCGAGATATAGATATAAGTTTTATTCAATATTTATCAAATTGAATAATTTGTTCAAGCCAACTATGAATATATCCTAGGAAAATATATAACAAGTGGTATTAACAATAAAAAATATTTATCAAAACAATCTAGTTGCCCAAATTTTATAAAACAATTTTAGTAAAAAAAAATATCTAAAAATCGTATAATTTGATATAAATTATTACTATTTAATTTAAAAAATTAAAATATATAATTTATATATAATAATAATACAATTTAAATTAATTATTAAAAAATTATTTTTAGAAAATAAATTAACATCATTTGTAATTTTTTTTTGATTTTTATTTGTAATGTTAAATACAAAATATTTGTGCATATTTTTTAATTTTATTAATTTAATTTCAATAAAGGACATTTATATCTAACTCATATCCAAATTTCAATAAAATATGATCACTCAAATGTATGTAAAGTATAATTATATATATTAATTTTATTAAATTAATTATTTTTTTGAATTATTTTTAAATAAATACTTTGTAAAATGGTGTATTTTCTCGAGTTTTAGGAGAAATTAATATTGGTAATTTGTAGATATAAAAATGAAATATAGATATTATATTAATAATACATATAAATAATGGTATATATTATATTAATTAATTAAATACAATACAAATACATAATTAATTTAAAATTTTTATTTTAAATGTAAACATCAAAGATAATAAGATGGTGGAATGACTATTATACATGTAATATTTTAAATTAAATTTAAAAATAATAATTTATATTTCAAACTTTAAATGCTTCGTTACCAAATATAACTATTTTGTTATAAAAATTGTTAATACATATTATACTAAAATATAGATATGTATTATATTATATATGAAGCATTAAAAATTGATTCGAACGAACCGGTCTAGTGTACAATGTACATTATACAGTGTACAATGTACATTATACAGTGTACAATGTACATTATACAGTGTACAATGTACATTATACAGTGTACAAAGCAACGTAACCGAAGTAGCGGTTAACATCGTACAGTTGCCTCATTTGTAATATTAGCGATATTTAACTACTGTCAACTTCGGCTAACTCAGAAAACCCGCTAACTCATACTTTTACAAATGCTAGTTCGGTTTCGTACCTAAGTGAATACGCTAAATAATAATGTATTATCTCAGACACATTTGTGAGTCCCTTCTCGTCTGAATTAGCGGGAGGTGGCTGTATACAATGTTATTTGTGATTATCTGAGAAGTAATATTATATTTCAAAATAAATATATTTTGTTGATAAATTTGTATGCATAATATAATATATATATATATGAAGAATATGTAGATTGTAATAAATAGATAGTTTATATAATTTTGTAAATAAAGACATTTGCATACTGATAAATATATTTAATATACAATAATATATATAATATATATAAATAATATATATAATATTATTAAGGGGATTCACGTCTTTAAAATAAAAAAAAAAATTTGTTACATATATAATATATGATATGTCAAAATATTATAGGTTGAAAACATATATAAAGCATAAAAAACTTAATTTTAGAACACTACCTATTTCTAACAAAATAATGATTATATTATAAGACTGTTTTTCAATAGTTATAATTTTTCAATTTGAATTATTTAAAAATAGTGTTATCAATAATATATTTATTTTTATGTCAACCAGCGATATCTGTTGGTTTTATTGTATACATGCTATTGATTGGCCGTTGGCATTATTATAGAATAATACCATAGCGTCATTTCATTATAAAAATATAGACAATTTTTAATATCAATTATCTCAGAATATTTGTTTTTCTTATCAAATGTACTATTTCTTAGTCAATAATTAACTAAATTTAGTCAAATTTTCATACTATGTTTATTATATTATACGTATATTGTATCTACAGGAAATATGTGTGATTAGACATAGAGTTAATAATATAATTTAAAAAATAAATATTCATATTGATCAAATTTTTTACTTTTTTTAAAATGCTAATATTTTCAAAACTAATATTCTCATAATTTAAAAATTCTATAGAATAATTAACATAATATATATTAATGTTATACAATATAAATTTTGTAAAAATGTTAATTATTTTATGAGATTTTGAATTTTCAACAATAATAGTATATCTTTAAAATAACGAAATTTTTTTGAACTAATAAATTTATTTATGTACAAATAATTTTTATTTTATTAAATTTTAATTTTCAGGTATCGAATGAAGCGAAGCAACTGAAGGAAAACGCAAACTTTGTTGCCTCGGATTGTTCTGTGATCTACACACAGCCGTTCAAAGCTAAGATTAAGCATCGCCGATTGAGTTTGTGACATTTGTGTTTATCATTTAATATTATGCACCACTATAAATAAATACATATATATATATATATATATATATGGGATATCAAGGATGATATATATATATATATATATATATATATATATATATATATATATATCAGGGATGGGATCAAATATAAATACAAATACTTTTTTCATAAGGAATCAAATACGAATATAAATATAAAATAAAAATAACACTACAATGAAATATTAATATATTTAACCTGTGACGAGATAGTCTGGAATAAATGAATAGTAATTGAGTCATTTACGAATAATTTAAGATGTGGTTAAATAACATTATTTATAGTTATAAAAGTATCAACGATAACATGAATAATATTGGAATTCATCAATACACTGATATATATCTGCAATTGATTCGATCAGTTTATTATCCGTTTATTTCATACACAGTTGTGGACTACTCTGAATGTAGGTGTGATGACCTTAACGCCACACAGCATTATGTACATGTGAACAGATACATAGGTCCATCTGAAATAGTTCTCATGTAACGCTATGCATTGTATTCAGTGCATTTGTTTTGTTATATATACTAGATATATATATATGCTATACTATCTCGGAGAGATATTTCTAATATATTTAATATATTTAATATATAATAGTAGACGGTATCTTTTTATTATTTTTTTCTGGTGTTTCTGTAGAAATACGATTTTATCTATTAGCATCAATTATATTTACGAAAATATCTAGGAAAGATATTATTCATAATGATGTTAGTTATATAAATATATATATCAACAAAAGTAATAGTACAGCTATATTATCTGAGAATAATGTTTGAATGCATAGAGGTAGCCATACTTAGTAATATTTATCTATGGTTTTACTAACGAAATACTAATTTTATGATCAAATAAATTATAAATTATAAGTAATAATTGTATGTTTCTTATCTTTATATATTACAGTACGTATAATAGATATAATTATGTTTTACATATTTTGTTGATATTTATAAACCAAAGTAAACAATAAGTAATTTTTTAATAAATATGATACCAAAAATAAATTGTATTTTTAGATCGATTCAGTTGATAATTTATTGACAGGAACTACCACTACATATAATAATAATTTACTTTTTTGGTTCGTTTTAATTGGATTTAAACGGATCAACAAATCCCCTAAATAATATAATTATTTTATTTCTTATTAAACCCTGTTTTAAATATGGTTCTTATTAGAAATTCTATTTCATTAGCAATACAGATATCCGTAACCTAGATAAAAATGTCAATAAATGACTAATAATAATAATAATAATAATATTTATTTATTGAATCTCATATCTCATATATATATTGAATACAATGCAAATAGCGGATACAAATGGACCCCTCAAGAAGTCATAGACTTGTACATGTTATAAATAACTATGAGACAATACAAATAGTAACATTTTTTTTCTTGTGTTTTGATTTGTAGTTTATTAAGTTCTTGATAAACACAAGAGAAGTATTATTAAACATGATAGTATTCTCAGAATTTACTTAAGATATTGTATTATTGAAATACAATGAACCAATTAAAACACCTCATAAAACTTATTAAACACCACATAATACCAAATATTAATACTAGTAGTCTGGCAATTATGAATACCCAGTTAGTAAAGTAATCCATGATTGTAATCAGATTACAATCCAACAAGTAATCAGATTACAATCATGGGGCTATGTATTGATTACGATCACAGATTTTGATTCGATTACAATCGTATTACAATCAATGATTACCAACTGATCGTAAATCTATGTTAGTGATCAGTTAACAATCATTGATTACAATCGTATTACAATCATGATTACCAACTGATCATGATTCAATGTTAGTGATCATTTAACAATCATTGATTACAATCGTATTAAAATCAATGATTTATAAGTATAGTTTGTAATCAAAGCATAGTTGCTTATCAATGATTGTAATATGATTGTAATCGTATTGTGATCAGTTATCACAAATCATGATGATGATCAAACTATAATCTAACCACTATCACTGATTACTTTACTTACTGGGTAGCTATTATAATATATGAAATACTAGGAATATCATACTGTTAATAATATTTAAGTTATGTTTATAGTATATATATATATATATATATATATATATATATTTATTCATTTTGGGATATGTTTAGTACACGGCCCGTTTAAATCAATTTTATAATATATTTATTTCTTGTTGCGCGTCGGTTTGTTTCGCTTTATTTTAAATTCACTACTACTATTATTATAATTTTATTCGTGTTGCTAAACAATAAACTATTTATCTATCTATATATATCTATGATATACTGTGTTTAATATACATAATATACATGGATTACATGAAGACCTATACATCGACCGTTTATTTATAATATTATTACTATAAATAATTTAAATGATTACATCAAGTTGTGAGTGTTACTGCGCAAGTCATTCCAAAACTAAATAACATACATAATGATATATTCATATCTATAGATCTGATCAATTCGAAATAACTGTTAATATTATTATAATGAAGAATACTATAATAGTATACCTATATACATTTATCAATAATATTATTATTATAAACAATTTTATTTAATGATAATTTAAACTTTAAATTTTAAAGTCATCTCAAATTACTTTGCTATACGTCTACAATTACCTTATTCAAGATTACTTGTACCCCAAAATAATATATATTTTGCTGTATTTTTAATAATTTAAATAATAAAATATTATATTCTTAATAAGACCTAATATATAGTACATATTATTTCTATATAATATTTAAATTTTAATAAAACTTGATTTTTTACATTTATAAATTGACTAAGTTTTGACAAAATTCTTTATAAAATGTTTGTTCTATTTAATTAATAATTACATTTATTTGTATAAAGTATTTGATAAAATACACCAAATATAAATACAAATATATCTCTGATTAAAATTCAAATATAAATACATATTTGACTCCATCCCTGTAATTATATCCATTTACATATAATATATATATATAATTATTTTATATATATTATGTATATATATATAATTATTTTATTATATCGAATATTATATAATTACTATTTTTAGTTTATATACCTCAATAGGTATATTAAATCATATTTACAAATAATATTAGAATATATAAACATACATATATTTTCGATATTATCTTTATTTATATATTTTTACATATAGAATAAAATAGGATAGAATAATTTATTGGATTAATTTAATTTCATTGTTTTTTCTTTTATGATTAGTTTTAAATTTTCTTTCTTTATTTTCAAAATGGCTTAAAAATAATACACTGGTCTTTATATAATAGTATGTATGTTATAATATATATTTATATATATTTACAAATATGTGTATAAAGGATTTGATAAAGAATTCAAGTTTGCGACGAAAGAGAGAGAAGGACCGTGGCTAAAGTCTAAGACGATGCTGGCAAAGAGAAACGAGCAGAAGAAAACTGACATCAGAACTAGAATCATCGAAGAGAACCTCATCAAGGACGAGCAATCCGCCGAATACAAGAAGATCGCCGAAGCGTTAGTCTACCACTGATATTTGGCCTACTAATCGATCTAGCGGTACATACGATCGTAAAGAAAGTATTTGTAACCATTTTAAAGCGATTTTAACTTATTAGCTGAGTTCTAAGTAGTTCTTATCTAAGTCCTCTATTAGCAAAATGTAATGTTATTAAAATTATAATGGTGGATTAACGATA
The DNA here is from genome assembly GCA_964019155.1 of Osedax fenrisi. Lineage (NCBI taxonomy): Eukaryota > Metazoa > Annelida > Polychaeta > Sabellida > Siboglinidae > Osedax > Osedax fenrisi. The sequence continues at coordinate 7,188,277 of OZ025239.1, forward strand.
TCTTTTGTTTGAATCACCTTCTAAAATATATACATTTATATTTTTACTAAATTTATATAAAGTAATTGTCAATCATAATTGTTATTTATTTACAATTTCATAATTTATATGTTGAGTTTTTAAAAGTTTTTTTTTTATTTTAAATTTATATATTTATTTCATCACTAAAATTACATAAAATATTATTATCTTTGAAAAATAAACATTTTAATAAATTACAACCATTTATTAACACAAAACATAATTCTTGGTTTCAATTTATTTAAAAAATATTTGAATTTTACAAATATTCACTATACTAACTCATTATATGATATTAAACTGTTATATATAGATGGTTTATCAATATTAACTGACAATATTTATATCCAGAGTTCATCGGTGATATACTTTAACGAGTATTTCATAACGTGCCACCAGTATAATAGCCGACAGATACATGCCTCGCATGCACCTAAATCATTCACTTTTAAATTCGATTCACTTTATTATACATTTTACATTATTTCCGATATATATATTTGATTAGTTAACGTTCGATAACTATTATCATCCCCCCTATTTCATAGCGAGTGTTGTAACATGTCAAATAAAATTGTATTCGATCTAAACTATTTAGATCAAAATGTATACATTGTATATAAATTATTTAATTCATATTTATTATTAAAATTATTAAAAATTAATACATATATAGTTTATAGTATATACTTGTAAATCGATCGTTTAATTGATCTTTGATATTTATCAACAAAAGTAATGGATCAGTATCGTGATTACATCGTGGACCTGATCACAATAGTTTAATAAAATAAGCTCCGCCCACAATCGCTGAATAATCATATCGGATCGTAATACTGTAATAGTATTTATAGAATATAATTATAAAACTGAAAAAATAAATATGTATATATATATATATATCTTTATATTTACTGATTGATATTTTTAGTTTGTTTGATTTCATTAGTTTGGTATTATTTTCAGGTTTTTTTAACAAAATTAAATCCCGAACTGAACCTATAAAAGCTTGTTTAATAAGCTCAAGTTTGTTATCTGAAATTAAACAATTATTAGGTTTTACTAATTAAAAACTTATATTAATTTCTAATTGAATAATACTTGAATTTTCAAAGAATAAAGTATTGTCATCTATACACATTGTAAAATCTAATATTTTCGTATAATTTGACATATCACTAATATGGCTTAAGAATAAAAATGGGCTCAGTATGGTTCTTCGAGTATCGCCATATTTTGATAAATGCGCGAACGATAAAATATTATTAAATTCTAAGAATTCAGATCAATAGTTACTACACCACGTAAAGGTTATCACGTTATAAGGTAATCGTAGAGTTTAGATATTCACACGATTAACGGCGCCGAGTGCGTTCTTTAAACCTACGTAACAATCGCTATACACGATACGGTTGTTACGGTTACATGATACGGTTACACGATACGGTTGTTACGGTTACAACTGTTAGTCGTATAGTCGGTTACGCAACGCTTGCTTGCAGTTCATGCTTCACGATCGGCTGCAGCACACAAACAGCCCGATATCGGCTGCTTTAAATTATTCAATTTAAAACATTTACTGGATATCGGGCAAGTCGAAGATTTAAGTATTAATAACAGATCATTTATATATATATATACTGCACGACATCGGTCTGTAGTTAGAGCCGTTCAACCCAAAACTACCCGTATTTTGATGATCGAAGACAGCCGACTAGATCATCTACATCATCAGTCTGCTATTCGTGTGTACTAAGCTCTCCTAAAACCAAACTCGCAATAATATTATATTCGGGGAAACCTATTATATTATATTTTAGGTCAAAAATACCTCGAAAGTCTTCTGACTATTTTATTTGTACATTTATTGTTTTTTTTCTTATAATTATTACAATGATACAATTTATCTTTCTTATCTTATCTTATCTTATCTTATCTTATCTTATCTACAAAATTAATTAATCTATTATAACAAATTTCTCCAATATATTACAAAATGTACATATCAATGATATTGGTCTGTACTCTCAAAATTATTGTTAGTACCAGATTAAAATAGAGGAACTATTCTATGATGGTATATATATATATCGGTTGAAAAGAAGAATTAAAACTATTTAATAAAAGTGATATAATGGAAGGTATATATATTTTAATAACGAAATTGAACAAATATTTATATCTAATGGTCTTTTGGGTTTAAATTTATCAATAAATTTATTTATTTCATCTTTATTAAAAGTTTTTATAAGAGAGAATTAGCTTTATTCAAAAAATGTTTTAAAGGAATTTTTATTTGTGAGTAAAAATTCTTTCATCCAATAATTAAACAACTTTACTAACATTTTTATTTAATTATCAGCTATTACCATCACGATATCATTTATTTTCATAAAAAAATAAATATATCTGGCTTGATATGTTTATTATTCGTTTGTATTGTACATTATTAATAATATTCCGTTTATTTTTACTATCTTTACTATGGTTTAAAATATAAAATAATATTTTGTTTACATATTTTTACTTCAGTTTGAAATGTATTCTTAATTTTTGTTTGAATTTACTTTTTTGTTTGGCTTTCTGTAAACCATAGATTTTATAATTGTTTATATTTTAATTTAATTATAAAGTATGAATAGCAATTATATTAAATGTGATTCAAATTAAAATAATTATACAGATAAATAACAAAATTAATTATTAAATATAATTATTATATATTTAATAATTACTCAAATCTTTAAATATGATTAGCAATATATATTATATATATTTTTAGATTTATTAAATTTGTTACTTTATATTAACATTCCATACAGATTTAAACATCAAAAGGTAAAGAAGTATAGAAATATAATAATAAAAAAGAGTAACAAAAAGCCTACTATCCCAAATTCCCCTAAATTTTCGCATAGAAAATGAATTTTATATACATAGTGATATTTTTTTATTTTATCTATTGTTATTTTATATATTTATATTTAACATTTTTATAAAATACTGTATTTGTAATAATATTTAGTTAGATATGTATATTTATTATTTTAATTTATATATATATTATATATATATATATAAATAAGTTGTTTATATATTAATTACTTGAAATAATAAAATAATATTTTTATATTATTCATTGATTTATTTGTACATTGGTCTTCCTCTCCATTACATTGGTCTCCCTCTCCATTACATTGGTCTCCCTCTCCATTACATTGGTCTCCTTCTCCATTACCTTGGTCTCCCTCTCCATTGCCTTGGTCTCCATCTCCATTATCTTGGTATCCCTCTCCATTACATTGGTCTCCCTCTCCATTACATTGGTCTCCCTCTCCATTACATTGGTCTCCCTCTCCATTACATTGGTCTCCCTCTCCATTACCTTGGTCTCCCTCTCCATTACCTTGGTCTCCCTCTCCATTATCTTGGTCTCCCTCTCCATTACCTTAGTCTCCCTCTCCATTACCTTGGTCTCCCTCTCCATTACATTGATCTCCCTCTCCATTACATTGGTCTCCCTCTCCATTACCTTGGTCTCCCTCTCCATTACATTGATCTCCCTCTCCATTACATTGGTCTCCCTCTCCATTACATTGGTCTCCCTCTCCATTACCTTGGTCTCCCTCTCCATTACCTTGGTCTCCCTCTCCATTACCTTGGTCTCCCTCTCCATTATCTTGGTCTCCCTCTCCATTACCTTAGTATCCCTCTCCATTACCTTGGTCTCCCTCTCCATTACATTGATCTCCCTCTCCATTACATTGGTCTCCCTCTCCATTACATTGATCTCCCTCTCCATTACATTGGTCTCCCTCTCCATTACCTTGGTCTCCCTCTCCATTACCTTGGTCTCCCTCTCCATTACCTTGGTCTCCCTCTCCATTACCTTGGTCTCCCTCTCCATTACCTTGGTCTCCCATTCATTACCTTGGTCTCCCTCTCCATTACCTTGGTCTCCCTCTCCATTACCTTGGTCTCCCTCTCTATTACATTGATCTCCCTCTCCATTACCTTGGTCTCCCTCTCCATTACCTTGGTCTCCCTCTCCATTACCTTGGTCTCCCTCTCCATTACCTTGGTCTCCCTCTCCATTACCTTGGTCTCCCTCTCCATTACATTGGTCTCCCTCTCCATTACCTTGGTCTCCCTCTCCCATACCGTGGTCTGTACAACAGCCTGGTACATTAATAATACTTTAACCTTAACTTGACCTGATGCTGCACTTAAAGGGTTAACTTGAATTTTATCTAACAACTAGTTTATTTTAGTTTATTCATTACAATATTATCATTGTATATATGTCATTATAATGAATACATTCATAGTTTCTATCTTTATGACATAACATGTTCATACATTGAAATAAACAAATAATAATGATGTAGATTGTACAATATGTAACCTATATAGAAGTTATATATAGTTTCTTAAATTTAAAAATTATATAATATAATACATTGAATAAGTTTACATATGCATTCCATGCTGCATTATTCATGGTATACCAATAAGCATGTTATTGTTATTTTGGTAGAGTCCTTTCATCCCATCCAGGAACTTACATTAAGTTTTCATTTATAACCTGCTCTAATGTCCCTTCGAAGCCGCTCTCGTGTTAAGGCATCCATGGTTCTAACGAGAGCCGATCATTTATGTATACACAATTATATAAGATCACTTCTAAATATTATTTTAAGACCTATTTTAATAGCCCGGCGGTAGTGGCTTGTACTCGTGACTCACTGCTTGTGTGTCTGACGGTAAGTATATTATACATACTATAGTCAACAATTAATTATACTATTGTAGGAAGAGATATAACGATTATAAGTGATTTTCAATGAATAATTATATATGCAAATCTATTTGAAATTGCTACACATATTTATCTGGTATTGCAATACTTCCATGAATAAGTGCAATCTCAGCAGAAATTAAATAATAATGTTATCAAACAGCTTGACCACAAATACCTTAGCGTGAGAGCGGCTTCGAAGTGATATTAGAGCAGGTTATAAGTAAAAACTTCATTTAAGTTCCTGGATGGGATGAAATGACTGCATCAAATATAGAATAATAACAATATATATATATATTATGTACAATAATAGTAACATTGATTTCAAAGTTAAATATCTGTAAGTGATTGCATAAGCGAAAGCTATCCAACTATTATCTATTTATAACTTTACTACAACAACAACAATTTGTATTCTATATATATATATGTTAAATCACTATAAAATATTTATTTTAATTTAATTATTATATCAATATATAATTAGTTGTATAAGGTGTCCTATTCAAATGTTCTTGAATATCATCAGCTGATTTCAATAATAATATACATCATACATATTACTAGAAATAGCATTCATTTATATATATATATAATAATAATATAAAAAATAAATCTGGAACACTTATAAAATATATTATAAATAGATAATATCAAGTATACTGTATATAACACTTACTCATAATCGTTTAGTTCGATTATGTACGCAAAACATGAATATCACTACCAATATAAGTTGAATATTCGGAAAAATGTGTTGTTTATAATATGTTTATAATATTTTTAATAATGTAAATTTGTATCAAACTATACACTTTTAAAATGTAAAATAATATATTTTTAATTCTTATGTATGTGATGAAAATAGAGTTCATTACTAATATATAACAAAGAAAGAGGAATTGTTAGTTTAACTGCTGTACATCATATCTATGTAGCGAGTAAAAGCTAACTTATATTTCATGTAGATAAAGAAAAACAATGAAAAATGCAGCAAACCTAAGTCTATTTCAGTGATTTAGATACTACTGCTACATGCATAGATAGGGAGTGTTATATATTTGCTTCACACAATCTTTGATAATAGTGTATAGTATACACTGTATAACCATTGATGTAAATAAAGTTTTCCTAAAGAATAAAAACGTTTATTTACATCGATGCGTATACCACATAGTTGTGTTATATTTAAAATACCTAATGGATATGATGTTAGGGTTAGATCTACCATGTACATAACATAATAAATAGTATGTTTAATAATGATGTTTCAATTTATAATATATTTAACTACAGTATCACTACAAAGAACATCAATTCCACTACTGTTTAGCACTGATAGGCTCCACTGTTTTCACTTCATCTTAATTCGCGGGTCTAGTACTAGTACTGTTCTTGCTAGAAGGTGATTCCGTTTCTGCTAGAAATGGAGAGCCGCTGCGAGTATTCTACCCAAGGCATGTTGGATTATACTAAGGGCGTTTCCTTGATTCTACTAATGCATCACACTGAACATTAATATGTTCCACCCATCGATATAAAGAAAGTGGACCTGAGCAATTGACGCACGCAATGCATGTAAAAGATAGACACGTGAATGACACTTTTATCGATAAATTAACAAAATGGTATCAGTGATTTTGATTGGATATTAGTCATATTATATATGTCAAATATTAAAACAGTAGTCTTTTCGTCGAAATAGATTAAAGTGACTTCTATCTATATCAATGGATTTAAATTATAAATATCAATAAAATAGTATTATATATTCAATTTAAATACACAAAATTTCGAGGAATGTTGATATTATGTATTTTAAATATATAATTTTATTTTTAGTATAGATAGTACATTACAATTGGTAGTGATTATCAATATATATATGATAAATACATATTATTATAAATAAAAAGTAGTGGGCCAGATAGTGGGTTTCGACTGCAGCGCTCGTAGCGGAAAGTGCCATACACTACATTCAATTGCACAGGTCCACTTTCTTTATATCGATGGTTCCACCTCGATGGATAAGCGCCTACTCGCAACGCTTGTGTCATTCAGCCTACTCGTCAGAATCCCTATGTGGTTAACATAACAGTCAATATAGTATTTATACATACTACAGTCAATATAGTATGTATACATACTTAGTTTAGATAAAATTAGTTATAACACCCATTATATAAGTTATATGAAATTTAGATTCATAAGTACGATATAATATGTGGCAAATGTGATATATCATATATGTTATGTATAAACTGTAAGTGAAATGTGTATAGAAAAATACGTGATAAAGCTTAATCAAATCTGATTCATTTAGAAATGATAATACATTTTCAATATCCACACAATTTTAAGTAATTAAAGAATCATCAATACTTAAAAGAAACTTTGTTTCAGCTAATTACAGTAGTGCTCCGTTGTCTTGAGATCTTGTCTTAACTCTATTGAATGTTATAGTATATATTTGTTAATATTTATGTAGAACTAGAACTACCTATATATAGTTATACTGTATACAGGTAATGTATTTACTATATCAATAATTAACATGATATTTAGGGTTTCAGAGATGTAGGGTTTATTTAATGTTAAGAGTAGTTTATTTTATAGTTTATTAGTTGAAAATAATTTATTACATTATTATAATAATCTATAGATACAAGTATTATGAAAGGAACAAGTTGATATATTATTAATGAATGTAAGGAGCCAATGATAGTTCCCTGGGAAATAAGTTTTCTGATATTAATAGAACTGTTATTTAAAGTTGTAAATTATCATAAGGATGGTTAATTATGATTGCAGGCATACATGTGACTTTCTTCTTACACCATAATATTTCATTATTAGCTATAGCCAAATCATTTTTAAGTCAATAAATAAACATAGTATTTATTTTAAATGAAATAACCAAGAACAACTCATCTGTGAACTTTCTGTGGAATGTTGTGGACTCTTCGATAGCCCGATTAGATATCGTAATCTCTAATTATTGCTGATATATTACAGAGAGATAATAATCTGGAAAAAATAATGTTTCGAATATTTTTGTAAAAGTAATAGTTAAGCTGGTGTCACACCGACAAATTATCACCCATTTGATGTTTTAGGGTGATCAAGTAATAATAGTTGACCATTGGAGATCATTTCAATTGGATTGATTTTTTTTATTTTATAGATTTTCAATTGACATAAAAGTTGATTTTATTTATAAATATTTTAAAAATAAAATAATTTATATTTGGTAAACAACAAATTGATGGTCGACCTGATATTATCGCTCAGTGTGACACCCTCTTTAAGCACATATATGTTGATACTTAATTTTTAAATACATTAATCTTTTAATATTTAAAATAGGAATAACTTTGATTATTTCGAATAATATAGCCAAATACGTAATATAAAGAAAAGTTCAAAAAGGTACTCCACACGTTTTTCTATTTGAGATGTAATATATTATATGAGTTGCATAGTTATACCAAAGGGTTTTTGATTAACCTATAATTAATACTTCGAAATTGTTGGAGAGAATTTATTTATAATATGCTAATATATTGTATATTGCACTATTAGTATACTAAATACTTCGCGTAGAGTGATGTGATATAACATATATATATATATATATATATATATATATATATATATATACGTTTTTATAATTTATAGAATATGATAATAATTATTAGATTACTCTATTTAAGTTAATAAGTTAGTCGGAAATATATTAATATACAATATACAATATTAATATTTAAAATTCGATATAAAATTAATTAACATTCGTTTATTTATATTACGAAATAAAATTTACCTTCAACAATAATTCACGAAATCGTTTATTAATAAACAAACATCAAACACGCACATATCATAAAAGCGCCGATAAAAATTCGACATCATGAGCGACAAACAAACAAAAGAAAACAATGACAACAACGTCAAGAACACGACAAAGCAAAACAACAAACCGAACAGAGACGCACACTACATTCCGTTGATCAGGTCCGTTACCGCGCCGGTAGCGCAGAGATCGGCGAACAAACACAACGAAATGACCAGCCACCGAAACGAACAACTATCCGTATCCAGATCGCTAACGAAGACCAACGAACAGACCACGAAAAGCGGGGTCGACGAGTCCGCGCGATCCAATGACAAATCGACGTCGTCTAAGAAAAAGTCTCAGGGCACGTTAGACGCCGACTCCACGAAATCCAGAAACGCGTCTGCCAACAAGTTGAGCTCGATCCGCGCCTTCAGTAAGAACAAACTCGGCGCTCCGACCACCAAGATCAGCAAGTTATCCGACAAGGCCGGCTACCGAACCGCCAAGATCCGCAAACACGTTCCCAACGACGACGACGAAACCGAGGCCGGCGTCTCCAACCTTTCGGCGGTCGGCGTGACGACTCTGAAAGCTAGCGACGTGCTCAGTTCCACGTCGTTCCAGAAACACGAACCCGTCATCACGAGGTCCGTGTGCAGCGCCAACGAAAACGAGGCCTCGATTCTGGACTCGATGATATCGTTCAACGAGAGTCTGACTCAGGGCGGTCGCCAGGCGAGCGACGAACCTTCCCCTAGCGAGGAGTTGAAGAGTAAGAGTTTCGGGTCGTCTGCCGGAGTGGTTCCGCTGTCCGGTAATAAGACCGGCGGCAAGAGGAAGGATGCCGGCGGTGTAACGAGGACGTCCAACGCTGGCGGCTTGGACTCGGTGAATTCGGACTCCACTCAAGAGACCAGCAACCAGCAACTCATGGCGCCTCGTTCGCTAACGCTGCTGCAACCTACGTGCAACATCAGCGACACTAACGTGCAATATCCTAAGGACGGAACGCACGAGTCGAGGACGAAGCAAGACGACATTTACGCCAAGGATGCCGACGTTAAGACGGGCCCGAATAACGACGACGAAAAAGAATGCGCGCCTAACGATTGTAAAAAGTCCGATAATTGTAACAATTCCAACAATTTCAGCGCGTCGACGATTTCCTGGGACGAAAACGACCCGTTACTGGCGATCGTTAGAAGCATCGACTCGAATCTCTGCCCTAACTTCTCCGCTAAATCCGCGTCGTCGTTACGCAGCCTAAAGAAGTTCGGCCGAGACTACAGAAAAGCGGCGGATGTCGTCGGAACCGATCACGAAGAGTGGGGTGATTTTAAAGAAGCGTACGCCGCGACCTCCGACCCCGGCACCGCCGCCGAGGACATGTGGACTACGGACGTGATCGCGCAACTGGTGAACATGCGCATACAGCAGTTGGACGTAGCCGAGTCCGGACAATCGTTCGATGGTCATCGGATGGCCGCCGTCAGGGAACCATCGCCCGTCTCTAGGCGACACTTCTTACATCCGCAGGTACCACAAGCGCTTCTTTAACAATAAACCGTTAATACCCTTACAACTTATTGCATATTTTATACGTTATAATATTCGGGGTACGTGTGTGTGTGTGTGTGCGTGCGTGTATATAATATAGGAGATTATTAGGTTATAGGATATAGTTAATATATGGGGTCAATTAGTACTCGGTTATGATATAGGTGATAATAATACAGCATACTTTGTGCATATTTATATGTTAAACTATTCGAGGTACGTGTAGGTTAGTGTGTGTGTGTGTGTGTGTGTGTGTGTGTGTGTGGATATGAAATAGAGGCACTAGTAGTACACGATTGTGATTATGTACCTATAATCTAATATGCTTATCACATACTTTATACGTTATACTATTCAAGGTACGTGTGTGTGCGTGTGTGTGTGTGCGTGTGTGGGTATAGCATTAGGGATTTAGTATTACATAACTGCAGTTATGCTATACACATGTGATATATGTACATGTAGTCTATTGAGTACAATCCATGGTGATACATTAGCCGTATTAACATGTACGGCGTACATTGTACGGCTAACTTTTTATATATCCTAATTAGTAATACTAATCGTGTACATCTCATACATCTCATACATCTCATACATCTCACATATCTCATACATGTCATACATATATCATACATTCCATGCATAGCTTACCATAAATCATATAATTATAATCCAAATTTTAATAAATAATTGAGTATGCGGTACACCGCTGAATTGGTTGATATCCTATATATCTGAATGAACATATTCTATCAAAGTATATTAGTTGTTCGTCCATCCTTCTCGTTTAAAACCGGGGTACTCTAGATTCCAGTACTTAAACCATTATTATTTGGTATTTATCTTTTAACTCTATCATCTATTATTTCTAATTCTCCTAACGTAAATGAACATTTATGCGAAAATGCTATCCAGCTATTTATGAAGCTTCCCCGCAACTCTGTAGTCTCGCCCATCTAATAATGTCTTCTAGAATGAGTTTCAGCTATTCTCTACTGGTTACTAAAGCGGGTGTCATACCAACAAAGGAAATGTAAATATGGTCGACCGATGGAAGATCGTAAAATGTTTGTTTACCAAATAGAAATTATTTTATTTTATAAATATTGATATATAGTTAAATGTAAATTACATAATTTTCCTACGGATTTTATTTATATAAATTCTGATTATTACGATATATGTATCGGAAACCGACAGTTATTTACTTAAATAAGACCGACTATTGACCGACCATACATTTACTTAAACACATACAAATAGAACATTGTGACCATTTGACCGGACAATATTCGGTATGACACCATCTTTAGTAATAATCTGTTGATTAATATTGCTAACACATCTTACTTGATCTCAAAATATTCATGCATTCATTTAGCTTGTCATCGATAATATTATTATTAAGACAACAAAATCAATACGTTATCTTGTTATAATATTAGATAGATGAATATTATTTCCATTCTCTTAAACTTATTTCAAAATCTCCCAACTACAATCTTTGCCGTATTAATTACATTATAAATCTCTGTTTTAATCAAATTTCCCAACGTCTTGTAACGGAATTAGTTATTTCTGGAATTTATTATTGCATTTAGTTACGTTGACATCTGTATCGCAAAATGAACTGAATTATTTTACCTTCTATTATAGTTATATGTCGAATCTTTCGTCGATATCATCAAAATTCCTCTGGAAATCTAATAAATCGACTGATGATAAAAATGCATTTGAATGGTTTGCATTCAAAAATAGATTTCATATACTTGGTATGATCAAAGCCATTTCGTATAACTCAGAATTGTATGTTTACTATAAATCTAATTAATTTAATTATTTACTACCCAGGGGTCAACATATCGAATCTATACAATTTCTGACTTTTTAATACTTCTACCACCATCTAACCACCATCCCTTTCGCTAACCCTCCTTTAACTCTTCGACATCTACTACCAATAGGTGCAATATACACATCGTATACTATTCTCAATTATCTCATCCTTTCTCGCGTGCACTTAAATAACTGTTATATTCTATAATGTAATTATTTATTTATAGATTATATTATATATTATGATCTATTAAAAAATTAAATGTATAACTATATTGTATAAAAAGTATTAGGGTTTTTAAAACACGTACCAATTCCCTATCTCCTACATGTTAAAATCCATTTATATATCGGGTGGCGCTCGTCCCCTTAACAAGTGCTCTTATTAATAGTGTACACCAGTGATTGTTATCAAATTATATTGGATTCCAAATAAATTATTTTATCATATTATAGATATATATATATATATATATATATATATATATATATATATATTTACTAGAGAATATTCAATAGTCTGAATTAACTTGATAAGTAGGTGTGCCCTCAGATAGCAATAGATGTATCGTAAGATAGAACAATGCTATTGTGATTAAAGTATATTCCCTACGATTGATTTATTGAAATCACACTAAAACTAAATTCGAAATCTGGAATATTAACGACGAATTATTAATCAAAACAAACCACTGGTTACAAACTAACAATAATAATCGTACTTCTATAGAAGGGTATACACCTATAGGTGTACTTATTTGTATTCTAGTAGTGATGTAGTGATGGATTATAGTAGCGGACTTGGAAAGAGGGTAACACGTGTTATTGCAATCATAAATATTCATATTATACAAGTTAATTAACATCTAGCAGAGGTCATTAAACAGTGACGTCATATCACGTGATGATAATACATACATTTACATTTTACATTTTTCGGTTTTCGGACTGCAAACTGTGCTTATAAAGCAATCGACCGTCCATATATATTTGAAGTTAATGTTTCATATTAAATAAGTGGGTTTTCAATAGTATCTTGAAGTTTGGAGTTGATGGTGTAATACGGATGGATGTAGGGAGAGCGTTTCAGGAATATAGGACGGATATTGCCAAGGAGTGAGTGTTAGTTGAATGTAGGTTGTGTTTAGGAGGGAGTTGAAGTAGAATGACGTATTGTTATACTGAATACCTATACATATCCCTAACTAGTATTGTAAATTGGGTTTTCATCGAGGCTGATGAAAACAACTAATATTGAACAAGTTTAAGCTGTCTTTAATATTTTCAAAGTGGGCGTAACATACGCTAATACGACAAACATGATTTAAAGTGTTACTGCAGTTACGTGCTATCGGTATATCTATCACTCAACGTCCGACAGGGGGTGGGATTTAATAAACTAACTTATAACCCTTACGCCAATGCTTTTTAAAAAGTATATTGTTGGCATTTACGGGGGTACCCACTATTGTTTTTTGCCCCACTTTTAATTTTTTCCCCCAACAAAATATAAAATATTATAAAATCACTTACACTCATAACCCTCTCACACACTATCACTCACATACATACACTCTCTCACATATACCCACTCTCTCTCACACACGCACATATCACCACATACGCAGACCGGGGGCATCTCGCTGACTTACGTCCTGTACCGCATTGCCGTGGCCACGTACTTCTCTTCTATCATCGTGTGGTCTCTCATGTGTACCGGCTTCACGCACTTCTGGCTAGTCTATCTGACCAACTGGACGTTCACGGCGCAAACCCTGCACACCATCATACAGGCTATCTACGTGGTCGCACAATACCTGACCGTCGATGAAGGTTCGCTCGCTCGCTCGTATACAGACCTCGTGCAGTGCGACCGTCGTTATGTTTGTACGTACATCGTATTACGTCACTTGCATTATGTTTATACGTAACTAGGGGCGTCATAAAATGGGGGGATGGAGGGACATGTCTCCCCCCCCCCAATTTTATAATTGGGGGATATAATATATAATATCCCCACCACTTTTATGATCTATAAATTTATTTTATTCTTTATAAATATTATATTTCTGGTATTTAGTCTTTATAGTATCATAATATCAAACATTGATTTGTATTGTGCAACCTAATACAAGTCAATCATATTAAGCCCCATATAAGTGATATTATAGATTTATCTTCATAGAAAAGTATATGGCAATAATTGATGAGTCTTAGATATCCCCCCCCCACTTTTAATCACCCTGTGAAGCCCCTATACGTAACTCTTATTACGTCATTTATCTTATGTTTATACATAAAATGGGTGTCACACTGACCGTCGATATAAATAAAGTCGACCATTGGTTGAGCATCGGTCGGCGTGTAAGTTTACCGAATAGAAATAATTGTATTTTATAACTTATGCTAATTAAAATACAAATTATTTCCTACGTGTTTTGCGTGTATACCTACTGATTATTACGATATATTTTAGAAACACAGTTATAAATTCTCCTAAAAAAATAACAAACATTGGCTAGTCAAATGGTCGACCATTTTTCGAAGTGACACCTGATTAAGTACTAGTACTTAGTGGAGCTCCACTGTCAGTATATGTCATATATGGGTACGTGGATATGATTTTAATTCCATATATATATATATATATATATGGTTTGTTTTCCAATCCTATTTAATCCAATGAGATAAAAATGCAACATACCCTCATAATATACTATTAGTCTGAATAAATAAAAACACATATATATCACGAATATTAGTTTATAATATAAACTATAGACTATACAATGTATAATATACATTATAATATATTATGTTACATAATTTAGATTACATTATAGTATTATATTATATAATACAATATATTTATATTTGAGAATATCCATGGATTATATTATCCTAATTCCACAACTAACGTCACCTATAAGTTATAGGCTATAACTATACCCTTAATTCTACGCTTAACTCGAACGTGAGCTACTTCCTTATCTCTATCTTCAAAGCCATACTGGACTCCACTATTTAATATACATGTATACATGTATACATGTATACATATACACACCTATAGGTACATATGTTAACACAAGAGTAGTATATATAAAATTACTCTAAACCTCACTATTGACTCAATCCTTGGCTCCTCCCTAGCTTGACTATAAAATCCATACATTAATCTATTACGTAACCCACCCGTACACAACACTGACGTCCACTCCTGTTGTAGTTATAGTGCCGACGGAGATTATAGAACGAAACAGCCGAGTCTCTTTCGAACAGGACGTCTCCGCAAACGTGTCCGTGGATTCCTTGCACGCGATCACCGGCTTCGCGAGGAATCAATCGCTGATGCAGTTACCCATACTGCTGCAGATAGACTGGGTGCTGCACAACATCGTCGCCAGTATGGCGTTGATTGTGTCGTTCGTCTACTGGACTATTATCTACGATGGTTAATAAATCACATACCAGGTCTTTATTCTCCATATATGTTTTTGTATCTAATTATATATATATATATATATATATATAATCTATATTTGTATTATCGGTATCTCATATTATTTATAATATCATATTTCCACTAATTTCCATAGACATGGAGCTATGCTCCACTCTCTATGTTAATTCCCCATATAAATAATCTTTGTATTCATAGACCCTAGAATTACCAAATTGTAAACAAATCTCTAACAGAATCATATACTTAATTTTCAAATAAATTACAAATTAATAAAATGAATGAACATTATTATTTAATCAGGTTTTTAATATTTTTAGGTTTTCAATATTTAAGTCTTAGCTTGTATTATGTTTTTTTTACGTAATTGTAAAATATGATCTCATAATAATACCTTCTAATAAAGTTTCTTATCATAAAATTGGATTATACGCCAATAGACCGTAAGAAAATAATCAAACAAAAATTAATATCAAAATATTAATGACCATACATATATATATGTGTGTTACTGATAAGCCATTGCATGTATTATAGTCTATAAATAGCCACACTAAATATAATGGCGAATCATAAACTATTGTAAAATCACCAATTCGAATAAACAATTTTGCGGCCGTTCTAACCACGAAGTTTTTGAAAAGGTACCTTATATTATACAATTTGTATACTTTATCATTTAATGATTCATTATGATGGTACCTGGACATACCTGGACACATTGCAAATTAAAAATCCGCAAAAGAAACGTCTGCATATTAAATAGTACTTGCATATAATATGATTAACCATTATACTTAACGTATGTCTATTTATAAACTATCTCGCAAGCAACATTTTTTAAGTAACATATATATATATATATATATATATGTGTGTTTTTTTTATGATATTTCCATGTTTTTTTAGCTGCAATTCATCCCGAATGAGCGTATAAAAGCATATATATACATATGTTACTGATAAGCCGTTGCATGTATAATAGTCTATAAATAAACATACGCTAATTATAATGGCCAATCATATTCTGTGCATATAATATTTAATATTGTGGGCGTCACTTTTACGGATGTTTAATGTCCACTGTGCTGATTAAGTACTATAACCATGTTTATCATACAGTTTATATTAACATTAGGTACTAGCACTCTTAAGGTCATCTTAGAATATTTATTATCATAATTTTAGTCACTAGCCTAAATCAATGATATAGTATATAATATAATTACTATAATATTATATACAGTATGTAATATACTATAATAATATATTTTTTAGTTTCGTATTATTCTTTGTTTATATCTATAACGTATGTTATCGTTAGCAAATATTTATACTTTATACTTTCGATTATATATTTCGACTATGTATTTGCTTAAATAATTATCAATCAATCAATATATGCTAAACTATAGGCACTATGATTAGAGAGAAAAAGCGGCGTATTTTAAATAATATATAGACTGTGTTCACGAATATGGCCTAATATATTGTATTTATACTTTGTTATCATCAATATAATATTGTCAATCAATGAATTAATATTACTTAATAATAATTCTATAAAAGTTGTATTACTACTAAATAATAATATATATTTATATAACCCAATCATTATATAAATAATTATTTAATAATGCATAATATTTGTATTGGTCGTATTCCTATTAAATGTAATTAATTTAAATATAACTAATAATTAATTACTAGCTCATTCATTGGCTAAGGGTAGAGTAAATTCATTACACATTATTTAATTTTAATTTTATATAGGTCAATATCAGTTTTCTTGAATTTAGATGTATTTGAAACCTAGCAATCTAGATATTAGATACTTGTTCACTCTATCGCTCCGCGTCTACCCGCCACCGCATCACATGACCTAACCGCGTGACCTCTGACCCCCGCAGGATGGACCCTAGGCATCATCAGCGTGACGACGCACGCTCTGAACACTCTGTGCGTACTGTTCGATCTCGCTATACTGCGAGTGCCCGTGCACCTGTACCAGATGTATCAGGTTACCTGTGATCCTGCGTATTCTTACTAGTGATGTAAATGGTGCCTAGTCGAGACTTTTAGTTTTTAATGCCGAGCCGAGACTTTTATTTTCGGGGGAAAAAACGAGCCCGAGCCGAGACTCTAGCCAAACGAGCCCGAGCCGAGTTGATACTTTAGGTAATTTAGACTGAGACTGCATCATGCTTTAGATTTGAGCATCATTTACATCACTAGTTCTTACGTTGATGCACGCGCTGAGAGTGTTTATTTAGACGCAGCGTCGTTAATGATGTTCATTCTAACAATGTGTATTTTTAGATAAAAATACATCACATATAGTCAATATATGATATAGATATAAATAGCGAATATAGAGTATAGATATGTATAGATGCGCGTGTAAACATAGATGTTGTTGTTGTTGAAAATATGTATTTAAACACATCATTAATAGTAATAATTATTATAAGTAGGCGGCGCTTATATACATACGTATATCTGTATGTATACGCATATATACATACGTATATCTGTATGTATACGCATATATACATACGTATATCTGTATGTATACGCATATATACATACGTATATCTGTATATATACGCATATATACATACGTATATCTGTATGTATACGCATATATACATACGTATATCTGTATGTATACGCTTATATACATACGTATATCTGTATGTATACGCATATATACATACGTATATCTGTATGTGTACGCATATATACATACGTATAGCTGTATGTGTACGCATATATACATACGTATATCTGTATGTGTACGCATATATACATACGTATATCTGTATGTGTACGCATATATACATACGTATATCTGTATGTATACGCATATATACATACGTATATCTGTATGTGTACGCATATATACATACGTATAACTGTATGTGTACGCATATATACATACGTATATCTGTATGTATACGCATATATACATACGTATATCTGTATGTATACGCATATATACATACGTATAGCTGTATGTATACGCATATATACATACGTATATCTGTATGTATACGCATATATACATACGTATATCTGTATGTGTACGCATATATACATACGTATAGCTGTATGTGTACGCATATATACATACGTATATCTGTATGTGTACGCATATATACATACGTATATCTGTATGTGTACGCATATATACATACGTATATCTGTATGTATACGCATATATACATACGTATATCTGTATGTGTACGCATATATACATACGTATAACTGTATGTGTACGCATATATGGTTTTCTAATTTTATTAAAGATAGAAATTATTCCATTAAAATAAGAAATAATTACTCTAAATCATATACCATCGATCACGGTGTTCCTCAAGGTTCAATACTTTCCCCAATTCTCTTCTCTATATATCTTATTCCATTACAAACAATTATGAAACGTTATCCATCTATTACTTACAACTTATACGCAGACGACATAGAACTACACGCAACGATATCAAACTCTACCCAACTACAAGACTGTTTAAATGAACTACAAAACTGGCTAACAAATAATAACCTACTACTAAACCACAATAAAACTGAACTATTAAATATAACTAATGACCCAAATACTTACTTCCCTGAAATTATTATTAATCAACACAAAATCATTCCCACCAATTCTGTTAAATACTTAGGCGTCAACTTCAATAATAAACTTAATCTAGATAAACATTACAGCTTACTTACTCAATCTACGACTGCACAGCTATTCAATATTAAAAAAATACGACCATACTTAAATAGAAATACTACAAAACTACTGACTCAGACTCTCATACTTTCAAGACTACAATACTGCAACTCACTATTCACAGGAACTGAAAAACTGAAAATAGACAAACTAGACAAAATAATTAACCGCTCAATTAGAAATATATACCGACTACAGAAGACTGACTATACAACTAGCATTACTGACTTACGTAAAAAACTTAACTGGCTAAACACTGAAGACTCTATCAACTACAAAATACTTACAATACTTAAAAAGACTATTACTTATAACTTACCCTATAATTTACGAAACAAAATAAAACATAAACCAAACACTAGACTTTTACGTAATAACAATTCCACTATACTACACCAACCTATTACCCATTGCATCAAATACGAAAGAAGAAAATTCAGCTCTTCATCAACAATTAGATGGAATAAACTACCCCCGCAACTTAGAAATCAAAATATATCAATTAATATCTTTAAAAAGAAATTAAAAAAATTTCTTATCGACAAACATTGATATTCGTTTATTCATAATATTATCGTGCGAATTATATATATATATATAATATTATATATATATATAATGTATACATTCGCTATTTTTATCTATATGTGATATATATTGTTAGATACACATTATAGAATTATAATTATTAATGATGTGATTAAAATAAATACTTAAACAACAACAACAACATATACATACGTATATCTGTATGTATACGCATATATACATACGTATATCTGTATGTATACGCATATATACATACGTATAGCTGTATGTGTACGCATATATACATACGTATAGCTGTATGTGTACGCATATATACATACGTATAGCTGTATGTGTACGCATATATACATACGTATATCTGTATGTGTACGCATAAGTATAGATTTCAGAAAAATAATCTGCAAAAGACTGAAATAACATCTTTTATTATAAATATTTGCGTTAACATTATTCGATTACACCTTAAAGAATTGTTTCTACTATTATTTAAGTGTATAAATAAATTATTATTATTATTATTGATTGATTGATTGATAATTTATTTAAGCAAATATATAATCGAAAGTATAAAGTATAAATATTTTATAACTATAACATACGTTATAGAAATAAACAAAGAATATTACGAAATTAAAACGTTTTACATTTACCGTAAAAAGTAGTATTATTATTATAGTTGTTCGCGCGACGCCCATCCCTAACGAGCGACGCCCATCCCTAACGAGTGACGCCCATCGACAGCCCATCATCTACGGCCTAACGTACACCCTGGTGACGTTCGTGTACTGGCTGTACGGCGGCATGAGCATCAACGGAGACGCCTACATCTACCCGATACTTGACTACGGCTCACATCCGTGGAGGGCCGTCGTGGTCGTCATACTTGTGACGTTGTGCACCGCTCTTATACACTGCGTCAACTATCATGTGTCTCGGTTAGTAAGGGGCTCTGTGCTCGGGTGTGTGGGGTGTGGGGGTGGGGGTGTATTGAGCTGTGTGACTGTGTGGGTGTGACTGTGTGGGTGTGGGTGTATGGGGCTGTTTGTGAGAGTGTGCTGGTGGGGATGTGAGTGTATGTATGTATGTGCATATGCGTAAGTGGTAGAGTGTGTGGGTGTGTAAGCTGATAGGTTAATAGATACATCACATACAGGCGGATATCTCTCACACATCCTCCTGTATAGGTCTACGTTGTATCTTATTATATATATTATATACATAATCTTTATATCTTACCATTTATAATATGTCCTCTAATTTCCCCGTTGTTGAAAGTATTTATTTAAACGCATCATTAATAATAATGCTGTGTAATGTTCGTATAATAGATGTAATGATGTATGTGTGGGCGTGTGTATACGCGTGTTTGTGTGTAATCGAAGGTGTGCACGTATCTGTAAGCGTACATGTGCGTATGTCAATGGTAAATATAACTATTTTATTCACGTAAAAGTATATGTCTTAAGGGGGTCACATCCCACTACAAGTATTACCGGCAACTTGCTGGAAATATTGTAACTTTGAAACGATTTTCTATCAAGTTAACTATAATTGTAGTGGGATACTCCCTTACTTTCCGGTAACTTGCCTGAAATATAGTAACTTTATAGGGGGTATCTCATTACAACTTGATAGAAAATGGTTTAAAGTTACAATATTTCTGGCAAGTTGCCGGAAATACTTGTAGTGGGATATCCTCTAGCAGCTATAATAGTAAACTAACTATGAATAATAAATTGTTTTCGTAACATCAAGCTTTAGGCTATTATAAATATTACCTATTGAAAAGAAAGAATGTCTCATGACTCATGACGTTGTATAATGTCACAATGACATCGCATGCATACCTAATGATAAGCATGATTATAAGGGGGCATACAATTAATGTCAATGTCATATTTTATAAATAAATAAATAATAAAATTATTATTTAAAATATTACTGAACACTAATTTAATAACGGGTAGATACTGAATGAATAACTAATATTATAATCAATATGTTATAATATACCGCGTGTTGATTAGGACTGCCTATGTCATAAGTCACTCTTCTCATTTATAGTCAGCTATATCTAAGATATATCCGCGCCTATTTAAGTACAATTCATTACCTTTTAATGATACTAATACGTCGTTGATATCCCCGCTGTACGGGCACGAATAGCGATAGTGAGTTAACGATTAGATCACATAGCAGAGCTATCATTAGTTGTGTACGTTGTGATCTATTAATAGAACAATACTTCCTACCGCACGCGTTAAGGGAAGTTACAGGGAAGTTACAGGGGAGTTACGTAAGCCGGTGTTTATCTATTCTTCTTAGTCACGTTGATGTCGTCGGGGTAATAACTTAAGGAGGGGTTTATAGCGGGGGAGTAGGTCACTGGACAGCCAGTTGATACATTACGTAGATACCACTGTAGTAGATACCATACTGTAGTGTGGTCATTTGTCCGTCTGTCCACGCTACAAGAATCACGCCTCAGGTTATTGTGTTAGATACACGATTAACACCCTTACCAAACTACACCCTTAGCTAACCACCTTAGCTAACTACACCCTTAGCTAATACCCTTAGCTAACACCCTTACCAAACTACACCCTTAACTAACTACACCCTTAGCTAACTACACCCTTAGCTAACACCCTTACCAAACTACACCCTTAGCTAACAACCTTAGCTAACTACACCCTTAGATAACACCCTTAGCTAACTACACCCTTAGCTAATACCCTTAGCTAACTACACCCTTAGATAGCACCCTTAGCTAACTACACCCTTAGCTAACTACACCCTTAGCTAACACCCCTACCTATATCGTTACCGCACACAACAGATACAGAGAATCCAGCCCCGCCCAACCACTGAGGTCTATCACCGCCCTTGATAAGGTGTCGTCACGTCAACTTCGCAAGCAGAGGTTAGAGGTCAGACGGAGAGCTATCATCAACGCAGGGGCGTCGAACATGTTCTCACGTCGAGGTAGTATATAGTGGGGTGTATTAGTAGTATACATTATATAGGTTGTGTACATTATCAACGTAGTAGACCTATTAGACTATTAACTACCGTCACTCTCTGTAAGTACTATACGCGGTGTCCTTCTCGATGGCATCTCGCTATTAAAGGGTTCCCTTTTTAACTTATTATATAGATATTGTATCCGTAATCGCGTGTATTAATTATTTATTTATTGTATACAAGTAAAATAAATAGTATTCATTGATTGAACCGGCACTAGATAATATGTAAATGTGTTATCACAATTGCAGCTGTATTTATTGCCTGCGCTTTAAATAAAATAGTACCGGCGCACGCCTTTAGTGCCCCTGCCCTTCTATACACCTAGTGGAGTCCCTAGTAATAGCCTCATCTTAACCCCCCCCCTATAGTGCCCCCACCACACTACACACCTAGTGGAGTACCCTAGTAATAGCCGCATCTTAACAACCCCCCCCCCTATAGTGCCCCCACCACACTACACACCTAGTGGAATAGCCTAGTAATAGCCTCATCTTAACAACCCCCCCTATAGTGCCCCCACCACACTACACACCTAGTGGAGTCCCTAGTAATAGCCTCATCTTAACAACCCCCCCCCCCCTAGTTCGAGACTACAACAACGGGATGATTAACAACGATGAGAGAAGGTCCGCCGCTCAAAGTCAAGCTGATATCTTAGCACGGGTTTAGTTTTTAATAATAATATTTATTTATTGAATCACACGTATAATAATATCGGATACAAATGGACCCTTCGAGAAGTCATAGACTTGTACATGTTATAAATAAGTGTGAGGGGTCCAGGAAAATACAAAACAATGTATCTACATGAGTAGTAATAGTTGAGGTAGTATGTATTTATAGTATGGATCATCAAATATCAGTTTATATATAAGTTTACTAAGTCCCTTAGTTCAATAAATATCTATTAATGTATGACTATATGTTTTAATATACTCGTATAGGTAGCATATTACCCAACTTATGTAATATCATTTATCAAAATTTATAAAACATTCTATTTATTATTTTATTGAAATAACTTTGAACTATTCAAAATCATATTCAGAGGAGTTTATAATATATTCTAATATTTGTTTTTGATATAGAAATATAGCATGACATATTTCCATAGAGTATTTCACATATAGATTGACAATTTACAATATTAATTTTATAATTTATTTAAAATAAATATATAACTAATTTCAAATATGAATTACATATAATATTGAATTTTATTAACAATTCTAGCTGTACACTGTAGTGTATAGAACTATATCTTAATAACTAATACTGCCAACATTGGCAATATTCCAATTATTTTTCCACAAATAGAATTCAGAGTAGAAGCAAGTATCGCCTATAGATTTACATGTAAAAGTGCGTAATTGTGCAATAACTGATAAAACAACATTTCTCATCAATATGACATCAATCTTCCGTATTTTGTACCTTACGTGTTTATTAATTTAGTTACATCCACCTTATTTAACTTAAAATATTATGAAGCTAATATAATTGTGAGGCTACCTATAATATTATTTAGTCATATCCGGTTTTCTTCAAATTAATCAGGTACAACATAAATAAAGCCATATAAGGCCACATATATGTCTTTTACTTCCTCTTATCGATATATGCATAAATATCATATATCTAATCAGCCATTACTAATTTTAAATTTTAATTAGATTTACTTATTAATATTTTATACCATTCTTATGCTGGATTCTATATACTCATATTTAATTATATTATTGTTACTGTTTTTCTATTTATATTTAATAAATTGAATTAAATTATTATATGTAAAAAAATAAAATCTCTCGCTCATTTCTAGTGGAGACAAGCCATTTTTAATTATCAAATAACGATTTTTCTGAAAAAATGAATCCAATTTATTAATTATAATGTACTAAATATGTACTAAAATAGAATTCCTACTATGATTTATAGTTGTAGTAGTTTTTGTAAACAGTGACTCATTTGCCTCTACTCTCCTCTATACATGTTAAATATCTACTTTTATTTATATAATTATATAATGGTAGAATTTACTTAAATTTAATAGTACATATATATATATATATGTAGTTTATTATTAATAATTCTAACCCTTGTATTAATTAAACACTATAATATCATTATTAAAATAGGAGCCTATGGATGAAATTTTAGACATGGCAATTAAGGAAATCAAAATTCTGACATTAGAAGCATACCAAGGTTCAGAGAGAGCTGCTGATACTCTTGAAAAAGTAGTGGATAATCTTATTGGTGTGTTATCATTGGATGAAAAATACTTTTAATATTAATAATAAATTATTAGAGTTATAATATTTAATTTACATTAATAAACTCATATATTTATAAACTTAATCTTTAGAGTTTAGTATTTTTATTTATTGAAATTAAATAGAATTCAATTATTCAAAAAGTATTATTATAAATTTAATAAAGTAATCTAGAATATATTAATATGATTAAATTAATATATAACACGTGTTATATATTAATTTAATCATTTTAATATATTCTAGATTACTAAATTACAAATTGTACAATTTTTAATAATATTTATGTCTATATATCAGATATGTAACTTTACTATTTAAAATATATTATGATTAAAACAAACATTTATAAATAATATAATTATATTTATCTGGTATACCCAATAATTATTATTCATAATATTTGATTACAATTATTGGCATATGCTGCTTAATATTCATGTTTAAGAAATATCTATTTATTTCTTTAATAATTAAATTTCAAATAAATAAATTTCAAATTTATATATAAATATTAATAATATTGTACAAAAATAATGTGATAATACAAATGAAAAATTGTATTTACAGACAAACAATGACACTAATATATACATTGACAAATATAATATACATAATCATATAATTTAAATTATACAAAAGTATTAAAAAATATTACTTCAATGGAATTTGGAATGAAATATATATATAAATTTAAATTATAAAAGTCCTGCAGCTTTCAACACTCTTTTTCCTACTTCTGCAAATATACCAGTTGAGTTAAGTAATGTTTCTCTATTTATATATTCTTTGGGATTTGGATGAGTCCAATGGAATGCATTTACCTAATGTTTAACAAAGTTATACATATTTGAAATTTATATTAATAATAATTAAAAATACTCACCGAATTCTGCCAATCGTGTAAAGAATCTGTATTCACATGATTCCTAGATTCATTGTGAAAGTCCTTATCAAATATTGGATGACAAAGAAATTTGTAGCAAATTACCTATGATTGAGAAATTAAAAATATTGTATTTTATATTATTTCTTTCGTTTACTAAATTTATATTTAATTATTCGAATGATCACACGGGTCCTATTATTCAATGAAATTATAAAATGATTATAATGAATTATATATTATTAATAATAATATATATAACTTATTTTAGTTAATTATGAAACAAATATTCAATATTCTATTTAAATTAATTTAAAATTCAAAATAATTTACAATTAATTCTGAGAAACAGAATAAATTATATACATTTAGTTTATAAATATTGAAATTACTCAATTTGAAAAAAATGAATAAATAATTAATTTGTAACATACATTTGTATTTAAAAGGATTTAAAATAAAAATTAAAAAATATTTGATTCAAAAGAAAATTTAATATTTTGTTGGAATAATAATTAAATCAATAAAGTATATAATCTTTACTATAGTTATAACAATGGCATATAACAAAGAGTAACAAACGGAAAGGTGGGTATCAATACGTAGCAGGTTTGGGTATCTTTCGAAAAGTCTGTAAGGCATAGAAACACCAGTATAACCTGGATGATCATTGTGTAATGTTCGCATGGAATCTCGGAATATTCTCCAAAAAGGGGCATCTTTTTTACCATAAGAAACTCCAAAATTAATAATTTCTGGGTATGGATAACTGTAAATAATAAATAATTAAATTTAGATAAAAAATTAATTTTAAATTTATGATAAAAAGATAAAGTTACATTTTAATCATAAATAATGATATGTTATCTAGTTAACAGAATGAATACTGTGAATGAAGAACTAGTGAGTAGACAGATAACCTCCAATCCACCCAATCATAAGTGGCTACTGCATCATAACCCCTGTCTTTGTATGTTAATGGTTTCACCCATATGGCATCGGTATCAGTGTATATACCTCCATAACGTATCATCAGCTCCACTCTGATAATGTCACTCATCAGAGGCAAATAGTTAGGCTGTATCATACCACCATATACACTATCGATAGGTTGCCTTCTTACAAACACAACTTTAGGCTGGGTTCGTATTATCTGTCAATATAATGTCTGTTAGAATACAAGGATTTATAGTTAGACAATTATGCTTTTTTTAATAATAATATTGATTACTTGTTAACAATAATAGTAGTAGTAGTAGTAATAGTAATAGTAGTAATAGTAGTAGTAGTAGTAGTAGTAGTAATAGTAGTAGTAGTAGTAGTAGTAGTAGTAGTAGTAGTAGTGGTAGTAGTAGTAATAGTAGTAGTAGTAGTAGTAGTAGTAGTAGTATTAGTAGTGATGGTGGTTAACCTCTTTCCAATATTTGCCTTTGGGTGTGAGATCTCCATGTATATATAGGGTATCCACTTTCGCGATATAAAGTAAACTCAATACACTTAAGTAGAATACGTAATCCATAGACCCTCCTCCTAGCCAAACCATGTGACCAATATTAGGTACAAGGGTATCGAAAGTAGGCTTTGCTTGATTTATCTGATAACAGTGACATTATATATTTTATATTCTATTATATTTAATAACAAATTAGTAAGTATACTCACAGCATATATGCTTTAAATAATGTATTTTATATAAATAGCATATGTGCAATTAAAGCATTACTCATAATATATATAACAATATTGATTCATTAATAGTATATGCGTAAAACCTCACTTGATCCGTAGTAAATATATCTAAGAAGAGCTGCCAGTTCTGTATTCTCTGTCCAAATATATTTAGGGTAGAATTTTTTATATTGACCATCAAAGTAATAACAATTAGCATTATTGAGTCGCCTATAAGAAAGTAGCAGTCAAGTATTACACATAGTATGTAGAGGCATATACAAGTTAGACTGATCAAATTATTAGATATTATTCTAAATAATTTCATATATATTTTATTTTTATAAATTTATAAATTTCATTTTTATTGTTTTTAATCTATATATAAATATATTTCTAATGCAGAAGGTTTTATCAAAAAATATTTTTTTTAATATTTACAAGCTAATATATTTCAACAAATTTTAAAATCGATCTTTTATTCATAAAATGGAATGAATTTATATTGCTAATATTTTACAATAATTATTATTTTATTTGTTTACAAAATATTTAGAATATGAAAGACTAGTAGGTATCATAGAACATCAAATTTTGAGTTATATTGAAAATTTCTTAAAGATTTTTTTTGTAAATGAAAGATAATTAATTATATAATATAATTATTCAATAAAATAAAATTTGATTTATAAATTTCTTTTTAGAAAAAACGAACGTCGCACCTTAACAAATATAATAGTTTTATATTTCAGTTATGAATTGAATACATATATATAATTATTTACTTTATTGTGTGTAGTAATAATTATGAAAATATTAATAAATATCTATAATATTGATATAACAAGTATACAAATTATGTACAATATTATTTTCTAATAAATTGAAAAATATGTGATATATTTAGAGTATGAATTATTGTTGTATGATGTAAAACATTATAATTATTGGCTATTATTAATAAGATGTTTTATACTTATTTGTTAAATATACAATCAGATAAATAAATATAAATTTGAACATTAAACATCAATTAAAAAAAAAATTCTATAAATATACTGCTATATTGAATATGTACAAATGTAAATGTGAACTTGTTTTAAATGAAAGTAAATTACATATTTAATATATATATATATATATATATATATATATATATACTTATATAGAAACAATCAGATAATTTTATAACAATATTATCTAATATCTAATAAAAAAATGTATATTATTATTGTAACATTAAATTACATATACATAAATGCTAATAAATATATCATAAATTATGGCAAATACAGAATATTGAATGATCTAAATTTAATTTATATAAATTATATTTGAATGTTCATAATGTTTAAACATAATTATATATATATATAGTGATATAATGTATTACATGGTACATACGTTAGAAGTAGTGATAAAGGACTGCATGTTTGAACTGTAGCTTTGAATAATGTAGGTTGACCTACGATATTTGAATAAGTATGATTCAACTTCCATTGCGCCATTACTCCAGTCCGCAATATTATATAACCTATTGATAATTTAAACATAAATATATAATTACTTAGATTATTTATTATCTTCGTTTTATATTATAAATTATTTGTGTATGGGAAACTATAAACTATGTTATATAATCAAAAAATTATAACTTGTAATAGAACATTTTTTATATCGATATTTTCATATTAAACGTGCATACATGTTTTAATAAAAAACAAATGCTCGGAACTAGGCGACATGTAATTATAAAATGCTTGGATGCAAAGGGTTAATACATGCAAAGGTTTGTTCATCACCGCACTACATCTAGCTTAATTATTTGTCACTCTGATCGTATAAATGCTCCTTTTTTTTTAGAGTTTATTCCATATTATAGTACTAATTGAACTTATTAAATATATATATAATATATACAAATAAATAAGTACTTAAATAATATATAAGTATATTATTATACATATAATAAGGCTACAATAATATGATAAATAGTGAATTTAATGTCAATAAATTGAAAACTTAAAGTTAACCATCAATGCGCTTTGTTTATAAACAAAGCTTGTGCGTAAGCATAGCTGCTGCACCCCTTTCAATTAGACTTCATATTGCTTAGTGCACATAATCAAATATATATTATATAATTATTGATTTCAAAATCAATTAATTACATGAATTATTTAATTATTTATTTTCTAGAATAGAAAAAACATAATTTATCATAAATTAAATAAAATTCAAAGAATAGTATTTAATATAGTTAACTACATTAATTAACTATATGTAAGTAGTATTAAGCCTTAGGGTATTAAGCTTACATTATTGCTATCAGATTTATTAATTGTATTCATTAATCACTTACCAGAATTTATATCATTTTGATTGATAGAAAATTCCAAATTAGCCAATCGTCGCTTGGGTGAGAAATGCTTCAACAAGGTTTTGTCTCCAACATAGATACCCCCACCATCTTCGTCCAGGATACGTAGAATTGTAGTCAGCTTCTCTTCATCACTACCCCTACACATCTAAGTTGGGAAAATCATTCGAATATTAAGTGGGGCATATTCATGGTCTCTAATTTTCTATACATTGTTTTTATCATTTAATTATTATAGTTCATTTATATGTTATTTATAAGATGTGAAAATTTCAAGTAAAACTATGAATTGTAAATATCATAAAAAGATGTTCTATGATTATATCCATTACTTTCTATTTATTCAATAAATTAGTATTCAATAATTTCTAATGACTTTTATAACTATATTTATTTTTATCAATAATGTACTCAATACTTTACCGAGTTTTATATCTAAACTAAATTATTCATAGTTTCAATAATTCATTCTATTATTAGTGTAAGGTCATTGGGTATACAAATTCATATTCAAACATTCTGATATATTCATCCATTTTTATTTAGCAATTTTAATTTATAAATATATTATTTCACTACTATATATGTGTAACCAAGTGTATTCACTATAATATACAGTGTGTGTGTGAGTATGTATGTGTGTTGTTGTTGTTGTTTAAGTATTTATTTTAAGCACATCATTAATAATTATAATTCTATAATGTGGATCTAACAATATATATCACATAGGATTAAAATAGATAAAAATAGCGAATGTATACATTATATATATATAATATTATATATATATATAATTCGCACGATAATATTACGAATAAACGAACATCAATATTTGGCGATAAGACATTTTTTTAATTTCTTTTTAAAGATATTAATTGATAAATTTTTATTTCTAAGTTGCGGGGGTAGTTTATTCCATCTAATTGTTGATGAAGAGCTGAATTTTCTCCTTTCGTATTTGATGCAATGGGTAATAGGTTGGTGTAGTATAGTGGAATTGTTATTACGTAAAAGTCTAGTGTTTGGTTTATGTTTTATTTTGTTTCGTAAATTATAGGGTAAGTTATAAGTAATAGTCTTTTTAAGTATTGTAAGTATTTTGTAGTTGATAGAGTCTTCAGTGTTTAGCCAGTTAAGTTTTTACGTAAGTCAGTAATGCTAGTTGTATAGTCAGTCTTCTGTAGTCGGTATATATTTCTAATTGAGCGGTTAATTATTTTGTCTAGTTTGTCTATTTTCAGTTTTTCAGTTCCTGTGAATAGTGAGTTGCAGTATTGTAGTCTTGAAAGTATGAGAGTCTGAGTCAGTAGTTTTTTAGTATTTCTATTTAAGTATGGTCGTATTTTTTTAATATTGAATAGCTGTGCAGTCGTAGATTGAGTAAGTAAGCTGTAATGTTTATCTAGATTAAGTTTATTATTGAAGTTGACGCCTAAGTATTTAACAGAATTGGTGGGAATGATTTTGTGTTGATTAATAATAATGTCAGGGAAGTAAGTATTTGGGTCATTAGTTATATTTAATAGTTCAGTTTTATGGTGGTTTAGTAGTAGGTTATTATTTGTTAGCCAGTTTTGTAGTTCGTTTAAACAGTCTTGTAGTTGGGTAGAGTTTGTTATCGTTGCGTGTAGTTCTATGTCGTCTGCGTATAAGTTGTAAGTAATAGATGGATAACGTTTCATAATTGTTTGTAATGGAATAAGATATATAGAGAAGAGAATTGGGGAAAGTATTGAACCTTGAGGAACACCGTGATCGATGGTATATGATTTAGAGTAATTATTTATTATTTTAATGGAATAATTTCTATCTTTAATAAAATTAGAAAACCATTCCATAGTTACGTTTCCAAGTGTGTGTGTGTGTGTGTGGGTGTGTGTGTGTGGGTGTGTGTGTGTGTGTGGGTGTGTGTGTGTGTGGGTGAGTGTGTGTGTGAGTGTGTGTGTGTGTGTGTGTGTGTGTGTGTGAGTGTGTGTGTGTGTGTGTGTGTGTGGGTGTGTGTGTGTGGGTGTGTGTGTGTGTGGGTGTGTGTGTGACTTGTACTCAACCACTTGGGACGGAACAATAAATACCTAATATTTGTAAATAAAATATAAAATTATATTGATAAACTTTATATTCAATTTTCTCTAAATAATAGTATTCATACTAGTACATATATAAAAAGTTGTATTTCTCTTCCAATTTATTTTTATGTAATATCTAATTTATAAATTAAAATTGTATTAAATCAGTTTTTTGAATATATAATTTATAAATATGTCTGCCAAGAATATATATCAATTTTCATAAGAATAATACAAAAAAAATAGCAATTTATATAACTAAATAACATAACATAATAATATTATATTTGAAAATTGTTAACCTACAAAACTTATATATATATATATATATATATATAAGTAGAAAAAATAATCTTAGTATTTGTCCAAGTAGTTTGTGAATTATTCAAACTTAAACATGTATACATATTCCCTATCTCTCCTATACTAAATTCGAGACCATAAATATACCCTTAATTCTCAATATCATTTATATATATTAAAGGGAAGATTGACCTTCATGAGATTAATTGTATATGTAACGTTAAGTATGATTTATTGATTATATTTAAGAATAATAATTTTATATATATATAATATGAATAAAGTAACAAGAAGGTTGAGTGATCAGGAGATCTATATATATAATTAAATATGCTTTTATTACACTGGATAATGCAGCTAAAAAAACCTGAATATATCAACACTAACCCAAACCAAACAAAACCAAACCGGTGAAATCAACTCAAACCCACAATATGAATTACCATATATAAATATATAATACTGACTTATGTAAAGTTATTATCTATACACCATTGCCTACATTCAATTAATGTTATCTTTACAGTTATGAAGTTATGTAAGAACATTGAATAATGGTAATATATATAGGCTCTAGTGCAGATCTCACTTTATTTATATATATATATATATATATATATAAAATATAGGGCTTATTTTATTATGAAATTTCTATAGAAATTTATTTCATTATATAGAAATAATTGTCATTTAAAATAATTGCAAAATTATTTACTTTTCTATATCTGATTACTAATATTTTAATATATTTCCAGACCTTATTTATTTATTATTTTTTTCACAGCATTTTGATACAATTATAAATATTTATCATTTTAATCTATTTATATTATTTAACTAGAAACATTATTATATATAAGAATTAGCCTAAATCTAAAAATCGTAATAAGGCAAGTTATTTCACAAACATTTAATTTGTTATACACTTCATTTGGCATGCATTTCTGAGTGAAATAAATCTATTCCATTCATCCATATATTTTTAAATAAATATAATATCTATACATATTATATATATATATATATATACTCAAATATAATATAAATCTATCTATAGTATAGATCTATAGTATAGATTCTATACATAATAGTGAATAACCTTAGCATCAAGAGATGACATGGGCTGCATTTTAATGTACGGGTAATCAGAACGTATTTCATCCAACCACTGATTATAGAACTCACTGTCCATGACAGGCTTTTCATCGTAGTTGAAGATTATTCTATCTGGACGTATTGCTCTGATGACGCTCACCTGGTAGTAGTAGTAGTAGTAGTAGTAGTAGTAGTAGTAGTAGTAGTAGTAGTAGTAGTAGTAGTAGTAGTAGTAGTAGTAGTAGTAGTAGTAGTAGTAGTAGTAGTAGTAGTAGTAGTAGTAGTAGTAGTAGTAGTAGTAGTAGTAGTAGTAGTAGTAGTAGTAGTAGTAGTAGTAGTAGTAGTAGTAGTAGTAGTAGTAGTAGTAGTAGTAGTAGTAGTAGTAGTAGTAGTAGTAGTAGTAGTAGTAGTAGTAGTAGTAGTAGTAGTAGTAGTAGTAGAGTAGTAGTAGATCACAGGGTTAATACACATAATCATCAGGTGTCTGCTGAATCTATTGAATCTATATCATTAGTTTGCAGTTTAAAATAATTAATTAGTTTTGAATTCTCATTATGTATAATGAATGAATAACTTTATTTACTTCATAGAATTGTATTAATACTAGTGATCTAAAAATTCAAATCTTTGCTTGGATTCGAAGACTTTCAAATCACTAAAAAAATGTTTGGAGACATCAAATCTCTACCAAGTCATGTATTCGAAGACATTCAAATCACCAAAAAAATGTTTGAAGACATCAAATCTTTACCAAGTCCTGTATTCGAAGACTTTCAAATCATAAAACAATGTTTGTTATATAAATTATTGAATTTATTGATAACAACTTCCCATCATCTAATATACAGTTGATCCCCTTTATTTCTACAAACAAATTATAATGTGAGAGCACAGTAAAGCTAAACAAATTCCATTGAAAATTCCTACATACCTACCTACTATAGCTACATATCTACATGAATACCTAGTTACCCACCTATATACCTACCTACTTATCAAACTAAGTATATTCATGACTACCTACCCACCCACCTACTTGCCTATATACATACCCTACATAACAACCCACCTACCTATCTATCTACCTACTCACATATCTACCTATCCATCCACCCACCTAACTACCCACCCATACATATACCTAAATGACTACCTACCCATCCACCTACTTGCCTATATGCATACCCTACCACCAACCTACTTGCCATTTTACCATCCAACCTACCCATATATCTATCTACCTTCCTGACTACACCTATATACCTACTAGGGATGTAAATGATGCCGAGCTTTTGATGCCGAGCCGAGACTATTGGTTTTTGATGCCGAGCCGAGACTTTCATTTTCGGAACAAAAACGAGCCCATGCCGAGCCGAGACTCTAGCCAAACGAGCCCGAACCGAACCGAGACTTTAGCTAAACGAGCCCAAGCCGAGCCGAGACTTTAGTCAAACGAGCCGAGACTCTAGTCAAACGATCCCAAGCCGAAATGAGACTCTTACAAAACATATTCGAGACGAAATGATGATTTTTGAATTTACATTTTAAACATAATTTTTATATATTTATCCATATTGTTATTAATATTTCATATTTCATGTGACATAATATTAATTATATGTATCGATAGGTGGCTATTTTGTTTATAATATACTCAAATGTTCGTTTAGTATACGAATATTTTAAAAATTTCAAAAACTAATTCTCTGTACTCTCAGACTTGAATATGGCTTTATTAATTTCGCGAGGTATGTTGGTGTCTTGTGATGATATGCAAAATGTGTAGTTACCAGTAATTTATAAATAATGTGGAAATTAATTGATAGTAGGTGTTGTCGCATCAGTTTAGTTATTCTGATCGTATATTGATCTCGGTGTTAATTTATATATTACGCGAATGACCATCGAATTATTTTATTTAATGACATTAACTGATGAGGAGGTAAATTAATTAAAAGTATGTTACAAATTATAACTTACAATAGTCCAATAAAGATTTGATTTAGCAATTTACATGTATTACAATTTATATTTGTTCTTATAATTCTAATATTATGCAATTGATAGTTAGCTGATTTGACTTTTTGTGTTTATGAACATATTAAGATTCTTATCAATTAACACTCCTGGTAGTTATTTATGATACTTGTCTATAGTTTGTATTGTAATGAAATTATTTTCATTTGATATACAAAACAATGATTCTGGTAACTGACACTGAAACTATTGAGCTTATGAAAACTGAGACTAATACTTGAATGATGCCTTTAATAAGCTTGAGTTAATAACAATGCATTTTATAGAGACTGAGACTGCATCGATGCTTTAGGTAACCCATTCTGAGGCTTAAACGATGCTATTGTTATTTACATTGAGACTGAATCGATGCTTTAGGTATTGAGACTGAGACTGCATCGATGCTTTGGGTAACCGAGACTGAGACTGCATCGATGCTTTAGGTGACCGAGACTGAGACTGCATCGATGCTTTGGGTAACCGAGACTGAGACTGCATCATGCTTTAGATTTGAGCATCATTTACATCCCTAATACCTACCCACCCACTCATATACCTAACTATCTTCCCGACTACCTACTTGCCTATATACATACACTACCCTACCACCCACCTAACTATCTATCTACCTAACCACCCAACCACCTAACTACCCACCCATATATCTATCTACCTTCATGACTACCTACCAACCTACTTGACTATATAACTACCCTATCACCCACCTACCTACCTCCTATCTACCCACCCATCCATAGGCCTACCTACATACATACCTGCCCGACTACCCACCTATCTACCTACAACCTAACTATACTACCCATCTATCTACCTACATTCATACCTACCTACTTTCCCAATGTATATATATATATATATATGTAGGTCCTACATACCTGACTGCCTACCTACCTCCCCACCTTTATACATGCCTACATATTTGCCTGCCTATCTATCCATCTACACATATACCAAAGATTTTGCGAAGCAAAGATATAACACTCCCTATGCATGCAACGTAATTTAGTAATATCCCCTGCCGCTGCTAGCAGTAGTATCGAAATCACTGAAATAGATTTGTGTTCGGCTCTGTTTGCATACAACAATGTTTTCATTGCTCTATTAAATTACATGCAATATAAATTAGCTTTTACTTACTAAATATATACTTATAGCATTTAAAACATAAATATCATATTTGTTTGTTATATATTAGTAATGAACACTTAGTTTTCATCATATAAATATTAATTTAAAGCATATTATTTAACATTTTAAAAGTGTATAGTTAAGAATTTACATTATAAACAACACATAGTTCCTAAAAGTAACCCGCTATAGGTGGCACTGGGGTATTTTGTATATAAATTCGAATTACACGATTTCGCGTAAGTGTTATATCTTTCCTTCGGAAAATCTTTGCATATACCTACCTGCATACCTATCTAACTAAATAAACACCTACCTATATACCCACCTACCCACCTACCTACATACATGCATATATACACACATATATAATATACAAACACTAAAATAGTTAATAAGTGTACCTATTTCTCTACATAGAGTTATATATTGAGAGTGTATCATACAATGTATGCCATACAATGTATCATATAAAATCGATTCATGAGTATTATATAATAATAATTTAGGATACACAATTAGCTACGTCCTTATCTATTATATATTAATACATGTTTGTTCACTAATTCAAATGGCTTGCACAAGCTAGCATAAGCACTACATCTAGCTTAATAATCTGTCACTCCGATCATATAAATGCTCCTTTTTTTCGAGTTTATTCCAAATTATAGTACTAATCGATCTTATTAAATATATTCCTATTATATATACAAATAAATAATGACTTATATAATTTATAAGTATATAAATTACATATAATGTGGCTACAATACTATGATAAATAGTGAATTTAATCCATAAAAATGTTTGAAAATAGGTGTGACTCGAATTGACTCGAAAATTAGATTTAAGATTTGAAATAATAATTTATATAAATGTTTGAAAATGATGTGACTCGAATTGACTCGATTTGAAATTTAGATCACTAATTAATACTAATAAAATCTAGCATGATATGTATAGATGTGCATAAGTGATAAGTATATTGTGTAGTAAAATGTATCATTTAATGGTGATATGTGTAGGGAAAAGATACCTTAAAACAGATATGAATGAGAATAAATAAAATAAGACTAACAAATTATATTGCAATTAGTACAACACAGTATAAACAAAACTTATAAAATTACAGTAATATTATTTTCTTATACATATATGTATATACTAATTATTTAAATATATAAATATGTACAATTGTATTACATTTTTAAGAAATAGTGACAATTTAAAAATAATGTAGATAATTAATCAATAATCAGATATTTAATTTGAAATAATAATATATTCGAGTTAATTTCATATTATGTTGACTAAATGTATTGTAATGTAGAGGATTATTTTAAATAAATGTATAATAGAGAATATATTTAAATTTGGAAAATAAATTATGTATAAAAATACTTTTAAAATGATAATAATTATTTTATAAATATATTAGGTATAATTAGGTATAAATATATAAATACATATTTAATGAAAATAATAATATGTAGAGAAATACCAACGATACTAAGATAGTGTTTGAATTCAAACCATCTCTTTCCACACCAAAAGTAATGTACATTCGAAGGAACTAGACCTGATAGAAGCTGATTATCAGCATCCCAATAGCTCTCTGAATAAGTATTGCCATGATTTAGATGTACATATATAACATACTACATATACTATATTAGTTAAATATCAATTATTATATTATTATTAATTTTATTTTATCTACATAATTGACAATAGGTAGTAATACTAATAGTATACTACCGTAGTAAATATAATTATTTTAATATATCAAAAATTACTCTCTACAATATCATAAAATAATAGTAAAATTTAAAATATATAATATAATATTTTATACTTTATTTAAAAATTATAATATGTGTGAATACTTTGATAATTATATGAATATATAAATAATCATTTTTTATGTTTTATTCCTTGATTGAGCAAATAAATAATTAAAACTGTGAAATAATAATATTTGGTAATGGCAACATACATTATTGAAATAAATAATACGTAATTAAAAATAAAGAATGTTACCATAAAAATAATGTTGTATTTTATTTATTATTTCTAT
The DNA here is from genome assembly GCA_964019155.1 of Osedax fenrisi. Taxonomy (NCBI): domain Eukaryota; kingdom Metazoa; phylum Annelida; class Polychaeta; order Sabellida; family Siboglinidae; genus Osedax; species Osedax fenrisi. Next base: position 7,227,030 of record OZ025239.1, read on the forward strand.
AATATTCTATGTATTTCATTAAATTACAATAAATAAATTAAAATGTTAAATTTACATTATAAAAAATAAATAATTGTAGAGTTAAAATAATATATAACTAATTAATATTTGATAATATTTAAAAAACCTGGTTTTAAATGTTTAATACTATCGCGATCTTGTACAACCATTCTCTCATCTTTGATAATATAACCATTGCTCAATTCAGGTATATCATCAACTGTTGATTGTGTTGGAGAAAATGTGGATACGGAAGATTTGGCCGAACTTACCTGTAAAGAATCCTACTCAGTGTTATTACAAATAGCATTATAACTAGAAACTTATTTATCATATCGTATAAATGTCATATTTTAAATAATAATAATGAATATTTATCTGTATGGTATATTTGGAAAATAAATTATATTAAAAACTACAAAATTAATTAAAACCACCGAAATAATTATATAATTAATATATTAACAAAATTATGTAAAATATAGAATATGAAATACAGAAAAAGATAAATAATGGTAATTAGATAATACAAATGTATGTAATAATTTTAATTAATTAAATAAGTAAGACATAGTAAGCGTTTAGTAATATGTATCATTAAGTGTTTAAAGATATATATAAATAATAAATCTAAATACATTTCCTCATATATTTTATATAAAATATATCAATCTCACAATCTATAATATAACACTTTTAAACATAAATAATTAAATAATTAACCTGTATATATTGTACGGAAGATTTAGAAGTAGTATGTTTCGAATATAGAATAAATATACATACTACTATGCATAGTAAATAGAATATTCGGGTTCTCTTACTGCATGCTAGGTCCATTCTCAAACTGTCAAAAATGAAATAAATATTTATTAATATATAGATTTATAAATATTTTTTCGTAAAAAAAACGTGTTAACAATTTTTTAAATTACATTCATGAGTTTATATATGTGTGTATATGAATGTATATGAGTGTATATGAGTGTATATGAATGTATATGAGTGTATATGAGTGTATATGAGTGTATATGAGTGTATATGAGTGTATATGAGTGTATATATGAGTGTATATGAGTGTATATGAGTGTATATGAGTGTATATGAGTGTATATATGAGTGTATATGAGTATATATGAGTGTATATGAGTGTATATAAATATAAATAAGTTTATATTATATAAAAGTTTATATTATAAATATGTTGCTATATTATATAATAATATATTTATTTATTGAGAAATTCATTTATAAATGTGTTATATATTAATTTGAAATATAATACAAAAATATATACTAAATAACAATCTATATGAATATTTATTAACTTACTAATTAAATAAGATAATTACAAATATTTACAACAACTTTAATTATCTTAATTATCACAAATATCAACGTTTCACTAATCTAAAATCTTCTTTCATTAACAATATCACATTATACTGCTCTATATAATATTTGTATAGAACCCTTATCACTCTATATAACCATATATGGTATATCATATTTAAATATAAGTTATGTATATATTAATGGATATAACTTTGGATTAAAAACTTTTAAATATAACATACAACAGGAATATATAGATATATAGTTCAGGGAAAAATATAAATTATAATTGATATTTATTTTAAGTGAATTAATTACACTAATTAACCAACATCAATACAATGATGATATGCAACTTTATATAGATATACTTCTCTCATAATTCCATGACATTATTGATTAAATAACAAATTAAAAATGGTATATTTATACTTATTTATTAACTAATCAACAGATATAACAAAACCTATTATAACTATCATAAAATTAAACTATTATATATATATATATATATATATATATATATATATATATATTATAGGACAATTTAAAGACTTACAATAAAATTAAGAATTGTATATAAAATATCACTACTATTTTATACTGCTAGAAATATAACTGTGTAATATACTGATAAACTAACTAATATCTCACATAGAAATATAACTGTGTAATATACTGATAAACTAACTAATATCTCACATAGAAATATAACTGTGAAATATACTGATAAACTAACTAATATCTCACATAGAAATATAACCATACAATATACTTCATAAACAAATGTAAGTCCTTCATCTATAAATAAAAGCATACAGTTTATATTTCATGTGAGGGGATGCAGACCATACAATATGTGTGTATGTATACGATGTAGCGTTGACATACTGCACAACTGAGGACCTGCTTGTTTGGGTAGTACATCAAGGATAGCGCTACACACATATCACATGTAATAGATGTATGTTATCGTTAGTAGATATATGCCCTACTTTATACTTTCGATTATATATTTTGACTATGTATTTGCTTAAATAAATTAGCAATCAATAGATAGGTTGGAAATCTATTTCAGCTCTAATTGGCATTATATCAAGTATGGCGGAACATAAATGGTGTATTGTATATATATATATATTACAATTTAATAACAAATTTAAGAAAATAAAAAATAGTATACTTAGGTTGGAATATAATACATATTTTGTGTATATAAAATAATATAATAGCATTAATAATATGCATTATAATATAGATAAAATATTAATAAACTGTATATAAAACTATAATTAATATTATAATATATATATATATATATATATATATATATATATATATATCTAAATATGTAAATTAAAAGTATGATATATTTATCTTAGATAAAATCATACTGCCTTCTTACATTCACTTTATTAAATTATTTGTTATTATAATATTTATATAGATGATGATGATGATGATGCTTTATTAGACACATAATATAAGAATGTGTAATATTCTCGACTGTGTATATATGGTGAACAAAATAGATAATTAAAATATAATTGTACGAATGTATCAAATTAGGAATAGTGAATAGTAAGAATAAATAAACCATGATTTAATTTTATTTATTTTAATGACTTTTAGTGCCGTAGAAATCTGGCGTCTGAATACGATAAGATAATATATAATAGAATAAAAAGATGATAAAAAATAAATATATATGTATAATTATGATTCTAGTATAATATCATACGGAAAATATTATTATTAAATAAAAACTAATCCAAAATGTAAACTTAAAATCCAAATCGAATCACAAACCAAAACCCAAATCAAACACCAAATGATATCCAGAATTAAAATTATATTATTAGAACAATAATGTATTAGTGGGGATATACAATGTAGATATATAATGTACAATGTATATTTACCGATATAAGTACAATAAAACACTATTCTAATATCAGGGTTTCAGTATCTCTAACGCAAATATTAGCTCAAATAATTAAAGATAATTATCAATTTTAGTATTTACCAATGATATAGAATAAAAGTAGTTAGTAAAAGTAAGAATTAATTTATATTATATAATGTTATGTATCCCACAAGATGTATCTACAAGATTTTCCGGCAACTTGCCGGAAATATTGTAACTTTAAAAGCATTTTCTATCAAGTTGTAATGGGATACCCCCATTAAAGTTATTATATTGTAGGCAAGTTGCCGGAAAGTAAGGGGGTAAAATATATATATATATATTATATTCCCACTAAAATTATAGTTAACTTGATAGAAAATCGTTTTAAAGTTAAAAATATTTCCGGCAACTAGCTATAAATACTTGGGATACCCCCATTAGGTTATATTGCATATACTATAATCTATTATAATCCCTCCTAATTACTTTTTATGTGTATCTATGAATATTTGTGTATAGGGTATCTAACTATATATTAATATTTAGATATTCTATACATGCATATTAATTTATAATAGATAATAATATATTATATATATATATATATATATATATATATATATAATTTCGAATATAATCAAAATATAAATATTTGGGAATCAGAGTTATAACCGCATATTAAAAAATATAATCGTATAAGCGCTCAAATAATTAAAATAGGTATTCTAAAATTGCGTATACATTTTATATATTCGTTTATGAACAGTAATTATTAATTATATAATGGGCAACAACAACAGAAAATAGGGATATTATTTTAAAGCCCTTTAGAAGAAAATATTATATAAGTATTATTATAATTCAACAGAAAAAAAAAATTATTATTAAAATTCTTCTAATAAATATTATTATTATTATTATTATTATATATCAAACTTTTAATATTTTTTATATATTCTAGAAATTTGTGTTTTATATTTTTTACTTTATTAATTAGTAATTAATAATTACTATTTAAAAAAATAACACATGATAATGATATAAATGAAATTATATAACTATATATGTTTACACTTAAAATGTATACGATATTTGAAATTGAATTTTGTGATGTATTTAAACTACCTCTTTCGTTATTTATAGCGCTAATGCTACTCCTTTAAATAGCTTCACCTATAACTCTGATAACTCATATTAATATTAATAAAAATAATAAATATTTATATTATATATTATTTTATATTAAAAATTAATATAAAATCGGATACAAATTTATTAAATATGAATATTCCATATTTTTAATAATGTGCTATAAAAAATTCAACGCTCGAAATATTATAACGAATATTTTCATTCGAGCCAGCATGACACCCCTATTATAGGGTTTAATATTTAATTATTATATATATATTAAATTTATATAATATTAAATAAAATATTATAATATGTGAATACTAGTAATGTAAATGATGCTCAAATCTAAAGCATCGATACACTCTCAGTTTCAGTTACTTAAAGTCTCAACTCGGCTCGGGTTCGTTTGGCTAGAGTCTCGGCTCATGCTCATTTTTTATGAAAATGAAAGTCGGCATTATTTACATCATTAGATGAAATTTACATTACTATTCACTGAATACCGAAGTTGGTAGCCGATATTTTTTTTTTAATTTATGTAAATATGAAATATATAAAAAATTAGCATTAACATGTAACTTTAAAAAAGCATCATTTTGACTCGGTTATTTTTTGTAAGAATGTCAACTATGTTCGGGCTCGTTTTTTTTCCAAAAATGAAAATCTTGGTCGGCATCAATAACCAAAAGTATTGGCTCGAAATTAAAAGCTTGGAATCATTTACATTACTAGTGTATACCCTATAATTAATTATTACATTCTTATTTACTAAATTATTTAGTAAATAATTGTATTTATAAAATTAGTTGTTACATAATCTGCACAAGATATATTTTATATATTAAATATCACAAATGCAACAGCTTAGTAGTATATATTAGAAATAATATTTATAACAATAACAATTATCAGATATATGATTATCATAATGATATAATATAGTATATCAATATTTATTCCTAGCATAACTTATGCACTATATGAATGATTAATAAATTATTAATACCATATTATTATAATTATATAGACATTATAATAGTGGATAATTTATATTATCTGTATCATTAGTTTGATATAAAGTATAAAATACGTGGAGTAATTATAATAGCCAATCCTATTATAATAAAGCACTCATAATAAATATGTGCAGATAATATTTAATGTGTTATTATCATAGTTGGACTCATGAGGTTTTATATTGGTTTTTTGGTTTTTTCAAAATGCAAGATTTTTGGTTTTTAGTTTTTTGCTAAAATTAAATTAAATAGCATGATATATTCGATTATATTATTATAATAATTATATATATACTTTATTAATAATTCATTTTAAAACTTCAATTTTATTAAATAAATAATAGTTAATTAAGCTTACTTTATTTTTTTTTTGAAGGTTTTTTGTCTAAATATAAATTAAATTTCATATATTATAATAATAATTATTATATTTAATATAATATAATAATTATTATATTTAATATAATAATTATTATTAATAATATATAATATAATATAATATAATATTATATACATTTAATTCATGTTTAAGGGGATCCCGTACATTTAAAGTGATGATAATTTATATTTTTTTGTATTACATAATAATACTTAATGTAGTGTTTTTTAGTATCTGTAAAAAAATTAGACATGAATTCATTCTAGAAATGGCATAAAAATGTGTTTTATGACGATAAGATAATGCTATATTATATACTATTCAATATTACATTTTTATGCTGTCAAACTTCAAACGCTGTTTTCTCAGAATAATTATTTCGCGCTAGGTATGTGCATTCAAAAATATAGAACATAAAAACTATTATAATTATAATATTATTTTGTATTGCTTTATATAGAATTTAATTATGTGAATAGTAAAATAGAGAGATAATTAATAAAATGTATAGAATTCATCGTATAAAATGATAATTTCTAAAGAAATACCATCAATTTAGTATCGCTAATTTTTAATTTAGATATTTATAATATAATAAATAATAATATTAAAAATAACTTTCTATTTTCCTATGCATGTATATGTTATGAATACATTACAACAAAAATTAGGTAAATTGAATGAATAGAATATCAGTTCTATTTTTTTTAGTGGACCTATGTTTTTCCTATCTATTTATACACGAAATTGGCAAATTGCGTGATATGTGCGGGATCCCCTTAAACTTTAATTATTAGAGTATATTATGTTTATACTTGTAGTTTATTTATATAAGTAGCAAATATTTTCTAAAGTTACAAGATACAAGTTATATGTATACAATTTAATTACACGATTTTATCATAAGCGTTAGGTGCGTTTTTTTGTGACATACCAACCTACCAAGTTAGCAAGCTTTTTTTGTAATGTACCAACGTCCCATCTGTATTCTTATACATTTAAATTCAGATTGTACGTTGGCATGTTACTAAAAACGCAACATCCCTACGTCCCGTCTACACAATTTAAAGATGGTATATATTATGGATGCATTTTTCGTAGACATACCAATGTCCCAATGTACCATCAGACGTTTATATATTACAAAAAAAGCACCCTTATATCATATAACACTTACGAGAAATCGTGTAATTCAATTTTGTATACAAAACACCTATAGCGCCACCTATATCAGATTAATTTTAGGAACTAAGTGTGTGTATAATATAAAATAATATGTTTAAATTATTATGTATATGATAAAAACTAAGTGTTAATTGCTAATATATAACAAAACAATAGGAATTATAGATTTTAAATGCTATACATATATATGTGGCGAGTAAAATCTAATTTAATTGAGCTATATAAATATTGTTGTATGGAAACCGCGCCGTACTTATATACTATTAAGGTGATTCTATACTACTGATAGTAGTGGCAGGTATAGTTATTAATTATGTGGCATATATAGGGAATATTATATATTTGCTTAGAAAAATCTTTGTAAGTAGTAAATAAACTTAATTAAATAGCTATTCTATTATATATAAATATTATGTATTTACTTACTTTATTAAAAAGACCATATATTACTAAATATAATTTTTATATTATTATACAATAATTATAATATATTAAATAATTATTTTCATCAATGAAAAAACCAAAAAACCATAAATAAACCTTGAGAAAAACCATAAAACCACAAAAACCCAAAAATCTAGCAAAAATACCAACAAAAACTAGGAATAAAATAAAAAACCTGGAGCCAACAAAAAGATTTTTTGCCAAATATAGTTATTATACATATGTTATGATGTTTGTGTCAATTTAATTTTAAATTTGCAGCTTAAAGCTAAGCTTTCGTACACGTGAAGGGTACGTCGTACACGTCACTGACAACGTACATACAATTTATAATATAATATAAATTGTATATTATGTATAAAGTATATCATTATAATTAACATGTGAGTGAAGTGATTTCACTCAAATGCCAACGATAATTATTAAATAATTATTATTTATACTATTATCAAAGATTTTGCGAAGCAAAGATATAACACTCCCTATGCATGCAACGTAATTTAGTAATATCCCTAACCGCTGCTAGCAGTAGTATCGAAATCACTGAAATAGATTTAGGTTCGGCTCTGTTTGCATACAACAATGTTTTCATTGCTCTATTAAATTACATGCAATATAAATTAGCTTTTACTCACTAAATATATACTTATAGCATTTAAAACATACATATCATATTTGTTTGTTATATATTAGTAATGAACACTTAGTTTTCATTATATAAATATTAATTTAAAGCATATTATATAACATTTTAAAAGTGTATAGTTAAATACGAATTTACATTATAAACAACACATAGTTCCTAAAAGTAACCCGCTATAGGTGGCACCAGGGTATTTTGTATACAAATTCGAATTACATGATTTCGCGTAAGTGTTATATCTTTCCTTCGGAAAATCTTTGCTATTATTATAATAGTAATTTAAATTAAAGTGACATATTTTAAATATTTCAAATATAATATTTTAAATCATTCAATAAACACATATTAAATTGCATTCGTTTAACATCAATTAAATATAATTTAAACACCTATATTATAGTTACATATTATATTTTTATATTATTAATAAATATGCTTTGGTTAAAAACAATAGGGAAAATAAATATAAAAATAATTCGTAAATGCATTTTTAAAAGTTTTAAACTTTTTTAGTTTATAATTAATATTATTGTAATTTGAATATAAAGTATATTACATATAATAATAGTTCCATTATAATACATATATATTAAATATTGTATAATAATTAATACTTATGACCGAAATTAATTTGTTTACAAACTTTAATAAACGTATTTCATCAGTAATTATTTAACCTAACAACTATATTTTATTTAATGTTATTTATTTGTATTCATGCTTCACTGATTTCGTACAGATTTCGTAGTTTAAATAAACCCCAGTTTATCCCTCAAAAAAGCAAGAATCTGGATGATATTTTAAATCATTATGAAATAACATTGACTTCTATAAATACCTCCGTAAAGATATAAAGAAAGTTATAACTTTCTTTATATCGATGGTTATAGGAGGTCTTGCTTATATGAGCATCATAATATATGATCCTATGATTCATAGAGCAACAGTTTTAGAGATAACAGCATCGATGATTATATATGTCAGAATCATCAATGTAAATAAAATATTTTATTTTATGAATTGTCAATATAGGTGTATTATGTTAATTTTCGGGTTAAGTTTATTTTTTAATATATAAATAATATATTACCTAATATCTTACATAATACAATACTTGTCTTACCATACCATATAATTACGTAATAATTTTGTTTTACTTTTAATACTATAGTTAATAGTATTAACTTAATAATAGCCTATAGGTACTATAGTATTGTAGCTATAGCAACTAGTTGTATAATGAAACAATACAAACCCCATAGTTGATTCAAAACGTAGATCTACATTCTATATAGATTTATATACTGTTTCAATTGACTCGTGTGCCACGCTCGCTTGTTTAGAACTAACACTCGAGCGATACATTACGGTAGACTATTATTACACATACCTACCTACTAGTTCTCTGTATAGGGTTCTCTGCATAGGCTATGTTATCACGTGATCTGCAGATAACGCTACCACTATGTTATTAACCATGGTTATTATATATACCCGAGGTTATTAACGTGACTACCGTGTGCAGACTAGTTCAACAATAGTAACCCGGAGTATACATATCATTGTAACATACACTTGTTAACAACCTATACTATATTATATAGTCTATATAGTATAACTTTGTGAAACTTATAAATAAAAATATATTTTGTGTATACATAGGCAGCTTATTAACACGTATGCTATAGCAAACAGGTATATATACCTATATATATATATATATATATATATATATATATATATATATATATATATATATATATATATATATATATACATAGATAGTATATACTAGTAATGTAAATGATGCCGAGCTTTTTGATGCCGAGCCGAGACTTTTGGTTATTGATGCCTAGTCGAGACTTTAATTTCTGGAGAACAAAATGAGCCCGAGCCGAGATACACATCGAGCTGTACATCGTACACTGTACATTGTCAATATACACAGTAGTGTACACCACATTTTAAAACCTATAGGTTTTAAATATATATAACCTTTTAATATTAACTCTATTTTTGAATAGAAAGCCATGTGTTTTAACAACAATTACAATACACAATATGTATGGTATATACATTAGATTCAATAATGAACACATGCTTGTCTTCATTGTAGCGGGAACATACATAGTACATACACTGTATCATACAAATACATAGTACACACACACATATGTACTACACACACATACATAGTATGATACACACATATAGTATACACTGTGTGTATCACAGATACCCTAATACTCTTCTCCTTAATCTCCTTAATCTCCTTAATCTCCTTAACCTTAACTCTTAATACCTCTTTAATACCTCACAAACTGCATTTTGAATCTTTCTCCTTCACCAACTTACTTCCATCCTTTTCTTATTGATAACATTGTAATATCTCCTTCTCCTACTGCATCCATCTTAGGTGTATTATTTGATTCTACTCTTTCCTTCATTAAATCTGCAAATTATCGTCTATTTAAAATTATAAAAATACGAAAATAAATTACTGTATCTCTTACTAAATCTCTAGTTAATTCCCTTGTCCTCTCACGTATAGATTACTGTTCCTCAATCCTTATCAATCTTCTATTATCCTCTATCTCTCCCCTAAATCGAGTTATTCGTTCATCATTCCATACAACATATAACTTACGTATTCGAGATCATTCCTCTACTTCCTCATACCAACTCTTACCTCCATGGTTCCCATTTAACAAACACTCTGATTATCGCATACTATCTATTGTTCATTCCTCAATATACTCTTCGAATTGCCCCTCATATATTCCTGGTTCTCTAGTACAAACATATTCCCTTCCATCTCTTAGAAACCATGCATCTCATCTTCTATCTACCCCTATTCTCCGTCCCTCAAAAATGAATACTCGGGCACTGAGTTATATTGGTCCAATACTATGGAATTCACTCCCACCATATATTAGATCCATAAAATAGCATAAAACATTCATGAAATATATACAACAATTGATCTATGGTGGCAACCTGTAATACTAATATTGTTTGTCATTATTATTTTATTTATTAATTTCCGTACGGTTTATTCTATTTTATTTTATTATTATTAATGGTATTTATTGTTTTACCTACGTTTATTATTTGTATTCTATATATATATATATATATATATACACACTATTGAGAAATCAGTTATGATTTATTTAAAGTTTTTAATTAAACTTTCAATCAATAAATCAATCAAAACATACATAGTACATACACCTACATAGTAGGGGAAATTAACAAATTAATACGGAAAATTTAACAATAAATGGTCTTAACAATTTATGACTCATTATTTTTATTCAAAAATTGCAATATATTAATATTATATTATTATAGATATTATTGTGATTTTAACATTTTATTTAATCTTTTATTCCATAGATAACAGGGATGTCCGTATTCGGTACCCGTGTCCGAATACGGACACCATGTGTTATAATATATTATACGGACACCCTAAATACCACTAGATAAACCATATATTATTGATGAATCAATCAGAAAAATTACAATTACATTATTTATAATTAATTTTATGAATAATTTATTCTAATTTAATTAGTTAATCGTTTATTTATTTTTATTATTTTTTTAATTAATAATACAATTTAAGTATAAAATAATAAACATTTTAGATTTAGCTTTATTGGTGGTATTAATATTATAACGCACGCGATTTTTATAAAAATCAGAATAATGTATACGCTGTGCGCTGATTGGTTATAGGGTGTTCGTATTGAGACATATATAGTGTCCGTATTAGAGACTTTTATATATATATATATATATATATATATATGACCTCTAGATATATGCTTATAACTTAATGAATATTTGATAACAAATATATAAATTATATATATAATTTTAGAATACTTTATTTTTTAATAATATAGTATTATATTTTATCGATACATATTTTTGAGAAGGTTTTAATTTGACATTTTTTTCATAAATTTAAAAACGTAATAAAAAATAAATTTATTGGATATCTTTATCAGAAATATTTTGAATAATTAAAAAATAAAAAATACTTTTTAGACTATTAATATAATTATGAATATTTTATTCATTAACATTTTTTTTATAGGATTTATGGTTTCTGAGATAACGATAGTGTCCGTATTCGGGCATTGTCCATATTCGGTTACTTTCCCCTAACATAAATTCATGATGTTCTTATTATTGATCGGAGGTTATATATCTATAGAAATCGCGAATTCGTTTATAAAAGTTAATTATAAGTAGATACATAAAATAAAGTTAATTGAATTCATTAACTATTGCACACATTACAATTAAATTAAATAATTAAGTTAATATTAAATTAAATACAATAATTTTACTTATTATCTGTGTAATGTGAGAACCCAATTTAATGATACACCCCTTACAAATATGTATTGCTTTAAAAATAGACTATTCTATCATGTATTTCAACGTATAAATAAGAGCCGAATAATAAATAATACATATATATATATTACTAATATTTATTATATATAAATTTATAATAAATTGGTATAAGAGAATTAATTATAAATACTTAATTATATTTATATAGCATTACAAATAATTATTAATTAATTAAAATACATCTGTTTCAGAATAACAAATACAATATTACACCCATATTGCAATTGTTAGACATTTTACCGTGAAAATACAGGAATCATATATTTTCTGAAGTTATGAATTAATTACTGAATCTCACTTATTAATCAAATATAATATTGATGGTAATGTTAAAGGAATTTTATTCTAAGTCATTCCTATATAATATCTTATGACGTAATATAGGCATACATATGTTTATGATTTTATATAAGCCTAATATGGGCTAAAGTCGATTTTACTGTATATAGAAAAATTACATATTTTGATTTTATGTATTATATTGTTATATTTTAGAATTAAAACTATAATAACCATCCAAAATAATAATATTGTTTATTAATCTTTATAGCCTACTTTTGTATGGAAATTAAGGGTACTATTTAGGTTTTTTTAATCTTGCAGATGTGATTTTAGATAACTATTTTTGGAATTTTGTTAATTAAGTAACGTAATTAAGTAAAAAATAAATGTCGAAAATTAACAAATTAAATCTTTGTGAAATAAATAATAATGTCACGTGACTTTATTAATGATAATTAATCAAGTTATGACAAAGATTTTCCGAAGGAAATATGGTTCACTTGACCGATTGAAATAAAAACGACACTAGCACAAATGCGACGGGTAGTTGAACTAAAATCTATTTTTGGATTCGTATCTGTTTACATGTAAATTCGAAAAATAATCCCTAATATATATCGAAAAGTAAGTGTTCCGCAAACATATTATTTGAAGATATAAAAAGTGAATTCATTAAAATGTTACCGAATTTGTATAGGTCAAAAGTAGATCGATTCATTCATTGTTATTTACATAATGCCGTTATAATGTGGTAATTTTTAAATATATTTTATTAAATATAACTCACATATATATTATAATATTAAAAGTATATTATAGTCTTATAATTAGATTACCTTATGAATTAATAATATTAAATATAACTTAACATAATATATGTGTATCCATCTATTGGTTGGTATGGGAACTATATTAAAATAATTATAGAGCTTAGATAGGGAGTGAACCATCTTTGCTTCGCAAAATCTTTGGTTATGTGTATATACAGATAACTTACCTATATATAAGTTAACCACGTGATTAAAGTTATGTGTTATTATCACATGGTCACATCCGCTATAGTTATTATTCTGACTACAAATACAGGTAGACTTGGACATACACTATGGACATTGTCTACAAATATATTATATGTAGACTACATAGATAATTGAAGATGATTGTGTATCAACTAATCAAGTAGTATATTCTATATTAATTGTACATTATATATTATACATTTTACTATTTACACAATTTATACTATATATATATATATATAGTATAAATTATTATTTAATATATATATATATATATATATTAAATAAAGGTTGTATAAGTGTACAGTGTACAATGTACACCATACATTTTTCAGAGTACAATCTTTAAATTTTAAAATAAATAATTAATTAATTAATATTAATAATAAACTAATTATTCGAGTTAACCGATACACACTTATATCTACTTTTGTTTTATTAATATCTTATTCTTATAGCAACACAGTCAATTATTGCATTACTTTCACTTTATACAAACTTAGATTTAATTATTAATTAAATAATATAGCATAGATACTATCTATTAGACAGGTATATATTCAAACATAATAATTAAATATTAAAATAAATAATAGCTATCGTAAATATGTTATTACTTTTTATAAGTAACCTAATATAATAATTGTCATAGTTATGTTCATAAACCTCTCAACTCAACTCCTTATAAGGTAAGTAATAAGTTATAAGTTGTAACTCCTTCAATCTATTTTATCATTTAAAATATCACCTAATTATCTGCATGTTATGTAGAGATATTCTTAGAAATGTTTATAATGTTATTCCGAGCCTGTTTAGCCTATATAGTATATAGTATATAGGCTATTCTGTATTCCCATTTACAACTTAGTGTATTGCTACTTGAATAGATGTATATTTCTTTCAAATTACTTAATACGATTTTAAGCGTAATATAATATATATATATATATATATATATATATATATATTATAAAAGTGTGCACATAATTGATCGGTGTTCATTAAAACATGGTTGCCTTAACAAGAGAGCGGCTTCGAATGGGCATTTTAGAAATCTATAAGTGAATATATATATAGGTGTATGTGTAACGCACATTGTGTATGTGTGTGTGAGCGTATATGTATATGTGAACGTGCATGTGTGATAATATATATAACTTCTAGTAATTTATATAAAATCAATATAAATTAACATAATTATTAATAATTAATAATATTGTATTATATTAGAAAATGTAATATATTACATTTGTATACAAATTAAAATAAGTTTTTTTTTATAAACATAGTCGATATGTTTATTTTCCTATCTCTCGAATACGATGTAAGAATGGATACCCAGCCACGATCGACGGTCAAGGGACGGGAGCGAGGCGCCAGTACGCTCGTATTGACCGTCGTATTGACCTTCATACCTACCGTAGTCAGGTGCTATAGTTACTCGTCAAATACATACACGTGAACACACACACGTACACACAACCCCACACACACACATACACACACACATATGTACCACAATATATTTATTTCTAAATTATAAATTATCGCAAATATTATATATTATATTAGGTATTATATCCTATTATATTATATATTAAATCCATTATATTATATATCCTATTATCAAAAAGTTTGAATATAATCGTTGAATTATTTAAGATGTGATATTAGTTTTATTCATATTAGACGTGGCTAAATTATATTCCGTCTGCATGATATTTGTTTCTAAATCTTGATTGATATTATTTTCTATGATGAACACTTTTAGATTAGTATTCTTCGATGAAAATCTTATCTGAAAATATATACAATAATTATGATATGTAGGAATGACCATATTTGGTCATATATATATATATGGGATTATAATAATAAATATATTAAAATGAGGTCCTATGTATATTTTTTACAATACAATTTGTTATTTCATTAATGAATTTACATATTTCCATATTGTGGTTAAATTCAATATCACTGATGATCACATTTAAACTTTTATTTAAATACATATTTATGTATTTAATTATGTGATATAATAATGATATAATAATGTTCGTATTTATTTTGAAAATTTGTAAAAAGAATTTTTTAAGTTGGCTATTATTCGAAATATAATTTTACAGCAGTTTATAATTACATTTAAGTAATACTTCTTAGTACTAATACTCTTCTAGTTATATTACTTAAGTAATTCGAACCAATGTTGGCTCTTTATTTCGATATGAATTTTACAGGAATTTAGTCCGTTAAATTCGATGTCCGTAATAACTTTATTAGATAGAAAGTAGAGTGAGTAATTGATGTAAAGTAAGTAGGTAATTCATAAGTCAAAATAAGCCTAAGTCAAGCCTAAGTCAAAGTAGTGCACTATCATTTAGTAACGCGATTATTTGTAATCAAGTCAGAAGATACTAAAGTTCAGATATTACAGGGAATTGTGAGTGTAGTAAAGATTACTTTAGAAGCTTAGTCATTTAATGGTAGATAATGTAATACATATACCGAGCTAAATGTTATTATTATAGAAATATCTGTTTTTGCTTACTTAAGATTATCACATGCATGTGAACATACACGAGATGGAGTTATGTTTAGATTTCCATGTACAACTTTATATAGAGGTGGTAGTTAATCCTAGATAATCCTAGATAATCATTATATGTATGTTAATACTGTTTCAGTAACATCATAGGATGACAATAGTTGGGTTGTTAGATTAGTAGGATTATATTGTAAATTATTATGTATATTATTAGGTAAATGTAAACAAAATATAGAAATATTTAAAATAACTAGTATAGGTACTACCTTTAGGTATAACTAATATATCAATAATAATAAATATATGTATAATAATACAATGAAATACAATAAAATAATAATAATACATATATTCATCGAAACATATATAGGTTACACGTAAACAACCTACGTTTCGATACGTATGATGTGTGTGTGTGTGTGTGTGTGTGTGTGTGTGTGGATGCTGTTGAAGACGAAACCTTGATCCTGTAGAACACACAGAGCACCACGTGACATACTATCACCATGACCAGTATAGCGAGCTCGAACTTAGCCGAGCTGGCGAAGTTGGCATTGAAGTTGATCACTTTGTACAGGTACGGCTTTCCCTGTCAATATAACGTCGTATTAGATTATTATAACGTACATATAATGTATATATATATAGAAGCGTAGAATTATTGTAATTATATGAATAATATATTTAAAATGTTGTTTACTAGTTAAATAAATTAAATGATCCGATAGAATGAAATATGTGAGTATTAGGAATATATAGAATACTCCAAATGTATACT
The DNA here is from genome assembly GCA_964019155.1 of Osedax fenrisi. NCBI lineage: Eukaryota > Metazoa > Annelida > Polychaeta > Sabellida > Siboglinidae > Osedax > Osedax fenrisi. The sequence continues at coordinate 7,244,133 of OZ025239.1, forward strand.
ACTACCTATATATAGCTATAAGTAATATAGATAACAGATAATATATATATATATATGGTATTGCTTAATATAAAGTGTACGTTTGAAAATATAAACATGTGTAAAAATGTACAAATAATGTGTATACTATACAAATGTGTGTGTGTTGAATACTGTTTACATAAGTATTGTTATTTGAGGATATTATAATATAACTAGTTATAACTATTATTTATAAAAGTTAAACATAGCGGCCTATAGGAATATGTAAACAGTATTCACCACACCCAGGCACAGGTTTAGCCTATAGGCTGTATACACATGTATGCGTGACTCGGTTAGCTAAGGTGTCAGTAGTAGGAACTGTATTCGAATATCTATATAGAATATTTAATCAAGATCCGTACCAATAAAATAGGTATTAAAATAATATTTAGAAGTGATCTTATATAATAGCGTATAATAAATAATCGGCTCTCGTTAACACCACGGATGCACTATCATGAGAGCGGCTTCGAAGGGGCATACGTATATACGTATACCTACTTATAAGCGCACTTTCAATTAAACGCCACTCCGAAGCCTAGATTATGCCTAACATCTTTGTTCTTATAATGTGACGCAATAACGTCAGATAGAACATGATAATAGTGTACGATGGTATGCTCATAGCAGGCGACAGCATAGAAAAGATAATTATCTTCATCTGAAGCCTTTTAGAGGAAACAATAATATAATGAATTTAATAATTCACATGATATATATATATACAACTTTCTTCTAATAAATATTATTATTATTATTATTATTATTATTATTATTATAAGACACATTCTATAATTATATCGTAATTAAATAATCGCTATTGATTTCTATGGAAACTGTATAGCTTTAAACACTTTTACGATCTAACAGAATCACATATTGTACAACTATCGGAGAGAAATTCTGAATAACCAACTGCATATCTACCCCATACCCCTACCCCTACGTCGTAACCCTACTCCTACCTCTACCCCTACCCTCACCCTACCCCCACCCCTACGTCGTAACCCTACTCCTACCTCTACCCCTACCCTCACCCTACCCCCACCCCTACGTCGTAACCCTACTCCTACCTCTACCCCTACCCTCACCCTACCCCCACCCCTACGTCGTAACTCTACTCCTACCTCTACCCCTCACCCTACCCCCACCCCTACGTCGTAACCCTACTCCTACCTCTACCCCTACCCTCACCCTACCCCCACCCCTACGTCGTAACCCTACTCCTACCTCTACCCCTACCCTCACCCTACCCCCACCCCTACGTCGTAACCCTACTCCTACCTCTACCCCTACCCTCACCCTACCCCCACCCCTACGTCGTAACTCTACTCCTACCTCTACCCCTCACCCTACCCCCACCCCTACGTCGTAACCCTACTCCTACCTCTACCCCTACCCTCACCCTACCCCCACCCCTACGTCGTAACCCTACTCCTACCTCTACCCCTACCCTCACCCTACCCCCACCCCTACGTCGTAACTCTACTCCTACCTCTACCCCTACCCTCTCCATACCCCTACCCCTACGTCGTAACCCTACTCCTACCTCTACCCCTACCCTCACCCTACCCCACCCCTATGCCGTAACCCTACTCCTACCTCTACCCCTACCCTCACCCTACCCCCACCCCTACGTCGTAACCCTACTCCTACCTCTACCCCTACCCTCACCCTACCCCCACCCCTACGTCGTAACCCTACTCCTACCTCTACCCCTACCCTCACCCTACCCCTACCCCTACGTCGTAACCCTACTCCTACCTCTACCCCTACCCTCACCCTACCATCCCACCCCTACGTCGTAACCCTACTCCTACCTCTACCCCTACCCTCACCCTACCATCCCACCCCTACGTCGTAACCCTACTCCTACCTCTACCCCTACCCTCACCCTACCCCCACCCCTACGTCGTAACCCTACTCCTACCTCTACCCCTACCCTCACCCTACCCCCACCCCTACGTCGTAACCCTACTCCTACCTCTACCCCTACCCTCCCCCTACCCCCACCCCTACGTCGTAACCCTACTCCTACCTCTACCCCTACCCTCACCCTACCCCCACCCCTACGTCGTAACCCTACTCCTACCTCTACCCCTACCCTCACCCTACCCCCACCCCTACGTCGTAACCCTACTCCTACCTCTACCCCTACCCTCACCCTACCCCTACCCCTACGTCGTAACCCTACTCCTACCTCTACCCCTACCCTCACCCTACCCCTACCCCTACGTCGTAACCCTACTTCTACCTCTACCCCTACCCTCACCCTACCCCCACCCCTACGTCGTAACCCTACTCCTACCTCTACCCCTACCCTCACCCTACCCCCACCCCTACCCTCACCCTACCCCCACCCCTACGTCGTAGGGCATACGGTATCCAAATGCTCAGGGATAGGTTAAAGGTTAACACACTATTATGTATCTCTTATCTCTGTTATCGAATAGATACATCTTATACTATTAAACATCGACAGTGTCCGTCACACATACGTATATCCATTACGTAATAGAATCATTACGTAATCGGGTGATTACGTAACATAAACACTGGTGAATGACAACCTCTCGACTTATATTAAATAATGTTATCCGTGATCTTTGAGAGTACGAGTAATACATAAAATACATATTTATTATGTGATGTTCATACTAATTCTATCTTATGGGGCTATATGTTATGTTCTCCTCTACATAATATACATATATTAATTTATAATATACCATAATAAAGTGAGTCACTATATATATTGCCTATAGGTTACTAAAACGTAGAATACATTATTCTTAATATCTTGTGTATCTTAATAATATTAAGTTAGTATCTGCTTTACCGAAAACATATATTATTACATAATAACTCTATACTAAATCTCACGATATGTATTACCAGGTACTAATACCTCCATGTAGGGGGCCTTGCTAGAATCATACATAAGTTATCAAAACAATTACTATTACAAAACCATTACTATTCGATTATTATATATAACTTTAATTATAATATCTCCCGTCAACCATTTGCAAGTAGGTAACATACACATAGCTGATTGCTCATTTCTGACTCATTATACTGATCATCAAGTAGTATATTAGTCTATATTAGTCATAGATAGACGTTTCTCTTATACACACATATATATATATATATATATATATATGTAAGTTAATATGAGATAATTACTATTGTTTTTAACAAATACAAATCAAATAAATATATAGGTAGACATTTTATATTACATATATATATCAAATATATAATCAGTACATATGTAATTATTTATACATATATATGTTTATATATATATATATATATATATATAATATATTATATATATATAATATATATTATATATGTATATGTATACACATATAAATTAACAAGGTAAATAGGTAAATGAACAACTTACGTCGAAATTCGCTGCTCCGGCTAAGTGGAATAATATCGTGAACAAACAATACACCAATCCGAATACTAACGGTAAGTAGAAGTGCGAGTACAACTGCGGCATACCTTGGGGTCATGGGGTCATGGGGTCGTGGGTTCATTAATCATTAATATATATAAATTAAATGTTATCTAGTATATTTCATGACGTAGGTAAAGCGTAGGATTCGAAATACTCGAGGTACGTGTTGTAAAGGAGATTAATGGGGGGAGGCCTTAACGAGGTGGTCTAATGATTGGGTTAATAAGGGGGTGAAGGGGTTGGTGGGGGCTTTGAAATATAGTGGATACCTCTAAGAGGAGTTTTGGTAGGTGGTGACAAACTTGTATATGTTCGAAGTGGATTACCTATATTGAATGCGTCAGTGGCAGCGCCTATTCGATATATGTAATCTAATTCGACTACTAAATTAGGAGTCCTAATCCACTGCGACTACTCCTAATCTAATTCGACTACTCCTAATCTACTTGGAACATGTAAACGTTGTACTCCTCTGATACCTACTATGGTAGTTATGCATAGCTCCTCTTCGAGGTATCCACTATATCTCAACCCCCCCCCCCACCAACCCCTTCACGGCATACTTACAGAGAATGCGTAAGGTGGTATTGTAACCAGAGAGTTACAACGGTACGTGTGAGGTTATGGACGATGACATCGTCTAGAGTTTAAATTGATTTTCGAGTGGAAGGTCAGCAAATTTATTATTTTATTTCTGTTCTAGGAATTTAGAAAATGCATTACTGATCTAATGGGAATAGTTCGAGAGATAGCGAGGATAAGCTAGGGATATATCCACAAAGTATACTTTGGAGGCCTGTTGATGCTTTATTTAATCATATTCGATAACATTTTAGTCTAGGGGATGATTTCATTTCTAGTCTATTATTGTCGAGTGTGAGAAGTTTACGTTATTGTTGCAGTAGTATACGACTACATCGAGAGGTGTTCAGTAGCTAGATCGATTTGTTAATAAAGACGGGAGGCTTGGAATCGATAGTGGATGAGAAAAGTTAATAGTTAATCTGGGTTTATAGTGTAAAACGGAGACGAAGTTACCAGTGAAAACGGAATAGTTTATAATGATTGTTTATTAATGAAATAATTAATGATACTTAGGTGGGTTGATTTAAGGTGTAATGGGTAAATAAGAATAAACGATGATCAGTACTTCGAAGGCGAACCTAGCGAGAGTAGAACAGGTTAGAAGACTATTGAGGAATGAGGACATCGCTATTGTTCGTTACCTTGGTTACGCGTATAGTACGTTAGTATCGTATAGGTGAACAGTGAGGAGGAGTGGGTATACCATATACCCATATACCCTATACCCATATACCCTATTCTATAACATTAGTGAATGCTTGCTTAACGACGTTGTTTCATACATGTACCGATATGCATTAGATCATGTTCCGCTTTATCGTTCGCGTTATACAACCGCGTTACGTTCGTGGATTGATCGCTCTGGCACAAAGAGTCATTCAAATTAATTTAATTCAGTGAAAACAATTATTTTTACGATAGTTAAAACTCGGAGAGGAATGGCGGAATTAATGACGAGGGGGAACGGTAACAAATGACGTATTTATATACTACACCAATTCGGGAGTGGAAATTAAACCTCCGTTTTGTTGGTATCATATTTAGGTAAGCGGGAACAATATATATATATATATATATATATATACGCAGAGTACAGAGAGTACATGATTACCAAGAGTGTGTGTATAGAGAGTACATATATATATTCAGCTAAGATAATAGGGAATTGTTTAGGAAATATTAATTGTTTAGTATATTAATTTAAACGAGGGACCGGATGAAGGAGAGGATATATATATATATGTAATTTACTATTTAAAACCTACCGGAAATACAAATATCGATAACAACATACAGAACATTAGCCGTATGTATTGCGAATTCTACGACACCGATAGCGCCACCTGTGTGTTGACGTTATTATTAATATAAAGTAGTCGTATTATCGCTACAAAGTTATTTAAGTTATGACGAGGTAGTAGTATTACATAATCCGAAATAAGTGAACATTCTATGTAGAAAATTAAAATCGGGTAAGGGTAAATAAATGTTTCGATCTATTTCTATATTTATAATATTCAATTAATTTCACATAAATTTATATATTTTATCAAATAAATAATATAATTCGTTTAAACATTTGAATTATTAGGGATATTCAATAAGTAATATTAAGTTTTAAGTATAATTCGAGTAATTGCACTATACATATATATATGCATTATATATACAACTATATAGCATTATACATATTGTCATATTCATCAGTAAATGATATTATGAATATATGATATTATTACGTTATAGCGGAGTTTTAATATATATATATATATATATATATATATATATATATATATATATATATATATATATACACATATATATGTATATATATTATTGTAAATATATTCTATAAACCTATTCTATTTAATATATAAGTAATCTTAAAGTTGTCTTGCACAACACAAATAAATAGTATTATCCAAACAATAACTAGTATATGCTTATCAAATATACACTCAAACATACATTACATATGGCGTTATGACGTATACATATACATATATGATGTATTACTATTTCAGTTTTAATGTTATTGGAAACTATTTTCTAAAAATCTATTTTTATAACATCGCCGATAAAGCACCATTTGTACATAGCTTTAATGTAGTTATTAACATAAAGGCATATCTGTCTATCTGTTGTAGTTATCATGAATGAAAGTGCATGAAAATGGTTCTTTGAGTTCAGAAAGTATAATTTTAGCAAATACAATTTCTGCTCAAAGGAAAGAGGGTAGGATAAAAATAATAAAATACTCTCCAATAAAATAATAATATAAAATTATTTATTATATATAATTATAGTGCTTGTGTGGCTCAGTGGCTAAGGCGTCAGACACACAAGCAGTAGGACACGGGTTCGAGCCTCGTCCGCACCATTAATTAATTTTATAAAATGGGTCTTAAAATATTATTTAGAAGTGATCTTATATAATTGTGTATAAATAAATGATCGGCTCTCGTTAAAACCATAGATGCCTTAACATGAGAGCGGCTTCGAAGGGACATTAGAGCCATATATGGTTTTAAGTGAAAACTTCATCTAAGTTCCTGGATGGGATGAAAGGAGTCCACCAAATAAAAAAAAATAACAATATATATATAAAGGTTATTAATATACATAATTAACAAGTACGCTTAGCAATAGATAACAGTGTAGCGTGTAGCCTTAACCTTCGTAAACGGCACCCCAGTAGACCATGGTGATGCCCGGGTGAATAGCCAACGTTATGGTGTTCATACACCAGCATAACTTCAGCAGCCAACTCATCTTAACGATATATTCATCTGGTTCATTGTAGTATTATAATACATACATATATAAATATATACATATATACATATATATATATATATATGTGTGTGTGTGTGTGTATTTTAAACGTACTTATATTATATATATATATATATATATATATATATACATATATATGAATGTATATTTATATGAATGTATAAATTACGTTAACCTTGGTTGACCTTGACGTTACGCAGCCGATAACAATGCCTAGTGGTCATCAACGCCTGTATGACCACGTTTCCGGTCAGCATACAGATGCCCCAGTGGGTCAAGTAGAACGTCCACGTGATACTGCTGTAGTTCCAGGCACTCTTCAAGGTCAGGCCCACGAAGAACAAGGTCATAGCCCACCGGTACATCACGTACGAGATGGATTTGCCGTCGGTGTACTGTGGTGAGTGGGGTCAAGGGTCAAGGAAAGGGGTAGACCGAAGCTGATGAACATCGACGATGGATGTTGATGACATATTAGGTGAAGTACGACAGCGTGATACATGTATAAATTCTACTTCTATATATAGACTATATAGACTATAAATTCTACTTCTATAGAAGTATATATAGAAGAAGATATATATAGAAGAAGACTACTATATATAGAAGAAGATGTTTTGTGTTGCCTCCGAGTGGAGTCCCCGCACGATTTTCGAGTCACGGGACTAAAGTAAAAAGAATACTGTCGTATGTATATTATACTTTTATTATATATTATATATTATTTTGTATTTTACTGAAAATGATGACTAACTCATTGATAACAATGTTCAAGTATTTACTTACCTATTTATTCGGCGCGATTTTTATTTTCACGAATCAAATGTACCAATCACATCAATTTAATAATATATGTATAGTTATAATGATATACAAAATTGACATTTTAAAATAAGTTATTGTTCTTTTACAATTTTCTTATATTTTATATACGTTATTCGTGTAATGTTGTTATCAAGTTGAGTGGGAAAATACCTAGTCAAGCTTTGCTTTTGTGTTTTCCCGGGTGTTTACACTCTATCTGATTTTAATATATATATATATATATATATATATTGTGTAGTGTACTTGGAGATTTGGGATATAAATATATATATATATGGTTTATATATGTGGTGGAATGTATGTATTTATCTTTAGTGCGCGTGTGCCGTATAATTGTGAGTATGAATGTTACATAATATATATAATATATATTAGAATATTAGGAGAATGGCGCGAGTGATATTGTCGAATTATCTCTTAACGTTAATATAACAATAATTACCCTATATCCCCCATCCGTTACATCATTGTAATTAGTAATTAGTAATTATCCTATACTATTACCATATATCCCCTACCATTTATATCACGATAATTACCCGATATCCCTTACCGTGTAATCACTATAATAACCCTGGATAAGAGTTTATACTCTTATACCTAAAAAATACCTGAAACTGAATACAATCTTATATCAAAACCACGAACTGTCTTGACTCAATTCTCAGTTAAATCATTATATTCCTGTATATTAATAATATGTACTAATAATAATATTAGAGATATATCCTTAATAAATTTAATATGTGATTCCATATTAAAGAAGTAGTGGAAAGTAACCGAATACGGAAAGTGCACGAATAATGACACTTTCGATATCTCAGAAGCCATAACTCTTACAACAAATAAAATGAATAAAATATTCATAATTATATAAATAGTCTAAATAAGTATTTTTTTATTTTTTAATTATTTAAAATAGTGCTGATATATATCCAATAAACTGCTTTTTTTATTACGTTTTTAAATTTTTTTTTAAAAATGTCAACTTAAAACTTACTCAATAATATACAAATGTATCAATATAAAACATAACAATATATTATTAAAATCTAAAACATTTAAATATTATGTACATAATAGCTATATTTGTTATAAAATATTAATTAAGTTATAATCATATATCTAGAGGTCATATAAATCCCTAATACGGTCACTCTAGATATCTTAATACGGACACTTTATAACCAACCAGCGCGCAGCTTATGAACTATTCTGATTTTCGTAAAAATCGCGTGCGTTATAATATTAATACTACCAATGAAGCTAAATCTAAAAATATTATTATTTATATACTTAACTTGTATTATTAATTAAAAAAATAATAAAAATAAATAAATTATTAACTAATTAAATTAGATTAAATTATTCATAACATTAATTATAAATAATATAATTGTAATTTATCTGATTCGTTCATCAATAATATATAGTTTATCTAGTTGTATACAGTATGTCCGTATAATAACACAGGGTGTCCGTATTCGGACACGGGTACCGAATACGGACACCCCCGTTATCTATTGAATAAAATATTAATATTTATTAATAATACAATTTTAAAATCAAATAATATCTTTAATCATATAATATTAATATATTGTTATTTTTGAATACAAATATTGAGTCATAAAATGTTAAGACCATTTATTGTTAAAGTGTCCGTATACTTTCCCCTAGTAATGTTTATTGCGAAATACTTAGCTTCAGATAATTTATATCGTGGTTTATTTTAATAACTAACCTAGGTTAGTAGCTACTATTATTTAATATATATATAATACATTCATATTATTTGCTGATGATACTAATGTAATAATAGTGATAAATTATCTAATAAACTAAATTATAAATTACAATCAGCATGTGAAGACATTTTTCTATGGTCTAAACTTAATAAATTATCTACAAATATAGATAAAACGCATTATATATCATCTAAACATGATATAATATTTAATATAAATATAGATAATACACTTTTATCTCAAGTAATGTATACAACATTTCTTGGAATAAATCTAGATAGGTGGAGTTATCTAAACTTACGTGTTTAATTGAAAATGTTATTTAGGCTAACTTAAAAATAAATTATTTAAAATTTTATGGATTATAAAAAATGTTTCATACTTTGTAAATATATCTGCCATGATTAAACTATAATATGCTTTATTTTACCCACATTTAATTTATTGTAAAGAAATATGGGGTCATAGTTATGTATCAAATTTAAATAGAATTTATTTAAATCAAAATATATTTTTTAATAAACCAAATGATTTTTCAACTATTTCTCTATTTAAGGAAAATAGAATATTATATTTATATGATATTTGTAAGTACAAGACTTGCATTTACATGTATACAAAAAGGTAAATATGAATGTTAATGTTAAGGATATAAATGTCGGCTCTTATCTCTATATATATAGTATTCCTATTCCGTATCAATAAATACCGGTTTGTCATGTTAAATGATAGATTTATCATAAAGAGAAATACTATCTATTTGCTACGTTTTATTATTTATATTAAATAATAAGTGTATATTTAGAGAAATATGTTTACAAATATATAGGTGTAGGTATAGTTATATATGTATTTATGTACTATATTAGTATACTATACTACTGTATAATATTACCATGTGCTATGTACGATAGATCTATGATGATTACATACTACTTATCATTTTTTCAAGTATCTCAAAAGTACAATTAGGTCTTATTAGGTCTTAATAATAATTAGGGAATTATTATTCCGGAATGTTAGAGTATTCTGTAAAATGGTCGTCTGTAATTTTATTTTCTGGGACTTGTCACAATTCTAAAAGTGTAATCGTCTGCTTCTATGATTACCCGGATGTTAAAACTAAATCTAACACTAATAATAATGATAATAGTGATAATAGTGACAATAGAGATAATAACACTAATAATAATGATAATACTAATAATTATAATACTAACACTAATAATGATAATAGTGATAATGATAATAGTGATAATGATAATAATTATAATGATAATAGTGATAATAGTGATAATGATAATAGTAATAACACTAATAATAACGATATAGTGTGTGTAATACGTACAGCGTTCTCGAGCAAATGGTGCGGATACGCATGCGTGAGTTTACTCGACTTCCGGAACTCTCTAATCATACTTGCCGTGGTGCACTCTGGGACCAGCGATCTATGCGTATCTATCGCAATGTCCATGGTTTAGCGATCAGCTTAACCTTTATACGAGGTATTAACCTATTAAAGTTTATAGTCCGTAATTAATGTACGTTCGTTAGTTCGTGTTAATAAAGTGCAAGAAATACTTAAATTATCTTTTAACGTTAATTAACTAAAACGTAGAATTTTCCGAAACATTACATATACGCATTTATACTTATATACGTATTCGTATATCGCAGATGAATACGCCTACACATATGCGTGTGATTATAAGTGTGTAGTGAGCGATAAAGCGAGCGATTATGCGCATTCATATTATCGAACGAATCATCTTTGGAATATAATCGGAGTTAAGAAATTTTATCAAATTCACCACAAAACACCTGTATATTATTTTATTATTGAGTAAATTTAAACAATTAACTATTGTTTTATTTTAAATAGAAAATAATTTTTAATGAAATTGTTAATACTATTTCTATTTATCTGCCTCGTAATAATTATTATGTCGTTGTATCGAGAAAAGTCGCACTTGTAAGTAAATATACTAACTATAGTAAACTTATTCTAAAATTACTTAATTAGTACCGTGACTTGATAATCATAAAAGCGTCTTATAAGTGTTGTTAGGTATTAACGTATGCCGACGAATGACATGGCATTCCATAGTTCATTATAATTTAATCTTGCAAAAGTCTTTACGAAATCGATGAAATTGTGACATAGTAGTCTTTATTGATCGATGTAGGTATCCATCAACAATCTGCAATTAAGTTATTGTTCAATAGTGATTTATGTTTCCTAAAGTTTGCTTATTCATCCGCAAGTAGTACCTACTTCGTATGTCTGGAATCAGCATATTTAATATTATTCTCTGTTAGTTGGATACTTTTTTTTTGAATAATCAGAGTTGATAGGATGGTTGTAAAGGTACTTGTAGTATTGTTTCTGCCTACAAGGTGACATCACTTGATAATGGAAGGTCATTTTATCTACGATGATGAATTTTCTTTTGGAGTTTACACATTAATTTATTTTAGATAATTATAATCTATTTGAACATATACTCCTTTTTTAATTTATATATTATGTAGTAGATCGCTTGGTGAATGCCTAGTATACTTTCTGGATTTATTTTGATGACATGCGTATTATGTTTTCTACTAAGAGGTTACGTTTTATGGTGAATTCAAGTAATCTGCTTCCCCTTATATTAATGTTGACTATAGTCAATATATTTACATTTTCCTACTGTGATTGGCCAGTCCTGGTTTTATTCTCTATCGATTGCATTCCGTTAGTTTTTTCATGAATTTTCGGAATTGTTCTTCTATTTGCTCGTCTTCAATCACGTTATTGTAGTAGTTGGGCATGTAGTTGTATAATTGTGATGTTCATAGGGTGGCAATTAACTCTATTTGAGATAATTCTGTTCGATACTCATGTAGAGCTGATGATATTTAGAGTTATATATTTCTTTATGATTAATGTGACTTCTTCTTGTTGAAATGTGTTGTGTCCATTATATACTATGTAATGCCATTATTCAGTTAGTCTCTCTACAGAGTATTTGCATCACGTGTCGTAACACCAATAACCTCCCAACTGTAACGGTTTAACTGTTTATTAATTAAAATAGTTTCTTATTCCTCTTATTCAGAGTTCATAATTTTTCAAGGGGGGGGGGGGCTGTCATTCAATTAAAAGTGTATTTTAAAAATAAGACATATATGTAAATATATTTACTATGATAATATTCATTTGAATAATATATATATATATATAAATTAAATACTATATTAAATTAAATAGAATAATATTCTATATTTCATTTAATAAAACTATTAATCTAATATATTAATGAATTGCATTCTTCTTGGATTATGTAATGCAAATTTGGAAATAATATAATCACAATCGATCTCTGTCTTTATGTATATATAATAAAGAAAGTCCATTTAGTATATCTTCACTCATAGTCGAACGTAAATATGTTTTTATTGTTCTTAATCGGCTAAATGAACGTCCACAATCATACAAGGTAACTGGGGTAGTAGCCATCAATAAAATGATATATATATATTTATATCATTTAATGTAAATACATTTAATAATTTCAATTTACCTTGACATGTTATTGAGAGTATTTATTATCGTATTAGGTAGATCTTTAGTCTCTGTCCATTTAACTTCCCAAAAAATCAATTCGGTTTTTATTAAATGTATCTTTGATAAATCATCTTTGACTAATTCATACAAATTTAATATATTTTCTTTCCACGAATACTTGTTTTCATTCATTACTGTTGGAATTAAGAATACTCCAATATATATATATATATATACAATATCTCTTTATTGAATCTTTCTTTCATATCCATTATCATATGATCCAATAATGGAATATATATTACTTTTTTAAAATACTCTTCAGCTGACGAAGCAGGTGTATTTGCACAATATATACAGCTATAGCTGAAACTTGGTAGAGAAATTACTTGATTTGAATATGATAATAAATATGATGCTTCTTCATTCCATTCTAATTGTACTTCATCAATATTATCTCTACAAACGTGTAGGATAAATCTATCCCTTTAATTACACTTTCGATATATTGGTTAGCCTTATATGCATCTATTGACCTAATCTGGAGAGCAGTTGTTACATTTTCTATGAAATTAAGTGAATTATTATAATATGTATACATACAATTAATAACATAATTGTGTATTAATTATAGAATAGTAAAGACTGTTATATTTTGTTATACTTTCTGAATTCCATGTTTTATCTTCATATATGTCTAACATTGTTTCAAGAATTTCTTGATACAGTTCAATAAATACTGGCAAAGCATCATGTCTGGCCACAACCCATCTAGTTTTACAAAGGTTAACTAATTTCTTTTTAGAAGATTTAACACAAATTTGTGTAATATTTTCTTCTAATAAATCTTACCTATTAGCAGAATATTAACAAAATATGAAGATTCCTAATATGCCCGTAATCATTTTAATTAATAGATTGTGCATACATTTACTATTGATAGATTTATTACATGTGCTCTACAGTGTACATATGTAACTTTAGGATACTTATTCAGAATTATAGGTTAGACCTAGTTGACGCTCTTTTTACTTTGCCAGAAATATTTCCTGCTCCATCGTATCCTTGATCTCTTAAATTTTCAAAATTGAATTTAGCTTTAGTGTATCCATAATCAAGTTTGCTATACATTCTCCACTAAGATTTTCACATTCTATGAAAGAAATAATATTTTCAGTGATACACTTACCCTTAAAATATAAAATCTAATTTCTAAAGCCATTTGTTCAGTATTAAATACATCTGTGGTTTCATCAGATATTACTCTAAAAATATTTAGCTTTTTTATATCATAAATTATTCTTTCTTTAATATATTCACCACATTCAAATATAAATTCATTCTGTGTTGTTTTTTATGTGTATTTGGCATTTTTATTACACTTTAACAACTGTTCTTTTAATATATCATTTCCAGAGTTTATACATAGTTTTAGAAGTTCATTGACATTTCCTAGATCAGAATTGTGCTATATATAGCACAATTCTACAATATATTGCATTCAATTTGCATAGATATTGAATTGTTGACTTGCTTTATAGCTGATTGCTTCTTATTTTCCATCACTGAAATAAAACGAGAATTTTCTTCCAAATAGTTCTTATGATAAAGAGTAAATTCATGTTTTCTTAAATCTGCAATCGCATCTTTAAACTTAATCATTTGCGAAGTGACACATTTTCTAACTTGATTGTGATTAATTTTTAAATGAAAATCATATTATGTGCAAAACAGATTCATAAGACCAACACAATATTTATAAATCGTACTTCTTCTTTTCTCTCTACCTCTAATCACTATAGTTACTAATCACTATACATCATACAACTTATTATTTCTGCATTCGTTATTTTGTCTCGTTTATCTTCAACGTATACGTTTGTATATACGTAATACTATAATATTATTATATTTTTATTATTTTCTTCCAAAACGAGCGAAAGGGTCTACATATGTATTATAGGGTATGTGGTCTGCCATATGGCCCTATTTTAGTGCATAATAACCCGCATATCATAGTCATCATAACACGTGAGGATAGTGTAATGGATGTAAAGGCGAGTGTCGTTGTACCGTCATTATTAACGTATGTTTTCTCATCTTCATTAATATTACTTTAGCTTTTGAACCAGTTTGAACCAGTTGAACCAGTATCCATTTTACAAAACCATAGAGTTCGGTATCGGCTCTCCACACTGTGACCGGACAAACCCGAGGCTCTCCACACTGGGGCCGGATAAACCCGAGGCTCTCCACACTGGGGTCGGACAAACCCGAGGCTCTCCACACTGGGGCCGGACAAACCCGAGGCTCTCCACACTGGGGCCGGACAAACCCGAGGCTCTCCACACTGGGGCCGGATGAACCCGAGGCTCTCCACACTGTGACCGGATAAACCCGAGGCTCTCCACACTGGGGCCGAACAAACCCGAGGCTCTCCACATTGGGACCGGATAAACCCGAGACTCTCTTCATTCGCGAGGGTTCCTCTCGCTACTCGTAGTATCAGCCGTTCGGTGATATATTCTGATTTACAATATTATATAATTGTCACGTATAAGTTCTCCCAGCAAATAGTAAGAGCAGCATAATAGCAGCATAACAGCAAATGCTAGAGCCTCAAATGTTTACATTGTGCTATTATGCTGCTATTAAATGTCTATTATGCTGCTATTATGCTGCTATTAATTTGTAATGATATTATGCTGCTGTTATGCTGCTCTTACTGTTTGCTGGGCTGTA
The DNA here is from genome assembly GCA_964019155.1 of Osedax fenrisi. Taxonomy (NCBI): domain Eukaryota; kingdom Metazoa; phylum Annelida; class Polychaeta; order Sabellida; family Siboglinidae; genus Osedax; species Osedax fenrisi. The sequence continues at coordinate 7,259,875 of OZ025239.1, forward strand.
TATAATATGCGGCATACGGCATTACAATGGTCAAACACATCGAAAGTCTTACTGACTATTCGTGTCCTTTTATTATGTGTGTGTATTTCATAATTACAATAGATCCCATCCTATTATATTATGGAGGTATACATATAGGTACTAGAGTACCGTTAGGGTAGTGTCATTAGCACCATCATATAGATTGGTTTTTAACTTAGCGCATGTTTATCAATACATATCTAAAACATTAAGGCAGTATATATATATATACTTCTGTTATAACAGAATCATTTAAATTTATTTTCACAATGGACAAATACATGGCAATTAGATATCTCATTATTAAAATGTGCAGTTATAACTTTAGGGAAGGTTAATCCACATCCATTTTTTATAAATAATATTAAAATATAAAACTTTTTATAAAGATTTTGGAATAATATTTGAGAATACCCAGTACATTTTTGTGTGAGAAAATTCATGTATTACATTGACAAAATATCCGTGTATTACAGCCATATGGCTACGACATATATACATACGACATATATACAACCAGTATAATACACGGACATTTTTTCTTAAAATAAGACATTTTTTTGTATACACGTTCTTTATACTCAATAATCTGAAGAACATTATAGATTATTGATACGCTTATAATTCTATATGTATTATAGAATTACATATCGGTTATATTTAAAACATAAGTTTAATAATAATAATATTTGGAATATTAAATACAATGTTTCAATATTCAATAATGAGTAATCATTATAATATTATTTCAAATTTATAATCTTAATTATCAATATAATTATGATTATAATAGTTGTTTAAGTTGACAATTAAATGAAATTATGATGATTTTAAAAAACCATAGATACTTAAATAATTTATTATTTTAAAATAGTAACTTTATTTATTAAATACATAATATTAACTTAAATATAAATTAAAATAATAATTGATAATTAATTTACATTAGTACTAAATTAAATCGATATATCAAAATAAAGAAAAGGTAAAATAGTATATTTTTTCAATATTAAAATAAATAATGTATTTGTAGATAAATATTATAGTGACAAAATATCCGTGTAATACACGGAATTATGTTAGAGTAATACACGGATATTTAGTCTGTATAAAACACGGACATATAGTCTAATAGTAGTAGTAGTAGTAGTAGTAGTAGTAGTAGTAGTAGTAGTAGTAGTAGTAGTAGTAGTAGTAGTAGTAGTAGTAGTAGTAGTAGTAGTAGTAGTAGTAGTAGTAGTAGTAGTAGTAGTAGTAGTAGTAGTAGTAGTAGTAGTAGTAGTAGTAGTAGTAGTAGTAGTAGTAGTAGTAGTAGTAGTAGTAGTAGTAGTAGTAGTAGTAGTAGTAGTAGTAGTAGTAGTAGTAGTAGTAGTAGTAGTAGTAGTAGTAGTAGTAGTAGTAGTAGTAGTAGTAGTAGTAGTAGTAGTAGTAGTAGTAGTAGTAGTAGTAGTAGTAGTAGTAGTAGTAGTAGTAGTAGTAGTAGTAGTAGTAGTAGTAGTAGTAGTAGTAGTAGTAGTAGTAGTAGTAGTAGTAGTAGTAGTAGTAGTAGTAGTAGTAGTAGTAGTAGTAGTAGTAGTAGTAGTAGTAGTAGTAGTAGTAGTAGTAGTAGTAGTAGTAGTAGTAGTAGTAGTAGTAGTAGTAGTAGTAGTAGTAGTAGTAGTAGTAGTAGTAGTAGTAGTAGTAGTAGTAGTAGTAGTAGTAGTAGTAGTAGTAGTAGTAGTAGTAGTAGTAGTAGTAGTAGTAGTAGTAGTAGTAGTAGTAGTAGTAGTAGTAGTAGTAGTAGTAGTAGTAGTAGTAGTAGTAGTAGTAGTAGTAGTAGTAGTAGTAGTAGTAGTAGTAGTAGTAGTAGTAGTAGTAGTAGTAGTAGTAGTAGTAGTAGTAGTAGTAGTAGTAGTAGTAGTAGTAGTAGTAGTAGTAGTAGTAGTAGTAGTAGTAGTAGTAGTAGTAGTAGTAGTAGTAGTAGTAGTAGTAGTAGTAGTAGTAGTAGTAGTAGTAGTAGTAGTAGTAGTAGTAGTAGTAGTAGTAGTAGTAGTAGTAGTAGTAGTAGTAGTAGTAGTAGTAGTAGTAGTAGTAGTAGTAGTAGTAGTAGTAGTAGTAGTAGTAGTAGTAGTAGTAGTAGTAGTAGTAGTAGTAGTAGTAGTAGTAGTAGTAGTAGTAGTAGTAGTAGTAGTAGTAGTAGTAGTAGTAGTAGTAGTAGTAGTAGTAGTAGTAGTAGTAGTAGTAGTAGTAGTAGTAGTAGTAGTAGTAGTAGTAGTAGTAGTAGTAGTAGTAGTAGTAGTAGTAGTAGTAGTAGTAGTAGTAGTAGTAGTAGTAGTAGTAGTAGTAGTAGTAGTAGTAGTAGTAGTAGTAGTAGTAGTAGTAGTAGTAGTAGTAGTAGTAGTAGTAGTAGTAGTAGTAGTAGTAGTAGTAGTAGTAGTAGTAGTAGTAGTAGTAGTAGTAGTAGTAGTAGTAGTAGTAGTAGTAGTAGTAGTAGTAGTAGTAGTAGTAGTAGTAGTAGTAGTAGTAGTAGTAGTAGTAGTAGTAGTAGTAGTAGTAGTAGTAGTAGTAGTAGTAGTAGTAGTAGTAGTAGTAGTAGTAGTAGTAGTAGTAGTAGTAGTAGTAGTAGTAGTAGTAGTAGTAGTAGTAGTAGTAGTAGTAGTAGTAGTAGTAGTAGTAGTAGTAGTAGTAGTAGTAGTAGTAGTAGTAGTAGTAGTAGTAGTAGTAGTAGTAGTAGTAGTAGTAGTAGTAGTAGTAGTAGTAGTAGTAGTAGTAGTAGTAGTAGTAGTAGTAGTAGTAGTAGTAGTAGTAGTAGTAGTAGTAGTAGTAGTAGTAGTAGTAGTAGTAGTAGTAGTAGTAGTAGTAGTAGTAGTAGTAGTAGTAGTAGTAGTAGTAGTAGTAGTAGTAGTAGTAGTAGTAGTAGTAGTAGTAGTAGTAGTAGTAGTAGTAGTAGTAGTAGTAGTAGTAGTAGTAGTAGTAGTAGTAGTAGTAGTAGTAGTAGTAGTAGTAGTAGTAGTAGTAGTAGTAGTAGTATAATTAATTTATTATATTAAATTTATATAAATATTTTTGTAATTTAAAATTAGAATAAAATGAAATTTAATTCTGAAATTAATAATTTTATAATAATAATTATTCGTGAAACAATTCATTATATTACGTATAGCTAACGATCACGATGTTTCACGATCCTTCGAAATCGATATCTACAAATAAAGAAAAGCACAAGGAACATGGTCCGTATACAGAGACAGAATTAAGTTTAACACCTTGTCAGAAAGGGGATCAACTAATAAAGAAATTGACACTAAAACTTCAAAAGATAACCGTTAGTCTCATTATACATATATTATAGATAAACAGTATGTATTACACACACACACATATATATATATATACCTACATTTATAAATGTATGGTTATAGCAATAATATATTATATAAGCTATATTTATACTTTGATATATTTACTATACATATATATGCTATGTTAAATTAAAAAAGAGGGAAACATTAATAAACATCAGCACACTATAACAAACACAAGTATTATATTACATCTTAATCCTGATACATTTCATACGGATACAATAACAATAGGTACCTACCTAAACCCCGAGGCTAAGCTAACCTAACTTCTAACCCCATGGGGTATAGCAACACTAACTGATGATAATTATAACGTTTGTGTGTCACCCTTTTCATAGTTAAGAACGTACTTATAATTCAGAACATGTGGCATTCACTAGGTTCAGCTATAGTTCATAACTTAATAACCAACATTAATTACAATTTATTGATAACCTTTAACGTGTTCGATTTCATTTATGAATGTTTTTATGAATGTATTTTTTGTCCACATATTTGTGTTTTTATAATAAGTGAATTATAGCAATATATTTATATTTTCAAAAGTACCTATATACAATTATCTATATGTTATTTATAAATTATTAAAAAATATATATATTTATTGAACTCTTCGATCGGTTGAACCTTCCTAAATTATAAATTATAAATTGTGTAATCATAAATACCGAGATAAAAGCTACTAACGTTTTGTGTGTAATAAATATTACATAATGTGTATTATATTGTGTCCAGGAGTATATATATATATATATATATTCTCTATGTAAAATACTCTTGCTATAGCAACACTAGATATACTAGATATACTAGATATACATGTACGACTCGTTACTAGACCTGATTATTACTATAGTAATGTATACATACTAAATACATTGATTAATATTAATATATATATATATATATATTCCAGGAACTTAAATGACATTTTCACTTATAACTATATATGGCTCTAATGTCCCTTCGAAGCCGCTCTCATGTTAAGGCATCCATGGTTTTAACGAGAGTCGATCATTTATTTATACACAAATATATAAGATCACTTCTAAATAATATTTTAAGACCCATTTTATAAAATTAATTAATTGTCCGAACGAGGCATGAACCCGTGTCCTACTGCTTGTGTGCCTGACGCCTTAGCCACTGCAATGTTATAATATATACATATATATATATATATACATATATATATATATATATATATATACATATATATATATATATATATATATATATATATATATATATATGTATATATATATATATATATATATATATATATATATATATATATATATATATATATATATATATATATATATATATATGTATATATTATAACATAGATAATATTATTTCACAATTCATCTTTTATATAATGTGAACACATTTATTGTATTGTCTTTAGATAAGATATATCTTAATATTAAAATTGAATACATTAAATTAGGCTAAATGAGTCATGTTTAGTGGTATCCTTGCATGTTTATTGTTTACATAATATTTCACATAATATTTCCTATTCAATATACCCCGAATTTATATATATATATATATATATATATATATATATATCAATAATACATAATATACGTAATATATACATATAAAACTTAATTTCATAGTAAGTGATATAAAATTAATATTTGTATAATGAATACAATACTAGGTTTGATACTAGGTTCAATACTACCTATATTGCTAATTTTATACACTAAAATAACGTGACATATATATTAATTTATACATAGTAAACCGCCTGCGACGCATGCCCTGCGTGGCTCAGTTGACTAAGGCGTCAGACGCATAAGCAGTAGTACGCGGGTTCAAGCCCCGTCCGGACCAATAAAATATATCTTACAATAATATTTAGAAGAAATCTTAATCATAATTATGTATAAATTATCGTCTGTCATTAAAACCATAGATTCCTTAACATATGAGCGACTTCGAAGGGATATTAGAGCCATATATGGTTATAAGTGAAAACTTCATCTAAGTTCCTGGATGGGATGTAAGGACTTCACCAAAATAACAATAACAATACCAATAACAATAATAATAACAATATATAATTAGTAATGTCCTCCACCATAATGTATGTATCGGTCTACGTCGTTGTCATCCAATATTTGTATTTCCCTCTTCTCGATACACCTCTCTCTCTCACTCCCTCTCTCTAATACAGTGAACTCGTTACTTCTTAATGCGATTTTTCCTATTCAATTATCATGTTTCAATTCCTCATTCGAATCATTCCTTGCACCGGTTATTTATTTCTCCTTCGGTTTTATTTCTATTTTTTATTTATAAACTTCGGCGTTGTTTTAATCCTTAAAATCGTTAATGGTTTCCTAATTTGTCTGTGTTCTGTTCAATAATCTTCTCATTGGTTTTTGTTTATTCTCATTTAAACTGATACCAAAGATTATCCGAAGGACAGATATAACACTTACGCGAAATCGTGTAATTCGAATGTGTATACAAAATACCCCAGTGCCACCTATAGCGGGTTACTTTTATGAACTATGTGTTTTTTATAATGTAAATTCGTATTTAACTATACACTTTTAAAATGTTAAATAATATGCTTTAAATTAATATTTATATGATGAAAAATAAGTGGTCATTATTAATATATAATAAACAAATATTATATGTATGTTTTAAATGCTATAAGTATATATTTAGTAAGTAAAAGCTAATTTATAGTGCATGTAATTTAATAGAGCAATGCAAAAATTGTTGTATGCAAACAGAGCCGAACCTACATCTATTTCAGTGATTTCGATACTACTGCTAGCAGCGGCAGGGGATATTACTAAATTACGTTGCATGCATAGGGAGTGTTATATCTTTGCTTCGCAAAATCTTTTCTGATAGATTTAAATATCTTGCGTTATATATCTTTTCATGGTAATACCGTAGTCCTGTAACATAAATATATATATATATATATATATATTATGGATTAATTAAAAGTATCACGCTAGAATAAATGTGTATTTTTTACAAAGTTTTCCTTGATTTCCGATTTCAAAAATTCTAAAGGTCCATGGCTCCACCAATGCATTCATCTAAATCTAAATATCTTACCTACACACACATACACACAAACGTACATTTATATATATATTTATTTATATATAAGATTTCATTCCCGATATAACGTATAGTGTACTATTTCCGTTTCTTCTGAAATGTCTTTTTTATCTCTATAGAGAGTAGTATACTACTTAACGAATATCTGAATTTAAGAATTAGGTGTATAGGTTTACCAACACATACATGATCAGTGGTGGTCCACCACATATATGAACATTACATATACAAACAACATACAATCAAGGTAGGTTAAATAAAATAAAAATATTATATAAAATATAAATTTATTTATAAATGTATACATGAGCTTATAATAAAATTAATATAATGATATACTATGTTATACTGTTATACTAAATACTATTTTATATTATTATATACTATTATACTATATACTATGTTATACTATTTTATATATATATAAAATAGTATCCTATTACTAAAATAATCTATATATATACAATTATTTAATTATTAATAAATTAATATATAATTATAGGAACAGGTTGCAGAAAGAGAAAAAAATATAAATATTATAATTAATGATCCTGACGTGGTTTTTTTAAATAATTATGTTAAACTTAAAACGAAATTAGATAAAATGATCAAATATAGAAAATTCATCGTGAACGGTAAACATGCTCGTTTACTGGAAGCGGAACATAAGAGTAATCTAAAGCTAATAGAATCTTTAAAGGTTATTCAATAGTTTATATTATTATTATTGTTATTATTATTATTATTATTATTATTATTATTATTATTATTATTATTATTATTATTATTATTATTATTATTATTATTATTATTATTATTATTATTATTATTATTATTATTATTATTATTATTATTATTATTATTATTATTATTATTATTATTATTATTATTATTATTATTATTATTATTATTATTATTATTATTATTATTATTATTATTATTACCACCACCACCACCACCATCATCATCATCGTCATCATCATCATCATCATCATTTTTATTATATAGATGGATATTAGTTATCAATTATTAGATCACGAAAAGGAGATTGTTCAAATGCGTAAAAAACAAGAATTAAATAATAAAGATGAATCTAGACAAGTATGTTAACATATTTATAATAATTAATACCGATGTTGGTTAGAATATATGTATATATGGTTAAGGACCGGTGCAACAGGGTATTTTTTTTAAACAAATATATTATTTATTAAAAATTATATTATATAAAAATCACAAAATTTGATTAATTTCCTTCAAAATGATATATGATGCACCAACATTAAATATAAGTGCCTTAAAATATGCATTTATAAACGATAAACGGTTAAAAATAATAATAATATATGTTTTATATATATATAATACATATAACTTTTTATTAATTGAATTACTAATAGTGTAGGTATAACATTCTCTTAGTCTTATAGTTATTAATTATAATCAACATCATCCTAATAGCTATATATATATATATATATATATATAAGTTTGTGTATCATATAGAAATATGTATTAAATTTAACAGAAGTATAATTTTACAAAAATAGGTACACATAATTAACTAAATACGTAATAATTATAAGTAACGAAAATAATTATCCGCATATATATGCAGTTATATATATATATATATATATATATATATACATAATGCTCATATAATATATATATATATATATATATATATATATATATATATACATATATATATTATATATTATTAATAACTTATTCAGATCGAGTGTACAACCGATAAAGTTCTCAAGTTGACGGAGATTTGGGCGGAGAAGGAATCAGTACTGGCAGGTGTGCGAAAAGAATACGCCAATATAAGCAACCCGGATAAATTTAAATTACCTATTGAAATTCAACTCAGAGATGTGAAATTTAACATGCTTGAAGTTTGTTCTGATATGTATTATATTAATTATGTAATCTTTAAAAATATACGTTATATAATATCCATCTATATATTTATAAATTATGATATCATAGATTAACAAATAATGTATATAATATTATATTAAATTAAATATATTTATAATTTATCGAAATCATGATACAATAAATATATATATATATATATATATATATATATATATATATAAATATAGCACATACTACTACTACTACTACTACTACTACTACTAATACTACTACTACTACTACAACTATTACTAATACTACTAATACTACTACTACTAATATTAATATTTATAATACTACTTCAGTATATATTAAATAACCACAAGAAAAAAGAATCCGCTAAAACATTGGCGAAACTGATAAAAAGTTGCGGCTACGCTAAAGGCGACCTGTCCGACATAGTCTTCTCTCTAGACATGTACAAACAGAAGCACGCCGACGTGAAGAGAGCGGCGGCCTATTGTAACCGCGGGAACAATGCCTACGTGTACGATACGGAGATGCGCTTGTTCCTAAACGCCGACAAACCCGTCAAAACCACCGCAATCAAAACCACCGCTATCAGAAGCGCTGTATCTAGTTCCGCGGAATGCTCGGAAAGCTCGGATGGTTCGGAACTCACGTCGACTTACGCCGCGCGAAGACGATGCTACTCGGCTTCCTCGGCGTCATCGTCACGTGTTCCGACGCACGACGCCCATTGGTCGACCGTCGCTACGATCAACACTTATCGCGATTCGATCCAGAAAATTCCGAAATATAAATAAATACTTGATGATATTTATTTTTCGATTCGATGAAAAGTTACCTCTATTTCGTATACGTCTATTTCGTAAACTACCTTATATTGGGTATATAGTAGGTATATTTGGTAAATATACTTACATCTATATATAATATAGTAGGATATGCTAGATTATAAGTATTCAAAGAAACTTTTCAAATATATGTCAAATTCGTAAAATAAATTCAATATTAAGTAAACTATTTATTTGTTGTTATATATATATTATATATATATATATATATTAAAATATACGTCATTACCCCATGATAATAATAATGAGCATCATTATAATAATATACTATATATAGTATACCATTATACCTACTAATATAATAGGCTATAGCCTGGTATACCAAATAGAATAATATTCGTATCCTATTATATGCATATTAAACTTGCAGTAACACTATACTATGCGATATACAGTTGTGTTGTATAGACATCCATTAACGAGTTCAAAGTTCACTTATAACTCGATCGTTTAGCAATTTTGAAAATTAATATGAATGTAGTCTTCTATAGTATACTAGCCATTGCTGAACTTTAAATCTGAACATTTAGTAACTCGTCAATGTAAACCCTGAACTTGAATGGACAGTGGTACTATTTATAACACTCCGCGAGAGAATTATACGTTACAAAACATAACTAAATATAATTTACAAAATATGTGGCTGTCAACCAAAAGTTCTAAATAAAAATACAAACCATGCTTTGCATGCTTCTCTTTACAAACATGCATGTTCATGTTTCAGATGCAGTCAATCATACTCGTAATTAGGGGCGTATACGCCTTCCTATAGGAAGCTATATTTCGTAAGGGGGTCCAATAATGTATAATATATTATTAATATATATATATATATATATATATATATATATATATATATATTAATAATATATTATACATATGTGTGTATAACTAATTGAAAACTATTACTTATTATATAAATAAATTAGTCTAGGGGAAGGTTGGGTAATGACGCCATAGTTTTGTTATATCGCTATAACTTTTTAAATATTAATTAGTTTTTAATGAAAAATTAATAATCTATAGATAATATGATTGTTAATAAAACTGCTATTTAGAAAAGTGTATATATTGTGTATTGATTGCACGATCTCGATTTGTATCATTAGACTACAATTGGTAATACACGCTCGGCTGTCGGGTAATGGGCGTATTTATTCACGAATTAGTAAGATGTATATCGAAAATAATTGTTCAAATAAATGAAAATACAATCAAATATAATACACACGCATGTAAATATGTAATATAATTCAGTGAAAATCGATGACATTATATGTTATTGTATTGAACATTTTATTATTGTAATCGCATACTTAAGATAACGTACTACATATACATAAATATGGATATCACTAATAAATCATGGAACGAGGAATCTATGAATATGGCATTACGTGATATAAAACAAAATGACACGAGTGTCAGAATGGCATCGGTTATTTATGTAATTCCGAGAACAACTCTACGAGATAGAATTAGTTCAAATATAACTTTAGGAGAAGAATCGTGCAGCATGAAAGTAGGAAGAAAACCAATATTATGTAAATCTATTGAAATTGATATAGCTGAGTATAGTATAAAAATGGAGAAGATGCTAATGGGTATATATATTAAGTAACTTAGGTATATATAGCATACGACATTTCACAATATAATTTTATTAGTAATCCTTTTTCGAAAGATCAGAAAATGGCTGGAAAGGACTGGGTACGGTTTTTTTAAAGAGACAGCCTTCAATAAGCTTAAGAACGCCAGATACAACATCGGGTTATTATTATCTATTATATATTTAATTATATATTTAATGGTGGTATAGTCGTGTTTTTATATCGTTATACTAACGGAGTGGGTTGGGTTTTGGGTTGAATTTGGGTTTAACTATACAGTTCGTAGACCCCGACGTTGTTATGGTTATGTTCTCCTCGCCTATAGAATAGGTCAGGTCTCATGTCCTCGATGCACACACACACACGACCTACCTATTTTTAGCCACACCAAATTGACAAGTCGCATTCGCTGTATTCCGTTATCTAATTCATATAGATATTGGTTGGGTATGGGTTTGGTTTTGGGTTTGGGTTTTGGGTTTGGGTTTGGTTTTGGGTTTGGGTTTTGGTTTGGGTTTGGATTTGTGTTTTTACTATAATATATACATTTTACTGGCCGGTATTTTTAATACATATGGGTGGGTTTGAAAATAATTTATAACTCCGTAATTATAGAAATAAGCATATCGTTACTTACCCATTTACTATTCGTATTAATTATATCTACGTTATGCCTTCGAGTAGTAATGATTTAGAGTTATATTTATATCGATACATTTGTATATTCTTGAGAAGGTTTTAAGTTGAAATTTGTTTTCATAAATTTAACAATTGTTTGAGAACGTTAACGTAATAAAAAAATCAGTTTATTGGATATATCAAGAATATTTTGAATAATTAAAAATTAAAAAATACATTTGAGTCTATTTATATATTTAGGAATATTTTATTCATTAACAATTTTTTTTGTAGGATTTATGGTTTCTGAGATACCGAGAGTGTCCGTATTCGGGCACTGTCCTTATTCGGTTACTTTCCCCTACGAGGTAATATTAAGAATATAATTGATATATGTTTGTAGACATAATTGGTAGGACTACATAATATTCGAATGACCACTGGTAATCATTGGGTAACTATTATATATATAATATACCATTGCACTTGTATTAGCTTTCTATAGCCCCTAAATTAATATCAATTTAACTTTATATAATATTTAATTATATTCGCACAATTTCAATTGATTTCAGCAGTTGAACTTTAAAATCAAATATTGCTAACGATCTCATTGACCAACACCGATGATACTCGAGGATAGAGTGTGAATGCAGAAATAGGTACATATAACCTATAACATAACACTTACTCAAGATAACAGTCTCTTATTGTACGGAAGAACACGTTACACGCGGAGAACATTACATAATTTAGTTTTACATTGGCGGAATGGTTACAACTAATTAATTGTATAAATGTTTTCGAATGAATCAGTTACATGTAGGGGTGCAGTAGTATAGTATATTTCATAATTGGGTCCAATAATTTATAATATATATATATTGAATATATATTATATTCGGATAATGGTTGGTAAATAACTAGAGACAATTATCCCATTTATTAACGTAAAACATATTAATAAAAATATGACGAAGTAGGCAAGGGAGAGGCCACCCAGCAAACAATAATAGCAGACTTAAATACTTTTTAAATCAGTAATTAATGTTAAGACAGATTTAAACATATATTATATGTGTAGATTATTAAATCAGAATTAAATCAGGCTTTAACACTTAATTAGTAAAGCAGTAGACAGATGTTTTAAAAACTTTTTAAGTATAACATCTATTAATATACTTATAAATTATAGAAATTATTAACATTTAAAAGATTTTAAAACATATATACATATATCCGCAGTCGTCTGCGCGTGGGGCGATCATGCGAGACGGCAGAAATGTACCACATACAATGTACGACGTACAATGTACGACATACAATGTACGACGTACAATGTACGACATACAATGTACGACGTACAATGTACGACATACAATGTACGACGTACAATGTACGACATACAATGTACGACGTACAATGTACGACATACAATGTACGACGTACAATGTACGACGAACAATGTACGACATACAATGTACGACGTACAATGTACGACATACAATGTACGACATACAATGTACGACGTACAATGTACGACGTACAATGTACGACATACAATGTACGACGTACAATGTACGACATACAATGTACGACGTACAATGTACGACATACAATGTACGACGTACAATGTACGACATACAATGTACGACGTACAATGTACGACGAACAATGTACGACATACAATGTACGACATACAATGTACGACGTACAATGTACGACATACAATGTACGACGAACAATGTACGACATACAATGTACGACGTACAATGTACGACGTACAATGTACGACATACAATGTACGACGTACAATGTACGACATACAATGTACGACGTACAATGTACGACGTACAATGTACGACATACAATGTATGTGCGTCGTGATACCATGCACTAGGCATACGTGCGCTGATATCACGACGATATCATATACAACATTTATCCATTACATGGTTCATTATATATGGAATGGTCCATTATGTACATTATATATATATATATATATATATTTTAAGATATCCATATAGTTTTATCTCAAATATAAAGCAGTAATGAAATCAGAATTTATATCAAAAATAAAGCAGTATTACATTACATCTTTGTGAAGGTTCAATTTCTGGCATCAGGGGTTCTTCAGCATTGACTATCTTTAAAATATTTGATTAATAATAAATAAAACATATGAAACACTGTGTCTAACGCTTTAGCCAATCATATATATATATATATATATATATATATATATATAATATATATATATATATATAATATATATATTATATATATATATATATATATATATATATATATATATATATACTGCATACATTATGCAGCATAATATAGTATACGTATATACATATTATATTGAGTCTGACTCACGAGTCTGACTCACGAGTATGACTCACTAGTCTGACTCACGATTCATCAGAAGTCTGACTACGAGTCGTGTGATTATCGCTAGTAGGTTCTCGAACATCTGTCATCTCAGACAAACAATAACGTATCATGTGACTGGCTCCGACCAATCAGGAGTAAGCATACCTTAACGGGAGATAGAATCGACCAATCAAGTGTGTCTCTGCCGTCACGAATACGCGTCTACAAATCTATAGCTAATCGTGCCCGGTAGCCACGTCAGCTACCTAATTCGTAACCAGTAGTTTCACATTAGTTATATCATACACATGTGTAACATTATACATATAAATCAATACAATTTTATAATATATATATATATATATATATATATATATATATATATATATATATATACAGTAAAAGCCGCTTGTATCGACATCCCAGGAGATCTGAAAATATGTCGATACATCCGTATGTCATTATGTATGATAAAGGCGTGGCTAATTTAAAATTACACCCACTTAATAGAATATGTATTTATATTATCAAATATCAAATATATGCTATCCTTGATTGCGATTATATCGTTAATTATGTGTACAGAGTTAAGTTTTTTAAGTTAATACTATTAATTATTACACTAATATAAATTATATATAATTATATAGTTAATAATATCTGAAAAATAATATCTGTCTAATTATTAATGAATACAAAATGCACCGAACAAATCAAAACAATGGATATATTCTCCTCGTATATCCATTGTATTTATATTGTATTATTAATTGCAATTAAAGAAAGGTGGTCAAATTAAGATATTACTTATCAAGAGCATTCGAGTATGTTCATGTGCACAAACATATATTCACATATGTGAATGTTTGCTTAGTGTAGTGAATCTACAATAATACAAAGATTAATTCTTCATATCGTCATAACTTATTTGTTAATATAAATATATGTACTATATTATATAGTAGGCCTACTATATTATATAGTAGGCCTACATATATTTATATTAATAAATAAGTTATGATGCTATGAAGAATTAATCTTTTATAGTCTATATGTACAAAGTTAATTAATATGCTCAACTCTATATCATACATACTATGCTAAAAATGTGTAATATTTTCATAATGTCGATACACGTGATGCAAAATTCTAAATAGTATAGTAATATGTTGTCGATACACGCGATATTCTGAAGCATGTATTCCGACGGCAATTCCAATCAATATATTTCAAATTGTCGTTAGAACCGATTTATCGATACATGTGGCTGTCGATACAAGCGGCTTTTACTGTATATATATAATGTAAACGTGTAGTGTAAAGTATGTTAATACGTAAGCCAACCACTATAGGTACCCATGACTCGTGGTCCATGACTAAGAATTAGTGACTGGTGTTGTGGCATCAGTTGTGGCATCAGTTCAACGCCGTAACCATGACTACCATCGTGATCAACCATCACGGCGCTCGGTAACCAACTCCGTATTCGCAATGTATACTATAACTGACCTATAAGCTATAGCTGTACTATATTATATAGTCTATATAGTACAGCTATAGTACGGCTATAGCGTACTATAGCCGTACTATAGTACAATATAGTATGCATAATAATCATTCTAATATTTAACACAATACTTATCTCAACTATTAACTTTCAATACACTTATATAGAGGTTAACAATATGTCACGTGACATTCACTTATGTATATCCGGTATATGTCATAACTATAGTTGTATAACAACTCGTATTCGTTATACTATAGTATAGTATAGTATAGCAGTAATAGTATACTATACTATATTATACTATACTACTACTGCTACTACTACTACTACTACTATACTATACTATACTATACTATACTATACTACTACTACTACTACTACTACTAATATATACTCTAATACTATTATACTATACTATACATTTATAGATGTACATACGTGTGTGTATTTGAAATAAGTTACACACACGTGTGGTATACTGATAGGTGGGATGAGCAGAGAGCCTACGTGGAGGCTGACACGATACTGAGGTATACCGAGATACATATACTTAGTAACAACTCGTTAAACGGAAGTACCTATAAGGTATACAATGTCTACATTGATCGTATACGCGCACGCGTATGATATAGTTAATCGATTACAAATAATATTTAAAATTTTCGCGAAATAATAATAGTAAAATAAAATTGTTCGTAAAATTAACGAATAATAAATTATTAAACAATTGTATATTACATAATCGATCGTAAAGGCGTGCTTAACAATACTTCCATTGTAATACCGAGATGTTTCACAACCCTATGAAGCTGAAGAAAGTGACGAAACCGGTCAAGAAGGAACCGCTGAAGAAGAACCCGTACGATAACCCTTACGGTGATTCTATCGTGACCTTGACTCCGGGTCAGCAGAAGGTCATTCTCATCAAGAAACTGAAACTTAAGCTTCAACAAAAAAACGTTTGTTTTATTATACATATAAGACTAATTGTACGTATTATATCCTAATGTATGTCCCATATATATATATATATATATATATATATATATACATACTCATACATACACACACACATACACACACATACACACATACATACACACACATACGCACACACACATATACACACACATACATACATACATATATATATATATATATACATATATTTTAGACTATACGAAATCATAAATGCCCCATTGTTATGTATATTTTAGAATAATTAATTATAATCAGCAGTTAACGCATTAATAATAGGGGTTATATATTGATATTAGGGGTTAACGCATTATTAATAGGGGTTACCGCATTAATATTAGGGGTTAACGAATTAATAATAGGGGTTAACGCATTAATAATAGGGGTTAACGCATTAATAATAGGATTTACCGCATTAATAATGGGGTTATATATTAATATTAGGGGTTAACGCATTATTAATAGGGGTTACCGCATTAATATTAGGAGTTAACGCATTAATAATAGGGGTTATATATTAATATTAGGGGTTAACGCATTAATAATAGGGGTTAACGCATTAATAATAGGATTTACCGCATTAATAATGGGGTTATATATTAATATTAGGAGTTAACGCATTAATAATAGGGGTTACCGCATTAATAATAGGGGTTAACGCATTAATAATAGGATTTACCGCATTAATAATGGGGTTATATATTAATATTAGGGGTTAACGCATTAATAATAGGATTTACCGCATTAATAATGGGGTTATATATTAATATTAGGGGTTAACGCATTATTAATAGGGGTTACCGCATTAATATTAGGGGTTAACGCATTAATAATAGGGATTATATATTAATATTAGGGGTTAACGCATTAATAATAGGGGTTAACGCATTAATAATAGGGGTTAACGCATTAATAATAGGATTTATCGCATTAATAATGGGGTTATATATTAATATTAGGAGTTAACGCATTAATAATAGGGGTTACCGCATTAATATTAGGGGTTAACGCATTAATAATAGGGGTTAACTCATCAATAATAGGGGTTATATATTAATATTAGGAGTTAACGCATTAATAATAGGGGTTAACGAATTAATAATAGGGGTTAACGCATTAATAATAGGGG
Organism: Osedax fenrisi; assembly: GCA_964019155.1. Classification (NCBI taxonomy): domain Eukaryota; kingdom Metazoa; phylum Annelida; class Polychaeta; order Sabellida; family Siboglinidae; genus Osedax; species Osedax fenrisi. Next base: position 7,277,319 of record OZ025239.1, read on the forward strand.
TTATATATTAATATTAGGAGTTAACGCATTAATAATAGGGGTTATATATTAATATTAGGAGTTAACGCATTAATAATAGGGGTTATATATTAATAATAGGGGTTAACGCATTAATAATAGGGGTTAACGAATTAATAATAGGGGTTAACGCATTAATAATAGGGTTTATATATTAATATTAGGAGTTAACGCATTAATAATAGGGGTTATATATTAATAATAGGGGTTAACGCATTAATAATAGGGGTTAACGAATTAATAATAGGGGTTAACGCATTAATAATAGGGGTTATATATTAATATTAGGAGTTAACGCATTAATAATAGGGGTTATATATTAATAATAGGGGTTAACGCATTAATAATAGGGGTTATATATTAATATTAGGAGTTAACGCATTAATAATAGGGGTTAACGCATTAATAATAGGGGTTATGTATTAATATTAGGAGTTAACGCATTAATAATATCGATATATATTAATAATAGGGGTTAACGCATTATTAATAGGGGTTAACGTATTAATAATAGGGGTTATATATTAATATTAGGGGTTAACGCATTATTAATAGGGGTTAATTCATTATTAATAGGGGTTAATGCATTAATAATAGGGATTATATATTAATAATAGGGGTTATATATTAATATTAGGGATTAACGCATTATTAATAGGGGTTAACTCATTAATAATAGGGGTTAACGCATTAATAATAGGGGTTATATATTAGAGGTAAATTAATATTAGGGTTAGGGGTAAATTAATATTAGGGGTAAACGCATTAATAATAGGGGTTAACGCATTAATAATAGGAAATATATATTAATAATAGGGGTTAACGCATTAATAATAGGGGTTAACGCATTATTAATAGGGGTTAACTCATTAATAATAGGGGTTAACTCATTAATTATAGGGGTTAACGCATTACTAATAGGGGTTATATATTAATATTAGGGGTAAACGCATTAATAATAGGGGTTAACGCATTAATAATAGGGGTTATATATTAATAATAGGGATTAACGCATTAATAATAGGGGTTATATATTAATATTAGGGGTTAACGCATTATTAATAAGGGTTAACTCATTAATAATAGGGTTTAACGCATTAATAATAGGGGTTATATATTAATATAAGGAGTTAACGCATTAATAATAGGGGTTATATATTAATAATAGGGGTTAACGCATTAATAATAGGGATTATATATGTGTACCTATAACCAGCTACAGACGACGTCTGTAGTCTGTCAGCCGTTCCTTTTTAATTATGAATTGCTTTATAATGTCAACATATTAAATACATATGTGTATACATAACTCTATATCTAATCGGGGTAAGACGTTATGCGCATAGGTAGTAGGACGCTTGTTCATGCCCAGTCCGAATTATCACAATAGGTATTAAAGTAATATTATAAGTATTATATAGCTACTATTATAATATATATATATATATATATATATATATATATATATGTATATACAATATTATCTCTCATTAAAACTTAGATATATCTAAGGCGTTAAAACTTAGATACCTACCCTAACATGATAACTTCTCAAATGGACATTAGAGTAATTTTGTTTTAAATATAAACTTCAGATAAGTTCCTGGATGGGAAAAAATGACCCCACAAATATAAAATAATAATAAACAGTTACAATATATGATTCAAACAAGGTGAGTTTATCGCGATACCTGCACGTCTCCATGGAGACAGATTCGGATTAGAATAGATTTGAGATGGACTCGATCAATACAATTGTAATTAATTTAAATAACGCAACCTTATTAATTATTTAAACATGTAATGTATTGTATAACCGTAGTCTACAGCTTAACCTATGATGAATATTCATTAGCAAAATATCACTATGTAAATTGATAATAATTAATAAGATAGGACTACCATTATGAACAAATAACCCTACTACCATTACCCTAATAACCATTACCCTATAGGGTGGTATACCTCCATTACCCTATATGGTATATCACCATTAATAATAGGTAGGTTTAATTCCCATTTAAAAAATATCAAAGAATACCTATGCACGTCTAAGTATAAGATTCTTAGAATAAAGTTCTAACTTTATTATTTTACATAAATACTATTTATGTCACAGAATACCTATTTATAGAATGGTTATTATTTGGTTGTAACCATTTATATCTATTATCGAACAATCGAGTAATAGTAACAGTATATACGCTATATCTTATATATATATACATATATATATATATATATATATATACATATATATATATATATATATATTATATATATAAAATATGATATACATATTAGTGTATATACGTATATACTTCTTATGGCTCTATAGGTCCATAAGAGTTATGGTAGGTACACTATTGTGCATTACAAGTTGATATTTAAGTTGATATTGATCACAAGTATACTTGTAGAACCTATATGTTCTATATACTCTTCGTATATATGTACACGTTTATCAATAAGTATTTCACTAGATAACATTGCAATAAAAATTCTCTTTAAAAACTTGGTTTCACGAAATCATGAAATATCGCAACGACTATTTTAAGGAGTAGTTAACAATGCGAATAACGACAATGAAGTAAACAAACAAAGTAATACCTGAATACACTTAAGTTAATTATCATTTATTAGATTATTAGTGTATAAACAATATCGTATTGATATGTATACTTGACAATCGAATTAAGTATGTAATACTATTACTACTATAAGAATTAAATGATAACATATTATCAAGGAAATTATCCTTGATATTATTCTTCAAAGTATCATCTCATAATATATTTTTTCGAAAATTAGGCCTATAGCTTATTCTCTCTTAATAAAGTTACTACAATAAATACACACGTACACACACTCACATTTATATATATATATATATATAATATTTATTTAATATATTAATAATATTATTTTATATAAAATAACAGGAACTAATAGTTAAAAAAGATCAAGAAATACGGGACCTTATAAACGATCCAGATATTCAACGTTTGAATCTTTATATTCAATTACAAAAACAACTGGAACATTTGGTGAAGTACCGGAAGTACATGTTGATAACGAGCGAGTCGATAGCATTTCGCATGGAACATGAGAATAATCAAAAACTAATCGAACATTTGAAAGTAATACATTATTATTAATATTATTATTAAATAATATAAACATATTTACACACAAACACATATTATATATATATATATAACTATTATATTTAGTAGTTAATAGTAATAATGATAAAGGAAAAAATATTATTATTAAATAATATAAACATATTTACACACACACACACACATATATTATATATATATATATAACTATTATATTTAGTAGTTAATAGTAATAAAGATGTAGGACATAATATTGTAAAAAAGTAAAATAAAATCATCTATATATACTCATTAACTTAAGTTCATGCTAATATTAATCATTGCTGTGATAGTTACAACTTAAAGAGCAGCTCGCAGATCAAGAAAACGAAATTCGTCTTATGAAATACGAAGAGACTAAAGATGAAACCAGACTCGTGCGTTAATCTCTTCATTATACTCGTTGATATTGACGAGTAATCATTAGTACTATACTATAGAGTAGATGTAGGTATATTAAATATAATACATAGGGGAAAGTCTCCGATTACCTACCCCTAAATAATTAGTTGTAGTAACTTATTCAATATTGAATATATTTATTTGAAATTTTGTAATTTGAGTAATATTATGCCAATGAATAATGTGGCTATTTTATATTGTTAATATAATTATATTTACAAGAATAAACAGGGTGGTCGGTAATCGGATACATGTGCCTAATACCGACCCCCTAAAATAATCATGGTATAAATAATTGTAGTATTATAATATCCAATAAAAATAGTAGATATACATAACTATAATTAATTATAACATGACGTAATTTATTTTTTATTGAATTTATGTTTTAATAGTAATATTAAATTTAAATTCAAACTTTATAGTAATTATATTAAAATAGTGTATATTTGTATTTAATATTTATTTATTAATCAGTATGTATATAATCAACTGGAATTATGAATCCTAAATATATATTAATTAAACATAAACAACTTACGACATATTTTAAAGTAAAATAAGAATCTATTTTGAGTGGATATTATAAATCACATGGGGTCGGTATTAGGGTAATTTAGGGGGTAGTTAATAGGAAAATAATATGGGTTGCTATAATTAAGATATATTGGTTAATATGTATTCAAATTAAATTATTTTTATAATAGTTATAAACATTTTATTGTTCTACAATATTATGCACAAAATCAAGTTTTCTTTTAATTAATAAAGTATTTACAATGATTTAAAAAAAGTTATTATTCAAATATTTAAAAAGTAAAAACAGAATATTACATTTTATCAAATAACAATTGTAGGATTAAATATTTGTTTAAACAAAATCTTATTCATATTTATCATTAAATTACTAACAGTTCGTGTATATATAATTTTTGATAACTCTTATATTTACTGAGATACGAGAGGGGGTCGGTATTAGGAGGGGGTCGGTAATCGGGGACTTTCCCCTACATATTATACTACAAAGTGTAACATGTTCTATTATAAACTATGTAGATACATATCTAGATACCTCTCTGGTAGATATTCTAGTTAACACTCCTACGTGACTATTATTCACATCCGGGTCCTCTAAAATGTGATACCTATTAGTCACTGCCGACCTCAACTATAGGTCAGCTCATACTAGGGGTACGTTAACCCCTACTATGTACACCCATCCACGTGTTCCTTATATCCTACCCTATCCATCCTCATATAGTGTATGTCTTTAAAATCTTTATTTTGCTTGATAACTACTTAGGTTACCTATATAATTACTCACTTGTCAATGCGATGTTATCTAATTAGTGATTAGTAATTAGCTATCAATTGAAGTTTATGTATTTTTAATTATATATTTTAATAACTGTGTTGTGATAATGAAAACAAGTTTATATTTATATATATATATATATATATATATATATATTATAAAATTGAAATCACCTGTATATTAAATAGTCTCATATATTATCATATATTATTATAATAAAATATTATTATTATTATCACTAATGATATTATACCTATATTCAATGACTACGTATCCAGATCGAGTACACGCACGATAGAGTGGACCGATTGACGGAGATCTGGGCTAACGCGGACCTAGAACTCCAAGGACTGGACATCCAATACGAGAAAGCATGCAAATACGAAATACCCGTAGAACCTATTGAAAGTCAATTTAGCGATATAAAAACGTACTTCCTAGATGTTTGTTCTAATAACTATTATACTATTTAGATAATATATATTATATATATATATATATATATATATACTGCGTACTTTGTTTAGATCTCATTTATATTAATCATCTCAGTACAAAGTATATCGCACTACTATTATATTTGAATGAATCACCAAGTAAATGAATTAATTCAATTAAATACAATTATTAAAATGTAAACACCTAATTGTTACTTTGAGTTCTCCCAATCACTAATAGGCTATTCTTCTCCCTATAGTTACTTCATCGGATATTCCCTTTGTGGTCTCTCCTCGGACTACTGAACGAGGAGGTGATGTCGGAACCTAGTCCATGTTGACACATACCCACTCCTACTTTCCTCAACTCTTTCTATTTAACTATTTAACTATAGCTATTCACCCTAACCCATCAATAAATCCATTCCTACACTATTTATATATATATATATATATATATTATACAATTGAAATCACCTGTATACTAAATAGTTTCATATATTATTCTTCTATTCCTCATTTCTCTATTGCTCTATTGCTCTATTCCTTAAGTATCCGTATTACGCGGTTATGTTCACTCACTTCGATCACACTCGTCCTTCGTCTGCTTAGGGGAGTCCTACCTCCAGCTACAATTCCAGAAACGCGAATTTTCATATATGGCAAGCATTATGAAATTCCCATCCATTATAAATACTCTGTATTCCCTATCCCATCTTCATTTAATACCAAACTTAAATACCACCTTAAATCCTCTAGAAAAATATATATAGTCAATTTCTTCCAATAGTTATGTTGTTAGGTCCTATTCTGTTTACTTATATTAAGGAGTAATACTTCTATATTATACTATACTTTATTTCTATACTTCTAATATATGTACTGCCTAATACTGTTATGTTATCCCAGCAAACAGTAATAGCCTTATAATAGCAACATAATAGCATATCTAATAGCCTCACATTTTTACATTGTGCTATTTGTCCTCTATTATGTTGCTATTATGTTGCTATTATGAAGCTATTACTGTTTGCTGGAATATTTTCTTGTTTTTTCCTATTTTTCATTTGTGCTCAATTAAAGTTAATGAGTGTTGTTGTATCAAATAGTATAGTCCTATATGATTATAGCTATAGGATTATATATATATATATATATATATATATATTATAATACTATAGTATTATATATAAAGGCATATATATACATGCAAATGTATCTAACACGAATATACGAATAATACAGTATATAACGAACAACGACGAGGAAAACAACTCCGGACAATCACTAATCAAACTGGTCAAACGTTGTGGCTACGACAAGAAACAGATGAAGGCGATTGTTTCGGCTCTGAACGTGTACACTGAACGTCATAACCAAACCAAGCGTGAGTCGGAGTGCAGTAGTCACGACAACAGTAACAATGGCAAGAGTAGCCGAGACAACAGTAGCATAGACAAAAGTAGCCATGACAACAGAGGCCGAGACAACAGTAGTCATGACAACATTAGCCGAGACATTAGTAGCCTTGAAAACAGTAGTCATGACAACAGTAGCCGAGACAACAGTAGTCGAGACATCAGTAGCCTCGACAGCAGTAGTAATGACAACAGTAGCCGAGACAACAGTAGTCATGACAACAGTAGCCGAGACAACAGTAGCCTTGACAACAGTAGTCATGACAACAGTAGCCGAGACAACAGTAGCCATGATAGTAGTATAGATATAAGCAGTATCCATGACAGCAGTATAGATATAAACAGTATCCAAGGCATCAATAGCCGATACAGCAGTATCCATTACGACAGTAGCGATATTAGCTTCGGGTCGGAGATGTTCTCTCGTCTCTCGCTGCAAAGCGAAGACAACGCTACTCACCGTTCTATACGGTACACCGACGACAGCGGCAGCAGCAGCGGCAGCAGCATCAACAGACGCAGCAGCATCAACAGACGCAGCAGCAGCAGCAGCTCCGAGATCAGTGAGTCAGTCACATACCGTGTATGAATAAGTGACTGCGGTACTACTGGATCTCGTGTAGGGATAGGCGGCATGTGATACCCGTGCGATGAGAAGCATTTCGTTCGAGAACATTCCACAATAAATACACTACAAATAATGTTTCATTTTATCGATATTTAACTAAATATAATTATGCCATTCTAACTATAAAGTATACCGCATATATAATAGGTTATACCTATAGTATAACATAGTATAGTATAGTATAGAAGTATATACTTCTATAAAATTCTATAAAATACTACATATAACCAAAGATTTTGCGAAGCAAAGATATAACACTCCCTATGCATGCAACGTAATTTAGTAATATCCCCAACCGCTGCTAGCAGTAGTATCGAAATCACTGAAATAGATTTAGGTTCTGCTCTGTTTGCATACAACAATGTTTTCATTGCTCTATTAAATTACATGCAATATAAATTAGCTTTTACTCACTAAATATATACTTATAGCATTTAAAACATACATATCATATTTGTTTGTTATATATTAGTAATGAACACTTAGTTTTCATCATATAAATATTAATTTAAAGCATATTATTTAACATTTTAAAAGTGTATAGTTAAATACGAATTTACATTATAAACAACGCATAGTTCCTAAAAGTAACCCGCTATAGGTGGCACCAGGGTATTTTGTATACAAATTCGAATTACACGATTTCGCGTAAGAGTTATATCTTTCCTTCGGAAAATCTTTGATATAACTATAAGCTTACATCTATATATTACACAATGTAATAGTGTTGTATAAACACATAATAATTATACTTATTATCCGGCTTCTTATAAATTTCATAAAATAAAGTAAACACAACGGCTAGGCTAATTATTATATTTATAAATTAATATACTAATATATATTAGTAACTAACTATAGTTAGTTACTATGCATAACATTAATCATAATTACAATATATATATATCATAACTTATTTGTGTTATAAAAAACTATCAAACATTAATATATACGTTAATGTTGACGTTTAGTTGACAACGAGGTTAATAAATTAATGACAACCTATCAATGCTGTAGATAAACTTTCAATGTATTGTAAATTAATTAATAATATAAGTATAACCTACTAGTACTAATGTAGGTCTACTATGTTCTCTCCGTATCGAACATATGTTCGCGCATAAATATAAATAAGTTTAATACATCTATTAATACATCTATATAATTATATATATTATACTGTATTAAGTTATAAATCCAGTTGTATAGCTCGTATGATTCATGATGTGCTAATTAGATTAAGAAACAGCAGCAGCCGGAGATATTCTCGAGGCAGCAGGTGTATACGAAGTTAGTATAAATAAAAAGAAACATATGTTGCTATAATCACATCCTGTACGACTGTTACAAAGCTACTCGTTCGATGTAGGAGTTTTAGCAATCTTCAATAGAACATTCTCTGAGAGAATAATTCCTCAATCACGTATATTTTATGCGAATTCCAAATAGAAGAATGATGTTCCAGAATGTTCCATTTCTAGCTAAAAAATGATAATTATTCTATAACGTGTTTAGTATTCAATGTACTGAGTACATTGTACTCATTATCGAGATTATTATTTTGTATAGGTTTACTGTAAATATACTGTAAATATATACCTACTTATTGTAAATATTATTTATATATTTAGAAAATGTAGTCACTACTAAATATGAATACTATTTATAGTAAACATCGATAAAGAATAGCTAACAGATTATGAGGGTTTTCATGATAGTACATTTTGAATGGACCAATTGAACTTGCTATATAGGTATCAATAACTATAAAGTATTACGCCGTATGTGTAAATGATTGTTTAGATATATGTAACAAGTAAACAACTTCATAAGCTGTTCGTAACATCGTTCGTGAATAGAAATTATAACGTACGATGTATAATTAGCGTCGGGAGAAGATTAATATACACACGAAATAGGATGAGTTTAATGACAGCAGGTACCATATATAATAGAAGTTAGATATCTGGTTAGCTTGTGTGTATGTCCATTATAGAGATATGAAATAATTCTAGTGAATATACCAACTTATTACCTAATACCTACCGAGGTGAGATAATTTATTGTTGTTGTTGTTGTTGTTGTTATTTTGGTGGAGTCCTTTCATCCCATCCAGGAACTTAGATGAAGTTTTCACTTATAACCATGTCCATATCTAATGTCCCTTCGAATCCGTTCACATGTTAAGGCATCAATGTTTTGAATGAAAGCTTTTATAAATATATATACGAGATATTAGTATAAACTTTATCAAAATCCTTACACTAATGAATATATATATGTGTAATATATATATATATATATATTTATATATTAGATTATTGTTAGAAGTTTTATGAACTTTAAAAGTTATTAGTGTGTCTTACCAGCAATACAAGTGAATTTTTCATAACTTAGAAACAGTTGATTCGCGTAAGCAAATGAATAACGTAATACACCGAAAGTAGTATTTCATCTAATACGAAATGTTGGGGTCTGTGATCAGCCAACAAGATAACGGATATTTCGATGATAATGGAAGTCATATTAAATAAATGTCACCATAAGATTAGTAGTGACTCACTATTATTGGTGATGTTAACGTATGGAAAACAGCTAGGTACCACTCATATATAATAGTCTGGTGAAGAATAAAGGAACAGTGATAACATGAGGGAAGTTGAAACGGTGAGAATTTGTTCAAAAGAAACCAGTTTTAGATGACATATCTAGTGCGGTTGAATTCGAAGATAATAGTTTATAAAATATATCTGTTTTGATAATGTTTGATATACGAAACTTAGAGGATAGGTTTGAAGCAAGATTATAATCTACTTAGTTATATTAAATAGTTATAACTACGGGATGTAGGATAGAAGATGAGGAACTGATGATGCGATAACAACAATAAGAGGCTGAGGAGATAGAAGGGAGATTGAGAAGAGTAATTTTGAGGGATTTAAGGTATAAGTATTTAGAAGCGAGCCATATATGGCTTAAATATATTTAAGGAGCAGAAGTACAAGAATATTGAGTTGAGAGTTAACAGATGGGAAATTAGTAGATGAAAGGAAGAAATAGAGTTTATACTATCTGCATATATATGGTAGTAGATACTCGGAAATTATTATTATATTAAGGTGGTATGCCACTAGAAGATTTTCCGGCAACTTTATTGTTAAAAATATTGTCACTTTAAAACCATTTTCTATCAAGTTGTAATGGTATACCCCCTATAAAGTTATTATATTTCAGGCAAATTGCCGGAAAGTAAGGGGGTTTCCCACTACAATTGTAGTTAACTTGATAGAAAATTTAGAGTTAAAATATTTACGGCAAGTTGCCGGAAATACTTATAGTGGGATGTGACCCCCTTTAGGCGAGTGTTATCATGTTATCGATTATTGTATTTGTATTCACATTCGTAGATTGTCAACCGCATCTGCAGATGAAGCTTCTATATGCCCCTTAATTTATTTTTTTTATTTTAAAATATTTTATTGACTACAAAATCACGTGGTGGTTATGGGCGTCATGAGAAGGAAACAAAAATAAAATAAATAAAGTACAATAAAAATAAAGGAAAAGGTAGGTTACAATGTTAATAGGTGCGTGGAGAGTTTACATTTAAATAGTGACAAGGATTTCAAACACCTAATGTCATATGGTAGAGAATTCCAGTATTTTGGAGCTACCACAGAGAAAGCAGATTCAGAGTGAGCAGAGATAGTCGAGCGTTGCACAATTTTCATCGTGTGACATTTCCTGCTAGCTCGACTAAGGGTATGCATTAATAAGTACATACACCTTGACGCTCTTCTATATACATTATATTAATACAATCTATAGTAGGACAACGAAAACCTAAGTTTTTAAAGAGTTCAAAAAATATACATATATTGACTTTCAACATCAGAAATTTTAAAAGTGACCTCCAATCATCTGAACTTTTAGCATCTGACATTGAACACGATATAGACATAATATGCATACAAGAACATAGATTATACCATAAGGACATCGATATTAAATATAATATTTTAAACTATGGATGGACTCTTGTGACAGCATCTTCATGGAAAAATAAATCGAACAGTTCAATTGGTGGAATATGCCTACTTATAAGTCCCAGTGCAACAACATTTTTAATAAATGTGGAAAAAATAATTCATAGAATAATTACAGCAATCCTCAGACCAAATCAAATGGCTTCAGAAATAACAGATCAACCGTCGGACAAATTCTAACTGTAATAAGGATAATCGAAGGTGTTAAAGAAAATAATCTTGTAGAAGGCTTACTATTTGTAGATTTCTCTAAAGCTTTCGACTCAATACACAGAGCAAAAATGGCAAAAAGTCTTAATACGGTATTCCAACGAAGATAATCAACGCAATTATGATACTATATAGATATACTAAATCAATGGTACTGTCAACTGATGGTGACACAGAATATTTAATAAAAATGCAGGTGTTTTACAGGGGGATACTCTGACACCTTTATTGTTTATTATTACACTCGATTACGTATTAAGAACATTAAGATCATCTATTGACTACAATAAGGATCTATAGATCTATAGGACCTTTAGGCCTAGGTGTTATAACACTAGCGAAACAACTAAGTAGAAGATATCCAGCAACTAAGATTACAGATGTAGATTATGCTGATGATCTTGTAATATTGGCAGATTCTAGCAGAAATGCTTAAAAACTACTGAATGTCTTAGAAGAAAGTGGGGAAAACAGTAGGTCTCAAATGCTAAAAAGACACAACATATGAACATAAACTCGAATAAAACTGTAAAATCTATAGATTGGGAATTCTTGAAAAATGTCGATAATTTCATTTATTTCGGAAGCGAAATAGAATCAACAGATAAAGAAATCAAAATAAGAATAGCTAAATCCTGGGCAGCTCTAGACAAATTAAGATCCATATGGAAATCACAACTCAACTCAACTTTAAAGAGGAACATCTTCAGAGCCGTGGTAGAATCAGTTTTATTATACGGCTCTGAAGCTTGGACCCTAACTAAGAACAACGAGAAAAAGCTAGATGGAATTTATACAAGAATTTTGAGAACCATATTAAATATATCATGGAGAGATCCAACGAAGATTCGCCTTTACGAAAATATTCCATCACTAACGCGTACAATATGAAGAACACATTTAATGCAGGCCATTGTTATCGAAGTGAGGAAGAAATCGTAAAAGATGTTTTGTTGTGGATGCCGAACCATGGAACAACAAAGCTTAGACGACCCAGAAAAACCTATGTAAAACAGCTATGTGATGATACGGGACCGACGACTGAAGAACTAAAGACATCTATGAAAGACAGGACGACGTGGAAGAGAATTGTTGAAAGTCCTAATCCTTATACGTATGTAGTAGATACATTAAGAATAGAAGAGTGTTAATAACAGTACTCCGCATCACAATATAGGGCAGGACTGGTCAGCAGAATTGCATTATAATAATGATAACAAAATGTTAAAGATAAAAAATAAATAATTAAGAAGAATTGCCCATAATTAGCTTAAGCTTCAGGCATTGCAACAGTATAGAAAGGACATGTCCTTGAGCATAGTCTATTTAGAATATGAATAATTACTAGATAAGTAGGAGTGCTACTATGAATAATAATAATACCAACAAATTATTTATGTGGGAAATATAAATAACTGTATGTAAGCATAGCAATTAAATGTTACCAATACATATTTTATATTAAGGATATTCAGGGGATTCTATAATATATTATAATCTCCTATTAAATATATTTTCATGATGGATTTATTACCAACAAAAAGGTAATTACAAAAATAAAGGTATATATATAGATACCGAAAGAGGTAATTTGCTATTATAGATACTATCTTGATGGTGTGCGAATGTTTGAAATCTATAGGAAAACAATAGTGAAATACATATATCTTTTAAATTTGATTTAAAAGTTTAGTATCAAATACTAATATTAATAGAAATACTAGAATTAAATTTAAATGTAAACCTGCTGTTCATTTTATATAGAAGTTGTGTATTATATATTGAGGTACAATACCATTCAATAAGCAATATTAATCACCATAATTTCACAACTATTGTCTTTATAATATTAATACAAATATTAAATAATCAAATTAATGTAAATAGGTAGAAATATATAACTATTATAAGAGATAATAAGTTTATAGTTATTAATTTTCATTTAATTATCAAATTTAGATAAAAATATATAATTATACAATATTTAATTGATTAATTTTAATTTAATTATAATTAGGGCCAATTTTCTTTCATGTAAAAACTAGTATAACAATGATATACACATGTAATTAATGTTAGCAAATAAATCATATAATAATTACAATATTAGAATACATTTAATTAAGTTTTTTTTAAATATATTTTTTAATTTTTAACAATTTTTCATATTTATTTTTTATTATAATTTATTTAATAAATATTGAGTGTCTAATAATTTAAAAAATATCATTATTATTATTATTATTATTATTATAGTATAACCGGGAAGGTATAACTAGGTAACTGAAGTTCAGGTAATTCGGATGGAAAATATTAGAATGATGTGATTATCATTAATAAGATCAAGTATTACATTTATTTATTGTTTTTTATATATTATTGTTACACTAAGAATTTTATAATTGAATTAGTGTTAATTAAAATTCATCATCATTCCTCATGAGTTACATATTATTATTATTAAATTTTATTTAAACACTTTTTAAACATAAAATAAACGTTAACAAAGGTGTGTACACATTCATAAAAAAATATGTGATTACATGGATTATATAAACGATGGAAAATAAATAAGGGTTACATGTATCATTCATAAGGTGAGAAAAGGTGAGTTTTTAATTCTCTCTTGAATTCAGTTCTTGATGTGGTGCACCGCAGAATATCGGGAAGTTCGTTCCATGCCTTTACTCCGTATTCGACGAATGAGCCAGTATTGCTGTATGCTGAAACTTCTATAGCCTTTACTCGGAATATGTGACGAGAACGGAGACTCCACATATAACACACAGTATCTCCGTCAATATTTTAACAAATTCAAATGTACTTTAGAGATGGTAGATATTATTAATATATATATTACATTTTGTATAAAGATTTAAAATAAATAATGTGTTTATTATTTTTAAATAATATTAATTTTACTAAAAATATAAAAAATGTTAGGAACGAAAGATATATTAATAATATAAAAAGGTATTATTTATCTGATAGCAATAATAGTATTCTTTGTATAGATTTAGGAAATTGAATCAATCCTACAGTAATAACTTTGTATTATAAGTTGTTTAATATAAGCAAATATAATCAATAGATTACTATCACATAGATTAACATTATAGTAAAATAAAGTTATTTATATATATATGTATTATTTCTTTATTTTATATTTGAATATATTTACATAATTAATATTTCAAATTTAACATATAGAGTTTAATGAATATAAATAGATATAATCTGAAATAATTATTACAGTAAATAATGGAATCGTTTATTCAAATTAATAAAAAAATGTTTAAACTAGATATGTTTGCATATATGATATAACTAGAATAAATAATTATTCTCTAATAATAATTATAAATGGAGATACCAGATAAACACAGCTATTACATCATAACATACATGTATATCGGCGCATATCAACGGTAAGCAAGTTATACGAAGAATGAAACATTATATACAGTTACAATGAATAATCTTCTTTTTCATCTATTTTGATGTCGACCCTTCTATCGAATATCCTAGGAATACTTGGCTCCGAGACCACGTGCAGGAGACAGGGAAACTTGGACGCCTCAAACGAATCATCGTCAGAAGATGAATTCAGCACCTTTAGGATAGAGCGTGTAACATTAGGTTTTACTCGTAATGTAATATAATGTATCATGTATATATATATATATATATAATTAATAATATATAATATATAATATATAATATATAATATATAATATATATATGTAATATATATATATATAATATATATAATATATATATTATATATATATATATATATATATATATATATATATATATATATATATATATATATAATTAATAATATATAATATATAATATATAATATATAATATATATATGTAATATATATATATAATATATATATTATATATATATATATATATATAATTAATAATATATAATTACTATATATAATTAATATTTCTGTTTATATAACGAAATATAACCCTAGAAATGAAAATATATAAGACACTATAAGGTAATATAACGAAATATAACAAAATCACAATTAAAAGTAAATTATATGTATTGTGAAAAAAGTATTGCTGTAAAATTACAAATCCTTGGCTATTCTCGAGAACTTCAAATCATCAAATTATTGTTCTCTGTAACTTTGAATTTCGAATATTTATTTATGTTCTGGGGAACTTTTAATAAAATTTATAAAAATATAAAAATAAATAATTATGATAAGTAATTATTATTAAATTATAAATAAATGATCAAATAATTATTAAATAATTAAATTATTATAATTGGGCCTGGTGGTGTTAAATATGCATTTTCCTAAAAATAACGTCATCATCTATATTAATCAATATCTCATCTTCTTCTGGTGATCTTATATCAGCAATATTTGCAATAGATGTATGCATTGTTATTATTTTTAATTAATGTTTAATAAATCATGAACAAATTATCTCTGGTAAAATGATAATAATATATTAAATACTTTATCTTATAGGAGGCACAACTCAAATTACTGATATAAATAAATAAACAATACTATAAGCAAAGATTTTTCTAAGGAAAGATAAAGAAAAAAACTTCAGCGAAATTCTGTAATTCTATTTTTTATACAAAAAACAACAACGCCACCTATATAGGGTCAACTTTCGGAACTATGTGTTGTTTATAATGTAAATTTGTATCAAACTATGCACTTTTAAAATGAAAAATAATATTCTTTAAATTATTATTTTTATTATGAAAACTAAGTGTTCATTACTAATATTTAACAAAGTAATAGGATATGTTGGTTTTAAATGCTATAAATATCTATGTGGCGAGTAAAAGCTAATTTATATTGCATAAAATTTAATAGAGCAATGAAAAATTGTAGTATGCAAATCGCGGCAAACCTATATCGATTTCTATACTGCTGCTAGCAGCGGGATGTATGTATACTAATCTTGTTGCGTAGATAGGGAGTGTTATATCTTTGGTACAAGTAAAAATAGACTTAAAGCCGCACATTTAAAGTGATGATATTTTATTTTTTTTTATATATTTTTTTATTACATAATAATACTTATTGTAGTGTTTTTTAGTATCTGTAAAAAAATTAGACATGAATTCAGTCTAGAAATTGCATAAAAATGTGTTTTATGATGATAAGATAATGCTATATTATATACTATTCAATATTACATTTTTATGATGTCAAACTTCAAACGCTGTTTTCTCAGAATAATTATTTTGCACTAGGTATGTGCATTCAAAAATATAGAACATAAAAACTATTATAATTATAATATTAATTTTTTTTACTTTATATTGAATTTAATTATGTGAATAGTAAAATAGAGAGATAATTTATAAAATGTATAGAATTCATTGTATAAAATAATAATGTCTATAGAAATACCATCATTTTAGTATCGCTAATTTTTAATTTAGATATATATAATATAATAAATAATAATATTAAAAATAACTTTCTATTTTCCTATGCATGTATATTTTATGAATACATTACAAAAAAAATTAGGTCAATTGAATGAATAGAATATCAGTTATATTTTTATTAGTGGACCTATGTTTTTCCTATCTATTTATACACGAAATTGGCAAATTGCGTGTTATGTGTGGGATCCCCTTAAGGGGATAAAGCAATTTTGAATAGGAACAAATAATAAAAACAAAAAATATTATTCTATATTAATTTATATATAAATTATTATCTGTAAATAAATGTTCTTTAATAGCTTTTAGAAATAAAATAACAATAATCATCTATCATACACAATTTAACAAATAATCATATATTTTTTATTTTATTTTAAAATCTACATTTCTAACTGCTATACAATGTTATATAACTTATATATTGTGTATTTAAAAAATTAAAAAATTAAATTATTTATCTATATAAATATATATTATATTATATAAACAATATAAATTTATATTATGTCTATTATATACACATACAATTATTGCCTTATTTTATTATATATTATAAAAACTATATGATGTTTTATTACTATTATACATATTATATATAAAAACTAAATAAAAACATAAAATTATTGATTTAGACTGACATCGGCCCCCAATATGTCACGTGACTAACCGAGAGTTAAAGTAAACAATGCGTGTAGGGATTATATAATATCATATTAATATATAAACATAAGGTATTATGATATGTATGTATATATAAAACACAAATTCACTACTCGGTGAATACTTTAATGAGAAATATAACGCCAGCCGCGAAATGTTTATTTTAACTTTTGTTTGACACGTGATTTATTGGGGTGTCAGTATTCAGCAAATTATTACTATATTTTATCATAATATACATTATTTATTTGTAATACTTTGACTGTTTTTACTTGGATATGTTATTCTTCATTGTAAAATGCATGTACTTACATTGTACATATAAATGTAATAGGATATGATAATTATTAGTTTTCTTATTCATTATATAAAAAACTAAATATGTATATATAAAAGTGTGATATAATGAGAAATAGCAGATGAAAAAAATATCTATATTATATAGACTATATAATACCTGTACAAAATTAATGTGAATTTGTATGTCCAATTTTATTATTTTATGTCGGGTGACAGCATAGAAAAGACATTGATCTTAATCTGAAGCCCTTTAGAGGAAATAATAATATATATAATTATATATTTCATATGAAAAAAAATGTAAAATTTAAAACTTCTAATAAATATTTATTATTATATATGAAATATATTATATATTATTAAAAGCTATTTATAGATAATTTATAGATGTACCTTAATATAATACAAAGCAACATTATTTAAATTCATTGAATCTAACATTAATATTGAATGGAAGTGTATATTTCCTTAATTAGTAATTACTACATAATTGAATTAACTGAACTATTATCTGAACCAATACCCGAATCGTAAATACAAAAAATTAAGATTCGAACAACAAATCTGTCCAAATATTCGAAAATTATGGGGAGATCCTTCGGAATAATTATTTAAAAAAAAAAAATGTTTAATTATGATAAAATAAAATAATAAAATATTTATCTATCATTTAATCTATAAAGTATACTTTAAATCGTCATAAAAGTATATAAAAAGAGTACTTTATTGCAAGTACAAATTGAATAAATAATTTAAATTACTTGTAAGAATTACTAAATAATTGGATAAATAAATGCTGTATAACATTGGGGTTTATTTATCAATTTTGAAAATTTAAAATATCAAATAATCTTTGTTTGTTAACAATTTAGTTTATACTATTGAAGTAATTATTATACGAGTATTATACAATTGAATGCAAGCATTTACGATCACAAGAAAATGAATATAATAAGTATACTATAATGTATTCTACTTATTTTTATTAATAAATTATAATTTATGATGCATATATATATTTTTTATTATATAATCCTTCACATTTAAAAATGTTATATATGTATACTATAATTTATATATTACTACTTTTTCTGTGTATAATGTATTTATTTTACATATATATATTATTCATATAATATACACAAATACATATAATCTTACTTGATTTATATAAATATTATTTTTCATATCATATATTTTATATAATTTTATAAATGGTAATTCAAAATGTTATTGTAATAAATTTAATGCCATTTACACAAAATAATGTTTTTCATATATTACTCTCATTCAAAATTCAATATCTCATTGAATAATGAAATGCAATTTTCAATATAATTAGACAATACAATAGGCAATGTAATACAATATAACACTTTTTATCTTTAATACAAATTATTAATTTAAATTTTTCTTTGTTTATTAATTTATTTAATGATAAATAAAATATATATTTATAAACATATATAATAAATATTGTAATGAATAGATATGTAATAAAAAACTATTTCATAATAGAATGATATATTATTAAACTATAAAAAAATTATGTTTTTTATGATTACCTACAAGGTTTTTCCTTCAGAAAATACTTGTTACCTATTATTAAATTTGTATAATTGAATTTATTGTAATGCCTATCTATTGCGCGCGGGAAAGAAATACCTCCCCTTAAGGATTTGAATCGATCGAAACCGAAAAACAAAATCTGAGATTTGAAATTTAATAACACTAGTATAAGTGAGATATTAGGTGAGAATGAAAATATATTATCTAACATTATGAACAATGTTTGCAACATTTTCCGAGTCATTCATCGATATTTGGCGAATTCTCTTGGTGATTACACTGGACAGTTCATCTCTCTCGGTTTCTTCTGCTATCTTCAGATCTTGACCTTCCATCGATGGTGCATTGGAGAGTGTATTCGAGTCGCTCTGCAACAATTATATATGATCATTAATATAACGGGAATGTTCGTAAAAATGCATATTTAAAATTATACAATAGAATAATTGGCGGTGAATGTATTATAATTATAAATAGTAATACTTGAAGTGATATAAATAAAATACAAGGGATTCAGATAACGGGCGACAACAACAGACAGTATGCTATGGCTTATCTTGAAGCCCAGGAGGAAAAAGCATATTAATATTATAACACTAGAAAAAGAAAAAAAATTTTCTAATAAATATTATTACTATTATTATACTATTATTTTATTATTATTATTATTATTATTATTATTATACAATTATTACTACTATTATTATTATGAATAGATAAAAGTTGTATATTTCATCGTAACGGAGTCGGGGGGGGGTTCGGTAACCAGTTGTTCTCCGCCGCAGCGTAGAGGAGTGTTGCCGGTGGAGCTAGGACTGCGATCGGGACTAGGGGGTATCAGTCTCACTCCGGTGGTGTCGATCTCGTCCGTTATGCTAGAGTACTCGTGCAGGTGTAGAGGTCGCACGATAGGGGTCATCGAAGGCATCGGTTTACGTTGACTTTTCCTGTCGGCTGTGGGGGCAATGATAGCATCAGTGAAGTCAGCGCTATTGCGTAATCGTTAAGTACGCTAGGTGTACACTCTAATAACTATTCGTATGATATAATTAAATATAATTAAATATAAGTCTGATTATTCGGGCGATATTGTGTATACGCTTTTATTAGAAATTGTTTAGGCGGACATTTATTTTGTATATTTCGACACGAATGATAATTTGGAAAAACTCATTATGTAACATTATTTTAAATATATTAATTAATTATAATTTCAACTTTATACTACTCATTTAAAAAATATATACCATTTAGGTATATCATATAGGTTGTCAACCATTTCATTATTTATATATATATGTATATATACATTTATTTATTTGTATGCTTTTCAATTGATGCATACGCGCATGCAACTAAGTTATTTTGAATATGTACACAGGCTGTCACCTATATTCTCTATGTTAAACATATCTTTATATTATACTTATTCAATAATGCATTAATAATATAAATTACATTTTTATCTGATGTTGATGATTTATAAACTATTTCTACCATAATAAATAAGGATATAATCTCATTCTTACATAATAAATATTTATTTAAACTATATTCATATGTATTTAAATCAATAATATAATATATTTATGAGTTTAATTCGACTAATTCTAAATGTATATAAAACCTTTCTTAAGTTCCTTATTTTCTATTCTAAAACTTAAATCTTTTTCTATATATAATGAGAAATTATTATAACAAAATAAATAATCATTAATTTTAGATTATTATAAATTATCGAGAATAGTTAATCTACGTTCGATTTACCGGTTTGTTTATTATTTTTCCTTCTGCGCCTCCTGTTACGTCGTTGATACAGACTCGATGAAGTGGAACCTATCTCCTCTTCGTTGCGTAAATTACGAGAGTGCATAGATGTTTGTCTCAGACGATTGAAGGGGTCGTTATGCATCGAGTCAAATTGTCTAGTGACATTGTGTAGGTTTATCATGTATAGATGTACGTGACATTAATACATTATTTATATAACTAATAATGATGTTATTTGTATTGGTGATGGTTATGATCAATTGTATATTGAAACCCTTGAAGAGAAGAACTTGGTAAAGACATAGAAAGATGTATTGAGTTCTTATCTGGAATCTATTCATTAGTTGTATAATTAGTTAAATAACTACAACCGCTATCAATATGTCTAGCCCTACCACTACTACTACCACTACCACTGTTACCACTATCACTATCACTACCACTACCACTACCACTGTTACCACTATCACTATCACTACCACTATAACTACCACTACCACTGTTACCACTATGTCTAGTACTAACACTACCACTACCACTGTTACTACCACTACCATTAAGATATTATGTAATATTAACCTGTAATGTAGAATATGTTTTCTCTGCCTCCTATTATAATATTAATAAACGTTAATAAATATATTAATGGATTATAAGATATATCTATCATTAGATCATGACGACTACAGTTTCATCTGGTATAACGTATAACACGGGGAATAGAAACCGAATGATGTTTCCGCTGAAGGAGAATGTTCAGTCCGTCGTTCAGTCTGCAGAGACACTCCGCCGTATCGATACTGATGTCTTCGAGCTGGGTGAGCCGAGCGTCTATAGATATCAACGACATCTTCACAGAGTTGTCCTTCTGGAGAAGGTCGTCCATTCGTAACGTTAGGTTCTCAACTCTAGGGCAATATCGGCGGTTAATGGTGTAATGGAATTTGATGTTTTAAATATTTATAAATAATCGAAAATTAAATAGTGAATTATTTGATAATAAATCACTTGCAAATTACGCTAAATTACATATAAAAGATTCGGATAATGTAAAACCTATACACAGTTGGTTGTGTTGGTAGTGGTAAATATTGTATACGAGTAAGTGTTTGAATGATACTATACTACACTACACACTATACTACACTACACACTATACACTACACTACACACTATACACTACACTACACACTATACTATAGGTGATATACACACTTCAATATATTCTAATTCTAGGAGATTTATATGATTAATATTACTTTTAGAACTAACTTTTCTTTGTATATAAAAGATATACTTATTATATTAATATTGTGAGTAAAATGCATATTATTGACATGTTTTATTGCATAGCTATACAAATTTGATAGCTAAATATTCAAACCTTTCATTGGTTAATCGGATTCTATTATCGTTGCCATTATGAGTAACTTCTTTCTTATTGTTGCTATTCGAATCCATGCATTGTTCTTCAAAATCATGAAGATTTTCCACATCTTCATCTCTCAAGAATAACTCTGTATAAGACGACAGTTGTAATATTAAATATGTACAATATATTGTAATCTTGAATAATAAATTAATACTCAAATTCAATTGGATTAAAGAAAATAATAAAATAGTACACAATAGATGATCAATATGTATCATATATTGCAACTAATATATAATTATATATCTAATTGTAATATGTAGTAGACTATAAGTAACTTATGATATAATATTGAATATATTGCAAGTAATATATGATATTATGTAGTAGATATAATTAACTAATGATGTAATATTGTATATCGCATATTTGACTAACTGAGACCCCTGTCTATGGTGAAATCTTGATTAATTCTATAGTTTCTCCTGATATGTTTAATGAACAGATAGATATGAGAGAACAGTATGAAAGGGGGCGGAAGAATCGGTTTAGATTCATACTCGATGACCAGTGAGTAACGCTGAAACTTCCACACTTGGCGAGAGTTCGCGTTCACACGGTTAAATGTATTACTGTGAGGAGGAGGATGTGGGTCAGTGGGTGGGTGAGACGGTCGCAGTGTTAAGGGGCCATACTCTCTCTCTCATTCGCTATGTTTCATCTATACCTAGCACGTTATTAGTTGAGTGAATCGTGAGAGTGAACTCCCTTTACACACACACTACATAAAATATTCACACCTTACACACGCACACTAAATAACATATTCACACCTTACACACACGCACACGATACAAACTTAAACACAGCGATGAGGATACTGATAAGGAGGATGTTAGCCACGATCAGATAGATAGACATTATGGCAGGGGTGAGCCAGCGCCCCACCACACATCTGTATTCACTGCCCTCCTCATCGGAACACTCGTCTAGGATATACGGGGGGGTAGTTATGGGTTAATATAGGGGGGGTAGTGATGGGTTAACATAGGGGGGGGGTAGTGATGGGTTAACATAGGGGGGGTAGTGATGGGTTAACATAGGGGGGGGTAGTGATGGGTTAACATAGGGGGGGTAGTGATGGGTTAACATAGGGGGGGTAGTGATGGGTTAACGGAGGTAGTAGTGATAGGTTAATGGAGGTAGTAGTGATGGGTTAATATAAGGGGTAGTGATGGGTTAATGGTGGTAGTAGTGATGGGTTAACATAAGGGGTAGTGATGGGTTAACGGAGGGGGTAGTAATGGGTTAACATAGGGGGTAGTGATGGGTTAATGGAGGTAGTAGTGATGGGTTAACATAAGGGGGGGTAGTGATAGGTTACGGGGGTTAACATAGAGGGTAGTTATGGGTTAATGGAGGTAGTTGTGATGGTTTAACAGAGGTAGTAGAGCAGTCAGTTAAAGTATTAGTAGTAGGTCATAGTATTGTAGTAGCAGATGTTACGTGTTTATTTAATAGCTATCGTGGACAGGGATGGACAGGTATGGTGGTACGCTAGTGTAAGTGAATGTATCGTATTACATGACGATAGGCTTATTAATTCATATTCAAATATATGATTTATATGCTATCGTATTACATTATATAAATCAAAAATCAGATCATGTTTATATCATGCATATCACGCATATAATTGTGATCTTTATACGACTGAAAAGTAAAAAAATGTAATATTCGTTTACTTAATTAAGATTTATAAGTACTACATGATGTTAATGATAATGTTTCATTAGACACACATACTAGAGTGTGCTATTCTAAAAAGTGTATTCACGTATCATCACATAGAGAAATACTTAAATATGATTATGCGAATAAATTATAATAGTGAAAAGTATAATAAATAAACTATGATAAGAATAAGACATTATAATAAATAATAAAATAACAATATGAAAAAACTAGCTGGAAAGTAAGGGATATCTCAATACAATTGTATTTAATTTGTTAGAAACTCATTTTCTAGCAATCATTTCCGGAAATACTGGTAATGGGATACCCCCTTTACACACATACAGATTATCTTATATAACACACTATTGTGAGATATGCACAAGGTGATATAGATACATCAATCAAAATTATGTATCATTCACCACTTATATAATAACAATATAAACAAGCTTTTCATAGAATTTGTTTTAGGTTTTTCTAGGTATAAACCAAGTAAAAAACTAGGCTTTTATTAATATTTATGGTTTTCCAATACCCTAGTTAAATATATTATATATATTTGTTTTTATTTTAATAAATAATTTGTTAATTATTTGCCACTTTTAAATTATTAATGCAATATTTGTTGTTCATATATCAGTCATACAATCGGTTTCTGTATTGTATTATCCGTTTTTATATATTATTTATTTATTCATATTATATTATTTAATTTCTTCGAAAAGCCTATTTTAGTAAATTTAATAAACGTTCATTGTCATAATCATCCGCGTAATACTAAAGTTATGTGGGGTAATCATTCATACTAATAACTCAATGTATGACATTAACATTTCAAATATACAAAAGCATAGGACAAACACAAAGTAAAGTGTGCATGTCTCCAGTGAAATAAGCAACCCAAACATCATCACTAACTAGCCTTCATCACATACATGTGATATTTAGTAAGCGCGTATACATATAATAATCATATTTATTATTGATATCTCATATATATATATATATATATATATCTATTAATACAATACAAATAGCGGATACAAATGGACCCCTCAAGAAGTCATAGACTTATACATGTTATAAATAACTGTGAGGGGTCCCGGATAATACAATACAAATAGTAACATTTTTTTACTGTGTTTTGATTTATCGTTTATTTTGTTCTTGATAAAAACAAGAGAAAAACAAGAACTGCCTGGAGTCGAACTCGGGACCTCTGGCTTACTAGTTTTGGTTATCCCACTAAACCATAGACCCCATACTATATATATATATAAACTATATCATTATGAATCAATTATCAATAAAAATTCAAGACTCAGTAGAAATACTGACTATAAAAATTTTAATAAAAAACAATCAACATTTACTATCAACTATATACAGAAGCCCATCATATAATGTAGATACATTCATTGATCTATTTTATAATACCTTTAATAATATAAATAACAAAATATTTATATTAGGTGACCTCAATATAAATATACTTTCTGACAATATATATACTAACAAATTTAAAGATAATCTAGAAATACTTGGTTTTAAATCTATTATTAAAAATTATACAAGAATCAATAAAAATAACAATAATACCTTAATCGACCTATTATTAACTAATGTAACTAATATTAAAACATCTGGTGTATTGGTAAGTGATATCACTGATCATTTCCCGATATATTTTCAATATTCTATAAAAAATCAATGTAAGTTAAAAAATACTATCAAAATATATAAAAGACAAACAAAAACAAAAAATATTAATAAATTAATGGAAATATTAAAAAATGAAAAATGGATAGATGTTTTATCAAACAATGACCCAAATGAATCTTATGCTAAATTTATTAATATATATGAAAACATTGTTGATCAATCAATGCCAATAATAGATAAAATTATTAAAATAAAAACTGAAAATAAGTGGATGACTGGTGATATTAAAAGAGATATACACACTAAAAATAATTTATATAAAATTTATATAAAAAATAGGAAAAATGATATACTGGTTAAATATAAACATATAAAAAATATCATTGCTAATAAAATAAAAATTGCTAAAAAAAATTTTTTTTCTAATGATATCAAAAATGCAAATACTTCAAAACAAAAATGGAAAATAATTAATAATAGGTTAAATAGAAAAAATCACAATACATTACCAAATAATTTTATAAATACAAATAACAAAGTACTTAATAAGCCTTTAGATATAGCTAATGGATTTAATGAATACTTCATAAACACTATTGAACAATTGAATAGTCAATTCAATCAAGTAAATAATAATTCTGTTTTAGACAGTATAAAAACTAACAAAAATACAATATTCCTTACACCAGTTACAGATAAAGAAATAATTAATATAATTGCCCTAAAGGAACATAAACATTCATTAGATATAAATAAAATAAATATGTATATTTTAGATATATCAAAATCATATATAATTCAGCCAATAAAGCATATTTTCAATCTATCAATTAATAAAGGAATTTTTCCTGATAAAATGAAAATAGCTATCATAAAACCTATACATAAAAAAAAAAGTAAAAACAATTTTGAAAATTACAGACCCATATCACTATTACCTCAAATATCAAAAATACTTGAAAAATTAATATATAATAGATTAGAACATTTTATAAATAAACATAAATTAATATCAAATAATCAATACGGATATCAAAGAAATAAAAATACTATAGATGCAATAACTGAATTCTATACAAACATATTAAATAACAAAGAAAATAATAAAAAAACAAATACAATATTTTTAGACCTATCAAAAGCATTTGATATGTTAGACCATAATATTCTATTTAACAAATTAGAAATATATGGTATCAGAGGTCATGCCTTAAATTTAATTAAAAGCTACCTATTAAATAGAGGTCAAATAACTTCTATTGATAATAAGTTATCTGATATATTAATAAGTAATATAGGAGTTCCACAGGGTTCAGTTCTGGGACCATTGCTATTCATTATTTATATAAATGATATAACACTATTAACAGAAAATGATATAAATATAACCACTATTTTATTTGCTGATGATACATCAGTTAGTGTTTCAGCCAATAAAATAAGTGTTTTAATAAATGATACAAAAAAAATATTAGATAAATTAGAAATATGGTTTAAAAAAAATAAATTAATAGTAAATACTGAAAAAACCAAAATAATAATTTTTTTTAAAACACGTGAATTTTCGAATTTTAATATTGACTACGCTATATACAATCAACAAATACAAATAATAGATAAATATAAATTTCTAGGTATTATAATAGATACTAAACTAAATTTTAAAACACATATATTATCAATAAAAAAAAAAATCTTACAAATAACTTATATGATTAGAAAATTTTCTAATGAATTACCACATCATATTCTTATGTTACTATATAATTCACTTTTTTTATCTAATCTTCATTATGGGATAGAAATATGGGGCAACAATTATAGTAATATAATAAAACCTCTATATAATATACAAAAAAAAATACTTAAAATAATATATCTTAAAAAAACTAATACAACCTATAATTCACAATATACAAATAAAGATATACAACCCCTACCCATATACACAAACACACTTACTATAAAGCAAATCACTGAATATAAAACATTATGTTACATGTATAAAAATAAAAATAGATTCAAAAATAACATTAATAAAAACAATAACTATAATCTAAGAAATAACAATGAATATGAAATAAAAAAAAAAAAATTTACTTTAACAAATAATAGTTTATTAATAGTTGGAATTAAATTATGGAATAAACTAGATGAAAATATAAAAAAAAGTAAAAACATTAACATATTTAAAAGAAAAATAAAAAAAATACTTATTTCAGAGAATAATTAAAGATATAAGATGAAGAGAAAGAAGAGGATGGCAGCCTTTATAAAAGTCTATGACTTACTGGTAGCCTTTTGGAGAAATTTTTGTTTTTATTATAGCTATTATATTATTATTATTATGATTTGTTAATCAAACATATATGTAATACTCCAATAAATTTGTTTCATTCATTCATTCATTCATTCATATATATATGTACCGCCGTATAATTAATTTGCAATGTGAGACTGGGTTAACAAAGGTGTATCTAGATCAACCATTAACAACCATTAACAACCATTAACAACCATTAACAACACCATATACTAATGATACATTGCCACACTGTATTATGGGACAGGGCGGGCGCACGTGTTGCTAATAAGTAGACAACAACGTGGTCGTCGTCGTGGCGATTAATCAAACTTAGTTACACCACTGAACCGTGTTCGGGGGGGCGGTGGTAACACCACTGAACGAAATAGATATCTATGATAAATAGTCAACATGTGGTGTCTCCCTAAAAAAGCACGCGTCGCCTAGTGTAGACTACAACCCTTATTAGCGGGGGTGTGTGAGACCATAACGCACGCACACACTCATTGTAAGATAGCGGTAGTAAGTAAGCCGAGATCATTGATGTATTGAATGATGCGCGCGTAACACACACTACACATCATAAGTGTTCTCTCGTTCGCCGAACATGATCGTGAATAAAGTTAAACCAAAGTTTCTATTGTTTCTGACGGTGGCGGTGATATGTATTGTTCTATTATATAAGCATTCGGCGTATATTTCAACAGTTACTGGTCATGATACAGGTTAGTCAATATACTGATTACATATATAATGTGTATATATATATATATATATATATATATCATTAAACTGAATATCATATTTTATATATTTGTGATTATATTCATATGAATTTATAATAATTATCATGAAAATAAATAATTATAATATAAATATTAAACAATTAATGGGACCATAGTTTACCTAGATGTAATATATATATATATATATATATATATATAACAAAGTTTTGCAAAGCAAAGATATAACACTCCCTGTCTACGTTACTTAATTAAACAATAATTAAACACTTAATATTCAATATTCAGTATTAGTATCAAAATTACTGAAATATATTTAGGTTTGACGCGATTTTCATTGTTCTAGTATACTATATGTAATATAAGTTAGCTTTTACTCGCCACATAGATATATATTAAATCAAAATATCATAGTGCTTTGTTATATATTAGTAATGAACACTTAGTTGTCATCATATAAATAATAATTTAAAATATATTATTTTACATTTTAAAAGTGTATAGTTTGATATGAATTTACATTATAAACAACAGTTTCCAAAATTACCCTATATAGATGGCGCTGTTCATGCTTTGTAAACAAAATCGAATTACCCGATTTTGAGTGTTATATCTTTCGATTTTGTATATAATTTATATATATATATATTACATATTTTATAATGAAGAAAGTTAGTTGTATATGATATTATATGAAATACTATATAGCGTTATAAATAATGTCAATAATATCGGATTACAATATATGAATTATATATTAAGATTTATCGTAGATGTAGAAGTAATAATAATAATTATTAACATATATACATATATTTATGTATAGATTAGAATATTAATTGAGACTATTATATTATAAATACTTTTATAAACAACTGGTATCAGTAGTTATATTAAAATTAAAAAATATAACTTCATTATTGTATAATCTATGCAAAGACGTTAAATATATTACATACGGATTTACAGCATAGATATCTATTGCTATATGTATAATACAATATGTTTATATATATATATTTTAGGACTATGTAAACAACTAATAATATATGTGTTCTGTGTTTTTATTCAATATATTATCGACTGATTATTAAAAGTATTATTTAATACTAATCTCGCGAAACTTGATAATAATTAAGTACGTCATGACAAATATAGGTAATTAATTAAAAAATAATGCTTTTTAAGAAAATAATGAAATATAAAAATTAGGTTGAATATTAATTAAAGTATGATATTCTTATCAATAATAATCACTGATGTCAGTAAATATTTATATATTGAAGTTAATTTTATATAGTATAATTAAATTATATTTATAATTTGTGTATATTTATCACTTGTGTATTAGGATTCAAAGCGATAGGACGTGTTTTTGATTTTATAGAATTATTCAATAGACCGTGAACAATACAGACAGATAAGTAATAAGTGATTTTATTTTATTTGTGTGTATCTATACGTATAAATTAATAGTTGTAAAACAAATTAATATCATATATAATTATTATGCATGTACATTTATATATTAGATTATTTATTATGCAATGATATATGTTGATATATAAATAAACTATTGAGTGTATAAATATACCTATACAGATACTCTGTTGTTATTGAATATTTAATATAAAATGACAAATATATGCATATAAATTAATAGTAGTAAAACAAATTAATATCAGCTATAACTATAATATAAATATATTTAGATATTAAATTATTTATTATGTAATAATATACTTTTACATATAAATAAACTATTGAATATATAAATATACTAGATACCTTTTATTTTTATTATGTCATCTAGAATGACAAATTTAGAATTGTCAACATCAATTAAGGATTATATAAAGGAATTATTTGAAGGTAATATTAAACAGATTTTAGAAAATAATACTGAAACAATAATTAAACTTAATGAAAAAATTGATGAATTAATCATAAAAATAGATAATATAGATAAAAAAAATAATAATAACAATACCACATATGCAGATATTACATCTAAACAATTACTTAATATTGAAAGTACTATTAAAAAGACAATCAATAAAAATATTTCAGAAATTAATGGTGATAATTTAAAAAACAAATCAATAATAATATATAATGCTAATGAAAGTGACTTCGCAGATAATAAAAGTAAATATGATACTGAATTAAAACTTGTAAATAATATAATTAAGACTGTTACAGATGATTCTATATGTAATAATGTAATTAAGTTCCATAGATTAGGAAAACGAAATGATGTAAAGATACAAAATAATAAAATTAGACCTATAAAAGTAATTTTTAAAAATGAAATTGATAAAATTAATATAATCAAACATGCATTTAAATTAAAAGATTCTGAATATAATAAAGTTGGTATAACACATGAATTTTCTATAGATCAACTTAATATTCAATCAGACCTAATAAAAAAGGCAAAAAGTAAGTCAACTGATGATGTTAAATATAAAGTAATATTTATAAATAATTTCTTTAAAACAATATCTATAGTATCTGAATCACAACAGTATGATGAATAATACAATTCAAAACACAGCTTATTATACTATTAAGGAATATAATAATATACATAATACGTTAAATATAACTATATTGATGCTAAACATTAGAAGTTTCAATAAAAATATCAATACATTTAATATATTTTTGGATACATTAGTCAGTAAACCAGATATAATAGTACTAACTGAAACATGGTTAACTGATACTGATGATCCTTCAATATATCTAACAGATTACAAAATGTTTAAAACAAATCGTATACTAAAAATTAAAAAAAAAGGTGGAGGAGTTGCAATTTTTGCTCACAAACATTTAGATTGTTTATATATAGAAGACTTATCAACAGCAATTGATGATGACTTAGAAATAATCAGTATACAATTAAATTTAAAATTTAAATATAAACCTATAATAATCACAGGGTTGTATAAAGCACCAAATATTAATAGAACTATCTTTAATGATTTCTTTTATAATTTGTTTTTAAAATATATTAATTCTGAAATTTTTATTTGTGGTGATTTTAATATTGATTGTTTAGATGTTTTTAATCCATTCACAATTGATTTTAATAATACCATTTCACAATTAGGCCTAAATAATTTAATAAAAATACCAACTAGATTATCAACTTATAAGAATTCATTAATAGATAACATATTAACAAATAGTAATTCAATTTTATTGAATGGTGTTATTAATACAGATATATCTGATCATTCTGTTATATTTACTACTTTGAATATAAAAAATAACTATACTAAAAGTTGTGACTATGTATATATCAGAAATATGCATAATATTAATGCATTAGAAAATACATTATCGATTTACAAATGGGACTATTTTTACACAATTACAGATCCTTCTATATGTTATGATGAATTAGTAATACAATTAAATGAAATGTTTAATAAATTTTGTCCCATATCTAGAAAAAAAATAAATAAAAATAGTATTAACAATCCATGGCTTACAAGTAAATTGAAAAATGCAATAAGAAAAAAAAATAAATTATTTAACACATATAAAACTAAAAACTGCCCTATCACATTTATTAAATATAAAAAACTAAAAAATAAAATTAATAAAAATATAAAATATGAAAAAAATAAATATTACTCAAATATTTTTTCAAATTGTAATCAAAAAGAAAATTGGACACATTTGAACACTATAATTAATCAAAATGTTGATGAATTACCCAAAATACTTAAATATAAAGGAAAAGAAATTATAAATATGAAAGATCAATGTGAACATTTTAATAATTATTTTTCAAATGTGGGTTTTAAAATAAATGAAAGTTTTTTAAATACAAATATGACTAATGATAATTTGATTAGTGATAACATGACTAGTGATAATATGACTAATGATAATATAACTAATGATAATGATTTTAGATATTTTTTAAACTCTATTGAGAACAGTTTTTATTTTTTACCTATTACTGATAAGGAAATAATTAATATTACACTTAATATGAAATCTAAATCATCCAAAGATATAAATAACTGGGACATGAAATTAATCAAGCTTTTAATAAATTCTATTGCTAAACCATTAGAATATTTATTTAATTTATAAAAACAGATAATCAACTATAGACCCATTTCATTACTACCGCAAATTAGTAAAATCTTCGAAAAAATAATTTATAATAGAATGATGGACTTTATATATAAAAATAAAATAATTAATGATAACCAATATGGATTTATTGAAAAATCCAATACTACCCTTTCACATTTTAACTTACAACATTTTTTATTTACTAAACATAGTTTAAATAAAAAAATTGCTACGCTATTTTTAGACCTTAAAAAAGCGTTCGATGTTGTAGACCATGACATTTTATTAAAAAAATTAGAATACTGTGGTTTTAGGGGTCATGTAAATGTGTTTTTAAAAAATTATTTATTAGATAGAAAAGTTAAAACTCGAATAAATAATACTGTATCATCTGTTAGAAATGTACGTTTTGGTGTTCCTCAGGGATCAGTATTAGGTCCATTATTTTTTATAATATTTATTAATGACATATCAAATATATTTAATAATGATGATAATATAAATTTAAATATATATGCAGATGACACATCACTCTCTATATTTGCAAATTCAAATGAAGAATTGAGTAGTAATATGCAATTATATTTAGATAGATTATGTCATTGGTTTAATATAAATAAATTAAAATTGAATATTGAAAAAACTAAAATACTTCCTTATTTTAATACAAAAATTATAAATAATATAAATTTAAATAATGCGAACATAGAAATAGTAGATAGGTATACGTTTTTAGGTATTATATTAGATAGTAATTTAACATATTCGTTTCATATTATAAATTTGTGTAATCAATTATCAAAAATTGTATATCTTTTTCGGAAGTTAAAATTTCTTAACATACGCAATTTAATTATATTATATAATTCACTATTTTTATCAAATATGTCATATGGAATAGAAATATGGGGTAATGTTTATGAAGATAGATTAAAAAAACTAGTATTAATACAAATAAAAACAATTCGAATTATCAATAAAAATATGATAGACAAGTCTCAATTACCTCTGATTCGTTTATCACACACTAATAATATGTTTAAATATAATTCTATTTTAAAATTGAATGAACTCATATCTTTTAGAATAATATTATTTTTATATAACCTTTTACATAATAACTATAACATTAATCTAGATACATTTTTTATTTATAATAAAGACAAATCAAGATTTATTTTACCATTAATGAAAACAACGAAATTTCAAAACACAATTTTTTTTAAAGGCCCAAAATACTATAATAATATAATGAGTAATAATATATTAAAATCTGAAAATATACATAATATACACAAATTAAAAAAAGTATTAAAGAATTACTTTTTAAATAAATATTAGTTTTTATATTTTAGCATTTTAATAATTTTTAATATTTTTAATCTTCGTCAATTTTTAAAATTTTTATATTTAAAACTACTTGGGTCATATTTATGTTATTATATTTTTATAATTTTTTATTATTTTATTCGCACTTTTTTGTTATATAATTGTTTGCACAAGTTTTAAACATACTTTATTTTAATTTGTATATACTAAACCATTTGAATCATTTTATGTTATTACATTTCAATAATTTTTTATTATTTTATTCGCACTTTTTGTTTTATATTTGTTTGCACAAGTTTTAACACATTTTATTTTATTAGTTTATTTAATGGATTGATGAAACATGATGAAATACGCTGAGGGACATTATTTGTATTATTATTATTATTCTCTTTATATATATTTCTTTACTCTTATTATATTGAATTCTAGTACACAAGTCTTATTATTATTGTATAAATGTCCCAAAGCTATTATATTCATATACTATGGAGGTATCGACTTAATAAAGCTACTTATAGCTTTCAATGATCCTCCTTAGACAATTGTCTATAAACTGATTTCATTCATTCATTCAT
This sequence comes from Osedax fenrisi, assembly GCA_964019155.1. Taxonomy (NCBI): domain Eukaryota; kingdom Metazoa; phylum Annelida; class Polychaeta; order Sabellida; family Siboglinidae; genus Osedax; species Osedax fenrisi. Next base: position 7,312,531 of record OZ025239.1, read on the forward strand.
TCAATTAGAAATTCTTATCCAAAAATAATACAAACGAATATTTTATATAGATTATTATTAATATTGTATTAATATATAAAAATCAGTTTCGTAAATTTAAACTTTATGATTGAATACAATAACTAATTTGATAATTTAATGTTTAAATTATCTACTATAGTTAATATCCTTATAGGGTTTTAATTAATGATATTAAGTATCAGAGTTGGAAAAAATCATGATTTTTTTAAAAAAATCAAAAAAATCAAAATCACATTGATTTTTTTGATTTTTTTGATTTTTTTGATAGAATAAATAAATAAATTTATCAATACAAATTTTATATTATTTAATCAGTTTTATTTATTAGATTTATTAATAATAGTAATCCAAACTATTAATTACATTTTATCAAATTATAAAAAAGTTGATTTATAATCAAAAAAATCAAAAAAATCATGATTTTTTTGATTTTTTTGATAGAATAAATAAATAAATTTATCAATACAAATTTTATATTATTTAATCAGTTTTATTTATTAGATTTGTTAATAATAGTAATCCAAACTATTAATTACATTTTATCAAATTATAAAAAAGTTGATTTATAATCAAAAAAATCAAAAAAATCATTGATTTAATCAAATGATTTAAATCAAACAACTCTGTTAAGTATAATCAATTATAATTATATATAATTAATTGATTAAATATGGTGTTACTATTATATAACTTGAGAATAGTTACATTTTTTAAATTAAGTTGTAAATTTTGTTTACATGTTGATATTCTTAGAAATGTAGGTAATAAATAAAATATAAATATATTGAATATATATATATATATGATCTCATATTAAATCTAAGGATATCATAGAATATACTTTAAAAATAATAGATGTAAAAAGTGTGCGACATACTTAACATCTATCGACCTAAAGTTAGTGATATCATTGTCTATATCGTGTGTACACTGAATATACAATCAGAGTCTGGGGCTATGGGCGCTGGGGAGTTCTGTCCGTCGATAGCGTACACGTGCATGAAGAACAACCTATCCATGGACAGCGTTAGCCTGTCGCCCAAGGTCATGAAGAGACTGTACGTAGACGACCTTCACAAGACAATAGGCTGCGTGATCAACAAGGCCGGCTGCAGTACGTGGAAGTATATCATGATGAACTCGACGGGCAAGATACCTCGAGGTCAGTTAGTTAATCGACAAGGATAGCGCACATACTTAACATAAGCGTATACTAAGGCTAATATCATCATAGTCGACGAGTTTAATCGTTATAAAGTCGGGCCCGTAATCGTGATCATTCGTCACTAGTTGCGGGCAATAAAAGCGCGGTTTTAAAGATCAAGCGCGTCGGCGATGTTCGTGTGGCTAAAACTCACTCATTTTACTTGATTTTCATTAATAACGCGCGATTCGCTAATACACGCGATATATAAGTTAATAATATGAGCGCGCGTAAAGGATGAATTAGATAGATCTACGTGGCGGTGAAAGTGATACTTGGTAATCACCCATTGGCGTGTATACTGTAAATAGTTCACCTAGATTGGTAGACACGTGATTTTTCTTCAACAGGCCCGAAGACTCGATTTATGTGTCCTAATTAGCCAACTTAAGATGGCCGACCATCACATATAAAGTATTAATTAATCAAATTAAATGTCGCAATTATATCGTAGTATAAATACATAATATAAATGTTTATTTTGATATCGTTGAAACGTACTTTATAATTGTATATAGAAAAAAATGTATACAAAAATAAATAGTATTCGTTTGAATATTTGTTATTAAATGTATGCGTCTGCATCTGATGGTCGGCCATCTTAGGACACATAAATCTAGTCTTCGGGCGTAGCGAACAATCGTACATCAGCGAGATACATCAACGCAGATCTAGGTGAAATAGACATCAGTGCTGGCGGAGGCACCGGGTGATACACATTAGTATACATGTATACTGTATATGTATAATATACGTATGATATACATTTATCAATTCTATTGAATTCAACTTATTTCATAATATATAATACATAATATATAATATTCAGAATATTTCATAATCGTAATGCGAGCATCGTTCGTTAACATCGCACGCCCATCGCAGGTACGCTGAACACGAGGGCTCACGTCCACAACAGAGAGTTGATGGAGACGTACGGCATCAAGGGGTTGGACAGCTACACGCAGGAAGAGGTGCAGTATCGACTGCACAACTACTACAAGTTCATCGTGGTGAGGAACCCTTACGAACGGCTGTACAGCGCCTACCGCGATAAGTTCGTCGTGAAGAATAAGAGCTTTCACAGAGTTAGTAGTGTACACAGAGTTAGGCGTTACAGTAACGTAGGTTTCGTAGTAGACGATATTAATGACGATACTAATGCGCAATTACGATGAAAAGTATTATTATTTATTAAAAGTTTTTCTTCGTAGTTTACATTAAAATAAATATGGATACAAATAATGATCGTTATTATGGTTCTTATATAAGGCTTAATAGGACTTAATAGGACTTAATAGGGCTAAAGACTATAACACTGATATTTACTATTGTGGTAGCCCATATTATACTCAGACTGATACATATATAATATAAAAGTAACGATAAGTTCCTCAACTATTTTAATTATAATCATGTGATAAATATCTGATTCAATTTAACAAATATGATCATAATAATATGGGTTAATACCTAATTTAATATATTATACATATTTACATTATAATGTACATATTTTAGTATTACTAGCGATAATATTTGTATTTCATTATATTTTATCATATACAATAAACAGAAGTATTATTGATAATATTGTTATTTATTATCCCGATAATACAAGTAAAACTTTAGAATCTTATAACTATAGAACTTTTTTTTACTATTTTTTTGAAACCCTTGATGATTCCTTATAAAACTATCAAAGCTACATAATACATAATATATAGCTAATAATATATGCATTTAAAAGTAAATAAGATGTATATATATAATTATATTACAAAAGCGCGTAAAATAATTTAATTTAATAAATTGTTCAGAAAAATAATTCTAAATTCACTTTTTATACTTGTCATACGCTTTTATAAATGTTATATATATATGATGATAATGAAATATGGTTTATTAGGCACGGTTACAAATGGCACTCCTCGTAAGTGAATGTGAAATATATAATATAAAAATGATAAATCACATCAACCACTAAAAACGAAAAGACTAACGGAACATTATATATAAAATTATGTATGTTATCCAAATAGTAAAAGTAATTCTTTATATTGATTTCAACATTAATTATCTGTTTAGTAGACCAATTTTCTTCTTATCTTTTATACATATAAAAGCCACTAAAGTTATGATGGGCCAGCATTCATTTTTAATTTTTTCAAATAAATTTATTTAAATATGCAAATATAATTAATTATCTTTAAAAAGATGTATTATATTCCATTCTATAAGTGCTTCAATTATGCATTATAAAAATATGCCTGTAAAAAAACTGATATGAAATATTAAGTTAATTTCAATAATTTATACCTTACACTTATTACTATTAGAGCTTAGCAAATTGGAGATAGTAATAGATATAAATTTGATTTACAGAGTAAAAAAAAATATTCTTATTTCATACTCAATTGAAAATGTTATCATATTTTAATATACCAATTATTGAAAAAAAATATATGTTTTATTATTTTTTCAGTAAAATGTACTAGATCTACTTTTATTATTTCATATAACAATCATCATAGCCTAATAGTAATAAATATGAATTTTATCTATGTAAAATAAATAAAAAATGATCTTTTACCATGCCAAAATACATCGGTGGTATTCTAGTAGCCATTTTATTGCCTATCTTTTACATGTAACATCGCATTCGTAACGCCGGGTCTTAAGTAAGGTAATCTTGTAAAGCTCAGAGATTATGTTTAGCTGTACGGTGTTACTGAGTAGTTAGGTGTATTAGATGTACATACATATATATATATATATATATATATATATATATATATATATATATATATATATATATATTATCATTTAATAATTACTTTTTTTTTAGTTTTACGGAAAAAAAATAATAGCAAAATTCAGGAAAAACGCAACGGAAAAAGATTTGCAGGAGGGAAATAATGTAAAATTTGGGGAATTTGTCGATTATTTGTCGTCGGATCTAGAGTATTTCGACCTTCACTGGATGACCTACTCAGAATTCTGCGATCCGTGCCGCATTCGCTACGACAAGGTCGTTAGGCTGGATAACGTGGAGAAAGACGCAGTGGAAGTGTTTAGCATGATGGGTTAGTTAATCGAGGCTTAGTTAATCGAGGCTTAGTTAATGATGGGTTAGATAATCGAGGGTTATTGAAACTATTTTCTGAAATTCTATTTTAAAATGTCGCCGATCGTATATCGTCAATGGCGCATCATTTATACATAACATTCAATGTATTTATGAAATAGAGGTCTACCTATTACTATATGTTAATACGAATGATGACACACACACTCGCCCTCCCTCCCCGTCCAGGAATAGATACTGTTAGCATACCTCACATGAACATGAATAAAAGGGCGCGCGTAGTCAGCATTGAAGAGCCTTACTCTCAACTCTCCAACAAGCAATACTCGAGCTTAAACAAAGTCTACGGAATCGATTTCGATTTGTTCGGATTCTCTTGGGATACTGAGCACAACTCAGGGTCGTGTAAATGTTGTACTTGATCAGCATTCTATTCAACACACGCACAGACACACACATATATATATATTGATATAATGTATATATAAAGCAAACAAAGTATTGTTATATAATATATTGTGTATTATATATGAATTATTTATGTATATATGTATATATTTGTGATATTTAAAAACTACCTATCATGTATTTTGTATATAAAGTTGTATATTATTGTTATGAAATAAAATAGATAGCAATATAGATGAACCCTTGGTACCCCCTTTGTTAAACTAACGGTCAATTTCGTCGGCGTAAACTTCTCCGTAAATCATGAAATAGGGTTTCAGGAATACGTTCTTAATCAGAGATATCGTCCATTCGTTGTAAGGGTAGGTCATGGATTGCCTCACGACTCCAAACGCTATTAGTACGACAAACAGAATCACTATGAAATAGATCATGTCCTTTACCTGAATATGTTATGGGTTCGAGTAGAAATAACGGTACGTGAATACGTAATACTATAATTAAATGTACTATTATAATAGTATTATTAATAATTGCATTATAAATATATATTTATATATATATATACATATATAAACATACGAGTAGTAGTTATTTGATACTGTTATTAATCATACAAACCATAATACCGATCATCATGACGTAGGGTCCGAGGTATTTGTCCACGCTGAATAAATCTAATATTTTAACATACCAAAATATCACATCCATGCAATAGAACGCCCTACCTGTTGGAAGAATCTCATGATTAATCATACTTTTGTACACAAAGTTTACATATAAATATCAATCAATTAAGTAATTTGCATACAATGAAGATAAAATAATATATATATATATATATATATATATAATATTAAGGGTATCCTATAGGATAGAACACTATAGTGTTAAAACAAATTCTGAAGAAAAAAATTAAATTCCCATAATTTTATTATTACTAATTACAATTTGGACAAATGTTAAAATAATGTTCCAGAATTTTCAGATAATTATATTCATTAGAAATTATTGAAAAATGATTTTTTATAGAGCTAGTAATAGTAATAGTAGTATAAATTAGTAATTTTCAAATCCATTTTACTCAGAATAATTAATTTTGGCTATACCTGCGTTAAAAATCTTCATCATGGTTCAATATTAAATATTTTCCTCTATAATTTCTAGTATATAAAGATTATATATAACATCCCAGTGTTCATTTTTTGTATGTGTATTATGTTAAATAGATTTTTATTTATGCGTATTTATTTTACTAATTTATATTTAATAATTATTGGTAATTTTCAACATATTATTTTATATAGAAATATATAATTATATTAAAAACAAAAACAATAATCTATAGATATATATATATATAATCTTAATATATAACAGAAATATGTTTGGCAATCAGCCAAATAATAAATGCAGTGGACTGTTTATAGTGACAATAGCATTTGTCTATCTATTTACATGTAAATGTGGCCGTATTTGTGGTTACATAGGATGCCCTTAATACAAATATCTAATTAAATTATTTAGATTATAATAATAATACATATAATACTTAGGTGATTTATAAATTATCAATAATTTAAAATATTAAATAGAAATATTGAATAAATTACTAAAACAATAGTTAAATACTGAAGACTAAAACCATGTTCCAAAGTGCTGAAGTTGAAACGTAGACACACACCAAACGTGAAGAGAATAATTGCTATAGCATCAATAATATTCCAAATCTCTCCAAAATGAACGGTAAGTTTATTTCTTAGTTTCTTTGGTTCCGATACTACAATCTGTGAATTTATAATTTAATATTATTGATATTATCGTTTAAAAGAAAATAAGTTATTGATATTAATTTAATTGACATAAATTGTGTAATTATTGGAATACACATATTAGAATTATGAATGGGGAGGTGTATAGCAACTATTAGACATGTATCATCATATCTGCAATTGAATAATAAATAAATAGTTATAAAATGTTATTAACTATTAATAATCGTGTAATTTTTGTAATATTTAAAATCGATATAATATACAAATTAAAATGAAAAATATGCATTAATTATGTTATCTATTACGCATACAAATAAGGTGTAATGCATGGGCAGGGGGGTTTAATACCATATCTACACACGTTAACCTCTCGTATCTTATCAATGGTCATGGTATACACGTACAATATGACGTACCACTCAGCAATACGGGGTGCGGGTAACGTCTGAACCAACACCACGTAGGTCATCGCCATCAGGAAGATAACGTAGGAGATCTGTGTAGGGGGTGGCCTTGATTAGTGACCATACTACGAGCGCATGTGTGTATTCTTTTGGCTTCAATTGATTATGAAATCTAATAATATACTTCTACTGAATTATAATAATACAGGATTATGACAAAATATGATACAAAATATGAACAAATCAGATTTTTTTGTGTGGAAAAAATAAAATCGTGGGTTCAATGTCCACAAAGTACCCCTTAAAAAGGTACAGGGGTATCTGCGATCAAATAAAATTGTCCTAGGACGATATTTAACATTACGGAGATAACTAAATGTTATTGGAGGATACTTTTATGGCCCCTGGTATCGAGGCAGTGCACTAACCGCGTAAACCCAGAACTTTGTTATAGGTGCCGTGTAGAACTCGTACACTTTGCGCGAATAGTTCAGATTTTGATCCGTTCTCGAATCTAAGTTATTGAACACGTGTATGAAGTTATTGCATATGTGTATGAAGTATCTAGTATGAAGTTATTGCAGAGGGTGAGAGGGTGAGAGGATGAGAGGGTGAGAGGGTGAGAGGGTGAGAGGGTGGTAAAGTAGTATAGCTAACTAGAGTGCGACATTTCGAATGTTTCGCACGAGTTCTTGAGGCTATCGCGCATGTGGCCGGGTGTTCTGGGGCTGCTCTGTTGCACGGTGACCTTGACATCTCCCCCGCCGCCGCCGCCGCCCCCCATCATACTTCTGTCGGGCGGTAGCGTTGTGAAACTACTGTGGATACCAGATCTGGAGAACATCTGAGGAGGACGAAGAGGAGAGAGTGGTTACCGATGATAACAGAGCCTACTTACGTATATAGCCTACACTATAAACAATCACAGTTATGTTGGTTACGCGACGAGTAATTAGACTTAAGGGAAATCTACCGCAGAAAATATATTTTAAAATCGGAATCACTAAATAAATTTTATAGAGTATACTTTTATAATGTGGCTTACATTTATCCGCATGTCGAGGTATCGGGAGAACACTGTATAAACATTCGCTATATATGGGTTACATACATTAGTAGAGCATGTAATACATATGGTTGTATACACAGTTTAAGTGCATACGCTTGACCTGAGAATTCAATGTAAAAAGATAGGGTTTTTTTTTGTTTTAAAAGTCTATTAGTCTAAAAATAATTAAGTTATTTTAATTCTGTAAACGGCATATTGTAGTGTAATAATATTGACAACAACTAGAGAGGTAGAGAGGGTACGACCTTCGTGTCACCTTCACTGAGATCTCCGGCAGCATCCGTCTCTGTATCGGAGGTTGCCCCATCGACGTTGTCCATGATATGCTCTTCTAGAGTCTGTGGCATCAGCAACAGTTGATTTCTACTCTTGTATTCGAGGAACAGGATGTACGGGAAACAGAGAATTGCTATGATCACCTACGGAGCACATTAATCTCATGATTTCAAAGCCAAGCGCGATGGTAATAGGCTAGAAATTCATTAATGTACTGTATTATGTTGTGGTCTACCGTGTGTTAGTGTGTAGTCCATATATACTTATAATTGGGTAGAATGTAGTGATTAAAATAGTGTTAAAATAGTGTTAACATCATCACAACGTTCTCCGTTATTACAAAGGTCGGTTTCGTAGGTTAGATGACCTTGAAACTAGCGTATTTCCTCATCCTCAGCGCTCCCATCCACATCTCAGTGAGCAGGAGCTGACAAGCTGTGTGAGCAGTGAAGTCCCTGTGGTTAGCACTGACCGCTAACGCTATGCATGTCTGTTGACTCCATTCCTGGAAGTGTCGTCAATGTTAGTTATACGTAGTGATATCATAATCATAATAATAATAATATTTAGAAGAATTTTGTTGGTTTTCTGTTACGTTTTCTAGTTGAGATTTATTATTATCAGATTTAGGTTTACACCCGGGTTTTTGTAGAAGCTAAAGCTTATCGAGACAATTATCCTTAATTTTAAAGCAAGTCCAAATAAACTATATAAATAAAAGATAATGAAATATTATTTTACTTCCTGTTTACATAGATATAACGCAATGAATAAAATAGAAAATAATATAAATTGTTTGAACTTGCGATAATAGTATATAATAGCAATACGATTTCTGCTCCTAAGGTATTCAACGTAATATAGCATACTGCCTGCTGTTGTCGTGTCACGTTATATTCAGTAAATAATACACTAAATAATACGAGCGTGCAATTAAAAGTGAATTCACCTGTAGTTCGTAAGTTAACAGTCTCTGAGTCAAATCATTATCGGTCAGATAGCAGTGGTCAAGCAATTCCACGGCTAAAGTAGCAAATTCTCTACAAAGGCGTCGATGCAATACAATGTAGTGTGCATCAGTGGCACAACTGTTATAATCACCTGCTGTAAGATTTCAGTTGTTCGCTGATATCTTCCTCTAGCATGTCATCTGATGCTTCGTGTGCCATAGCTTTGTAGAGTTTGCATGCCACTAGAGACTGTAGTAGTAGTAGTAGTAGTAGTAGTAGTTGTAGTAGTAGTAGTAGTAGTAGTAGTAGTAGTAGTAGTAGTAGTAGTAGTAGTAGTAGTAGTAGTAGTAGTAGTAGTAGTAGTAGTAGTAGTAGTAGTAGTAGTAGTAGTAGTAGTAGTAGTAGTAGTAGTAGTAGTAGTAGTAGTAGTAGTAGTAGTAGTAGTAGTAGTAGTAGTAGTAGTAGTAGTAGTAGTAGTAGTAGTAGTAGTAGTAGTAGTAGTAGTAGTAGTAGTAGTAGTAGTAGTAGTAGTAGTAGTAGTAGTAGTAGTAGTAGTAGTAGTAGTAGTAGTAGTAGTAGTAGTAGTAGTAGTAGTAGTAGTAGTAGTAGTAGTAGTAGTAGTGGGTAAACCTTAGCTAGGGCTTCTTCTCCATGCATCCACATCTCCCTTGCCATGTTATATCTTCTGAGTAACACTGACCAAATCATCAAGTGGTGAAAGGGATATTTGAAGTTCTATTTAGATAATATCAAGACGATTAAGAAACAACTAAAACAAACAATTATATAATAGTCGTAATAAGTATGATGATGCTGATGATGCTGATGATATTTATTATACGCTGTTAATAATATCAAAGATTTTGCGAAGCAAAAATATAACACTCCCTGTCTACGAAACGTGATTAAATTCATACATTCCACTGCTAGCAGTAGTATCGAAATCACTGAAATAAATTTATATTTGACGAAATTTCCATACAACAATGTTTTCATTATTCTATTAAATTACATGCAACATAAGATGTTACTCACTTCATAGATATGTATAGAATTTAAAACCTAACAATCCTATTTATTTGTTATATATTAGTAAAGAACACTTATTTTTCATCATATAAATAATAATTCCACAATTTTGTTACATTTCAATTGTGTAGTAGATATACGCATCTACATTATAAACAACACATTTATCCAAAAATTCAACCTATATAGGTGGCGCCGTCATATTTTGTGTAAAAAAATCAAATAATATGATTTCGCATAAATGTTATATCTTTCCTTAGCACAAATCTTTGTGTGGACTATTCTCGAACATGTGGGAAAACAATTTTATATAATAAAATAATGTATATTATTATATTTTAAAATCTTTAATTAATACTATAGATATTAACTTTATGATAAAATATAATTAACATGATATTGATTTCTAAATAGTAGTACAACTATTTAATTATATTCGTTCAATATGATTAATAATATTAAGTTAATAATTTAGAGTGTTATATTTATAATATTAATTCATCATATATAATATGAAATAATAAATTTAATTATTAAAATGTAAAGAATAATAGAATTTAAAAATAATATTTTATATAAATATTAATACTATTAAAATTGTAATAATAAATAAAAATATTAGTTAAAATGTATTACTAGTTTAATTAAACTATAAATACTCGCGTATTATTAACAAATACATATTTTACGCTTGACACTAAATATTGTATAATATACACGCGAAATAAATTATTGAATATTCTAAACCTATCTACATCTACAATACGTACGTTATCAAAGATCACAGAGGTGGCCTTGAACTTTCTCCTGCAGTAATAGGCTCTGTAGGCTCCTCCCATGAGTTGTTCTAGAACCACCCCGATATCGGCTAGTGTGTACCGGTAACTAGAGGTCATCGACTGAGGGTGAAGGACGTTCAATATGGCTGTGGTACACACACGTATACAATACTAGTTAACCTTGACGTTCTCTTTAAGTAGGAACTTCAGTGTGCTCGCAGTGTCTTGATTCTGTGTGTGTGTGAGTGTGAAATGTGTGTGTATATATGATTCTATGTGTAATGACTTCATATTCTAAATATAATCAATATTACTGAGTCTAAATAATCAAATGAATAATCTATAAATATTTAAGGGATTACGCTTGTTTTGACATTTTTTGAAAATTCAAAGTAAAAATATAGGGATTTTTATATTTTTTTAATTATCAATAAGTTTAAACATTCTTAAGATATTACAATTCTGTAAAATGCATATTGGAGGACTGCTCTGTATAGTTTAATATAGAATAATGTGAAAATATTATATATTTTTGGAAATACAACTCGTTTAATAATGTTAAAAATGTAGTTTACTTTTATTTTTTTTTAAATTATATTTTATATATGATATAATAAAAATATTTGTATGATCTATTCAGTCAATAAACACATAATAACTAATATATTCTGAAAATGTCATCAATATTTGAGCATTATTTACATAGAATTTATTAAGAATAAAATTATACTAAAATAATTATTCTGAGTAAATCAAGTTTGAAAATATTTTATATTTTTTATTAAAATATATAGCTTATTTGAATAAAAAGAGTTTAGTATATGTGTTTGTATGTTTATTATACAAATATTATATGTATATGATGTATGTACATGTATATTATACATAGTTATGATAATAATCCACAATATGATATGTATATTATATATATTTTATAGTAATCAAAAATGTATATGCATATTATAATTATGATAGTAATAGTAATCCAAAATATTATATAGATACAAAAATAATAATTCTGTAAAATAACTTTAACTTTATATAAACGTATTTTTAGAGATTATTTCTTATCATTATTTATTCTCAAAAATAGGTCGTATTATAAAACCTTATTTTTATATTTGATCAATCGTTTTGAGCTCTAATATTTTAATGTGAGTATATTATGTTAATACATCTCAAATATTACATATTTCAAATAATTTTTTTTTTTACCGTTTTTTCCAAAATGCCCCCTTAAAATGATGAATATAGTGATAATACTTTAAAATACTTTAATTGGTAATTTTATAATTTACATATAATTTAATTAGAGTTGAATTTAGATACAATAAACAGTGTGCTTGAAAAGTAAAAGTATTCTACTAATATTGTGAGAGTGAGCTATAGTGAGCCAGATAATCATGTGATGTGACCTGTAGTGATTCTTGTTCAGACAGTATATGCTAGAAATACTTGCTAAAAGTATTGCTAGCAAGTTATATAGTAAGATAATCCTTGCTAGTGATATAAGATGGTAAAATAGTATAATGTTTTAAATGTTCATATGAATCATTAAAGAGAAGCACATATGTTAGAGAAGTCTATATTATTCGTATAACTATTTATTGATAACGTTATATTGAGCCAGATACAATATGTACAGATAGATGGATCACCAGCAATACAATAACAATCATAGAACAACTTATAATATATTAATATTTTATAATTAACGATACAAATATTAATATCTTATAAGTTGTCCTATGATTATGATAATTATCATAATAAAATATACAAAATTCACAAATTCATAAATTCATACATTTATGTATGTAATTATTAAAGGGATACCATATTTAAACATATTCTAATACATGTTATCTGTAAACAAATTAGCTAGAATGTATTAACTGGAAAAAAATAAAAAGCTTCTTTTATGACACACCATTAATACATTAATTATTTATTGTATAATCTAATATCTTAACTGGTATAAATATATTTATAATGTTTGGGTGTATTTAGTTAAATAACGTTAATTGATCAATATTAGATGGGTATTAGATGAAGTTTAACAAACTTTATATACAACTATATATATTTATATAAATAGATATTATTATACAAATAAAATTTGTCATTAATTGAGTAAATCAAATTTTCTAAATATTTAAAATTGTGTATTAATTATTAATATTATGATAAAGGTATTATATCATATATATATATATATATATAAATATATATATATATATATATATATATATATATATATATATATATGAATATAGAGAGATATGAATATAGAGACATGTATGTGTGTGTGTATTAACTAACAGGTGTTCTAAGAAGGTTGTTAGACTTCTGAGGTTGGGCCCTCAATGCCTGTAATAGTACAACATTGTAATATATATATATATATATATATATAGTTAATAGTAAATAGAGAAGATAATTTAGACAGTCTGTATACTTTGTAGATGGCATATAGATGTATTTAATCGTATCATATAATGATAATACGGCTATTGAAATTATTATTAAATAACTATTATTGATATAGATTAATATAGTATAATAGTATTTTTTATATTAATCAATACATAATTATATTACATACAAACCTATGTACCATGTTATATATATTTAATTGGTTATATATTAAATTGGTTATAATTGTACAAGTATGCTATTTTTTAAATATATCATACATAATTTGTATATCAATATTTTGTATATATATCAATACATAATTATATCAAATACACACCTATATATATATATATATATACTACAATGTTATATATGGAAGTGGTTGAAATTATACATGTATACCATAGGTGCGTGCGTGTTACAAACGATATTGTATAGATCCTCGAGGCGTTCCACTGTTAACCACTTCTGGACGTTGAGTCCATTCTTTTGTAGTGGTTTAATGAAATCTACGCGATCGTTCACCATAGCATCCATCATGGCTTGCTGTAGAGAACCTTCCTGCAACAATAGCATGGGGTCAGTGTTATTATACAATGTTATTTACGACGGGTCAATCAATTATTATAATTAATATATGTGTGTGTATATATATATCTACTATAAAAACGAAAGTTTATTTAATTGTATATATATGCGTGTGGGAAACTAACACGAGAACCGAGGAACCTCGATTTTAATAAATTTTCACCTGAATGGTCTTGGTCAAAATTTTTTGAATTTCGTACAGAGTGACCAAGTAAAACCCAAAATTGACTTTTTGCCATTAAAATGATTTTTTGTCATGTCATGTCAAAATCTTTCGAACGTTTTTTTGAAAAATTTGTTGAAAATTTTTTTATAATTTTTTGGACAATTTTGAAATATTTGTAAATTTTGTTTTGATATATTTTGATATCTTTTTTAATATATTTTGTGAAAATTTTTTTGAAATATTTTTGTAAATTTTGTGAACATTTTTTAAAAATATTTTACACATTTAAAAAAATATTTTTCGACATTTTAAAAAAAATTATTTTATATTTTTTAAAATATTATTTAAAATATTTTTTTTATATTTTTCAACTAATTATTAAATATTATTTTAATTTATAATATATAAATATTTATTTAAAAAAATATTTTTAGAATATATTTTGTAATATTTGTTATATTTAAAAAAATATTTTTTGAATTATTTTTGAAATATTTTCCACTAATTTTTGAAATATTATATATTTAAAACGTATATATATTGTCTACATTTGTTTGTATTTTAGCTACAATTTATTTTATTGTATACTACTGCAGAATCAGGAATATCTATAATTAATAAATAATAGATAGGCAAACAATCAAAAACCGAGGAACTCCGGGTCGGGTTATGGGTTTTCGACATTTTTTTAAGACATTTTTTTTAATATTTGAAATATCTGTTGTATTTTTAAAATATTTTTTGAAATATTTTTGAAATATTTGTCCACTAATTTTTGAGATATTAAAAATAAATATTTGTCTAAATTTGTTTGTATATTTAGCTGAAATGTATGTTATTATATATATATACTAGCAATGCAGAATAATGAATAGCTATAATTAATAAACAATCAATAACCTGGCAATGACGCGTACGACAGAAATTCAAAATCAGGAATAGTTATAATTAATAGATAATAAATAATAGATAGGCAACAATCAAAAACCGAGAAAATCAGGGTTGGTTACAGTTTGGGATTTCGACATATTTTGTAATAGTTTTTATATTTTTTGAAAAATCTTTCCACTAATTTTTGAAATATTAAAAACAAATATTTGTCTATATTTGTTTATATTTTAGCTAACATTTATTTTATTGTATATGATAGAAATTCAGAATCAGGAATAGCTATAATTAGTAAATAATAGATAGGAAAATAATCAAAAACCGAGCAACGCCGGGTAGGGTACGGCTAGTATATATATATAATATGTGTATATGCATGACAATCTATCATATAGAATTTACAAACTAATAATATTTAATATTTCAAACTAAAAGAAATTAAATAAATAAGATAATACTATAATTAAAATGTATGTATAATTATTATTGTAATTTGTTAAATGAATAGTTTAAATATAAATAATTTGAATATTTGTAAACTAATTATTTAGAATGATGTATACACATAGTGTGCTATTCTAATGGCAATTTTGGCATATTATAAATCATTAACATACTTAATATTAAATGTTTAAAAAAATTATTATATAGTTCTATTAAAATTTAATTTGTAGAATATTGATTTTTTCATCAAAAAATAGAAATTAAATTTTAAAAATTAAATGCATTTAAAATAAAAATAATTGTTTTAATTCTTGTCTTACTTTATTAAAATTCTTAATTTGGTATTTATAGATCGTTTTATTTCAATACTCCTGTGATGTATTTTTAATAACACACATATATATATATATATATAACTCAGAACTCAGAAGGTGTAGCGAACTACTGGGTAGAAAAAAAGCAAAGCTTATCAGGTTCTACCCGGTTAATTATTCGAGAATGGAAAATAATGATAAAAATAATAGGCAATTTGATAATCTTATACAAAACTAAAAAATAATTAAAAAGATGTAACCACATTTGAAAAATAGAATTTAAATAAAAGAATGAAGAATTGAGTATTCAACAAAACAATAATAATTTCATACCAATATATTATTTTCATAATATACACACATATATATATATACATATACATACATACATACAAACACATATACATACATATACATACACACCCATACACATTCATATATAAATATATATATACACATAAATATATGCATACATACATACATACACATACATACACACATACATATATACACGTATACATACATGTATAAACACATACATATACACATATATGTATAGAAAATATGTCACTATTATCACTATATAAGTTATATGAAATTCATATAAATAAATAGATATTGATGAATAAATAATTAAAAGTAATTAAAAGTAAAATATAATATATTCTAAAGAGAGTAAATTGGAATATTTCTATATAATAGTAAAAGCTAAAATCATTCAAATGTGTACATTATAAAGAAAGTAATAAAAATAAATACCTAATAAAAAATGTCCATTCCCGAGTAATTACTTCATCAAGTATAAAATAAATTTAAGAAAATAAAATATAATAAATATAATTAAGTAACTTAAAATATTAACAAAATATATATAGTTGGAAAATATATAAAAAATATATGTGATATATATACATATATATATTTAAATTAAACAATATATAATTAAAAATATAACATCTAGAGCGATCTGTATAGATATTACAAAGGGTATGAATGCACTATATCAACCTGCCAATCGTGGCTATGCACAAAGATGTGTTTATTAGCGATATCCACTCTGTTCCAGGCGAGAGTCAGTGACAACTTGTCAGGGGGCTTCATCTTCTGAGCCTTCAACAGCGCAGTCAGTATAGCCAGGTCGATGTCCTGACTCTTCTTGCCCATGCGGAACACGGTGATCTTGGTATAGGTGTGGTGATAGCGTTAACGGACGACATCAACACAACATAGATATAGCTTATTGTGAAGCCATTTAGGAGGAAAAAGTATATACTATTATAAACTAGAAAACTAATAGAAAACAAAAAAAAATTATTCTAATAAATATTATTATTATGATGATTATGATGATTATTATGATGATTATTATGATGATTATGATTACGATGATGATTATGATAGTTAGCTAATACAGTGGTGTACACACAAATTCACGTCTGGTCAAGCACAGCAGCAGCTCTACGAAGAGCTTCTCTGCCTGTAGACGAGTGTACTGAAACGCCTTCTCTAGCGTGTTCAACAGCGGTTCCTTTAAACCATCCATAAGGGTTCTGTGATCATTAGGTAACGATGTAGGCGATATCACTAGGTATTAGGTATTAAATATCTCTATAATATAATCTTAGCAATAATAGGCGTAAATATATACATTTAAATAACACTATTCACGGTTAAATGTAAAGGAAATATATACTAGATATGTATTTTTTAAATATTGAAATTTATAAATTAATTAAAACATATGATATCTATAATATAGTTTTATATGCAATTATTTATATATATATATATATATATATATATATATATACATGTATATATGTATATATATTAATGTGTAACTAGGCGAGTTGTAACCCATCTTCTTTACAGTGACGACAGGCAAAAGCAATGATATCCGCTGCCCTTCCGCTACCATCGCAGATCACCACGGGTATGGGTGGGCTGTCAGTGACGCACTCCAGTACGGTTCTGATGATGTTGGTGCCCCCTTCGAGCACCAGACATACCACGGGGATACGGTAGTTGCGCGTGTTTCCACCTACTGTAGTAGTACTATAATCGTACTATAATCGTGATATGATCGTGCTATTACTGTATTTATACTCTCATTTCATAATTAAGTTGTAATAATAAACTTATAATAGTCAGAATTTCTATTGCGACTATTTATGAAGGAAATTAATTCACATGAAATGTACATGTAGGCATGTAGGTATACACGTATAGGTGGTTTATAACATATTTAGAAACATCGGTGCGCTAAATAAATTCTAATAATAAATCGTAAATGTAAATGTCAATCGATCGTAGGTTATATAATAATATAATCTACACTACTAATAGTCGTATACTATTAATAAGGTAAGGTAAGGTAATGATTTATTTAAACACT
This sequence comes from Osedax fenrisi, assembly GCA_964019155.1. Taxonomy (NCBI): domain Eukaryota; kingdom Metazoa; phylum Annelida; class Polychaeta; order Sabellida; family Siboglinidae; genus Osedax; species Osedax fenrisi. The sequence continues at coordinate 7,330,747 of OZ025239.1, forward strand.
CGTTATATTTTAAGATCTATCAATGAAATACAAACGAGTGACAATCTTTTGTTGCGCTATGTACTTTTCGAGACGTTTACGGAAATTGATTTCGCAGCCGTACTTGCCTCTTGTACCGTTATCGACCAATAGGAAATGAGAGTGTTTACTATTGAGTACTGCGTTCTTGCTCTTCGTGGGCACCGTGTGATAGGGTGCCGTTATCTATGGTATTCATAGTCTAGATGTATTACATTTAATAGATATTATATTACATTATATTTATATTTATATTACATTTAAACTTTGAATATTATATTATATTTCATATATATATTTCATATAATATTTAATACTTATTATATTACATTATATTTATATTTAAATAATAAACAATCAATATGATACTGTAACTATAGAATTAACTATACGAATATAAATATTATACAATAGTTATTAACTAATTATTACATAATGTTGCATCTACTGTTGCCTGACAATGTATATAAAGAGTAGATATATTGATAGGTTGTATTCGGATATTATTGATGAGTTCATATTGTTATAAAGTGAGACGCATCTATCATGCACTCTATTTACAGTGTGTGGTCAATAAACACATACAAATGGTGTAATAAACACATACAAATGGTGTCATACACTACGATATCATATTAATAGCGTACAAATCTTTTCGTTTATTTATTATGAAATTATTATTTTGGATGATTTTAAAAATAAAATATGTATCCGATGAAAAATTACGTAGTGAATTAGAAGTTTAACATTACGCTGCGATCAATAGTGATAACTATGTTAACCTCTGAACCAATGAGATCTCTACGTTTGTGTATCACTCCCCAGGGCGCGATACCGATACTGACGATGTTGTTACGGGCCTGATTCAGCGGATCTCCTAGGGCTTCTCCTACGTGGTAATTCACCCCTGGTGGGCGGTACATGTATTAACCGTACATCGGGAAAATATAAACTAAAATAATGAATATACAGTAAAACCTCTCTATAAGAAACCTCTTTATAAGAAAAACCTCTTTATAAGAACATTGTTCACACATTTGGTTGGAATTCAACCTTTTCCACATTAAAAAACCTCGTTATAAGAAAATCTTTTAAGAAAAATATAAGAAAAACCTCTTTATAAGAAACTTATTGTATAAAAAATATAAAAAATAATTATATATAAATAGAAGTATTGTATATTGATAACAATTATAGAAATTAATTATTATATGAGATATATTTTTTTCTTACAAATAATTTATATTACATAATAGCTCGAAATGAATTAAAATGAATTGTTATTGTATATCCATAAATTTATTATAATTAATTAATAAATATTATTATATCCTTATGTATTGTATAATGTATTGATGATATAAATTATTATATTATACAATTTATTGTTAAATGATAGATTATTGTAATATTCATTATATTATATTCATCAATGATGATTCATAATTTATAATTGATAATGTAAATCTAATAAAATTTCATTATGTATTAACATGTCTAAGCTCAAACAATACAGTATACATTTTAAATATAATATAATTAAATAAGTTGATGAAGGTTTACTGAACAATCAAGAATTATGTAATATTTTTCCATCTTTATTATCAAAATCATTGGAAAAGTAAAAACCTCTTTATAAGAAAACCTCTCTATAAGAAAAAAAGTACTGAAATAAAATAGTTTCTTATAGAGGTTTTACTGTATATATATCTATATATTTGTATTGAAGAGTGCCCTCTTTGTGCGTAGTGTAGATTACAAGCTAATCTCCGGCACTCTCCTTTAATCAGAAATTGTATTTGCTTTCTGAACTCAGTAAACTATTTTCAATACAACTCAATATAATATATATTTATATTACGCAAGTGTTTAATAAATCAATGCTGCATACAAGAATGCATACAATGTTGTTGTATGTTGTATACCTGTATTCGTGCCTGTAGTCAGTACCCAGGCTCCAGTGGTCTTCGCAGCTTTTAGGAGTCCTGCCTATAAGCATTCATAAGTAGCATTATCATCGTATAATAACTCTCACTTAGCCTTATTAATAATGTATTAATATTAGTATTAATAATGTATCAATATGATTATTATTATTATTATTATTATTATTATTACTATTATTAATGTATCAATATGATTATTAATAATGTATTAATATTAGTATTAATAATGTATCAATATTATTATTATTATTATTATTATTATTATTATTATTACTATTATGACTATTATGACTATTATCATAAGAATCACAGCTAACTTGAAAAACTCTCTTCAGTTTAGGTTGTAGGTCAAAGTTCTGAATACCTCCGTGGACGCTTATCAGTAGTTTAGGCTTCTCTAGTTTCCAGTTTTTAATCAGCAGATCCATCAACTTACTGGTCTCAGACATGAAGTCTACTTTTACATACTACAAGCATTATAACTGTAACATACTAGCATACGATAGCTATCGATATAGACTGTTTGTATAATGTGAATCTCCTTTTAGATGTTATAAAAAATATTAAATTTAAAGTACATAATTAAATTTTACGAATTTGTACACATTAGATAATATCATAAATATGAACATGATATAAAAACCAGTAATGCTATAATAACTATGATATTTAGATACGTGGTTATGCATGACTAATACATGTACTTTGTATATAAACTACGGGTTACTACTTATCACATCAATAATATTTATACAAAAAGTAACAAATTTAAAATGTTGTTAATAAAATATATTTTAGAAATTATATAATTTTATTATGAAATTATTAGTATAAAAATAATCAAATATTGAAAATATCATGATTAATTATTATTTTTCTAAATAATAATGATAATTCACTAATTCTTTAATACATATATATATATATATATACTAGTGATTTAAATTTGGTGAATATATTATTTTCACGAGATAATCAAATTTTAAATATAATAAATAAAAATATAAACCATTAGAAAAATAAAAATTCAATTAAATTAGTAATTGAAAATTTCAAAATTAATTTCAATTTAGATTCAACAAAACTTTTTTTGCAAACCCTGTCGAATATAATATGTATACTTGTACATATATATCCAAACTAATTAAAAACTCTATTAAAACCTATTTACATATATAATATATATATAGTAATAACTGGAAATATATGTGAGATATGGTGTATCTGCAATACAATTATAGACATAGCGTAACCACTACCTGTACATTAGCATTAGTATTACAATAGTCACTGACCAACAGATATATAAGTATGATACATATGTATTTGTGATATCAATAGGTTCAATGCAACAGATCAATGCTGTTGGCATAGACATACTTTATATCCTTTGTTGTCTGATAAGATTAGTAATACACAGTAAGTGTTACAGATGTCATTACATTTCATTATCTACAACAAATTACCCCATTAAATATTAATTATGATTACCAGATGTTGAAACTTTCATCAGATATTATTATTACACAGAACCAAAATCTAAATATAGCATCATGGTGAAACAATAATATATACATATATATAGGCATTATATAAGAAATTGATAGAAAATCCATAATATAACTAAATGGTATATATTTTTTAAACAATTAGTATGAAGTTAAAATTGTATATTGAATATTCAAATATACAATATAATTGACTATCTAATAATTTTTAATCAAACTACATAGATTAAAATAATGCAATATGAATAATTCTGACATTTTTTTATTATTAATTTATATAAAATTTTAAATAAAATCTTTAAAACATAAATGACATGTACATAAAATAAAACTCGTAAAAGAAGAATTTTAAAACAACTATAAAATTTAAAAATTATAATTATAGTTAAAACTTATAGTTATACCAAAGCTCTTTGGTTATACTAATAATATGTGATATTTATAATATATTGAAATATAGTCATTTATTTGAAAAAATCAATAATATTTAATTAAAAACAATAAACTTGATTTATACAACATATTTTTTTTTGTTTACTATATATGTATACTATATAAAAATATTTTAAAATAATGCAAAAAAACTTGTATTACAATTACAAGCCTTTAATTATTTAAAAAATAAAAAAATAAATAAAAATTATAATAAATATAAATCATGTGTGAATACATCTTTTAAAAGTAGTTTTTTTTTGTATCTTATACACGATAAACAAATTATTTGTTCCCTGTGCCATTAAATTAGATATATATCAAAGTTTATATATTAAATCAATATATTATGGTAACAATAGTGAATTTATGAAATTAATATTTATAGCTAATTCATTATGTATACTAATTATAATTAAATATATTAGAAATAACTATTATTATAATAAAATATAATTTATAAAAAATGATATCTTAGAATATTATAATAAATTTTATAATAAACTAAAGTTGATGGTAAACAAAAATTGTCTACGCAATAATAGTTTACCCACATTCTGTATTCATTTTTAAGGATTATAATCCCGTGTAGTACTAATGTGTATATATGTGTGTGTGTATATCATAGATATTAAGAAAGTGAATAAGCAATTGAATGTAGTGTATGTCACTATCCGCTACGAGCGCTGCAGTCGAAACCCACTATCTGGCCCACTACTTTTTATTTATAATAATATTTATTTATACATATATATATTGATAATTACTACCAATTTTAATGTACTATCTATACTAAAAATAAATTATATATTTAAAATACATAATATCAACATTCCTCGTAATTTTGTGTATTTAAATTGAAGATATAATACTATTTTATTGATTTTATTGATATTTATAATTTAAATCCATTGATATAGATATAAGTCACTTTAATTTATTTCGACGAAAAGCCTACTGTTTTAATATTTGAAATATATAATATGACTAATATCCAATCAAAATCACTGATACCATTTTGTTAATTTATTGATAAAAGTGTCATTAACGTGTCTATCTTTTACATGCATTGTGTGCGTCAATTGCTTATCTACTTTCTTTATATCGATGGTGTATATATGTGTGTGTTTATTAATAGCAAAGATTGTTCTCAGGAAAGATATAATACTTGCGTGAAATCGTGTAATTATATTTCGTACACGAAACAAGAACAGCGCCATCTATATAGGTTGAATTTGTACATAGGTGTTGTTTATAACGTATATTCGTATAAAACTATATACTTTTGAAATGTAAAATTATATACAATTTAATCAATTCATTACTAATATAACAAATCAATAGGATAGTTTGGTTTTAAATTCTATACACATATATGAAGTAAGTAAATGCTAATTTATATTAAATTAAATTTAATAGAACAATGAAAACAATAGTATGAAAATATCCGCAAACCTAAATATATTTAAGTAATTTTGATACTACTGCTAGCAGTGAAATGGGTAACTATTAATTTCTTTGCGCAGATAGGGAGTGGTATATCTTTGCTTCAACAAATCTTCGTTAATAATATAAATTACATACATATATTTCGTTAATTTGTTATTATAAGAATGGTTTTTTTTAAATTTTAGATCCTACCATAATTTGTTATAATTTAAAAATATCATATTTATATTTGGTTATAAATTATTATAGAAAAATAATATAAAACTAAATAATATAAATCTGCGACTATTTAGGTGACACATAATGAACAAGAGATATGTCGCGTAGTTAATACCTTAGCTTTGATTGGATGGGGTCCTCCCTGAAACTCTATGGTTCCGTGCGCATCTGTGGGTAGTACCTCGGTATGCTTTTCGTAGTCCCATTTCGTATTGCTAGGCTTCAAGCGATACTTCTTAAGCAAAGCTACATAGTGCGCGAGCGTAACTATTAGTACATTCGTTGAGGATTTTAAATTAGTGATTAATTAATTTGTAGCGGAACTCCACCTTTAGCGTGAACATCCGACTTTTGTATGGAGTTCAAATAGTGATGGTCGGTGAAATTCCTTCCGCAAGAACACCTGCGACGCGATACAAATATAGTTAGCGTAGAAATGAGTATGCGCGCTATCCTAAATCTATTACGGAGCTATTTAGGAGAGTTTACGAGAGAATATTTTAATTCATTTTAATATAGATAAAAAACAAGTTCTATAAATGATTATTATTGTATAATGAATGTATTAATCAATATATATATATATATATATATATAATATTATTACTTCTCTTTATCCAAATTTGAGGGAATAAAACAAATGCACTCCCTTCTCTTGAAAGTCCGCTCTATCCAAGACTATATGAATGATATATATATATATATATATATTATTTGATATATATTTTACTTCTTATAATAATATTAAAAAAATATATATATTATGAAATCATATAAAATAAAAATATTATATATTATACATATAGATGAATACATATAGATGAATACATATTAGATTGGTTTGAAAGTTATTGTAAATAAATATTAATATATTCATATATTAAATTATATATGATCTTAAATATATATATATATATAGTAATTAACAACAGAAATGTATACTTAATATCTTGTGTGTTGTAGATTATACTTATTATAGCTATCAATAATAAATTCATTATAATATATTACATATTACAAACATATTTCATAGAATCAAAATTTGATTACTAAAATCAAAAATACTTACCATAAGATATATTTGTTATATAAAATATATTAGTAATTATAAATCACATATATAGGTTTTAATTTTAAATAAAACTAAGATATATTATTAGTATTTTCAAATTTAATGAATCAATAAAATAATGTATTGATTAAATATAATATTTTATTTGACAATTGTAAATGTATAAATATGTAACTATGAAATTAAGAAGTGATTATTACTAAGAGAGAGGTTTAGATAATAATCTGAAATGATCATTACAAATTACATAGGTATTCGTTTCATTATATGTTTACTCTATTAATTTAAATGATCACCCGGTGCTAAAAGGGTATATTGAATACATATATTAATACATCTGAAAGGTATATTTCCTTGCAGGGAAAATATATGGTCAATACTTGCAAAATTAAAGAGTATTAAAAAGTTAATTAATAATTTAGTTTGCTAAATGTCTTTTTTAATTTGTAGTGATGAGAAATGATTATTAAATAATTTTACTCTAGTATCTAATATATATTAATGTTTATTAAAAAAGTATTTTATTCCTATAAATATATAATAAATAGTTATTATAATATATACATATATATATATATATATATATATATATATATATATATATATATATATATATATATATATATATATATATATATATATATATATATATATATATATATATATATATATATATATATATATATATATATATATATATATATATATATATATATATACACACATACATATATTACGTGATAAATTGTTGAATGTTAATATAGGTTGAACAATGGCATACTGACCGATATTAAGCTGATGATATGATTCACACACACACACAAACACGCACACACACACACGTACACACACACACATATACACACATACACACACACACACACACACACGTACACACGTACACACACACGTACACACACACACACACGCGCGCATACCTTTATCATCACACGACTCGAATGATTTGAAGAAATGCTTTCCGAATCCATGGATGCTGTGGTATTCTTGGCGAAATGTTCCCATTCAGAGGTGTCTATAGAAGTAGGTCAACGTACAACAACTGCGATCATAGAACAACGATGGCTAGATAACGGGACAACATAAAACTCTAGTGTTCTCCAGGGTGCGTGGGTGCAGTGAACAGTGGGGGGTAGAAACAAACACAATTATATGCATTATTGACAAATAACTTGGATATAGAAAATAAACTGTCGACGTATTAGAAATTATGAATAACAAATAATTGGAAAACCTGTCATCTTATACTTGGCCTGCGTGAATTTAAAATAATAATAATATATGTAAACATTTTATATATATATATATATATATATATATATATATATTAATTAATATAAGAATTAGAGATATATAGATATATGGATTTATATGAATATAAAACATTAGAATTTGTATTACATATTTTATAACGAAAACCTCTTATATATATACATTATAAGTAGCTAATTGATACATATATCCTTCATATTAGTAAACAAACACACATACACATATAGACATACAGACACAAGATTACATATTCTCATAAATTATAAATCCTAGCAGATATATTGTTTACAAATGAATTCACTAGAAGTGATAGCCCTTAGCGCTTGTAATAACGTGAATTGTTTAATGAATATATGAAAGATATTAAAGATATTATATGGTGGTCAGTATTTTTTAATAATAATATAATTTTTTAATATTTTTTTATATTAGCTCTTTTTTTTAAACTTAATTTTGATTCTTTGAACATCCATAACTTTTTAAGATAAATGTATATGACACTTTCAAAACTTAATCATAGTAAAATGACTCTTCCTATATTTTAAGTATAACTTAGTTACTAACAATTCCTGGACATTACTGGAAATTGTGTTATATTTAAAGTATTTTAATATTGGTGTTTTGTAAGTCTCATTATCACCGTAATATAATTCTATAAATTATTATATATATATATATATATATATATATAAACGTAATTAATAATATCTAAAACAAATTAGTCATTCTCTTATTTATTTCAAAAGTTATCGAACTATTAGTTATAAAAAATATTCTATCCTCTCCATGTAAATATTTATATGTTTCGCATGCCTTTATGTTTTTATTTATTAGTTGACATATGTATGTTAGCTAATACATAAATTTTAAGTTTTTATTTTTTTAATTAAAAAAAAATATTTGTAAATTTATTTATAGTTTTTCTATTTGATAAATTATGAAGGAAATGTGGGCTGAAGTAATTGGCAATTTTCTATAACTTGTGGAGACATATATATATATAAATAATATATAAATAATATATAATATAGCAAATAAAGAATCTAGTTTTAGAATTGAAAGTATAAAATATCAGAATTATAGAATATTTTCTAATTAGTATATATTAATATTTTTTATTTGTAAAAACCTTTAAATAAAATATGTTTTATATTTTATAATTAATGTGAATACTAGATAATACCCAGTAGGTATTATATACGATTGTTCATATGGATAAAACATACTATAAGTAATTTTGTAAATAAATATTCTAATTTATTCATATTAATAAAAATTCTGAGAACATTCTAATTTTACTTGTATTATCACTGACAGTTTAAATAAGTGCTTTATAATGAGACTTCTGAAGATACTACTTTATAGTGTAAATGTGTAATAATTAAACTACTATCGTTAATTACGAGTTAATTACTCTATCGATAAATAACTACATATCATATCATTAATATATTAGCTAATCCATACTATCATACATCAAAACTATTCAAATATTATGCCTAAACTTAATAAATAGCCCTGCATTCACTGCTAGGCTGACTAGATACCTAATTATGAAGTATTGTTCTTGACCTTTGACACCTGAACTCTACCCGTATTAATAACACAATAGCACCATTACATACATATTAATGACCACCACCATACCAAGCTAACAAACTGAATGCTATTACATAATGATCCATAAGTCGTTCCTATTATTGTGTATCATATACTAATTGCCGACTAGACAATAAACAGTATGATAATCACTAGTCTATATTGCTTATAACTATACTATACCTATACTATAGCGCACAATTAGCTTACATTACTACCCATTACATATATTATAGCATGTGTAAACCATCATTATATTTTTCTTCATTTATTATGTATTATTAAATTATTGTTTCATGTCATTTTTTGTGTATTTAACAGGGTTGATTTAGTTTTTCAGTTGATTTTTTAAAATGGGTTTTATTTTGGTTTTTACGATTTTTTCAACTTGAAAAAACTATGGTTTTTTTGATAAAAACTGTGTATTTATTAGATATATATATATATATATATCTATACCCACATATTGCCCTTATGCTACAATGACACTGTACTACAGATTTACAAAGTTGTACTGTTTTACAAAGAGCGACAGTGATTCCCCTCTTATATTGCTCGGTTATAAGGAATCAGAACGTGTGATACAATTCTAAAAGAAGATATACTATCTAGGCTCAGAGATGCTGGAACGCCCTGCCACCTGATAACAGACCGACTGTATGCTGCGATCTTTGTGCAGACGAAGACAATTATATATAATTATTTAATGTCTATATACATGCATTACTGTTATAATTTCATGTGTGTTTCTCATTCTCATTAGTATCTATACAGTTACACAGATAAACATTTTATATTTTATATTATTTTACACAGTCGATAAAATATTTAATAATAATAATAGTATTAAGAAGTTTACAATTATACAGGGAGATAATATATGTATAGATATAAGTCTCTCTAATAAACAATACATTATTATTAATACATTTTTAAAAGGTAAATATTTCTAATAAATATTAATAAAAGTATAAATAAGTTAAATTCCAAAATAATAAAGTAAATATATATACAAAAGTGTATTATATTTTTATGATTTACTATTTGATGTTATCTGTAATATACAATATATAATATATATATATATATATATATATATATATATATATATATATATATATATATATATATATATATATAATTCGAATACATAATTAATATCATATAATATAAAATGTTCATAATACTATACATATGATCAATATGAGTACATATAAATATATAATAGAAAAATATATACTACAATAAATGTATAATAATAATAAATATAAAATATATATATATATATATATATTTTATATGTGTTATTTATGACAGCATAAAATGCATGTGTGTGTGCTATAAGAAAGCATAACATAAACTATAAAATATAGTACTCCTATGTAAATAAAGCGAATTCAAAAGATAATTCTAATTACTTATTGATTGACCTTACCTAAATACTATATGTACTATGTGTGTGTACTGTATCACTGTGCAGTAGCTGCGGATGAGTGTATTTAAATAATCAATGATGATAAGATAGCACTATTACGCAACCCTGGTGTGTGTATGTGTGTTTAATTACTGCACTGTGTGTATGTGTGTGTACGCGTGCGTATGTGTGTGTACGCGTGCGTTTGTGACCGAACCCCAGCTTCCATATGGATAAGTGTACGACTAGATGTACATAATAATCTACATATATATTAATATAATATTATAGGGGATATTGGATGCTACGTAGTATATATATATAGTTATCTTAGATTACTTGCTTAATAATTGTCATGCTATACTATAGTACTAGTATAGTATGGTATACTATAGTACTACAATAATGTTACCAGTGATATTTAAAATGTATCCGAAAAAGTGATTTGCAAATTGTGAACAAAGGCAACAAGTGAGTAATAGAATACAACATGAAGATATTGCATTTATATAATAAGATATTGCATTTATAAGATTTTTTTCCTTAGACAAATCTTTGGTATAGGCAGGGAGGTATACCTTATCATATATGATTATAAAAATTCCCTGGTATAGGTATGATTATAAAGATATAAATAATAGATAACATAGACTCATACAAATATGTTCTGGCGAGTTTAAACATTTAACCATTTAGTTATAATTTAAATGTAAAATATAGATGAAATACGATGTCATGAAATGTATTGAATAGGGACCTTCAACACATAGTTTTCTGCGATATTCGGTAGTGAATATGTGTAATTGAATAACTATCATCTTCATTATTAATATTTTATATATTATAATATATAATTATGGTACATACTTAGATATCTGTGATCATTAATGTAGTTTCTGTATAAATACAACACGGCCATCATGTAAAGATATGCAAACCAGACGTGAGGGGTCTCACTCGATGTCTATGATTCAAACGTATCATACTACGGGTATACTACGGGTATATTACGGGTATACTACGGGTATACTACGGGTATACTACGGGTATACTACGGGTATACTACGGGTATACTACGGGTATACTACGGGTATACTACGGGTATACTACGGGTATACTACGGGTATACTACGGGTATATTACGGGTATACTACGGGTATACTACGGGTATACTACGGGTATACTACGGGTATACTACGGGTATACTACGGGTATATCAGCTCCTATTTACCAGCGTATACGGTTATAACTAGAAGAGCGGAGTTGATGTCCCCATACATTACACGTAGAGTTACGTACACATAGAGTCTATATAAACACATTGATTGTGGTAGTATACGTGCATGACTACGTGCATTACATGTTCATATATTACCATTAGGCAGCACACATCATCATACGACGTACACTGTCATGTCATACATAGTATACTAGTTGACACGCGTGCACACTGTGCCGCACACAGACACACACACACACATATATATATATATATATTTGGTTTATATGAATACGTATGTTTATGTGTGTATGTGTATATGTGTTTGGGTTTTTATGTGTGTTTAAAAAACTATTTAATATGTATACATATATATATATATATATATATATATATATATATATATACGTATATTATACGTATACAATGTATGATTATACGTTCTGATTGAAATATTACAAGTATACAAACTCGATATTACCACATTTGAACATATTGATTTGTAACTTATCTTAAAAATCAATGAAAGTTATAACATAGGTGGTTACTACACATATCAACAACCGGGACTATTGTACAATAAGCGAATGTATCAATAATTCACGTGTGTATGTGCAGCCAACGATTGTTTTGATTTGTATGTACGTATACGTATGTGTATATGTGTGTGCATGTGTGTGTATGTGTGTGTATGTGTGTGTATGTGTGTGTGTGTATGTGTGTGTGCATGTGTGTGTATGTATGTATGTGCGCGTGTATGGGTGTATTCGCAAATGTGGGACCACACACTGTGGTTATATGTATATTATCAGATAAATGTTAATTAAAAATGTAGATGTTTAGTTTCGCACAAAAACACACACATATATATATATATATATATAGATTTGTTTAAAAAGCAAAGTTGATAATGTATAGGCAGTGTGTGACTGTAGGCATTATAGTTACTGTAGTCTAGACTATAGTATATACTCTCTATAGTATATACTCTCTATATATGGTATATACATCTGCTGTATAATAAATAACGAGAGAAGAATGACATCCGCGTCGTAGAACACTGTCTTGTGAAATGTGTGTGTGTGTGTATGTGTGTGTGTGTGTGTGTGTGTGCGTGTGTGTGTGTGTATGTGTGTGTATGTGTGTGTGCGTGTGTGTGTGTATGTGTGTGTGTATGTGTGTGTGTGTGTGTGTGTGTTTGTATGTGTGTGTGCGTGTGTGTATGTGTGTGTGCGTGTGTGTATGTGTGTGTATGTGTGTGTGTGTTAATTATTTCTGAACTGTTATAAATATATAAAAAATAGAGATATACACAACAAGGGCTATAACCTTACAGGGCTATAACCTTACACTGTACAAGGCTTACAAGGCTATACCTTACTACGATAATACAATACCAACTGATAATATCGTTCTTTAGGTATTATGCAATAACGAAATCATAGTGATCGGGTATATATGAATGTATATTATATATGTGTATATATATCAAATATTTTCCGAAGGTGATTGCTTCGCAAAATCTTTGTATATATATATAGATAATGTTAGACTTGCAATATGATTCATGAAGATAAATGAATCATGAATCTGCGCTAAACACACGCCGTGCATGTATCTTTAGATGACGCGTCACAAGAACGCTCCCTATCTAATTCAGTGACTATTCGTGAGTCATCGGTAGTATGACGCTAGTTTCGCGAATACAATTACCGGAGAACAATGAATGGACATAGCCAATAATAGAGATGATGGGGTTGTTCGTCAATATAACAATTAAAATAACTATAACAATAGGAAAGTAGCGGTGGTAAACACATACATCATATATTGTTTACTTAGGAAATAGAATGAAGTACGTAACGTGTAGGCATTAGTTCACTGTTATTATCAACCCAAAGGGACATACAATGGAATATATAACAAAGAAATTACAATTATAACTGCTCACTATTTTATAGTATTTTTACGAGGATTATTCATATATATATATATATATATATATATATATATATATGTTTATATATATATAAATAATGTATAGACAACCAAATAATCATATGCATATAACTACACAAACATATGCATATTCATTCACAAGTAAATAAACATACATACGATATAACGAATACATACAGGTAGTAATAGGTAGTAATAAGTAGTAATAGATAGTAATAGATAATAATAAGTAGTAATAGATAGTAATAGATAGTAATAGATAGTAATAGATAGTAATAGGTACTAATAGATAGTAATAGATAGTAATAGATAGTAATAGGTAGTAATAGATAGTAATAGGTAGTAATGGTAGTAATAGGTAGTAATAGATAGTAATAGATAGTAATAGATAGTAATAGATAGTTATATACTATTATAATAGGTAGTAATAGGTAGTAATATGTAGTATAATCTACAATCAATACTGATATATTATTTTATTTTTATTTGAAGATTGTGTATATCTTTTTATGTGAATGTGTGATTACACTCAATTTGGTGCTTCTGTAGAACTGACTCAGTACATATTCTTATTTTGCATGCAAAGCAAGCTAAGAGTGATTTTAAACATGTTGTTGATTATGGATTCGACAATAACTTTTGGATCATTTAAATATGAGTATTGAGAATACTTTAAATGAGTATTGAGAATTTTTTTTTTGTTATTTAGGTCAACAATATTGGGCATGCGCAGCTTTTGTCATATTTAACAAAATTTAACATGGGAATAGATAGGAAAATACTAACAAACAAAAAAGATGTATATTTTTCACATTTAAAATTAAGCTACAATCAGAGTTCCTATGAATAATATCAAATTCATAACAAAAATCATGACATTTTCAGAATATGTGTAATGTGTAGAGTTCCTATGAATAATATCAAATTCATAACAAATTTAATTTTATTTCTAGGATTTTTTTTAAATTATAGAATTTCCAGAATTTTTTTTTGACCTTTCATAATTTTTTACAGAATCGTTATATTTGACAAATTTATATTATATATAATAAAAAAACAATTCATTAATCACTATATATAACAATTTGGCTTAAAAAATAATAACTACCATGACATTTCTATAATGTTGTTAAAAATCACCAATAAATGTCCTTGTTTATAAACATAAACAATACAATTACATCTTCAAAAACAACCTTCATCGCATCATAAATATTGAACCAAAATGTATATGTATTAAATTAATACTATTAATAAAATAGTATCATGTACATCATAGCTTGAGAATCTTCTATGTAACCATATGATCTGTAAAATCACTTTTAAGCAAGCCCACACGATGTGGCACACATATGCAAACTCACACTCACATAAACACAAACACATATGAACGCACGCACACACATGCACGCACATACATGCACACATATATATATAACTATACACCTTCAATGTTGTATTGAATATACCTATAAATTATAGGCTATAATATATTTTATATACCCATACCTATGAACAAACTAATGCACATACACACATTACTATTAAAGTCATACTATCTATATTATTGTATTCATTATTATATTATATTATATTAATAGTAACATGATATCAAACAGATATTTATTAATATTATTATAATAATTATTATAATTATATAATAATTTATCATTTTTATATATCAAAATATAATATAATATAATAATAGTGACTTATAGTATTTTATATTGATATTTAAATTGTATTATTATTTTATTTATCTATTTATCTACTAGATAATCTTTAAGATAAATATAAATATAAATAGGAAGTTGTGTTAAGTAAATATATTGGTTACTAATTACCTCTAATTTAGTATTAATAATACTAATAGGTATAGTATAACTTATAATTAACCATGTAATATTTAATTATATAATACATAATATAATTATTATAATATTATTTTATAATAATTATAATAATTATAATTTGTTAATACTTTAATACTCAATAATATAATAATTATGATTTTAATTATTAAATACTTTTTCATTGAATGTAATGTTATCAAGTTTTTACTTTTTATCTTAAAAACTTTAACCACATGTAAATGTTTACTACTATTTCGATTTGTATTATTTGTATCTAACATTTTTACTGGAAATGTATAACATATAAACTATTTGAATCTTGCAGGATGTATTATTATATTTTATATTAATTAAATAAATTATGATAAACTTGCATTTTAATAAATAACATTTTTTGTTAACTTATTGAGACTTAAGGGGACGCGATACCATTGATTTTTTCGAAAAAAAATTGAATTTTTAATTTTTTTTTAATGTAAAATTATATTATTTCAAATATTATCTTTAAAATGGTGTTAAAATTATGTTCATTACATTATTCATTTTGTTTATATTATATTATTTGTACCTGTATAATCATATTGTTTATATTCATATATTATATTTGAAACTTGATTTACTCAGAATAATTATTTGTGACTAATCATGCTGACATAACTAGTATTAACTTTTGTACAATTGAATATTTTTTCTTAATTTTTTCAATATAACTAGATAAAACCTGTAAGATTAAAGTTATTTGTCAAAATTAAAAAATATTTATTTAAACAATTTTAATTAGCAATTTAGTCGGAAAATTAACATTTTTTATCAGATATTTCAATTATTTTTTTTAGAAACGTATAACATAAAGATGTGTAAACATCTATAAATTTCAACATATAATATAAAAATATGGAATATTATTAATAGATTAAAAAAAAAAAAAAAAAAAAAGTGAATATTTTTTGAGTTAATAGATTTCTAAAAATAGCATTTTTTCGCATCTTTTACATGTAAACCAAACGATGGTATCGCGTCCTCTTAACCAATTTATATTATTATACTATAATATATCATATGATAATTATAATTATGATATAATATAATTAAATATAATATTATAATAAAATTATGTTATTAAGTATAATTATTATAATATTATAATATTATTATAATAATATTTATAATTAATAATTATAAATAATATTAATAAATTATTATAATAATTATTAAATAATTAAATATTATTTAATAAATAATTTATAATATATAATAATAATAACTACTACCTAAGTAGATTAAATATACATCATCCTACATACACAATATTCATGGTGATATACTTGAAAGTTTTGTATACTATAATTAAAAATTTTATATTTTAAACAAATTTAATTTTTTTAAAGTTTAAATTGTTTTCATGACTTTTTATTTATTAAATTAAATGTATTATACTATATCATATACTATATAGTATAGCGTAGTCCGTAGTATACTTATTACAACAATATAATATATAAGTAATGAATAATTCATAAATATAATAAATATATACGTATAAATTAAGATACAAATTAAATTATATTTTATATGGTAAACAATATATTTTTTTAATTAATTTTACCTAGAAATGTGTTTCACAAAATTGATAATTTCATGGATAATGAAAATTAAAAAATTAACTGATTAATAAATAACTTAATCATATAAATAAAATATTTAATAATGTATACTACATTATTATATTTAATTATATAAATTAATTGAGTACTTAAAAGGCTTAAAAGTACTAACCATATAATATACTTTTTTCAAATGCAACTTTTTCGGTTACGGATGAATGATATAAATAATAACATTATTATCTTTGTATTTGTTTACGTATTTAAATTTGTTGTAATATTTAAATAATATAATATATTATAATATGGCATTTACATTATACTCATTACTTGAAGCTATATTACTATGTTTAAATGCAGTATGCATTTTACACGAACAAAGATTTCTAGCTAAATGTTAGATATATGTTACATTAATAGTAATATGATTATGTTTTTAAAATATAATCACAATCCGAACATAATTATCCTGATAATAAATTATTAAATAAGTGTACCTGGAGGAATTCGGCACATTTAAAATAAAAAGTCAGCACATTAAAAAACACATATATAATCATGTTTAAATTAGAACGCCCGCAACAATTAAATATATGCCGCCGAATAATTATTGTGATAGGCGTTCTAATTTTAAATTAAATTTAAACTTAATAATTAAGTTAATTATTAATTAACTTTATTATATATCTGTATTTATGTGACGAATTTGTATTTCAATGTTCTGACAACCTCCAGTTACCTTACACTATTCATTCATATAATAATTATAATCATTATAATAATATTGTGTTTCAATATTATATTGAATATATATATATATATATATATATATATATATTATATATTATATATATAATACTTATAATATGCTTATTTCAAATAATATTTATAATAATGATATATTTTTATCTATATCTATATAATAACTGTTATCATACAAATTTAATTGACAATACATTATTAATGAAAGCGAAATATAATAGTTACTATTATCAAATATTTTGCGAAGCAATGATATAATACTCCCTATATAATACAACGTAATTAATAACTACTACCTGCTGCTGCTAGCAGTAGTATCGAATCACTGAAAGAGATTTAGGTTCGGGGCAGTTTCCATACAGCTATGTTTTCATTTCTCTATTAAATTACATTCAATATAAATTAGCTTGTAATCGCCACTTAAATATTTATAGCATTTAAAACCTACATATCCTATTACTTTTTATATTAACTATATGAACACTTAGTGTTCATCATATAAATAATAATCTAAAACATATTATTTTAAGGGGATGTCACACGACGCCCGCCTCTCTATGTATAGAGATAGAAAATAATGGGTCTACACAAAACTAGGCGCGCAGAATTATATTCATTGAATTGAGCTATTTTTTTTATATTCTATTCATTAAATGTATACACATGACATTACAGGACGTATTTTTTATAATATATATTATATAACATATATATGTATATGCACACATTTTAATTTTTAATTAACGGAATTTCTATGGAAATTGTTATTTTTTGCAATTATGCACATACAAATTTAGAAAATGTATTCTGTAATAGTATTCATATATACTTTATTTGTATAATGCTATACAAATTAGTAGAATACATATATGTATATAGTTTTATTATATATAATAGTTTTTGTGATACCTACATTTATATACACATACCTAGCGCGAAATAATTATTCTGAGAAAACAGAATTTGAATATATATGAATACATTATATATCTTATATAATGAATATATATAAACCACTGTTTATGTTATTTCTAGACTGTTTTCATAAATAATTTGTGTACATATATTAAAAAACAAATAATAGAATAGTATTATGAAATAAAAAAATTTTAGATAAAAAATTATTTTCACCAAAACAAGGTGTGTGACATCCCCTTAAATTGCAAACAACACATAATTCAAAACAAAATTAACTCGATTTAGGTGGTGCTGTATGGGTTTTTATACAAAATCTAATTACACGATTTTGAGTAAGTTGTATCTTTCCTCAGAACAATATTTGATGATACTACGTTGTATAGTTATCATGTTTAATATTCGTTGAATAATCATGAATATAATATAAAACACAAATTTCTAGAATATACATTCCTATATTATATAATATATTATAACATAATAATGATATGTTGTGTTAGTAATAATTATTATGAACATATAAAATGTATCGATACTAGTTTCGCGATCTATTTAGAACCGCCACTTTCGTTAATTAGAGTGCCTACGCAATTCTATTTATAAATATCTGAGACTATAAATCTGATTCATGATTTAAGTTATATCTAAGTTAGATAAATATTTACATATAAAATAACGTATTGCGTATATTCATTTAAACAGCCAGTTTTAAACTATATTACATATCGAATGTAATATTTAGATAATCTAACATTTATAGATTGAATCTAAATATTACATTCGATATGTAATATAGTTTAAAACTGGCTGTTTAAATGAATATACGCAATACGTTATTTTATATGTAAATATTTACGCGTGTACCTATAAAATAACTCATTGCGTATACATATACATATATATATATATAATGCCTACATTGTATATCAGAAATGTAATATAAGATGTTTCGTATAAGAATTTCAAACGGTTCATATAATAATTTCATACATTTCATGAATAAATTTCATAAAGTATATAATATACATACACTATATGTTAAACAAATATCATTAATTACCTAAACATACATACGATGTGTACTATTAAATATCTACGAAACATATATATATATATATATATAGGGGTAATGTCTCGATAAGCAACACTGCTTCTATAATTACCCTGGCATTACCTAAATCTGATAATAATAATAATATATATTTAAATCACGTATATATATTGAATCCAATACAAATAGCCGATACAAATGGACCATATATATATATATATATATACAGGTAACCTGTGATCTCATGCGAAGTTATTTCAGCTGATTTAGTACGTATGTAAAATCTACTATTTTAAAATAATTATTTACATTGATTGTATTATCATTTCGAACACGAGATCATTCCGCATAATAAAGACAGATCCTATATAATGGAGGAAAGTATCTGTTGAATACCAACAAAAATATGTAATTATCTCCATTAGTTATTTATCCTTAGCGTTTTTAGATAGAGCTAAAATAGCATTGTTTATATGAACGCGCGCCTCACCCCATAAATAAACCTACATACTCTCATAATATTATTGAAATTGCAAACTTATTAATGTTCATTTATTTATAAACTAAATATGACTAAATCATAAATTTCAGAGTGAGTTTAGGTCAAATGTGCTTATTAAACTAAATATTAATTTTGTAATTATAATTTTATTAAATAATTATAATATATATAATGTATAATACACATAATTGTATTATAAAACATTAATAGCTAATACGTAATGAACTTTGTAGTCGGATGGGGAAGAAATGAAAACGAACAGTCAAATGAAATCAACAAGTTCAAGGCCAAGCTGCTCAACCTCATCGACTCCATAAGAACGGTTGTCAGAAGTTAGTGATGCTTAGTTTGTATTGCTTGCATCGTTTAATCGTAAGTGTTACATTTGTATTTGTAATAAAAGTATCACTGTGTTTATTTGTAGAAATATATTATCTTTTTTATTTAAATTTATAAACATATATTTAATATATATATACATATATATATATATATATTTCTACTAACATATATGTCTCACTTCGCAAATAAAATATTTAGGAAATCTTTGAATTTCAACTATTCACTAGATTTTTGTATTATAATTACCGTAATAATAATATATTTATCCACTAAGTGCATGAATCATGATACTCCCATTAATGGTTCCAATTAGTAATGTCTGTCTAAGCTCCACACATACATGCATAAAAAATGACTCACCAGTTATCAATAGTTGTACACTGCAATAGTATTCTAGTATATTGCTTTGTCTATTACATTCCTAGTTAGTTATTTAATAATACATCAATATCATATGTTGTCTAGCTATTAGATTATGCTTCAACGGAAGAGACTATATAATTCACTAGGAACACAACATATACATATATTATTACTACAGTTAATATTTATAATAATAAATTAACATAAATATTTCCATCGTAATTATTATGATTTATATTAGATAAATGTTATAATCATTAATAAAATAAAGTGACTGACATTCATATCAATATTGTACGATAGGGATCAATTACATTATCATCTATGCCTAGACCTATTTATATTCAAATATCTAGTATCGATGACATTTCTATCAATTTATTATCATCTGATGTGTTATTATAAATAGTACTGAAGCCTATGCCACACCAACATTTTACCTTGACAGATATCTTAATCCACATTACAATTTGGGTGCGGCACCCATATGTTCGCCAATGATATCCTTGACGATTCTATTTAGAAAAGTTTATAAATTCTCACGCGATATCTCTAAGCTAATAGCATAAACAAACATTTTATCACGTGAAACATTCGTGTTATATTCTAATTAAATACAAATGTGCGTTTACGCTAGAAATCGCGAGATAACTTTAAATCATATCCTCGATGATATCCTGATGATATCCTCTATGATATCCTCTATGATATCCACGTTGATATCCATGATGATATCCTCTATGATATCCTCGATGATATCCTCTATGATATCCTCTATGATATCCTCTATGATATCCTCTATGATATCCATGATGATATCCACGGTGATATCCACGATAATATCCTCGATGATATCCTCTATGATATCCTCTATGATATCCACGTTGATATCCACGGTGATATCCACGATGATATCCTCGATGATATCCTCTATGATATCCTCTATGATATCCACGTTGATATCCACTAGGTAATGTTTGATGTGTCGTAGACTTAACTGGTATACTAACAGGCTGAATCTCGTGAGTTAGCTATCGGCGCCTGACTATTTAATAGGTTCTACTTTAGTGTGTATGTATGTCTAGTACACCGTACACACCATTAGAATGAAGCAGTTGCGTATATCACAGAGAATACATCTATAACAATATTACATTCACAACTAATAGTATAGAAACAATAAAATGTCACATTCTATTAATAGTATACTCTATATATACTTAACAATTCTTAACAATGCTTAACAATGCCTAACAATGCTGAGTAATGCGTTGATATGTCAACTTCTAAATGTTAATATTTGTAATAAATTAAGTACTTAAACGAGTACATTGTTATATGGTCAGACATTTGACATGACACGCCCATCGATGTAAAGAAAGTGGATAAACAATAGATGCACGCAGTGCATGTAAAATATATATACAAGAATTTAACTATTTTCGATAACTTAAGGGGATCCCGCACATAACACGCAATTTGTCAATTTCGTGTATAAATAGATAGGAAAAACATAGGTCCACTAAAAACAATAGAACTGATATTCTATTCATTCAATTGACCTAATTTTTTTTGTAATGTATTCATAACATATACATGCATAGGAAAATAGAAAGTTATTTTTAATATTATTATTTATTATATTATATATATCTAAATTAAAAATTAGCGATACTAAAATGATGGTATTTCTATAGAAATTTTCATTTTATACAATGAATTCTATACATTTTATAAATTATCTCTCTATTTTATTATTCACGTAATTAAATTCTATATGAATCAAAAAAAATTAATATTATAATTATAATAGTGTTTATGTTCTATATTTTTGAATGCACATACCTAGCGCGAAATAATTATTCTGAGAAAACAGCGTTTGAAGTTTGACAGCATAAAAATGTAATATTGAATAGTATATAATATAGCATCATCTTATCGTCACAAAACACATTTGTATGCCATTTCTAGACTGAATTCATGTCTAATTTTTTTACAGATACTAAAAAACACTACATTAAGTATTATTATGTAATAAAAAAAATATAAAAATAAATAAATTATCATCACTTTAAATGTGTAACATTTAAAACATTACATTTCATACACACAAATCCCCTTAACAAAATGGCTTCTGCGATTTGCATTAGTCATATTATATAGGTTGATAACATAGTATGATTCCCTTAAATATAGAAGTTACTTCTATCTATATCTATGGATTTAGAATATAATTATATATGTCTATATGTCAATATAAGACATATATGTTAATAAAATAGTATGGTATCTTCAATTTATATACAAAAAAAAACAACAAATGATGATGACTATTGATATGTTGTCTTTTATTTGTAGTACCGATAATATTTAAGATCTTAATAAATGTTATATAATACATTAGATATAATATTCTATTCATTTTATAATCATATTAATATATCTTGTATAAAGAAAATGTAGTTTGTTACATATTAATACATAAATATATATATATATATTAAATTTGAAATAAGTTTAAAAAACGATATTCTAATGACACTATAAAAAGATTGCTTATTTCCAATTAAAACTGGATTCGGTACACAAAAATATATGTAATGAAATTAAATTGAAAAGATTGAAATGTTCATATTGATTGTATGACATTGATCTAAAGATCAGTGCATTTGTGAGTATTTACAATATTACTTTTACATTTTAAATTACACTTAAATATCATTTGTTATTTCCGTGATAATATCTAAAGCAAAGTAATTTAATTTTAAATTTTGTAATTTATCATATTTAATTAATTTTTACGAAAGTCTATTTTATTTTTTTAAATTAATAATTTCTAACTTATAGTAATGAATGATTAGAAAAATTGTATTGATCAACACCATACATTTATTATTACATAATTTAAAATATAGATATAGAAATATAACAGCTGTGAATTGTCCGGCTCATATATTATATAATTTAGTTTATTCAAATGACTTCTTATAATTCTGCAATTTCCAACTATCCAAACTAGAATTTAGTGATATCTACTAAATATTTATCCATAATCTCCTTTATTACATTAACCTGATCATACCTATAGAATGCTGTTTTATTTCTCCTTTATATCCATTAAATATCTATTACTAAAAATAATTTATTTTTGTAATCATAATTTTTATATTTCCATTCTTATTGATTATTACCATTACTTTACTTCTGATACCTATTCGCAACCGATGAATCATGCTTACCTAACAATGACTCACAACTCACACAGTTCCGCTGATTCCGATAAACATCGTCGTGGTCGCCTTCAAGCTCGTGTTCGGATGAAACCCTCCCCCAGACTTATATTTAATAACGTGATATATTGTACGCGATACGTACGCTACTCTCGTTAGTATATTCGCTGTGTTTCAAACCTTTCGTTTAGTATTATTACGTCGTCGTCGTATTTATTAAATATACAAATAAACAGTTATATATTTCCATTTCCGATTTATGAACACTAATGTAATATACACGAAATTCTATGATCTATACGGAAATAGAACATCAAGAAACGTGTACAATCGATCCCGTATGCTCGTATTTGTTGATAATATATGTTACTTTTATTATTAAAATATTACTGACTACTTAAGATTAAAGTGAGAGTTGCATCGTTCGTTAGTTAATGATAAAACAACGGTGTAACCGAATGTAAGTATTATATAACAGTATCTATGTGTCTAGCTTAGCCAATCTTAGTGCTGCGCGACGCTACGTCGTTCATTTCATCCTGGATATCTTCATCTCGACGCGCTTCAGCGAGTAGAACTCGGACACCTTCCACGTGTACCAGACTACGCCGTCAGCGAAGTTATCCGATGTGTGCGCGTACCTGTGTTCGAGTGAGGTCTTAGTCATCAGTGATACGCTAGATAGCTCGGACTCCCGATATCTCGTACATTTCACTATTGTTTTACGTTGTACGCGTGTAAACGTATGTAAGAACGATGTAATGTG
Source organism: Osedax fenrisi (assembly GCA_964019155.1). Classification (NCBI taxonomy): domain Eukaryota; kingdom Metazoa; phylum Annelida; class Polychaeta; order Sabellida; family Siboglinidae; genus Osedax; species Osedax fenrisi. The sequence goes on from OZ025239.1 coordinate 7,356,263, forward strand.
GCACACACATTAGCTGGGACACCGCGAGTTGACTGTCTGTTGAATTTTTATATTAACAATAATAAATAATTAAATATTTTAAATAATGACAAATTTAAATCTATACTTAATTAAACATAGATAACATATTCGTTAAACAGTTATGTATTCACAATCATCATACGCGTATGCCTATTGTATTGTTATTATAATCAATAATAATAATATTGATTAGAAATGTGTTGTTTGTTTTCTGTTTCATTATCTATATATTCATTATCTATTTATAACATCAATATTTTCCTCCTAAATGGCTTCACAATAAGCTATAGCACATATATTCTGTTGTTTCGCCGCCCATTATACCCGTACACCATCTAAATAACCGTATGTAATGATGCTATTGTGACAAGCATACTGAGAGGGATGAATCTATGCATTGAATGCAGTCTATCGTACTAAGATCTATATCGCATAGCTAGTAAGCGAGCAGTACCCAGCGAATGCTGCTGACATCGCCAGTACGTACATTATTCACCATCCGATGGGGATAAGTGATGACTCACCGATGATGTACTTTAATGTAAACAATGAAACATTCGATATTGAGCGCGTTCCGATGTCGTGTGGTTTAATAAAACTGATATTATGAAGATGTTATTGAATATTTCGAGGATGTTATCTTATAAAATAATGATATTCCGAGGATATTTTGAAGGGTAACCAGTGATATCGTGAGAAATAGGATTGATATCTCGCGTGGTGCGGTGATTTCACTCGCGCAGTGTAAATTCTACTATTTATAAATTCTACTATTTACACTAATATACATATTAGCACGCGAACTGGTATCGCCGTGAGACAGTGTGCGGTGTTTACTGGGTACGCGTGCACCTAACGATATACGTACCATCCCGAGTTACGGTATACTCCGTTAAGATTAGCCGAGTAGCAGCTGTTGAACCACCACCCGGAGTTGTTGTCGAGGGCGCAGTTTCTTCTGTGAAGGTCGTTGTCTTTGTCTTTTGTACTGAACGACATTCCGTCGTGGTAACTCAACGAGTCGCCTGTAATTCAATGTTTACGATGTAGATACATCTTTATTGGGGATTTTGTAATTCATTCTTATATATACTGTATATAATATACATATATATATATATATATATATATATATATATTATATATATTGAATTGAAAATGGTTTATTGAGTACATACAAAGCAATACAATTCCTGCTCGAAGGAGAGTAGCAGAGATTATCTCTTAAGCTCACAAAAATGGTAGTCTCCATTACATACGTAGACATAGATCTATATTAGAAAATTAATCTATAACATATAGGTAAAATAAAATGCAGACTAATGTAGCTTATTTTACAACATAAATACAATGAAATATATTTTAATATTAACATTTATATGTATACAATGGTATTATAATACAATACATATTGATTATATAATATGTTGTCATTTAAAAATACACCAAATGAGTATACTATAATATATACTGTACTAGAGTATACTGAGTATAGTATGACAAATAATCAATGAAATATATAAATCTTAATATCCGTTATTATATGTTATCAAACAAATTATTTTAATATAAATTTAATATAATCGATTTAAAAAATATAATAGTTTACAATTAAAATGTAATAGTATTATTTTTTCAATTCATAATAAATGTAAAAAGATTATCTTATAGTCAATTAATCTATTCTTTGAATAATGCTGGGTTTAAAAATCCTAACACTAAAACCTAGGGATGTAAACGGATACCTGTGTATACCCGAGTATCAGTGAATTGTATGAAATGCAGGTATTTTATGCATTTGTTTGTGCATGGCTTTTAAAAGGCCTTCTTAATCCTCTGAAGATATAGGAGACCTGCTACATATAACTCTCTGCACAGTGTGGAGGGGGTTACAATAGTATATTCCATAACTGGTATTTTATTAGTTTATTTATTATTTATAAATATATATATATATATAATATCACAATGGAAAAACGAAACAATGATTTGGAAGATTAAGTAAAGTTAGTTCAACGATTAGTGTATCTTATCTTAATGTTAAGGGAGGAGCACCATTCATAATTAGTACATTATTATAAATCCAATAAAAGTAAGTGTACAATTTAAATATATTAACTTATGTTAATACTACGTTAACTATGTTAATATTACTATTACTATTCAATCGAAATATATTCACCACAAAATCAAATTTAAAAATGAAATTTATACAAAATAATTATTTGCATGGTGTATTACACCTTATTAATATTCATAGATAAAAATATTAAACAAATTTAATTTATATTCTCTTTTTATTATATGAAATAACCTATAACCTATTATATGTATACGGTAATTCTTAAGTTAATAATACATTTATTTAGAAACATGAAACCAAAATATTTATCTATACACAAAATTTAGTTTTATTTATTTCGAAACATTTGTAAATTATTTTCAAATATTTTGCAAAATTCGTGTTTTATTTAAAGAAAAATTAAAAAATTTGAGCTTTATTTGTAAATGGTTTTCGTAAAATTTTCGAAAGTCATTTTCAAATTATTTGTGTAAATTATTTTCAAATATTTTACAAACTGCATGTTTTATTTTCAAAGAAAATACAGAAATTTAAAACTTTGTAAATTATTTACAATAATTTTCAATATTCGTAAATAAATTACAAACATTTTCTAACAAATTTCAAATAATTGTTTACTGTGTAGGTTATATATAGAAGGAGGCTCTATATTATTATAATTTCCCATGATAGGTATGGGTTAAATATTAGCAGTTAATGTAATATAATAGTGGAAACAATGCGACTATTGTATTACATAATTATTGTATACTTGAATATGCTGTAGATCCTATCATGAATCATCATGACTAACTATTATACCTGATACGTTTAGGTCAATGAGGGTAATTATTGAATGACTAATTAATACACTATATTATTTAGTTTATTAAGAAACGCCTACTTTCTTGTATTTTAATTCCCGGATAATGTAGATTATAATGAATAAGAACATTTACATTATAGCTATGACTAGATAATAGTAAGTTAATTAACTTAATATGTTACTCTACATTTTTACATTCTTCGGTTTTCGGACTGCGAACTGTACTTATAAAGCAATCGACCGTCCATATAGAAGTTAATGTTTCAGATTAAATGTTTTCAGTAGTTTCTTGAAGTGTGTTATATATCAATGAAAAGTAAATTCCACATACATTACTTTGGATGTGTAGTTATGAATATATTACTTATTAATGTATTGCTGATTGAAATAAATTGTATATCCGAAATAAATATTTTTAAAATATGTAGATATCCATAGAGAATGAAGACATTTCTTTATTCTACATGAATATATCTATAGCTTTATAGAATGGTAATAAGGCAGGTAAAAATGTATTATTTGTGAAATATGTTAAGTATCTTTGTAATATGAATACACTTCCGGTCGATACATATTATATCATCTCATACATATACACGCATAGGTATAATATACATATATTAATATATCATAAATAACTTACATTATTAAAATATAAACAATAATATTAGGTTATGATTAGTGCGACTATATGGTCAACATATAGGTGATACCGTTGCATTTTGTAAGGGTAACTACCCCTACTATTATTTTGTGCCCCTTTCCCACTTTTAATTTTTGCCCTCACAAAATCAGATGTTTTCATAATCAATTTCATCATATATTTTTAATATGACTATAGTACCCTCCCAGTAAGTAAAGTAATCAGTGATAGTGGTTAGATTATAGTTTGATCATCATGTGGATTGTGATTAACTGATCACAATATGATAGGTCTATATAGTCCTACGACAGGTCAAAAGCCTTATCACAGTTCTCTCATTTGTTTAGTACCAATTAGGGACGCTAGAACGATGGTGTGTATGTAGGCCTTACATTGTAGGGGGGACCAACCAATCAAAATAAATGTTGTGGTAAAAAGTGGGGGTAGGGACCAATACATAGGAAGTCCCCCTAGATTTTAAAGTGGGGGGGGGGGCATATCCCCCCCTGTCCACCCCCTTGTTGCAGCGCCCCTAGTACCGATCAGTAGGACTTGTATCATATTAGATATTTGTTCATATATAATTGTTATACATACCTACTTATTTTTAGAATTTGCCCACTCCCATACATTCAAATCCAAAAATGCACTGGGTGATATGTATATGTGTGTGTATATGTCACACATACACACATATAATATGTGTACATAAGTATAGCTATGTATCGTTATATAAGCGATATACTTTGAATATCTAAATATGTGCTAGCATATTAATGTCTATATGCATTATAATAACCACACCAAAGATTTTGCGAAGCATTGCGAAGCTTTGGAAAATCTTTGAACACACACACATATATATATATAATTTAACTGCCTGCGTGGCTCAGTTGGCTAAGGCGTCAGAAACACAAGCAGTAGGACAGGATCATTAATTCATTTTATAAAATGGGTCTTAAAATATTATTTAGAAGTGATCTTATATAATTGTGTATAAATAAATGATCGGCTCTTGTTAAAAACATTGAGTTATCGTGAAATCTGTGTGAAAACTTCATCTAATTTCCTGGATGGGGGAAAGGACTCCACCAAATAAAATAATAATAACAATAACAACAATATATATATATATAGGATATGACATTGATAACATTTTATAACTTAGAATACTATACTAGTCACGAGTAGGTTAATAATGCTAATTATGATGTGGTGTTTGTAGTAGGTCAGGTGGACACATGGACACATGGACAGTTGATACATCACTAGTATATACTCCCAGCTAACAGTAAGAGCAGCATAATAGCAGCATAACAGCATATATTATAACCTCAAATGTTTACATTGTGCTATTATGCTGCCATTATGCTGCTATTAAATGTATATTATCCTGCTATTAATGTATCATGCTATTACTCTGCTGTTATGCTGCTATTATGCTGCTTTTACTGTTAGCTGGACTACAACGCCTGTCCACGCTTAAAACACCGCAGCCCACATGACTAACCGGCATCTCCCTTATGCTTGTGAATGTGCAGCTTGTAGTTGTCTATCTCAGAGTCGATACGGAAGTTATCGTAGTCGGCGAACACCTTCCATCCTGACCAGTCCCACATATCTATGCGGAGTCTGTAGGTACCCTGTTTACTGTGTGCGGTGTGGCGGTGGGTGGTCAGTGTGTGTGAGTGTGTGTGAGTGTGTGGTCAGTGTGTGTGCGTCAGTGTGTGTGTATGTGAGTGTGTGCGTGTGTGAGTGTGTGTGTGTGCGTGTGTGTGAGTGTATGTAGTGTGCGTGTGTGAGTGTGTGTGTGAACGTCAGTGTGTGTGAGTGTGTGTGTGAACGTCAGTGTGTGTGAGTGTGTGTGAGTGTGTGGTCAGTGTGTGTGCGTCAGTGTGTATGTGAGTGTGTGCGTGTGAGTGAGAGTGAGAGTGTGTGTGTATGAGTGAGTGTGTGTGTATGTGTGCGTGAGTGTGAGTGTATGTAGTGAGCGTGTGTGAGTGTGTGTGTGAGTGTGTGTGCGCGAGTGTGTGCGTGTAAGTGTGAATGTGTGTGTGAGTGTGTGTATCTTGATATATATATATATATATATATATATATATATATTATAATCTATTAACTATGTAACCTGATTAAATGAATGAGATCATTTCCAGCCCAAAGTTCACCGTAAGGATTACCAAATCCAAATTTATAATCCACCCAATTTTTGTTAAAATTTGTACTGCCATCTATTCTTCTTTGTATAATGATCCATCCACTGAAATATACAGAATGTTATCCACTGGTATATATCATCGATATAAAGAATTTTACTTTCTTTATATCGATGGTATATATATGTGAAATGTAAAATAAAATATATATATATATATATATATATATATAGGGGAAAGTCACCGATTACCGACCCCCTCTCATATCTCAGTAACTATAAGATATATCAAAAAATTATAAATTATAAATTATTATTAATGATAAATATGAATAAGTATATTGTTTTACAAAATATTCAATCCTACAATTGTTATTTGATAAAATGTTATATTCTGATTTTACTTTTTAAACATTTGAATAATAACTTTTTTTAAGTCCTTGTAAATACTTTATTAAAGGAAAACGTAATACTGCACACAATATTGTAGATCAATAACATTTTTATAAATATTATAAAAATAATTTAATTTAAATAACTACTAACCAAAATATCTTAATTATAGCAACCCATATGATTTTCAAAATACCGATCCCCTAAATTACCTTAAAACCGACTCCATGTGATTTATAATATCCAATAAAAATAGATCAGTATTATACTTTAAAATATATCATAAGTTGTTTGTGTATCATTGATATAGATTAAGGATTCATGATTCCATTCGATTATATACATACTGATTAATAACTAAATATTAAATAATAATATATACTATTATAATATAATTACTATAAAGATTAAATTTAAATTTAATATTATAATATCGTATACGATTAAACATAAATTCTATAAAAAATAAGTACGTGCATGTTATAATTAATTATATTTATGAATATCTACTATGTTGATTGGATATTATAATACTAACATTATTTATACCACGATTATTTTAGGGGGTCGTTAATAGGAGAAGGGGGTCGGTATTAGGAACATGTATCCGATTACTGACCCCCCTGTTTATTCTTGTAAATATAATTATATCAAAAATTTAAAATAGCCACATTATTCATTGCCATAATATTGCCGTATTTACAAAATTTCAAATAAATATATTTAATATTGAATAAGTTATTACAAATAATCATTTAAGTATCGGTAACCGCAGACTTTCCCCTATAGTTGATAGTAACAATGCTAGTGATAATGATGCTACTCGCCTACTTACGTACATAACTCCCGTTACCTATAAGTCTGTACGTCACGTAACCTTCCGTTAAGCATCTCGCAGTAAACGTTTTCCGCGAACGCAGCTCCGGTCGGTTGTATCTGATATATGGAGTTAGTTCTTCCTCCTTCCTTGTAGATCTCGTCGCAATCTACATTAGTTAGCATTAAGGTCTCTATAGTGTTCATTAATATATAGTCTGGGGTCTATGGCTCAATGGGACAACCAAAAGCTAGTAAGCCAGAGGTCCCGTATTCGACTCCAGGCATTCTTGTTCTTATCTAGTTTATCAATAACTTAATAAACGATATATTGTTTAAATTTGAATCAAAACACACACACACAAAATGTTACTATTTGTATTGTATTTTCCGGGGCCCCTCACAGTTATTTATAACATGTATAAGTCTGTGACTTATCGAGGGGTCCGTTTGTATCCGTTATTTGTATCGTATTCAATATATATATATATATGTATGAGATTTCAATAAATAAATAGTATTATTATATAGCCTATATATAGCCTATATATCCTATATATAGCATGTATATAGCCTATATGCTACATAATAAGTATACGTATGATAAATAGTAATTTAAATTAAAACCCAAAAGTAAACCAACTCCAAAATCCCAGGAGGGTTAAGCCAATATTTGCTTTTTTACATCACATCATCCCATTATGTATATTAGTAAAATGTATGTTTAATAAAACGCGATATATATACACCTATATAGTACATATTATATATTATATATCAAATCCAAACCTAAATAAAAACTTAACAACTAAACACTTACTCAAAATACATTCTTTTCATTATAAAATATAACTACTTAATCAATATATATATATATATATATATATATATATATATATATATATGTAATACATATTTTATTGAATACGAAATTAATTTAAAACACGTGATTATTAAATAATATTATAACATTTGATAGTTGTATCGGGGAGTATAAAATTCATAAAATGTTATTAAACATGTGGTTTTTAAGCTATACTATATCAATATATATATGTATATATTAGTTATATATTGGTGAATATATAATATACTATTTAAACTGTATTATGGTGTTCCTCGAGGTTCTATCCTCTCGCCAATCATCTTAGCGATTTACCTACTACCCCTATCAATTATACGAAATAACTTCCCCAATGTTCACTACACACTCTATGCCGACGACATTAAATTACACTCCGAAACCACAAATTCTACTGAATTACAATTCTGCATGGATACTTTGCATTACTGGCTAACATCTAACCACTTACAACTTAACGCTACTAAATCTGAAATACTAAACATTAACTCTAACTCAAACTTAGACACATTTTCCAATACTCTAAATCGACTCCTCACCACTCACTCCGTCTTCTACTGTTAACTATCTTGGGATTACCCTCAACCCAACATTAGACTCTGGTAATCATATCACTTAACTAATAAAGACGACCGCGCACTTAAATCTATTTAAATATATATATGTGTGTGTGTATACAATATAAAACGTATACGCTATTTTGATTGGATACTATATTACAACAGTTATATCTACCACGCGTATTATAGGAGATCGCTAATAGGACAATGGGTAGCTATACGCACATATATTGACAATTACCGACACCCTGATTATTGTTGTCAATATAATTATATCGAACATTTAAAATAGTCAATTTATTTATTGCATTAATATTACTCTATAGAGTAATTATAATTACAATTACAAAATTTCAAATACATATATTGAATATTGGATAAATTATTACGAATATTCATTTATGTGTCGGTAATGGGAGACTTTCCTCTGTAGGGATATATACAGGGATATATATTTCCCCTATATATATAGTATATATATACTATTATTTAATATCATTATAATCTTGATTGATAGTTTACTAAACTGTATACACTGTATATATTATAATCTATATATGTCATAACACATATCATAATAATGTATGCCAATATTCGGGATACGTGTGCTTCTCAATAGAATATACATTGTATATTATACAATCTATTATGAAAAAAACAAATGCAGTATGTCATTATACAAGTATACAATTAGGTATATTATTGTTCTGTATAAGTAAATATCTATTAATATTTATATAGTATATATATATATATATATTATATATAATATATAATCTATCTAATATATAACTATATAGTTACTATATCGCTATAACAACCTACAGTGAGAGAGTATATAGTTATATATTTGATAGATTATATATTATATAGATTATATACTATATATAGTATATAATATATACAATAATTTTGCGAAGCATTTTCATTAGATAAATCTTTGCTATATATATATATTCTATATATAATATCTAGATTCTAGATATATTCCTGGTGACACGTGATACGATGTTGACTTATTTACATATGTGCGGTAGAATTAACTAAGGACATGATAATATGACCCTATTACATCAGCACGTCCTATATTTAATATTTTACCGTCTAAAATAGTACGTGAATATTTGAAACGGTGATAAAAAAACGTTTCATTAAGAGTGTTATTATTATAATTGTATTTATTATTATATCAAGGCTATAGCCATTACATGAGGATGGGTTTATATTTTAGTTTGTATACAAACTAAAATATAAACCCTACATCACCTAACCCTCCATCACTAACCCTCCCTCACCTAACCCCCTACCTTACCTCACCAAACCCCCTCACCTAACCCTCCCTTACCAAACACCCCTCACCTAACCCTTCCTCACCTAACCCTCCCTCACATAACCCTCCCTCATTTAACCCTCCCTCACCTAACCCCCCTCACCTAACACTCCCTCACCTAACCCTCCCACACCTAACCCTCCCTCGCTATCATCAGATATCAACACTAACACATCTGTTTGGCACATGCGTTCACGCTTACACACACGTACTTACACATCCATACACACGCATACATACGCACGCATACATACACACGCAAATACATACCATTACATTATTGATATAGTACAGAATATCTTAATAATATATGTTAATATATATATATATATATATATATATATATATATATATATATATATATGTTAATTTCGATTATAAAATATCTTTAATCAAAAATTAATATATCAAAATTACGAATTAGTAATACCAATATAAATGTTATCTTGATATACATATATGTGTTTATCGTATTATTATTGTCTGACCTTTGGGTATTGCAGTACTAATACGTTTATCATCGTATATTCGTCTGGGCGACGTCTTATTGTCTTTGTACATACCTTTTAGTTCACTTTCTAGTTCGGCGACACGATGTTGAAGTGAGTCATAGTCTGTTCCGCTTAAAGTAGACATGTGTACGTTAGGTGTATTGTTTGTGTATGTATATGTATTTATATATACACACACACACACACACACACACACACACACACACACACACACACATACACACACACACAATTATATATATTTATATATATATATATATATATTTATTTTTCAAATGTCTTTGAAATATAATATTCAAAGCAAAGTAATTCCCTCGAGGGAAAATATTTAAATTTATAAAAATTATTAAATATTATATACAAAATGTTATGAATCAATAATTCCAATAAATTATACAATTTAATGTTAATGCTTTTCAATAACTTTAATATTATGTATTGCCGTAATTGATATTAAAATGTAAAATATATATTTTACAATAATTTAACAATAATATCATTTTAGATATATCCGAATAATGTATAATAATTAATGAACTTTATCATACATTCACCTACCTATTTTTACTCTGATCACTGTAAGTAATGCTATCCGCATTGTGTTGTGTGGATTCACTGAGCCTATCGTTAATCGAGGTCATGGAGTTCGCTAATTTCCGGTTCATATTTTGTAGGTGAAGATGTTGCGTTTTAAATTTCTCTGATATTTCGTTTAGTTCTGCTATTGTCTACAAATCATGGATCTTCGTTATCATTATTATGAGTATGTATACAGTCCATATACCACATAGAGTCTAGGTCCTAGACAGTAACAATATATTTATTATTTCAATAAATAGAATGCTATATAGAATATAGTGATAGTGATAGTGATATTGATAGTGATAGTGGTAGTGGTAGTGGTAGTGATAGTGATAGTGATAGTGGTAGTGGTAGTGGTAGTGGTAGTGATAGTGGTAGTGATAGTGATAAACATAATCATCATAATCAAAATATTAAAAATTATATAATAATATATGTATTAATGTTAACGTTAATGTTAATAACTATAGTTATGTTAATTTAGTATATACCACTACTTTTTAATATTTTGATTATGATGATTATGTTTATCACTATCACTATCACTATCACTACCACTACTACTACTATTACCACTATCACTACCACTATCACTATCACTACCACTACCACTACCACTATCACTATCACTATCACTATCACTACCTCTATCACTATCACTACCACTACCACTACCACTACCACTACCACTACCACTACCACTATCGCTATCACTATCACTATCACTATCACTATCACCAGGTTAGATTGTGTACTATAATACTATTATGTATACATATAATAGTGTACTATGTGCACATTGATAGACATTTAAATTTGGATTTAATTTCTATTATAATATAATTTATTTCGCTAGAAATATTCTAACAATAGAATATATTCTATACTAGATAGGGCTACTATAGATAGGGGTAATACTATAGTTAAATATTAAAACCTTTTTGATAAGATTAAGTTCTCTGTGGATATCATTTAAAGTAAATTTGCCAGCTGTTGACGATACCTTCAGTTTGTGTACTTCTCTCTTTATTAAAATCCACTCGGCCTATAAATATAATATAAATAACTTCTAATATTATATACATATTAATATTTACATATTAATTAATTATATATATACATATTAATATGATATATGTATACATCGATATATATGTATATACTATATATATATAGTGTATAGGTAATATATTACCTGCATACTTATATAATATATTATTCTTATATTTTTCATAAATAATAAGTTAATTGAAATTAATTATATTGTTGATTAAAGTATACTATTATTAAAGCTAATTAACTACGTTAACTATTTACTACAAATACTCGTATAACGTGCCAACCTTCAGATCTCCTATCCTATTACGAAGCGTATTAAGTAGCTCTTTATCCACATTGGGCTTCATTTCTCTGGGCACCTTATCTCTGTGGGTACAATAGTCGCCTTTATTATGGTGTAACTATTACCTATATACCCTACACTTGCAGGCTGTGTAGGGTAACTATTAACTATATACCCTATACTCACACAACCAGGGATATACGTACTCTATAAATATACTTGATTACACTGTATGCAGTAAAATATCTGTTCAGTGTATCTACCGTTATAATGTTGGCATTATAATGTACAATTAAATTACATTTATCAGCACTCGCACTTTAGAATCAAATAGTATACCTACTATTACCTTCTATAGTATACGTATTATACTATAGTATATTATACTAGTATATCTACTAGTATAGTATACATACATGTCTACTATATAGTGATGCCGTAACGCTATAATAAATAATATACTTAATTTTACGAATATAAGAACCTTATTTTAGATTTTTTATCTTTTAACCACGTGATGTCATTTCTAATATTCAGTATTTCGAATTTATTATCTTTAATCGCGATGTTCAATTGTGAATTACCAAGTTTCTGTTGCAGGATTTCTAATTCCACCTATTTAATTATATATATATAAGGCGTCAGATACACAGTATACTAGCAATAATAACAGCAGATTTAAGTAATTATTAAAGCAGTTTATAAATCAATTTTAATCAGATTTTCGAACATTCTGATTTAAAATATGCTTTAATCTAACTGATTTAAACGTTTTTAAAACATCTTTCTACTGCTTTAATAATGAAGTATTAAATACTGATTTAATTCTGATTTAATAATCTCCACATATAAGATATATTTGCCTAGCAAACAATAATAGCATATTTAAATATGTTTTAAAGTAGTAATAAATGTTGACAGATTTAAATACTTATTAAGACAGATTTAAATATATTATAAGATATCGGAGATTATTAAATGAGAATTAAACCAGACTATAATACTTATTTATTAAAGCAGTAGAAATATATTTTAAAAACGTTTACATCGGTTGAATTCAAGCAGATTTTAAATCAGAATGTTCGAAAATCTGATTAAAATTGCTTTATAAACTTCTTTAATAAGTATTTAAATATGCTGTTATAGTTTACTGGGTATATGACCCAGGTTCGAGCCATAATATAGGTATTAAAATAATATTTAGAAGTTATCTTATATAATTAGGTATAAATAAATGATCGGCTCTCATTAAAATTATGGAGGCCTTAACACGAGAGCGGCTTCGAAGGGACATTAGAGCCATACAGTTATACGTGAAAAATTCATCTAAGTTCCTGGATGGGATGGGAACCACTAAATAAAATCACAATAAATATAAAATAACAATATATATGATATGTATCTGTATATAATTGTGTGTGTGAGTTTATTTATGTATAACTTATGAATACAATTTCATCAGTACACACAATACTAATGACACTACTGTAACAATAATAATACATGTTTATAATACTATAATAATATGAAATTATTAAAAACATATATGAATTTTAAAATATACATAAATAAGTTAACTAAGACAATTGTTTTTAGAATTGGCACGTTGTATACATGATATAATCTACTATACTACATAAGCTTAAATATATATATTTAGTATACTATAATTTTCCAAATATACTATTATATTCAGGATTGTTTACTAGAACTTGCTTTCTATATATATATATTGTACAAAAGTCGTATCAGATATTAATTATAGATCCTATATAGATAGTGTGAACTATTAACTACTATATATTATATAGTGTACAACAACTATATAGTTATACAATTGATGTCATACCAGGTCGTATAATCTAGCCGACACCCTTCAACATTATGCTTTGATGGATAATAACGGATGCCCTATAGGGTTCTATAGAACACATACGGGACTTATTATCATTATACTTATAAGTGATGGATTACGTACTAATCAACGATGTTCCGCTGAAATTGATGATGTATCATGCTAAATATTAAACTGTACGTGATAAACATATATTATGTATCGTATCTCATAATTCGGTTAATATAACTAATGAATTGAACACATTGAACATACGCGTGCTAACGTTAGACGTTAGGTTACGAGCCGAGATGATCTCTTGAAGCAGTTGCAGCTTCACCTTATCTATCTGATTATCGAGGCGTGACGTGATGTTCACGTACCTCTTCTCCAGGTCTCGGACCTGCCGCACTATGTCCTGGTCCGGGGTCCACACCTGCACGGTAACCATGGTAACGAGCGATACAGATTTATTGTAGTAGGTTAAGTACCTAGGTAGTAGCTAATACGGTTACTTTAGTTTTAGCGTATACGATAATACGAATATATATATATATATATATATTATATATTATATATTATATATATATATATATATTAGAATACTATTATAATTACCATATATGGGCTTATTAATAGGGGATGAAAGCCTTCCATTAGCAACCCCTAGGGGATATATTGGAGCTCCGATATTTTATTAGGGGGGGGGCTACCTCCAAAATGTGTAGTTGTATATAACATATAGAGTATACTACAGTATCGACGAGGTGATTATACATTATATAAACTATAATAGTGTATCAACCCCCCCTCCCAAACAGAAATAATTCCCGCGACCTTATATTATCGCCAGAGATTTGTATTTTACCTATAAGTTACATTAGGTTACCTATAGGTTACCATATATATATAAGGTAAACTATACATCAATGTATAGTGTAGAGAAACAAAGTAATTGTTAAGACTAACTTGGAATTTATATGTACAATCATCTGCCACAGTATAGATAATACTGCGGGTCATTATCAGCATTAGTAGCGATTGTAGTGTTGGTATTGTCATCTGTAGGTGTTAATAGTAGTGTATGTCATAATAATAGTAGTTAATAATAATATTAATAATAATAATAATAATAATAATAATAATAATAATAATAATAATAATAATATAATAATAATAATAATAATAATAATAATAATAATAATAATAATAATAATAATAATAATAATAATAATAATAATAATAATAATAATAATAATAATAATAATAATAATAATAATATTAATAATAATAATAATAATAATAATAATAATAATAATAATAATAATAATAATAATAATAATAATAATAATAATAATAATAATAATAATAATAATAATAATAATAATAATTAATATATTAAGGGAATATTAAAAGTATAATATTTAAATGTATTTAATGAATGTAAATAATGCACGGATTGTATTGCGTGGCGTATCATAAACATGTGTTTGTTACATTCAACTATTGTTACTATGGTTAGTATGGTCACTCATATTGATAGGTGTCCACAACACTACTATTATAGTCTTATCATTTATAATGAATACTATTTTAAAATATATATTTTAATATATATATATATATATATATATATATATATATATACATAAACATATACCTACACGTATGCATGTATACATGTAGACCCTATACACATCACGGGTATATACATTTCAAGTATTACGTATCTACCTATAATTTATGCATTGTCATTTAATTAACTACGCCTGCCTAGCTAGTGTCCTATATATCATATGGTAAATGTGAAGGTAATATTAGGTATATATATATAGTTAATTATCGATATAATACAACATGCAGTTGTGAAGAATAGTTATATATATATATACTATAGTACACTATAGTATATATATACTATAGTACACTATAGTATAATAATGTACATCGTTAAGACTTACATTCCAGTTTATCCTATATAATACCATAATAGGTAATATACTAGAAAGTTGATAGCATATAGTTCACTAGAATACTATTAGTATATATACCCATTATACTATTGAATTGAATTGAATTGGATTTAATATTTATTTAGATACTTAAATAAATCATAAACGATTTCTCAAAAGTATATATATATAGAATACAAATAATAAAAGTATACTTTTTACCTATAGGTAAACAATACATACCATTAATAATAATAAAATAAAATAGAATAAACCTTAAGGAAATTCATAAATAAAATAATAATGACAAACAATATTAGTATTACAGGTTACCACCTGAGATCAATTGTTGTACACATTTCTTGAATGTATTATGAGTTTGTATGAACCTAATATAGGGTGGGAGTGAATTCCATAGTTTTGGATCAATATAATTTAGTGCCCGAGTATTTATTTTTGAGGGACGGGGAATAGAGGTAGATAGAAGATGAGATGCATGGTTTCTAAGTGATGGAAGGGAATATGTTTGTACTAGAGAAGCAGAAATATATGAAGGGCAATTTGAAGAGTATATTGAGGAATGAACAATAGATAATATGCGATAAGCAGAGCGTTTGTTAAATGTGAACCATGGAGGTAAGTGTTGGTATGAGGAAGTAGAGGAATGATCTCGAATACGTAGGTTATATGTTGTACGGATTGATGAACGAATAACTCGATTTAGGGGAGAGATAAAGTATAATGGAAGATTGATAAGGATTGAGGAAAAGTAATCTATACGTGAGAGGACAAGGGAATTAACTAGAGTTTTAGTAAGAGATACAGTAATTTATTTTCGTATTTTTCTAATTCTAAATAGATGATAATTTGAAGATTTAGTGATGGTAGTAATATGAGGAATGAAGGAAAGAGTAGAATCAAAAAAATAAAAAGATTTAAATAATTTATACTATAGTATATATATATATATATATATATATATATATATATATAGTATACTGTCATATTGAAAACTGATAATATACTATAATGTATATATTATAGTATCCTATAGGATACTAGTATATATAGTAGTGCTATAGCACTATAGTATACTATTACGTAGGGTGGTAATACATTGTTATCAGGGAGTATAACTTACATATATATATATAACATATATATGGGGAAAGTCTCCGATTACCGACCCCCTCCTAATACCGACCCCCTCTCGTATCTCAGTAACTATAAGAGATATCAAAAAATGATATATACATGAACTGTTAGTAATTTAATGATAAATATGAATAAGTATTTTGTTTAAAAAAATATTTAATCCTACTATTGTTATTTATTCAAATGTAATATTCTGTTTTAATTTTTAAATATTTGAATAATAACTTTTTTTAAATCATTGTAAATAATTTATTATTAAAAGAAGACTTAATACTGCACATATTATTGTAGATCAATACAATGTTTATAACTATTATAAAAATAATTTAATTTGAATAAATATTAACCAATATATCTTAATTATAGCAACCCATATGAATTTCCTATTTCCGACCCCCTACATTACCCTAATACTGACCCTATGTGATTTATAATATCAAATAAAAATAGATCCGTATTTTACTTTAAAATATGGCGTAGGTTATTTGTGTATCATTGATATAGATTTAGGATTCATGATTCCAGTTGATTATATAAATACTGATTAATAAAAAAATAGTAAATAATAATATAAATTATTTTAATACAATTACTATAAAGGTTAAGTTTAAATTTATTACTATTAACAAATAAATTCAATACAAAATAAATTGCGTGCATGTTAAATTAATTATATTTATGTATATCAACTATTTTTATTGGATATTACAATACTACAATTATTTATACCACGATTATTTTAGGGGGTCGGTAATAGGAGAAGGGGGTCGGTATTAGGCACATGTATCCGATTACCGCCCCCTGTTTATTCTTGTAAATATAATAATAACAACATTTTAAAATAGCTACATTATTCATTGCCATAATATTACCATAATTACAAAATTTCAAATAAATATATTTATATTGAATAAGTTATTACAAATAATCATTTAGGGGTCGGTAATCAGAAACTTTCCTCTATATATAACATCATGTTATTAACATGTTTATACATATATATATATATATATATATATATATATATATATATATATATATTGTAATATAGTATACCAGGTATTCATATAGTTATTCAAATTATTTATTCACACTTCTATAGAAATATACTCCAATACAAGTAGGATCTATTATTATAGTAATATATCGTATACAAGTAGTCTTATACGACTATATATATACTTGTACCCCCCCCTGTATGGTTATTTTGATTGACTCATTAGGTGTGCCCTAAGCGACACAACTATACGTATTGTATATCCCATATATTTAAAGTTTGTATTTGCCCTGGTTGTCAAAACCACAAAGATCTAACATTCTTAAACTATATATATATATATATATATATATATATATATATATATATATATATATATATATATATATATATATATATAATGTATGAGTATTATTGTCATCGCATTTTATATATGGTATTAAAACTAACATATGGAGAAAATAATAATAAAAATATATTGTAGTATATAAAGGACTACTATATATACTACATATATACATGTATATAGTTTAAGAATGTTAGATCTTTGTGGTATATTTCATATATATATATATATATATGAAATATTTTGTGAAGTTATCCATGGGAAAATCTGTGTATATATATATAATAAATAAACTAATAATATATATATATATATATATATATAATATTATATTAATTATGATAATCAAATGTATTAATTAATATAATTAATATTTAAAATTATTTAAAAATTAATTCATATAAATAATGTATATGAATATGAGGGAAATATATATGTAATCATTATTATTGATACTGCCATTGTTTACTTCTCACACTATTAGTACTATAATACTAATGCTAATACTAATATATTTAAAATATAAAATTATTAAACAAATATATATAAATATATTCATATATTCATATATATATATATAATATAAATCAAACCTTAGCAGGACACGTATACTAAGTATGTATTCTAGTATCATCGCACGACTAGATGATAGCACACACACACACTCACTCACACACTCACACACTCACACACTCACACACACACACTCACACACCGCGGCGGAACAACAGGGGTCGCAGATGTCGCGCTCTCCTCCTCCTCCGCCGGTGCGTGTCTCCCTCGGTCGCGCCCCCTAGGGAGCGGGGTGATTATATGCCGCGCGTGCGCACAAAGCAATTATCTAATCGACTTAATAGTTTGTGATTTGTTTTCTATTGCGTACATACACATACACGCGTACACGCGCACACATACACGCGCACACACGCGCACACATGAACGTAAGTCTAGTAATACTCGGGAACATGCGTATTGAGTGACAGTTACAAATACTATGGCATAGATAACTTATATAGCAGTATAATATACCATAGTTATATAGTATAGTATAATATAGTATATGAATATATAGTATATATGAAATAGTATTTCTCCCGATATGATATTACAAAAATATAAACTCATATATATATATATACACACACACATATATATATATCATTATTATTATTATTATATATATATATATACAAACAGAACACGTTAAAAATAAAATAAACCAATATGCATATACACAAACAGAACACGTTAATAATAAAACAAACCAATAATATTACGAAACAAACAATATAATACGTATCACTATAATCTGTAATAATAGTAAATTATTAATATTGTATTTTAATAATATAATACATTTGAAACATATATGTACAAAATATATATAAAACAGAAAATATAATACAGAACAAACAAAAATAAACTAATACTTCCCATTTTAAAATCTGTAATAATTATGAATTATTAATTTTATATTATAGTAGAAGTAGGGTAAAGTAACCTAATACGGACACTTTAACAATACATGGTTTTATGTAAATAACATTTTATGACTCATTGTTTTTATTCAAAAATTACAATATATTAATATTTTATGATTATAGATATTATTGTGATTTTAAAATTTTATTTAATCTTTTAATTCCATAGATAACGGGTGTATCCATATTCGGTACCCATGTCCGAATACGGACACCCTGTGTTATAATACGGAAACCCTATATACCACTAGATAAACTATATATTATTGATGAATCAATCAGACAAACTACAATTACATTATTTATAATTCATTTATGAACAATTTATTCTAATTTAATTAGTTAATAATTTATTATTATTAATTTTTAAATTATTATTTTTTAATTAATAATACAATTTAAGTATCTAAATAATAAATTTTTTAAATGTATCTTTATTGGTGGTATTACTATTATAACGTACGCGATTTTTATGAATATCAGAATAGTTCATATATGAAGCGTATACGCTGAGCGCTGATTGGTTATAGGGTGTCCGTATTAATAAATCTAGAGTGTCCGTATTAGGAACTTATATGACCTCTAGATATATGCTTATAACTTAATGAATATTTGATAACAAATATAGAAATTATATATATAATTTTAGAATACTTTATTTTTTAATAATATAATGTTATATTTTATATCTATACATTTGTATATTCTTTAGAAGGTTTTAAGTTGATTTTTTTTATAAATTTAAAAACGTAATAAAAAAATCACTTTATTGAATATATCAGCAATATTTTGAATAATAAAAATAAAAAATACTTTTTTAGACTATTTATATAATTATGAATATTGTATTAATAACATTTTTTTTGTAGGATTTATGGTTTTTGAGATACCGAGAGTGTCCGTTTTCGGGCACTGTCCGTATTCGGTTATTTTCCCATATATGGTATATAGAAATATCGATATATTTAGGGTGTCGATATTATGTGCCAAGGTGTCGGTATTCGAGGCTGTGCCTGTAATATCGACAC
The DNA here is from genome assembly GCA_964019155.1 of Osedax fenrisi. Lineage (NCBI taxonomy): Eukaryota > Metazoa > Annelida > Polychaeta > Sabellida > Siboglinidae > Osedax > Osedax fenrisi. The sequence continues at coordinate 7,377,160 of OZ025239.1, forward strand.
CACTGTTATCTCAGAGTTAAACAAACTAAATTAAATTTTAAAATAGCTAATATATGTATGTAGGGGAAAGTATCCGAATACGGACACTCTCGGTATCTCAGAAACCATAAATCCTACACAAAATGTTTAATGAATAAAATATTCATAATTATATAAATAGTCTAAAAAAGTATTTTTTATTTTTTAATTATTCAAAATATTGCTGATATTTCCAAAAAACTGATTTTTTTTTACGTTTATAAATTTATGAAAAAAAATTTCAACTTAAAACCTTCTCAAGAATATACAAATGTATCGAAACATAACACTATATTATTAAAAAATAAAGCATTCTAAAAATTATATATATAATTTCTATATTTATTATCAAATATTCATTAAGTTATAAGCATATATCTAGAGGTCATATAAGTTCCTAATACGGACACTCTATATGTCTTAATACGGATACCCTATAACCAATCATCGCGCAGAGTATGAACTATTATGATTTTCATAAAAATGCGTGCGTTATAATATTAATACCACCAATAAAGCTAAATCTAAAATTTTTATTATTTAGATACTTAAAGTGTATTATTAATTAAAAAATAATAAAATAAATAAATTATTAACTAATTAAATTATAATACATTTTTTATAACATTAATTATAATTAATGTAATTGTAATTTGTCTGATTGATTCATAATAATATATAGTTTAACTTGTGTATATAGGGTATATAACACAGGGTGTCGGTATTCGGACATGGGTACCGAATACGGACACCCCGTTATCTATGAAATTAAAAGATTAAATACAATTTTAAAATCAAAATAATATCTATAATCATATAATATTAATATAGTGTAATTTGAATTAAAATAATGAGTCATACAATGTTAAGACGATTTATTGTTAAAGTGTCCGTATTATGTTACTTTCCCTACCTACTTAATACTTATAAATAAAATTTGGAAATATTTAATTAAGAAATAATAAAGTTATGGTGATTTATTGTTAGGGTGTCGGTATTCGAGTACTCTTCCATTATACTACAATATAATTACAACATTTAATTTGATTACATAATACATTATATAATTCTAAATTACGACAACTATACCCGACAAACAATTATTACTGCACAGGTGTCCTGTAGGATACCTTGCTTAGGACTCCTGCAGAGGTCCTAAGGTGTAACAATCTGTCTATCTATTTTACATGTGTGCAGCAAATTTACATCGATTTATTAGTCACTGTGTAAGGATAAATAAGGACAAAATAATGAACTTTCTGAATCCTAGGAATCCCTGAATCCTAGCAGCTGCTAAGGATAAATAAGGACAAAATAACATACTTTCTTAATCCTGCTAAGGATAAATAAGGACTAAATAACGAAATTTCTTAATCCTGATAAGGACAAATAAGGACAAAATAAAGGATTTTTTAATCCTGGTATAGACAAATAAGTGACATATAAAGTATTTTCTATTCCTATATAGAATAACCCAGCATTCAACTTACATAAAAAATGTAAATTTAACCTAAGTCAATGGTAACTAATTAACTTAAGTTCAACTTAAGTTCTAAGCTAAATTCTAAATTCAATAATAATAACATTTTAATATTGAATACAAACTTCAATCAATATTCAATTGCTATATATTCAATATTGGGCAATTAGTTCAACATGATTTCCAATTATATTATCAATAGAATTTTAATTAACATTGTAGTTCAACTTGTCACTTGAATGAGATTATGATAATTTAGAAAAATACATAGGAATACTTAAATAATTTTAGTTTTTAAAATAATATTTTATTTATTAAAATCAGTATATTAACTTAAATATAAAATTAAATCAATATATTAAAATAATTAAAAGGTATAATAGGTTATTATTTCTATATTAAAAAAAAGTACATATACTAATAATAATTTCCTGTACAGTATACTGTACGCCATACAGTATACCATATTATACTACTGATCAGGATATCTACAGGACAATTTAAGTTAAGTTTTGCATTTTATTTATAGATATGAAAATATTACTTTAAATGTCCTGCCCAGTAACATATTATACTACTGCTCATGGTATCTACAGGATAATTTAAGTACAGTTTTGCATAGTTATTTGGTCTATATTTTTAAAACTACTGTTCACATACTTTTAATTAGCATCACAGTACATATATACTTCAGTGTGTCCTAAGGATAAATTAGGACATTAAAACGAAATTTATTTAAGACATTTTTTGTCGGGTAAGAACTCTATTATTTTAAAATATTTAAAAATGCATAATTTATCGATGAATGTTGCATTAATAGCAAAAGGTAAATATCCAGAAGGACTCTCTACAAGTGTGTATTATATAAATACATTTAAATATTATTTTGAAATTAATACAATTATCTAATTAAACATTATAATATCAATAGTACTTATAAAGATATAATATATCTATAATTATAATAATATGTGTTATCTAATTATACCTATACCAAGTCGACAAATTACTACCCGCTTAAGGGCCTATTTTTTTGATATTAAATTTTAAAAAAATATTTAATATTAATATAAATTTTGTAAGGTAAATATATTATAATAAATATGTCAAAAATTAGAATACAAAATGATCTATTAATACAAAATACAAGCGTTTAAAAAAACACTTAATGTAAACAAAATCAACATTATTACAAAAATAATAATTACTAAATATTTCATAAATTAAATATCTAATACAATTTGAAATATTTTATATTATTGAATAATTGAAAAAATATTATAAAATATCAAATATACTCTTCGATAATTCATGTATGGTGATACCTTATTATATAAATAAGTATTACTTTATTATGATTTATATAACTCTATCTCAATATGGAATTTACAATATATTTTATTTTAACTAATAATATATTATCTTTATTATACTAAACTATCTACAAAAATCAATTTCTTCAAGAAAGAAGTATTATGAATACTTATGAATACATTATGGATAGAAAAATGTGGTTTTAATTAGTATTATTTATAATACTCTAATATACTAATTTATTATTATACTAATCATTATAATAATTATTTTTTTAATTATTTTATAAAATTTTATTTTCCAAATTATATTAATACTATTTAGTACTCTATTATTATAATTTAGATATGCATATATTAATAAATCATTATATTTTATATAATATATATGTTTACATTCATAATAATATATAAATATAGTTTCAAAAAACTTTGAAATGGGACTGCATATCACCAGGGAGCATATTAATAGTGTAATGAGTGTATTTATTTATTTGTATTTAAATGCAATTAAACTTGTAATTTTATTTAATATAAAATGATAATATAAATTAATATATGTAGTATCGAGAAACAAGATATATATTGTTAATTTTAAATTATTAAATAGATAAAATAAATATTTGATTATACATAACTACTAAAACATGTATATATCTTTTAAAATGTGTTTATAATTAAATATTCTAGATTAATTTCATCATATGATATTAATGTTATAGAAAAATAATATTCAGCTTATATATAATATTATATAAATATATAATTTATCATTATTTATCCTTTACACCATTATTCCTCAGTTTCATATTTTTGTCAAATCATAAATATTTAAAGTACTACTATTGTTTTATTTTTAAATATTTAAACTAAATTTTGTTCTCACTATATTCTAAATTTATTACTAAAAGTATTCCTACTTCAATTTTTTAATTTAATTAGTTATGTATTTCTATAGCAAAATTAAACATTAAAATCAAAAATTTACAAAATTTATTTAACAAATTATAATATCTAATTTTTTTTTGATTATATATAAATTCGTAGTTAGGTTTATAGAGCTAATATATTTTAATACTATTTTTTTTAATTTAAAAAAAATATTAAATATTGAAATAGGAGTAGGCTCTTTTGCCTATCAATATTACAATTAAAAATAGGCGCACCTGCTTTTAACGTATGAAAGTCAAATATTCATATGAAATTTAATTTTAATTTCATAATTATAATTATTATAATATGTTACACGTTTAAAATAACAAAAATCATATTTATATTATACATAATTATTATAAAAATACGTATCCTATAAGATATAAATGATATGTAACGAGCTAAATAAATGTAAAGAAAATTCATAAAATTCTATCGGCTTACTAGAAATTAACCAATAACGAACCCTATATATAAATTATATATATATATATATATATATAATTCTGAAGACGAATGCACCATGTACCTATTTGAAGATGTACATCTTACACCATAGCTAAGTACATTATAGAAAGAGTTAACGTGTTATAATTTTATATATCGTGATTATTATAAAAACTGTACATATATTTAACTTTTTTCTTAATGTTTTATATAATTTTAATAGTATATAAATAAATAATGAAATAATGATAAAAATACAAATTTATTCATTATTAAATAATATCAATTTAGTAAAAAAAATTCTTATCCTCTTAATACAATTTTGTTGATTAATTAGTTGATATCTGTAGGTGTCTTATATTTATATATTTAACAATAATAGATTTAATAATAATTATACGGTAATCAATACCTACATCACCGGCAACATACGAATGTTGCAAAAGTTGTGTAAATAGGGTATTATCAGATACACTACGTAAAGAAGCCACTTTCAATCTATGTATATTGGTATTAGATAATACCCCATCTACTATCCGTGGCGTAAGCAGTCTTTCAACATATAGACAAATGTTGACAACATCCTCGGATGGATTTATTAAACCACCTCTATTTTTACGATTAATAAGTTGTGATAAGTTGTGATGTAACTGCATGTCTAACCAATGCACCACTACATTGATCACGATTAATCGTTATTCTTATATATCGTGTTATAAAATCAGCTATATATTTAACAATATCTGATTTATATATTGATAATCTATTATACATCGGTACGTCGTCATAGTCGAGATCAGTAAGTGTAATGTCAGTACAGTTCTCTAGTGGTGCTAGTGAGTCATTACTAGCTATAGAATAATTCGTAGTAAATAATATGTATGTTCCATCCAATATTCATGCATTTCCATTAGAAAACTTCACCTATTTAAGATAAATATCATTGTATATATATTATATATATACAGAGCTGGGCACTATACTCAAAAAATATATAATAGATACAATTACAATTACACACTTTTTTCTTATAATAGATACTACTACAATTACTTTAAAAAAATCATAGTAGATACAATTACAAATACATAATTTTCTTAGTAGATACATCTTAGTAGATACAAATACATTATAATTATATACAATATATATATATATAATATATAATAGACAATTTTATATCATATAATATATATTCATCGAAATTTAATTTGATAGTAGGGGAAAGTAACCGAATATGGACAATGCCCTAATATGGACACTCTCTGTATCTCATAAACCATAAATCCTACAAAAATTGTTTAACGAATAAAATATTCATAATTATATAAATAGTGTAGCTATAAAAGTATTTTATTTTTTTAGACTGATTTTTTTATTACGTTTTTAAAATTATGAAAACAATTTTCAACTTAAAACGTTCTCTAGAATATAAAAACGTATCAATATAAAATATAACAATATATTATTTTTTAAAAAAGCATTCTAAAATTATATATATATAATTTCTAAATTTGTTAATAAATATTCATTTAGTTATAAGCATATATTTAGAGGTCATATATGAGTATATATAATATATATGTTTATATATAAGTCCCTAATAGGGACACTATATGTCAACATTAATTATAAATAATGTAATTGTAAGTTGTCTGATTGATTCATCAATAATATATAGTGTTTCTAGTAGTATATAGGGTGTCCGTATTCGGACATAGATACCGAATACGGACACCTTCGTTATATTAGGAATTAAATGATTAAATACAATTTTAAAATCACAATAATATCTATAATAATATAATATTAATATATTTTAATTTTTGAATACAAATAATGAGTCATGTTAAGACCATTTAGTGTTAAAGTGTCCGTATTAGGTTACTTTCCCCTACATATCAAGGTATATTATACAGAAATAATGTCCAGAAATGTTTGCAAGAAAGTGATTTTCTAACAAGTTGCAGTGGGATACACCCTTTAAAATGACTATATTTCCTGAAATTTCCGGAAAATAAGAGGGTAACCTACTAACATTGTAGGTAACTTCCTAGAAAATAAGTTTCTAACAAAACATTATTAAATGAAATTATTCCGAAATTATTTCCGGAAATATTGGTAGTGGGATACCCTATTTAAAAGGACATATTAAACATTTACACCTTATAACATGTTCTTCAATAGATGATATAGAATACATGTGTTGATATGTAATAACATTTAATGATGCCCACGATGAATATGTTAGTGTACCAGCGTTTATTTCATCTACAACTATGAGCCATTACAGATTATAGAGAAATATACATTATTACAATATACTATTTTTCAACTAAATATAATCAGCGACCTTTACTTTCGAATGTTCCATACGAATGGTGACGAGTAGTGACTTATCAAATATACAAAAAAATAATTATTAATATATTATTAAATATTATTATTTAGAATTAATCATATTTATCCAAATATTTATTAAAATGATTTTATCTTTCAATATAATATATAATTGTGAATTATAAATCAATTATTATATAAAATATATTATAAAAATAATGTCTTTGTTTTCAATAAATGTATATAATGGTTTATGAGAATAAAGCACTATAATTGATATATCATAATTTTTAACAATGAATTAATTTTAATATTTACAAAAGATATGTTATTAAACATATTTTTATAATTTATATATATTAAAATTAATATATAATATGATATTATAAAATATTGATATAAAATACATGTAATGTCCAAATGATATATTATTTAATAAAATGTATCTGTTTACATAATTGTCTTAGTAGATACGTATCGTAGATACTATTTATGACTAATAGATACTATTACAGATACTTTTTTAATTGTTATAATAGATACAAATACAAATACAAATGTATCTACGATACTGATTTTTTGCCTTAATAGATACTCTATCGGCGATACTGCCCAGCTCTGTATATATAATATATATATATATATATATATATATATATATATATATATATATATATATATTTTATTTACCTCATTTCTCATGAGCAGCCGCTTATAAATAACTTGAAATTGTGTGACCCTCGGATTATGTGAGCTACCTCCGTGTGATCGTATAGCTCCGAAAAGCAATTCTAGGTGATATTGGTTCATTTTATAGGTAAGGAAGTAGGTCATTCCCTAGTCATTCCCAAAATTCATTAGCCGAACAAATACATTTTCGACTACAATCAACCTTGTTGTGGAACCAAGGAAGCCAGTTTTCTGCGGAGTTAAAAAAATGGATTTGTTCCCAACATCAGTTAGATTGAATAAGTAATCTTTTAGAATTATTATTCGGTTTTGCCATTATTCCTATAATTTTCAATAAATAAACAAATTACGAAATAAATATATATTATAAAAAAATAACCTCATTAGTTTTGGATAGTGGAGCCTTCTGGTATTTTCCACGTGGAGACCTTATATTTAATATGTCAAAGCAGGCATCAATATTTCGAATACATTCTATAGTTGGAGATGCATCACGGACATGTAGATGCTTAATGTCATCTCTAATATAAGCTATTGCATCGGCAACGCTAGTACTGAATAATTGGGCAGCCAGTTTCACCTATGATAAAGATAATGATATATTTATATATATAATAATATTATATAAATGATGTTTGCAATACCTTTATTACTTGAGATTTAAAATCTACATGATCATCAGAGAGTTTATTAGCTAGATGTAACCCATGCTTTTTCTGGTGTTCATTTAGCATTTCAAAGTATTTCCAACTTATTAGTTCTCCTACAATGGTAAAATAATAAAATTATAAATATAATATTTGTAATTAATAACTATATATACATACCATTGTTATTCTTGATAGCTTTATATGTATATAGAGTCACTCTTATTAATGTCAGCATATGACAAGGATCAAGTATAAGTGATATACTTTAAGAGTTACTTGTGGGATGAGGGAAACTTGGTTGTAGATCTGGCGATTTCATGCTACCACCAAGTTCCCTAAGCATAGCCATGTGTGACTGGGGTCATCACAGGTTACAACTAGAACTCTAACATTAACATCTCTTAGTTTGTGAATAGCCTGCGTTATAATACTATCTTTTTCCTTACCCGTCACTCCTACAATCAATAAGTAAGTATAAATATGTATTCGAAGTATTATAAAATAATTATTATAACCTGCTATCATGAAATGTGCAATGGGCAACTTCCAAGATGAATTCAAACTTACAACGATTAACACCAGTGCCTCAGAAGATAACTTTTCATCATCATTTGTACCAGCTTTAATTTATAAAATATAAATATTAAAAAATTAAATTATTATTTAATAACATATAATATTTTATATAATATTTAAATAATTATTTATAATTACAATATATATATATATATATATATATATATATATATATATATATAAATGTATGTTTATCATTTAGTTTGTAAAATTAAAAATATTAATTTAAATATTGTTTACTCACAATTTCCGGCACCTATATCGACATATCCGATAAATTTGCTTTTTGAACTGTCCCAGAAAACTTGTTTTTATAGACATTTCATATAACATCAGTGATACCACTAATGGTTTTAATCGTGCCTTGTACTCCAATAATTTAAATGAATATCCCTTAATAGTTTTAACATAATATAATAATATGACATAATAATAAATAAAACTAACAGTAAAGCCAGGTGATGCATCCATGGTCGAATACCACTCACGTATAACATATGGGCTTGAAAGTCCCAGATGGAACTTTTATCTTACATAGTCATACGCTTTTCCTGAGTAGAACTATTTTTAAATATATTAATATGAAATAATATATTATATATTATATAATCTATATTATCTTACTTGTAATGTTATGGCGAATGAACGTAATTCATTGAGGAACTGTGTATGTACTACAGAACCACTTGATTGATTTGCAATGATTATTTTTAATACAAGTTGTGGAATACCTGAATTATTTATTTGATATGTTGTATCAATAACATTATAAATATATATACCTTCAAACGATGTGTCTAGTATATCAGATACATCTTCTGAATCAGAAGTTCTGATACAAGACATTTTGAACGTATATCTGTAGTTATATCTTTAAGATCAGATATCTTTTTTGACTGAGTTTTTACCTATTATAATAAACAAAAATAATTATAAATTATAATTAATCTTAATTAACAACATTATTATACCACATATTATTATAATTATAGATATATTATATCTTTATATGTACTATTGATATTAAAATGTTTGATTACATATGTATAGGGGAGGGAAGGGAGTAGTGGCCGATAATTAATATGCCTCAGAAGATTTATAATATATCGATAAATACTGAATTGTATACAATTGCAGCCTATAGGCTATTATTTTTTTGAATTAACTAGAAATCATATGATTCTAGAATACTGTGATTTCACTTTTATATATAAATTGTTTATCCTAATAATATAAACGTTTGATTAGGCATTAAAAAAAGCACTACAATAAAGGCAAGGCAAGGCTCTAGTAGTGTCCGATAGTACCAGAAATGCGATATCTATCTTATTATTGAAATGTGTAATATTAATAATTTAATCTAAATAAAGCAGGATTTAAAAATAATTGAAATTTGAGTATAATATTATTTGCTATAATTTGTTTTCTTTTATAAATTTTTAAAAACCAAGATACAATTATATTATAGAACTTAAATAGCTTTGTAAAAATATAGATATTAATATATTAGATAAATAAAAATGTTTTCCTACATTGGATAAGAATGCTGATCTTTTTTGTATAACCATACATATTTAACAGATGCATATATAATAAAGATGTTTAATTCTATTAATTTCATTAACAAATATTTATTATTGAATTAGTTGTTATATGTTAACTTGATGGTTACAATAAAATATATGTATTATTGAAATGTGTAATATTAATAATTTAATCTAAATAAAGCAGGATTTAAAAATAATTGAAATTTGAGTATAATATTATTTGCTATAATTTGTTTTCTTTTATAAATTTTTAAAAACCAAGATACAATTATATTATAGAACTTAAATAGCTTTGTAAAAATATAGATATTAATATTTTAGATAAATAAAAATGTTTTCCTACATTGGATAAGAATGCTGATCTTTTTTGTATTACCATACATATTTAACAGATGCATATATAATAAAGATGTTTAATTCTATTAATTTAATTAACAAATATTTATTATTGAATTAGTTGTTATATGTTAACTTGATGGTTACAATAAAATATATGTATTATTGAAATGTGTAATATTAATAATTTAATCTAAATAAAGCAGGATTTAAAAATAATTGAAATTTGAGTATAATATTATTTGCTATAATTTGTTTTCTTTTATACATTTTTAAAAACCAAGATACAATTATATTATAGAACTTAAATAGCTTTGTAAAAATATAGATATTAATATTTTAGATAAATAAAAATGTTTTCCTACATTGGATAAGAATGCTGATCTTTTTTTATAACCATACATATTTAACATATGCATTTATAATAGAGATGTTTAATTCTATTAATTTCATTAACAAATATTTATTATTGAATTAGTTGTTATATGTTAACTTGATGGTTACAATAAAATATATTTATTATTGAAATGTGTTTAATTTTAATAATTTAATCTAAATAAATAAAGCAGGATTTAAAAATAATTGAAATTTAGGTGGTACTTGTCATAAAGCAGATAGAATATTCTAATATTTTAATGTAGGCTATAACATGTTTTTATTACACAACTTGAATATAACTTTTATTAACCAATATAATTATGTATAGGTTGAAGACCAGTCAATAGCTCGTGACCAAAGTGGTATCGTTGAATCTCAAAATGTTTTTATTACACAACTAAAATATAACTTTTATTAACCAATATAATTATTTATAGGTTGAAGACCAGTCAGTAGATCGTGACCAAAGTGGTATCGTTGAATCTCAAAATGTTTTTATTACACAACTTGAATATAACTTTTATTAACCAATATAATTATTTATAGGTTGAAGACCAGTCAGTAGCTCGTGACCAAAGTGGTATCGTTGAATCTCTAAATGTTTTTATTACACAACTTGAATATAACTTTTATTAACCAATATAATTATTTATAGGTTGAAGACCAGTCAGTAGCTCGTGACCAAAGTGGTATCGTTGAATCTCAAAATGTTTTTATTACACAACTTGAATATAACTTTTACTAATCAATATAATTATTTATAGGTTGAAGACCAGTCAGTAGCTCGTGAACAAAGTGGTATCGTTGAATCTCAAAATGTTTTTATTACACAACTTGAATATAACTTTTATTAACCAATATAATTATTTATAGGTTGAAGACCAGTCAGTAGCTCGTGACCAAAGTGGTATCGTTGAATCTCAAAATGTTTTTATTACACAACTTGAATATAACTGTATTAACCAATATAATTATTTATAGGTTGAAGACCAGTCAGTAGCTCGTGACCAAAGTGGTATCGTTGAATCTCAAAATGTTTTTATTACACAAATTGAATATAACTTTTATTAACCAATATAATTATTTATAGTTTGAAGACCAGTCAGTAGCTCGTGACCAAAGTGGTATCGTTGAATCTCAAAATGTTTTTATTACACAAATTGAATATAACTTTTATTAACCAATATAATTATTTATAGGTTGAAGACCAGTCAGTTTCAAATGAGGTAAGTGATAATCCGAAAATGTTTATATTACATAACTTTAATTAATACATATAATTAATTTTATAACTATTAATGTGTTAATGTATATGGTAATGTACTATACTATTTCAGTTTAATCTTGATGAGATTTCAATTCGAGAAAAAATGATGAACTGGGTAAACAGAAATCAGATGACCGAAAAGGCAACAGACGAGATTTTAAAGATAATGAGAGATGATTGTAACCTGACATTTTTGCCGAAAACAAAAAGAACACTGGTCCATACAACTCGTATTATAACTAAAGAAATGTCAGGTATGCAGTATTATAAGTTGGATATTAAAAAACAACTAATACACTGTATATCTAATATTTATAAAACTATAAAAGACAATATAATACATTTATCAATGAATGTTGATGGAGTATCATTACACTCATCCACTCACAAAACTATGTGGCCAATCCTCATTTCAGTCGATATCAAACCTCGTAAAATATTTGCTTCAGTGATAACCTATGGTTCACGAAAACCAACGAACAATGACTTCATGAAAGAAACGATTGATGAACTGTCAAATTTAATACATGATGGACTGATAGTAAATACTATAAAATATACAATAAAATTAAATGCAATAGTATGCGATGCACCAGCACGTTCCATGATAAAATCGATAATATCCCACACTGGTTACTATTCATGCGAACGATGTACCTTAAAAGGTGAATACTTTAATCATTGCATTGCATTTAACGAAGTAAATTTTATTGAAAGGAATATGGAAACATTTGTGGAACAGGTACAAAAAGAACACCACAGAGGGGTATCACTACTACTACAGTTACCCTTACATATGATTAAAGATTTCCCTATAGACTATATGCATCAATCATGCTTAGGTGTGATGAAACGATTACTAAAAACATGGTTTGACGGTGACAAAGAAACTAGAATAAGGCATATATTAATCTCAGAAAGATTAGAAGCAATTACCTTACCTAGAAATTTATTTTCTAGACAGACCCGTTCGCTACAACACAAGGCTTTATATAAAGCCACTGAATGTAGGACATTCATGTTATATACTGGTCCTATTGTATTACTAGATATTTTACAAAACGATCGTTACCAACATTTCCTCATTCTACATGTTGCAATGAGGATTTTAATATGTCCCATATTATGCCAAAAATATATTAATTATGCCAAATATCTACTAACATTATTTGTTAAAAACTGTGAACAAGTATATTCCAAATCGTTTGCGGTTTATAATATTCATAATGTATTACACATTGCCGATGATGCCGAGAGATATGGATGCCTAGATAATTGCAGCGCATTTAAATTCGAAAATTATCTAGGAAAGTTAAAAACTCTCGTGCATCACGGTAATCATGTTTTACAACAAATATGTGCAAGATTAGAGGAGAAGTTTTATATATGTGATAACATTAATAATAAAGTAAATAAGTTAAATAAAACATACGCATATATATTATCTAACAATTCTTGCTGTATTGTCAATAATGGTCAACATATCTTAATTAACGACCAAATATATATAGAATGTACATTATATATGAATGTAGGACAATTATTTAACATACCATGCGATAGTAGAAAAGTTGGAATTTTTAAGATCAAAACAAATATGGGTAAGAATATACAAATATTAAAAAGTGAACTAACAAAACAATCATTATTTATTCATTGCAAAGACCAATATGGGGAAATACTAGAAGGATGTACAATATTCTCTGCTATATTACACGATTTTTAATTATTATTGTTTTGTTGTTATTATTATCATTATCATTATTCTTGTAAGATTATTATTCCTATATTATTATTATATGTAAGTGTTTTTTTATAATACTATATTTATTAACCCTGTGTAAATACCTATAATTTATATATATATATATATATATTTGTTATATAATAATTATTATTTGGTAATTATGAAATTGAAAATAATAAATATAATCCAATATTTTTTAATTCTAATACATTATATGTAATAAAATATTATATACTAATTTGCTTAGTAAGTATATCTGGTAGGTATAATAGGTAGGTAATATTATTGCTTATTTGCCTATAAGCCATAATTATGGCTTATAATTATATAGGGGAAATATGGGTAATGTGGCCAGGATGGTAATACATTACCATCCTGTGGTCAGTCGCCGTATCTCATAAACTATAAGTCCAATCAAACAAAAATGTATACATGAAATATGCGCATTAATAAGATTTATTCAAATAAGTACAAATAATTTGTATATCTATCAAGAAAAAAATGCTAAATACAAAAAAAAATCGATTTACTTTTTAATAAAATGAAATAAAAGTTTAGTAATACATAAATTAAATCACTAATATATAATATAAATACAAAGTAAAGTTGGATATTAAAGAAATATTTAATTACAACAGTGTGTAATATATTTATTTTAGTGAGTAATATTCATTATTATATAGCGTGATACCTATAATCGGGTATGTTTACGATAAGCCAATCATATAAAATATACTATCTGAAATACATATTTGTATATATATAGTAATAAAATTACGTGCGTCATTATATGAAAACGTTGATTGAATCAACGACTACTACCTAACTATAAATATATATAAATGTTATAATATAAATATGTAGCTACTTTAAGATCCATGTGCTATATTTATAAATCAAGGAAAATAATTAAAATATCAACCCCCATATACATAATATGTATTACACAAACACAATTGTGCTTAAGCACGTACAACGTTGCACACATACATATATATATAGTAGATTAATTTAGTGGATTAATGAACATGCCACATTACCCACTAAAAGTGACCACATTACCCTCCATGGATGGTAATGTGACCGCCTTAATAATTTAAATTAGATAAACTACAATTAAAAAATGATTAGGCTGTCCTCTTGATAATATATTATAATAAGATGTATCTATATCGAAGCTTTTATCGAATTAGGACTAATATTTATAAAGTTATACAACATTATCTAAAACTGGCCACATTACCCATATTTCCCCTATATAGTTAAATAATATATAGTTAAATAATATAAAGTAATGTAATGATGTTTCTATAAATGATTTAGTCATAAATGATTATAATAAGTCTTAATAAATTTTGTAAAAGGCAATATGATTATTTCGAGAAGCCAGATCGTTGAATATTCATAGTTCATATACATATGTTATAGTTGTTTATATTTCTTTTATTAGTACGAATTTATTACATTTATTTATTTAGTTTGGCTTAATACAATGATGAAAAGGTTGCAAAATTTAATTATAATATTCCATATATTTATTTATTTATATAACCTTCTGAGTTATATATATATATATATATATATATATATATATATATAAATATATTCGGTGCCACATGTACATAACATTTAATGTAGAAACTATGTATCAAAGGTACATATAATCTATATAACACTATGCAGATTATATGCATATATCGTGTTCCACGGGTACATAACATGTAATGTAGAAACTATGTATCAAAAGTACATATCATATATATAACACTATGTAGATTATATGCAGA